>OY728132.1:71035000-72285000 GCA_963277665.1 Viscum album | reverse complement strand
TAATTTGAATAAGTGCTCAGTATTCAATGGTTTTGCATTTGAAAATTTATTTCTATGAAATCCACATATAAAAATGCTTAATAAAAACTCCTCCTCAAAATAGAAAAAGGGGATTAATAAGGTCATATAGAGTAACATATAACTAGACTTCAATGATGGAGAACATTGATGGGAAGTGAAAATATAGACATGGAAGTAATGTTTAAATAATTATGAAGAGTTGTAGAGATCATTGATCCCAAGAATATGAATTATCATGATAAATTCAAAAGAAATCATTAATAATTTATAAATTAAAATACCATTTATTTTTCAGGTGTGAAATTAATATGATAACATTTTTGTTCTAAGTTTCTTTTCGTAGAGTTGAGTGATTGTTTTTCTATCAAGATAGATAAAACCATAAAATATATTAACTTGTAATATTTTTATTTCATAAAGACAATTTCATCCATTCATTTTTCTTTTATCAATTTGAACTTTACCTCTTACACTAGGGAAATAAATATCAAATACTAATGTTTTGATTTGTGAAGCACTAAAATTAACTTCTATCAAATCATAAGATTTGTAAAAGAATTACAATATATTCCTCATATCTTTATTAAAAATTGATTAGCACAAGGAAATTAAAAAACCAAAATGAATATGAATATATTAATCTAAAAAATTAAATAATAATTCCAAAGGATTAACATATATCATAACATAAATATATATCCATATATCCCAAATACCATCAATAACATCAACATGAAACAATGTTTTATTCTCAAAGTTTAAATCATATTCTTTTGAATTACATCTCCAAAACACGACATAATTCATCCCAAATAATCATTAATGGTAAAAATAGATTATATATATATATTAAACGAATAAATCATTTCCAATAATATCATTAGTCACATCAAAATTTTAAAAAGTAAAAAAGATTTAATCCTCTAATATGATTCCCAAAATCAAAATATTATTTTTGCACAAAAATATATATATTAAATTTATTACATACTAACAATTATATCACATAGTCTAGTTGTAGGAGATGGACCATATTCGCCTTTAGTTTTTTGGTTGAAACATGTGACCTTATCAGATGTGAATGGTCATCACCCACCTTGTTTGTTTCCCTTTCTCTAAAACTAAGTTAATATAATTCCAATAGAATCCCCAAAATATATGATGAACATACTTAAAATAACATTGATAATCAACACACTTTTTTAAGACTATATGGTTTTATATCCATATTGTTCTTTTCCACAAAACCAAATATTTTGAATTAACTATAGTTACCTCAACATCAATTACATATTATAGATTAAATTTTCCAAACTCATGTGTTTTTTCATAAAATATCACTTCAGTATTAAATCATATTTCTAGTGAATTAGTACCTTTTAAAATATTCTTTAAAATAATTAATGAAAACTATTTTACAATAACCCTTTTATGTTCTATGGTTGTTATAAGAAAATATCCATAAAAACCCTTTTAAAATTTTTTTATTGAATTTTAAAACCTAAAAACATTAATAATTACACTTCAATGATTTTCATAACATTTGAACTTATGAAATAATTCTTGTATTAGGGGATTTAATTCTATAATTTCCAAGTTTCACACATATACAATATCACAATATTTAGCAATTCATTACTATGTGCCCTTTATTTACACTTAGAGAGCATATTTTCGACCTTTTGAGATATTCTCCTAGGTTCTCATTCCCACATTCTTCAAATATAGGAAGTTGAACGTTCATCCCTTTTCTAGATTTAATAGTTTAAATTCCATGAGATTCCATCCATAAATTTTTTTGATGTGTTTGGAAATTAAACTATATTCCAATTGTTTATTGTAATTAGATATAGCTCATTTGGGATGATCATAATATTTAAAATTTATATTCTCCTTAGGATTGGAATCTCATGAGGGAAATAATTAGATTTCCAATCAAATTTATTTTCAAAATTCATTCTCCAATCCCCTATCCATTAACTAAAAAAATTTAAAGAAATAATATGATAATTACATTATCATAAAAATGGTAAACATATAAACCTAGAAGTAATAACTTATAAATGATATGCATGCCCTAAATTATGGCACTACATGTTTAAATATTTATTATATACAACAATGATTTCAATCAATTCTAAATATAATAAATATGTCACGTCCTTCCAAATGGTTTTTAAAGTGTTGGTAATTTGCAATGAATATCCCCCATGAGTGTTAAACCATGTGTGCAATAAGGCTCATTGTCATGTAGAAGGTAATTCTAGACGCAATCCCAATACACTTTTTTATGTGTTATTACCCCTAGGTACATCTGTTCTAGAACCACATCCACATATAGTATCTTGTTAGGCATATAATTTCTTGGAAACCTCTAACTCTATACATCACCAGGATTCCATGATATTATACAGTTGTATACTTAGACTTATCCATAAGGTTATCACTAGGGTTTTGTCATCCTAGAATAAAAATTATGAATAAACCTTTCATATGATACCAAATTTATAGATATAATACTAACACACATATTATAATATTTTTTTTAACATAAATATTCATTAATTATAGAATGATGATAAAAAAGGCACAGTGTCTTTGTAAGACTAGGATTATAATACATTAAAGTGAGGCTAAAATAAAACATATTTATTTTATTATTCATAATGCTTTATTAAATTCATTTTAGATCCTAAATATGCATGGAATAACCTAGATAATACATAAAGAGAGGGGAGAGAAAAGGAATCCCAGTAATGGGGTAATCATGACGAGGAAGCATAACATGTGAGTTAAAGGTATAACATGATATCAAAAAAGAGAAGGTACACGAGTAATAAAGAGGAATCATAACTTAAAGGTAATGGTATCATATGATATTGGAGATATGAGAAAGTTGATAGGGAATAAAACAATATATAATTAGTAGTCAACTCTAACTACCAATACAACATCACATGGTGGAAAAGTCACACAATAGATTAGGTTCACTCCCTATTCCCATACATAAAGTATCGTGAGTTTAAAAAATTACCCAATTCATTGAAATGGTATATAATTTTGGTTCCAACCATCAAATTCAGGTCATGTACATTAATATTTATGCCAAATAATTAAATCGAACATAAGGCCTAAACATTGGAATGTCTCATGTAAAGAAAATGGGTTGAATAATCTTATTTAATATAATAATAAAAACAAATTTCTTTAAGTAATTTTATAAGTGATCATAAGGAATGTATTACCCTAGAAATGTATGTGAGAGTGAGGAAGGTATATATATAAGATACACATATATAATATTTCACAGTATTTTATGAATTTAAATGTTTTTAATTTATGAATAATAATAAATTAAAAAAGAAAAAATCATTCTCGAATAAAATAACCATTCCACTTTAAAAATCAAATTGAAAAACAAAAAATTAAAATATATAATTGATACCATTTTCTTTAAAAATATAATTTTAATATTATAAAGGAATCTTTAAGGAAAATAATGGTAATGAGGACAAATATTACCATTCATGTTATGTTCATGAAAACAAATATTACATTCAAATTTTTGGTAAATGTTATAATGTACCATATTGGTAAAATGATAGGAGGATTCATTTTAAACAATTTTTTAAAAGTAAAAATTGGTAAAAATTAATTTTAAAAATCACATTTTAATATTAAATGTTATCTAGAATTCCTTTTTAGAAGACATTGATATGGATGGAATAACATTTTTGACCAAAGAGAGAAATAAAGTAAGATTCTATCAAAAACATTTTCTTAATAATTTAAATTACCACAAAGAGTAAAATGGTATTATTAAATGATAATTTCTTTAATACATATAGGATCATGAAATTAAATTATTTTAATAAGAAATCATTAAATATATTACAATAATGGAATTTTAAGCATGAATAGTCCCGATTAAAAGAAGATTGATACTTAAACACTTACTACATTATTTACCTTCGAATCATAACTTCCCAGGAATAAAGATGATTAATTGAAACATACAATATCATGATTTATGAATTATTCGTTATATAAAATGAAAAATATCATTATATAAACCATTTAAAATAAATTATTTTCATAAATCAACATGTACTTCGAAGAACGATGTTTTGAGACGATAACCTTACCTTGAGCCTGAATCATCATGTTTTTTCCTTAAATTACTGAATAATAAACATATTTTAATTATTTAAATTCTGAATAAAAATTTTCATGTTTATTAATCCATTTTTTATTATCAATATATGTTCAATTTCGTAATAATTTTTGTTAATGTTATACATTTTGATGATGTTCGGATCGTATATCCAAAGTCACATCGGTAAGTCGACTAAAGTCAAATATTATATTAAATAACCATCATATGAATATTAATCGTGAAATAATTATCCTTTTTGTATATAAAATATAATTTTTACACAGATCATGAATTATAGTTATGAAAAATTAACTACATTACAATCATAGAGATGGAAAGTTATATGTACATGTGAGTAATGTTTCCATTTTTAAAATATCATAATGGAAAAAGGAAAGTGTCATTTCATATTTATATAATGATATATATATAATAAATATAATATTAATTCATTATATACAGATATATTTAAAATCCATTTGAAGCGATAATAAAAATTAATCACACCACTTCACGAGGTGGTAGTCTTTTGTACACAAGAACGACATTATAATTTATTCAATGAATGGTAAAGTATGAAATTATATGATATATGATTTCCATAGTGATGAATATTTAATTTATATTATATATAAATATAATATTAATACTTATTACCTTCCATGTAAAGTGTAAGGGAGAATGGGTCACATCGCTTCACGAGGCAATAGTATGTAGTGCACATGAGGGACGTTATCGTATTATCTATAAAATGTGTTGTAAGAAGGTATATGTGATACTATAATTCAATAAGTATAATTATATAACAAATATTATATATAAATATTATATACATAATTATATCCAGTTGAGATAAGTGGGGATGGAAAATGTATTATGTCAGTTCGTGAAGTAGTAGTCTGTCGTACACACAACCAATAGTTTCATTTACCATTTGAGGGAGGAGGAGATAGTTTTATGTCAATATATTAACATAAAAACATATAATTATATTTTAAATATTTATTTAATTATATCATTTTGGGTTAATAATATTTTAATAATGTGGAAAAGAAATAAAATAAGTTGCTCAGTTAAGGACATTACCTCTTCATCAGACAACTTATTTAGATTTTCACCAAAATCCATTCTAGGTAGAATTTCATGTCATGAAAAGGATTATATGACAAGGGTAGGTAATTAAATAAGTTATTTAGATATTACTTGGCCTATAAAATTTGTTTTTTATCTATGGTAAGTAGAGGATAACGAGTGACCATTTTTAAGTGAGTGGGAGGACACATTTGAATGTTTTGAAAAGAAAGAATTACACCAACAATATTGCCATGAAATAAGGATAAAAAATGTGTCATTACCGATAATCAAATTATATATGTTATAAATATTACTATAAAATAAGAATAATACAATTTTGTATCATTTTAACCCCTTTTTATTTTAGTTTAACCCCTATTAAACCCATTTTTTAACCGTAGTAGATATTTTTTACTATTTTTATTATTCTTTATGCCCAAATAATAATTTAAAATTATTAGATAATATTAATTATTCTAATTCCAAATATGGAATATATTTTATCAAATTCATCTCACAATATCAGTATAACATAATTTAAAATTTAACCACATTATGTGTCAAAAATGGGGTTTTTAATGAATGAATTTCAAAATCATAAAAATATTCAGTATCAGATTTCAATATAAGATTTTGTCCAATGAACTAATTTTGCTAAATTTTAATAAAATTAAAATAATTTTTCTTTAAATATATCTTATAATATAATTTACCTTATTAAATAATTTAAACAAAAAAGTTGATTATAATAAAAATAATTTTTTTCACAAGTCTAGAAAATTAATATTTTCAAAAAATTATAAAATATTAAAAAAATATAATTTTGAAATATATATTTAAAAAATGATGTTTTTTTAAATAAATTTTCTCAAATTGGAAAACAATTATTTTAAAATATGCATAAAAAAGTGACTAAACTGCCATTACGAAAAACAATGTTTTTCTAAATACATTTATTTTTCTTTAAAATGAATTTATTTTTATTTCTAATAAATTGATAACCATTATAACCCATATAATTTTTAAAATTTAGTTTGACCCATTAATAATCGTTAAATTAATGGCTATGTTATATTGGTCATGTCTAAATAATTATATTTTAATAGAATACTATGTTTCATTTAAAAACAATGTTGCATGCACTGCATGCTATCAAATAATTTGAATTTAATTAAAATGAAATATATCCTAAATTCCCTGGGAGTTATATTCTCTTCTAAGAATATTTTTGTGTGTCACATATTCTATCGGACATAGTGTTATTTGTTTAAAACCTTACTAAATTACATGCCTTATTGTGCCCTTTGTTTAATTAATATGTATAACATCATTGGGACAATTTATTGCGAGTGTGTCGGATGGGAGGGAGATTTATTGTTAATACTTATGATTCACTATTTAACTCATTTAATAGATCACATAATATTTTATCCTCTCATGGGTCTGAAATAATTGACTAATAGATCTATATTTAAGGTATACTTGATATTCACATACAACAATCTTCCTCCATGTTATATATTAGGGCTAGTGGGGAGTGCCCCCGACTATACACCTGGTGTAAACTAGTTGGGAGGCTTGTGATATGGACATAACAAAGTAGATATTTATTCCATGTTTTGTTAACTCTAGTATTTATCATATCTTCGTAACTAGTGTGTTTCCCATGATAATATATTATTCCATAAGGGACATTCATTTTTTGGTCCCTAGCTTTATTGACATCTATAGAACCACATAAAATTTTACCTTCTTATTTTATTAAAGATGTGGTGCCTTAGAGCTCTGTTTATAATCACTGAATTTAGCTTTATTTAGTATAAATGTTATCAATGTTCATCAATCGGGCATGTTATTAAGTAATTTTTTGATGTATTTTAATTCCAATAAATGAGGATTCTACTAAAGAAATATTTTCAATGATATTTTTTTCACTTAACATAAATAAAAGAAATTGATGTTTATAAAAAGGGTTATTGGTGTTATATTTGAAATTCATGTGATTGTGTATAGAAATCCTATTCTAAAATTTTATTTTTTAATTTCATAAAATGAATTTAAATTGAATGATTTAAATAAAATCCTAGGGGAGATCTTTCTGGGATTTGTTTTTCTCACACCATACATACACCATAAAATGTATATGTATTTTATTTTTTTCATTTCAGGTTCATGTTTCTAGTATTCTACCCTTGTCGAGTGTTTTAGTTGTTTCATATTGATAGGCTTGTGACGTAGAGTATGACCAAGGGGTCATATGTATTACTTTATTGGGTTTTTTGGTTTTTCTATATTAGTCTCTTATCTTGGATTTATTTTTTTGGTTTCTATAATATTTTTTTTAAAGGTTGCTGCCAAAGCCTAATTTTTATTATTAAAGAAAAAACCTCTTTCTGATTTGTTATAGGGAGACCCATTACATAGCCCAAAGGACCAAGACCAAGTGGTCTGAATACAATGTCCAAAAAGCATTTTTTGGCTCAATTGGCCCTTTGGTGAGCAGTAATTCCACGGTACCAAGGATTCTATTGTACTTGCTACAGTACCACAACCACTATAGTTCTTACTAAAGTACTCTCTGCCACTACAGTACCACCGTTGTTACAGTCAACCACTGCTACAGTACTTAGAAATTCCTCACCTTCCCTTTAGTTTAGCTGATATTCTTTATTCTATATTGTTATATAAGGCTATTTTATACATATTATTTCTACACACTTAATTTATATTTATTATTTTTTATATTTATATCATCCAAAGGGTGACTTTTTTCCCAATGGTAATGTTTGGTGACCCTTTCTCTAGTTTACAACCTACATTGATCGAGAACACACCATGGGTATGCCATGAAGAAACTTCGGTACCTTTTTTGGGGGTGAACCAGGATATTTCATGACATAATATGTATTTTAATCTCTTTTTACCATTATAAAAATCAATTTATCCACCATAGAGATAATGCTAACAGAATATTAATGAAAATATTGTTTTTACCAGCTTCAAATCCTGCATTCGGTAATTTTTTTCAGGCATATTTTATTGGCATGAGGAATATTATGTTATCTTTCCATATTTCATGAGGACTCATCCTAATACATTCTTAAAAGCATAATTGTATGTTCAAACCCCTTCCCAACTACAACTTATTTCAAGGAACCAGATCTTGATACCCCTTCATTTGTGAGTTATGGGTATTGGAGGCACCCAGATGAGTTTTCAATGTATTTGTAGTGAATATAGTGGAGTTAGGTTAGAGTAATCTATGTTTTATTTCCTTAGGTTGTGCCGTAAGCATGTTCATTATGGCGTAGTGAGGAATGGTTATATAATACAATCTTAAGAAAGGGATTTTGGATCTACACTCTTTTTAGACATGAATATGGCATGGAAGAAAGATGTGGCTTAGGCTGGTAAAATGTTGTAACATGGAGAGGGTGGCTGTGGTGAAAGGTCCTTGAAGAAGAATTTGGAAGGTTTTCCAATTTTTTCACCAATGTCACTTGTATTTGGTCTACCATATAGTATCCTATCGGTGTTGTGGGGTTCTATGGTGTTGTGGTATTGGCTACGTCATAGTCCATCCTCAGATAAGTAAGATTTGTACCATATAAGGCTTCAATTTCCTCAAACATGCTTTGACTAAGGGGGATGTGACATTCTCTTATTCATTTATCCATTTTTTTACATGTTTCAATTGGTTCTATGGCATGGTCTATGTGGCTTCACCATGGTCTTATAAATAATATTTTACCTATAAATATATGAACCCCCATCAAAACCCACTTTTATCCCAAACATTCCTCTCAAACTATAGATACCTCGAAGGGATTTTTGAAGACTGTTGAATCTCATTTCTATGAGGATTAATCCCGACATCTATATATCAATCCATGGTGATCCTAGTTGATTTATTAACCTTTTATAGTAGTTTATTTTCTATTTGATCTTATTTTCCTCCTTTTCTACTCTCCATGTTTTGAGGTTTGATCTCTATAATTATATTAGTGTTTCTATTGTTTTTTGGAGCTCTTTTGAAAAAACATCCATCGAAGGATTCAATTTTCTATGGGAGATATGATCATAGAACCATGTTGTTGTTCTATTCTTGATAAAGAACATTGAAGATTTGATGTAGCTGATTCATTACATATCTTTTTATTTACGTGAAATTATAATTTTATCATTGTTTTTTCCTTTATATTTAATTGGAATTAACCTAAATAAAGATTAGCCTATATTAATTAAGGAATAAATTTATTTTTAACTATCATAGGTCATTATTGTACACTTTGATAAATGTTTTCCACTTGATTTTATAGATAGTGTGCAATCTATTTATTCTTTGTTCAACATGAAGGTAATGTCTGGTTTTTCTTATCTAATTGGAAGACATTTTTAATGAATGTAATGATGGTAATAATTTGGTTAGATAAATATTTAAATGTAAAGAGAAATGTTTAATTAATCTTATTATTCTTATAATTTTATGGGAATCAAAATAATTCTAAATGCATGTTTCATTGATTATGTTTTTCTTTTTTTCTGATGGAAATGGATAAGGACATGAACTTGGAATGTTTTTTATTGAAAATGAGATTAAATATGCATGTTAAATTAGAATTTTTGTTCATTAATAATTATTGAAATTCAAAAAATATAGATAGATTATTAAATTTATTTCATACCTTTCTATAGCTAATGCCTTAGGTTACCCATAATTGTAACATATAGAAAATTAATCAATAAATTTAAAATAGAATAAAACTTGTTTTTTGATAATTATTAATGGTTTGGAACTGAGAGCTCCGATATTTATATGAAGGATGAATTCCTTATATGAAGGGATGAGTGACTCTATTTTCATGTAAATGTTGAATGCCTTTTTAGGTTATAGTACTCTATTAACCATGTTGGTTCTTTTTATTCCATCTGTGATTCTATGGATATGAGAAATTCTATGTGTTGTGATATGATCTAGGGATGGCTGATCAGATATGGGTGGGGAGGCCTATGATGGTGGTAGTAGTTGACTCCAGTGACAACTAGATGCATAGTAATATACATGACGTTTTTAGGGATGAAATTAGAGTTAGTGGATTGATTTTATGGTGGGATTACCAATTTTTTGATGAAATTTTGGATTCATGCTTAATAAACCATTTTTAAAGTTATATATCTAGGTTGATTGTTTTTCTATATTCCTTTCCCCACTAGTTCAGGCATCTAGATGTTTTTTGTTATGGTTATCTTGTTGTTTTCTTTGGTTTTTTTATAGTACCTAAAATTATGGAATGACATTAATGATAATAAATTTATTAAATTTTTCGCTTGGTTCTTAATATAATTAAATTTTGATGATCTTGAGATACGGTGGACCCAGTAGGATTGCTTCGTGAGAGAGACAAAACTTCAAATTAATGGTCAATGAAATATAATTTGGAATAGTGGGAATTAATTTTCAATTAATTAATTAATGTAAAATGAAATGTAAAAAGGAATAAGTAATATAATGTAATTATTCTTAAATGATTGTGTGCTTATAAAATATATAGTCCTTAGTAGTGGATGCGGGGTTTATGAGCGATGATATTTGTAGTGGATTATATGTCTAGTTTTTACCATAGTGTGGTTCTGATATATATATGATACTATATTTTGTATGATTTCATATGCCACCCAACCCATGTTGGTAGGGAAAATGACACCCAGTGGACTATGTGAGAGTGTTTTCCCTAACACCCACGTTGACGAGTGACAGAGGATGAATAACCCATATAGTTCTACACTCTTCTATTAGTAGTATCATGAACTAGTATGCATGGTGGATAGCTTCCCATATATGTGTGTAGAGTGTTATGAAGGATTTTGGTTATTTCAAATATTGGTATCTCAATATATAGTATCCTAATTATTTTTATAGGCATGCCTTGTATGGGATATTATGGATTGAGGTACAATACCTAAAATATGATATACATCAAATGGGTTGTGGTAGATCCTGGAATCTATATTGTAACTATATTGATATATGGAAAGGATTATGGGATTATTTGATGTTTTAGATGTATGTTTTGATACATATCCTATGTGTCTTTATGGAGACCTTCATTTGGAGAGAGATGGATCAATATATATGATGTTAGGTATAGAAAAAACAAGTGGGTAAGTGGTAGAGTGGTACCCTTGTTTGATATTATATTATAATATGTATCATATACATTTCGTAGTGAGGGATAAAATTGGTGAGGCTGGTAATATAGTGTACCTATTTTGGTGATGAGTTAATTTCAATTGGGGTTTAGAATGATTTCATTATCATTTTTCAAAAAGGGATGTGGTAATTATTCCTATTACTCTCACTATACATAAATATAACCAATTTTTCATTTCATAAAGGAGAATTTTCATATCATGCTTTATTTTAATAGCTTGTGGTTTTTTAGGATCTATTTAGGATTTATATTGATTATCGAGTTTACATTTTTGGTACTTGATTTTTTCCTTCATATTTGTTTCTCGTGAATGACATTACATGTATGTTGTTGGGATTTTATTTATCTTTATGAGTAGGATTTTATGGGTGTATTTTTCTTATATATATTTGATGTATATTCTCTTAGAGGGTAATTCCTACCATTTGTATGTTTATTATACCCCTTGGGCTTTTCACCAACCCCTTGCCAATTAAAGGTGTAATTTGGTTTTTCACTATCATTATTCCCTCATTATTGGAAATGAATGAGTATCTTTGATGGGAGGGGGTTATGAAAGAGTGGTATCCAAGGATAAAATTGAGGGATGAGATGAAGTTTGTAGTTAGGAATTAGTGAGGACTGCATGGATTGGTAGGGAAATGATGTTAGTTAAATTTAGTGAGAAATATAGAAAATGGAGACCTAACGGGACATGAGTATTTAGAGACACTTATGATTCTATGAATGGACCTTCATGTCTATCGAGTCAACTAAATGATGTGATACTTGTAATAGGGTAGAGACCTTAAAAATTATCGTGAATCATTCTTCTTTTCAATTAATTTAGAAATGGGTAGACCATAGGATTCAATTGATCCATAAAAAATTACAATTAATTGATGCAAACAATTTCATATTTCATGTTTATAAGTCTCTAAATTTTTTTCATTCTGTAGGAAATGATCATGGAAGAAGTCCATGTATGGTTCATGCTAAAAATGATTACTTGGGTGTTCCAGTAGATCGCTATAGAGTAGTGGTCGATGCCAAAACATGGAGGACGAAACTCTGAGAGTATTTATGATAGATTATATAGAATTATCAGGAATTAATTTTAGGATGAGTGATAAAATAATGGTTGTAAGATGTTGAGATATACTTCAGTTTGATCTATAATTGAATGAAAAACTGGTTGATGTTTTCTTTGATAATGCTGCATAGAGCAGTAAGGTAGTGGTGGATCTTTTTTCTCAAGGATTTTAAGAAGCTAGTGGTATCATGGTGGATGTTTTTGGACCATTTACAATAAAAGTCTCATAATTCTACCTCCAGTACCTGTAGTTACTAGGATCTGTGTACCCTTTGATAGGGGTGTTCTTGCATTAAAGATTTTAGAAACCATTTCAGGACCGTTTTCGTTATGCACCAGACCTATTACAAGATTAGGAGTCTAGGGAGAGGTATTTCGATTTGGATTTTCATTTGAGATATAGCACTAGAGAACATAATTTATTCCAAGTACATATATCATGGTTCTAGAAAGAGCATGCATTTTTTAGAGGATACTGGAAATAACTAGATCATCATGATAAGGTAGTCATTGTGATTCATCATGAAGCAGTGCAATGGTTTGAGGTTCCCAATTACCCAAATAGAAGATATTTTGGATAGATGAGGGTAGGTTATGGCCCTCATCATCTTGTTTCTCTAGGGATGGATTCTCTCAGTCCTATTCTAATGATCAGACATGTGTTCTTCTTATGGGGGCCATGGTCACCATCCTCGATATGGTTTGGTTGTAAGCAGCCTATGATATTGTGGATTGCTTTAGGAGGAAATGTGTGTTCTATGATACTGATGGTGAGTTTTCTATATTTTTTTGTATAAGAGACATATGGATGGGCTAGAGGAATATTATGACATTTTCTTCCATATTATATAAGCTAATGCTGAGTTTGTTAGAGGATCAGTATAAAGTGTTTCCCATGGATGTCGAAGAGTAAACTAATGTGTCTACAAAGGCAGTTGTAGTATTTATCCCTTGAAGGGAGATAAAGTATGGGGTAGATCAATAAATTAGTGATTCTCCAATCATGATGACTCTATATAGTATGGTGTCTTTCAAATTGTGGGAGCTATTCAAATAGCTTAATAATATGTTGCAGTGATTTTTTTTCAACTAAGAGTGTAACCGTGTCTGAAGGTATTTATTTAATAAAAAAAGGTTGATAGTACTTTGCATATATGTCTTGACTATAATCACATCAATTAGGTGAATGTGAAGAAATACTATTCCCTTCCATGGATTCCTGATTTATTCATTTAGTTGAAAGAGTCTAGTTGGTTCTTATAGATTTGTCTACAGTTAGGATATAATCAGATGTGGGTGAAGTATGAGGATATTATGATGTCTAGAATAGAATTTCATTAAGAGAATTATGAGTTTATTGTGATTCCATTTGGTGTGAAGAAAACACTAGTCATGTTCATAGGTTTGATGAACATTGTGTCCAAAGTGTTCCTGGATCCATTCATAATTGTTTTCATCAATGAAATACTTGTGTACTTTGCATCTGAGGAAGAGCATACAGAGTATATGTGATATATTTTGGGAGTTCTTTATTGTCACCATGTCTTTGGAAAGTTATCAAAGTGTTAGTTTTTGCCTCATTCAATTTATTTATTGGTGCATGTAGGGTCCTAGTGAGGGGTAGCTATCGATACATTGATGATCGAATTATTCATTTCATGGGAAGCCCCCAAGAATATTTTAGGGTATTAGTGTTTTCTTAGTCTGAGAGGCTATTATAGGATATCCATGGAAGAGTTTCAATTTTTATAAACTCCATTTTTAGTTCATTTCATGAATTGAACTTCATTTCTCATCACATGTTCAATTCATGTTTAGAGATAAAATTTGGGTCCAATCAATTATATATTTTTGGAAAACATTATATTAATTATTTTAGTTTTATATTTATTAATATGATTAATCACGTTATTTTTAAAATTTCATCTTTTAGGATTAATGGATGAATCATATTGTAAGATGGAGATTTTTTTAAATGAATACAAAAAAATTTGGAAAAGAATAATGGGACTTAGGACCATGATGTATATATAAGGCCCACAATACAAGTCCAAAGAAAATAAACTTGTAACTGTATGAAGATAAAAATATGGTGATAATTTCAGGAAACAATTTCTATATCTAATTTACAAGTTCCCATAGTGATCCAGGTTTTCAAATATGAAGATTAAATTTATGGAGATATCTGAATGACCATAATTTCATCCCACTGTTTCATGTATAAATTCTAAATGGATGATCCAATTTTCCTGAAATTTTTAAAACTATAAGAAGAAATATTGAATAAAATATTTCTATTTTGTGACCATCAAATATTTCTCTATCTACAATGACTTATTTTCATGCCAAGAGAGGGGATGAATCTAGTCCTATTTTTTAGGCTACTTTAAAACATCCAAGTTTCTTTATTTTCACCCACCTTTTAACTATAATAATTAATGGGAAGGGAACTGAATATTGTGGGGTATTACTAAGGCTCCTAATATTCCTATATAAGGATATGGTGGTGAAGTTATTTATGAGTGTATGTTTTATTCCTTCATTTTTAATTTCAAACATTCGTTTTGTAATCGCATCATCAATTTTTCTCATGTAATATTTTCATTCACCTTTATTTAGTAATAAAGTATATTATTATTATATTTTTATACTCTTCTTTATATATTTTTGATATTGTTACCTTAGGGATTTAATCTATTAACATCATATTTTGTGATATTCTTGACACAACGTTGGTGTGATTTATATGTCTGTGATTTTCTTCTTCAATCCCGCCTTTATAACTCTACTTCCACATTACATTGAGATTATTGAATCAATATATGGAAAAAAATTATGTGGACTGACTCTAGATATATTACTTTGTGTGGATTGGATGTTATTTTATGATCTCAAATTCTTAAATTAGCTCTATGGTTTGAGAGTTCAATTATTTACATATTTTCATCTTTGTTTTCATAGACTATAACAACGGCACATTTTGAGAACTAGTATAATCCAATTCCATAGATTGGTCACAAAAGCGTTCTTATAAGTTCATTGGTGATTATACATGAAAATATTTGTTGATTAAATAATATAATGATATAGGTATGTTGTCTCATTGATTGGATACCTATTGAACTACTGAACAGAAAATCATAAGAAAACAAATTACATCCGTTCTTGCCCTAAAAAACCATGGATCAACCCATCTATATTAATTATTTCCATTAAAATCATTAGGTGTATAATTAAGAAATTTATAAATTTTGACTTATGAACATTATTATTTTAGTTTCACAATTATAAACAACTACATAGTTGAAATCTCTATAGTCATTTATCCTTTCAAATATATGGGTCTCTAGGTTTATTCTATTGTTCCTATGAATTCGATACATAAATATAATTCAGTTGATGATTATACAAGTAGGATAAATTTGGGTGAAGCTTGGGTAATATAAGCATCGGTGTGTTAAAAAACCTTCTCTTTAGTTCCTTGAAATTTTCCTCACATTCATCTATATAATGGAACATGGATCCCTTCCAAGTTAACTAGCTGAGTGGATTATAAAACATTGTGAAATTATGCACAAAGAGATGATAATATCCATCCAAACTAGGAAAGCTATATCTATTAGTCACAGAAATTGGTTTGGGTCAACATTCAATAACATAAGCCTTTTATGGATGAACATATACACTCTCACTTCGGATTATATGACACAAAAATGAAACTTGTTTATTGAAAAAATTATCACTTGGTTTATTTTTCATACAAAATATCCTTCATTAAGGTCTTCAGTAAAATATTTAAATGATATTCATTATCTTCCATAATATTTAAATTTATAAGTATTATTTCTATAATGACTACAAAAAAATGATCAACGTAATCTATAAAGACAGTATTTACTAAATCTATATAGATAGAGGGAGATTTGTAAGAGAAAATTTCATGTAACGTCATGTGTTATGAAATGTTTAAAAATACCAAGATATTTTATAATTTTCATTTTGTGGATAGTAAATATATTAATGATAGACTTGGAATATAAATCCAAATTTTGAGACACATTAAATTTTTTTGTATTTTTTTTATTGTTCGAGAGGTGCCTCGGTGGTTTGAATGAATTTTTATAGTGTCGTGGTATGAAAACTTAGTTTCTAGGAGAAGATGACAGTGTCACATGGTTAGGTTCAACCATGCGGCCCCCTAGTATAAAGAAAATGATCCTATAAGAAGTATTATAAATATTTTAAATCATTAATTGCAGGGAACATGGCTTTTAAGATTTTATAATGAAAAATATAGAGGTAGGTGTATGAAAGACACACAGATTTTTCAAACCATTCACCTATCTCACATGGTTAGGTCCACTAACTAGTAACACAACACCATTAGTGCTTCATTATCCAAAACTATGTATCCAAACCATGCAAGGTATTCCCATTGGGTAGTTTCATCTAGAAAGTAAGCACAATGTTATAAAAACTGTGAAGCCTAACCATTCCTCTCTTTAAAATGGAAAAATTTACCGATTTTCCCCTCCAACCATAAATGGGGTTTAACTCATATTATTCCGAAATTTCACCAACATCCCCCCCACACACAATTCATATTCTCCTCCTCCTACATGATGTATATACCATATATGGGATTAGAATAAATCTCTAATGGTCTCATTGGACGCGAATCATTGAGTATATGACTCATCTTCCTTATTTTCTTATAATATCTCGCCATACATAATTACAAATCCATGCAAGCTCTTTTTCCTAATTTCAGGGTGTTTGAATATTTATTATATTTTTGTCATTCTATTCCAAATAAATTGCTACTAATGGAATAGGGAAAGATCCATAGTATGAGTAAGGTGGACTACATTATTTTCAATTAAAGTCACACTATTTATATAGTAACTCCATTATTCCACACACTAGGATTTCTACATGTTTCTCCAAATTGAAAACAACCTTAAATTAATTTCATGGAGCACAATACTTTTCTTCCATAGAAAACATAATTATTTTTAGAATTTTACAACTCAACTGGGAAAACCCCATAAAGAAGGTTTGATAAAAATATTAATAGAGACTATTGCTGTGTAATTTACCAATCCACTCATATTAGAGTGTTGAGAGCACCCCTTCACCTATGGATGGTCATAAATGAATAAAATGAATTATTAGTTGTATAATCCTTCCCTGGGCCTTATTATTAATTTTTAGGTGACTTAATTAAATAAATGAACATAAAAATCTTTATTGTGGTATACATGACTACATGGAACTCATTATCTTCTATAATTAGTTTGATAATAAAATTTATCTTGAATTATTATTGGCATGGGTTTGTTTCCTAACCATCATGTATGTTGACATATGAAATGTCCTTTTTGTAGTGCTTTAATATATTATACTTTGAATGACCTCATGGACTATTTTAATTATGAAATGTGACATGCCTACTTGTTAAACTAAACATTGATAGAGACTTGGGATCCTTTTATTTAATGCCTTTGATGGGATTATAGACTAAATAACATGATATTGTGACCTAAAGGATTCCTATATTTCTTATACACAATACTGGGGAGAGGCCCATGGTCTTGTTGGAAATATAAATACCTTCATTTATAATTGGGTTCCTTACACGGAATGCATTGGATGGGATCATTAGGAAATTGACTTGCATTACACCATAGATTGAACATGGAATCCATACAAAGAAAACCATGGGACCATAGGTTTTATGAATTACATTAATCCTCAGGGTACACTTGGGTTCTTGATTACAAAATTACTTAGATGGGCTCAAGGGGTAAACAAGATTATGTTAAATTTTATGTCTCCCTTGGAATGGATTTAACTACTAATCACAGTACCATGAAATGTTTAAATCATTTTCTAAATAACCTAAATGTGGATTTACTCGGGCTCATGACCCATATTTAAATTTAAGCCCTTTATATTATAATTCATCTAGATATTTGGGCATATCGTCCCTTATATAAGATGTTAGATGAGTATGATATCCGTATGTTGATTCCTAGGCATTAATCTGTGAGTCCCTACTAGTGGATGTATATCAATAAATATGTACTTGTTTACTCGTATGCACATATATACCTTTAAAAACATGTTTAGAGACATTGTGTCTTAGTTTGAAGTAGGTATGGTCGACTAACTATCCATCAAGAACAAGATTCAACTGATTAAATTTAAATTATTCCACTACATTACTTTAAATATACATACACAATGATTTATTTTAGATTAATTGAAAATATTGATTTAGAAATAATTGTTTGGGGTGTACTAAGTATATCTCATACCCTAATCAAGACTCCATTACACTAGGGTACCTGAATAGACCTCATGGTCACATGTTTAGGATCATGGATAATTCTTATGATGTTACATTTTATATGGGAGCTTGGGAACATCGGATTGAGCGATATATCATGAATCCCATAGAGATATCCTTTGAAGATTTTTTTCAATATTATTAATATTATTGTTGTTTTACATCTAAATATCCATTTATTTAGTATGGTACTATGTTCATTCATGATTACTTGTTCATTTATTTTTGATGATCAAGTGTAATTATATTTTGATGATAGAATTTTTTATTACTTTTTCTGTATTTATTTATGATCAAGTGGTTATAGTCTCCCCATTATACAACCATTAGACCCCCTTTTCTGATTATAAACCACTATAATATGGGGAAGTGCACTAGATTCCATGTGACCAATCATCATGATAATCCTTTTCAGTGGCTCTTGAGTCATGATGTTAAAATGTTTTATTAGATGGTTTTTTTTCCTTTTATATTAATATTTGGGGATGGTAGATATGAGACTAGGAATGTGTCAAAACATTGTAAATATGTCATTTTTGGTCCATCTGGCCCATTCTTGTGGGAAAGATCAATTTTCAATGGATGAGATTATTTATGATTTTTTTCATTACTTATGATTATTATTTTACAATGGGAAATTTTTGTATTTCCACAGGTAATTGATTTATTGATTGATCATAATTTACCCTTGGGTTTTTTTGGAAAGGAATTATCATTACATACATCAATTTAGGAAAATCTTGATTTAGATTCCATCCAAATTCAATTTTATATAGACTCTATTATAGGTTTATTACTACCTAATGATTTATACAACATGATTTTGTAACCATTTAGCATGCTTACATGTATACCATGTTAGAGTAATAATTTGAATTATCATACTTATTCCATGCTTCTAAAAATTATCATATTACTTTCTTATAATTATTTCATGGTGATAACATTCCTTGATATATATATGATATATGTAATAGGTTAATAATGTGTCTGAATCTTCATAAATGGTACCTCCCCATATAGTTTAATAGCGGAACCATAATTAGTCAATTGTTCCATGATTGATCCATAGACCATTTATTGCATGGGATGAAACATTACTGGTTTCAATTAAATGGGTGTAAATTTTTTAATTTATTAATTCTATGGTCCTTTATTAAAAGGGGAATGGTGACCCATATTATTGGACCATTACTTATGAACATGTTATATTTTGAGACAAAATATATAAGTTTAGGTTAAATGAGATGAATTATAATTGTAACTTTTAATGAAAAGTACCTTTATAATTTGGGAATGGTAATTAAACTAAATATACCATGTGATATATAAATTAAAGATTGTAATTATTATAGAAAGTGATTACTTTAAAAGGTATATGTAAACATATAAAGTCTTATACCTATATAACTTAAGAATGACGACCCTTATAATTAAATCTCTAAATGTAAATCTAGGACTAAGTAGCTCAGTTGGGGTATGTTTCTTAAATGATAAATATATATATGCACTACTGAAACAAAGTAGGTCATTTTTGGAATGTTATTTATGAGTTTAACAAATTAAGGGTGTCTTGAAATCTTAACAACTCAACTATTATGGGTTTCACTAAAATGGGTCAAGATCAAATTGACTAGATCCCATTTGGTTTTCTTTATTCTTTATATTCCTTCATAATTAATGACATTGGGTTTTTTAATTTTATGTGGGATGGTTATTTAAAGCATCAACAACCACTTATAAGGGTTACATATATATCTATAGTATCACTTTACCAGACCTATTCACCTTAAAATTATAAGAGAAATTTTATTTTGATTTTGAGCTTTTTTACTATGAGACTCTATTAATTAAAACTAAATTTACAAAACAATGGGTGTTTTCATACATAGCATGGAATTGGATATTTTTATCTAATCCTATTAAGATGATTTCATGGTTAGATAAATAAATACTAAATGTTAAAATGAAATTATAATATAATTTTCCTCTTATCCTATATGGAATAAACTAATTAAGGTTCTTAGAACACTCTCCTTTTAAAACTAGTTATTGATATCCCTTATATTTGAGTTGTAAAAACATGGTAACAAATGAGCATCGACTAAGTGCCATAAAATAAAACCTTTTATATGTTTTTACTACATGATTGCTCGTGTAGGGGATAGTGATATATATGCCTTGAGAGATGACTAAAAAGGGAATTTGAGTGTTTCATATAACTCTTAGTTGACTTCGTTTTGGTTTTTTCTTAGAGTTAATGCTTATTATATTGATCCTGGATATGATTTAGGTATAAAATTAGTTTATAAAGTCAATTTTGTGTGATAAAAAAAGGGTTATTGTGGTGTTGGTAGTTCCATATGAAATCAATTATTTCTTTAATATTTTGAGAAAGTTCAGGTATGAGGTTCTATTTGGGTGTAAGTTTTCTTGAGGGGGATTTTATATAATAAAATGAAACCCTCTATAGATGTGTGGTTGTATAATAAGTTGAATATAAATGGGTAAATCCATACATATATATATATATCATTGAGTGTTTTCACTTTATACATTACATTATCATTTAAACCTTTTAGTGAGATTTCCCTTGTTTGGATGCTCTGTATTAATTAAGTCTTAGAAGACTGATGTTTGTAAGGATATGATGTTCCACCTATGATAGTTGATTCTAACCTTTAAAGGTCAACTCATCCATACCTATTTTAGTTTAACCACATCAATAAGAGTGTTTGTGGGCATGTTAGACACCGTGCAACTGAATCCCATAAATGGGGATGCAGTTCTCATGATAAAGACCTTATTGATAGGTGGATAGATATAGATTACCTCACATTGACTCAAAACCTAGTATTTTAGTTAAGTAGTTCTATTAATGACAACCTACATAAGGGGATGGTCAAGGACTGCATTTAGATTTTGGTGTTAATATTTGTTTTACACGCATTTCTAGACTAATGAATAATGGGTTCTTGAGTCTTCCAATTTAGGATTGGTGATCCCTCTATTTGCGAATTCCATCCCAAGTATCTTTTCATCAAAACTAGTTTTAATGGATTGGAATTATTATGTTCATAGGCTAGTTGAGCGGTAATGTTTATGATATGATGTTTTTTTCCTATAAATTACCCTATTAAGAAGACGATTATCCAAGAAATCCTAGCACATATGGGATGCCTGATTTTGAAGTGGATTTCAATGGGAACTCATAACATATTAAAATATTTATGTTTTATGTATCATGGTCAGTTTGAACCTATTTATTATTGACTCATGGGTGGGAGAGTTGGGACTCGAATTTGGTGTTATGGGATTTACATCCTCTATGCATGATAATTAGTTCAAACTGGTTATGTTTGGTAACTATATGAAACCAAATATTGATTAGTGTGTATGTGAATAGTGAGGATTGATATTTATAAGGATGTGATGCAATCATTCTTAGAGACCTAATGCTTTGGGGTAAATAAATTTAAACTCCTTGTATCAAAATCTTTTTAGGAAAATCAACTAGGTGACACAAGATAGTTAACCTATGATTGGACATAGTCCACTATGGTTTTGTGATGTGGTGTTACGTGTTGGGTAATAGGAATATATATCCTATTTTACATGTGAGTGTGGCTCATAAGGAGAAATGAATTCTTATCAGTAAAATCTTTGTGTATGTTTATTATGTTAATGAGCATGACCCATATCATGTTATCATCCAGATTATTCTATGAGATAATCACATATTGGAAAAACTACACATGAATCCTCTTATTATTTGAAAAAAAAATCTTTATGTATACTCAAGGAATTGTTTAATAGGAATCCATTCATTATTTTGTACACTATTTACTATTTAAAGGTGTCGACCCTTGTTATGAGTTAAAATTCTATGGTCACTGTTGGAACCTTTCTCATGAAATTGGAATGAGTTATGGGTGAAATTTAAGATAGTGCTTGATATGGATGGCTTCATAGCCATGCCATCTATTAGGTATTAGTATGAATAGTGAATGGCCAATAGTGATCATAAATAATTCACTGATGTAATGAAAAGTCTCATCCAATGGTGGAGAGAGGGACCTTGATTGATGGTTGTAGAAACTCATATAAAAAGGGTCATGATAACTTCAGACCTATTGCAGGAAGGTATTGTTGGAACTATGGTTACATTAATTAAATAAAACAATTTATGGATGGAATCCTTCGTAAATTAATGGTATAGTTTCAATTATAGTTTTTTTTGGAATCTAGATGTGGGTTTTAATCTCAAAGTACCTCATGATAATCCATGGATGCTAGATCCAAATACTGTTTGTGCTGGGGTTGTAGCACAACCAAATTTTATAGTATAAGATAGTTCAATAAGGAAACGTCATTGAAAGTCTGGTATGAGTTTTAGTGATTGTTAATGGAATTATCTCAGTGAACCTTATGACATGTATTTTGAAATTTGGTTATGGTGACGCATAGACCATATGAAAAATGCATCATAGAAATTAGTTGAAAGAAGTTGGTTCCACATGAGTTCCCCAAATTGTTTTATTCAATCATTTTGGTACTCCAACTGACATTACATTGAGGTAAAACAGTTGTATTTTAATAGGAAGATGAAGTTTTTCATGGAGAATTTGTGGTGGTTAGTATTATACTTGTTTACTAAATTTCAACCATTTTGATCAAATTTAGAACTGATGAACCATCCTCATGATTTATGTTATTAATGTTCAAAAAGTGTCACTTGGATACTAAGGATATTATTAAATATTCTATTCTGATAGTTAGAGTACAATGAGTCAGAGTTTTCCATGTGAAATTATTAAACCAATGGTGGGGAATTACATAGCCAGGTTAATGGTAGGAGAAAATAACATGATCATGTCTCAGAGATGAAGGTCCAACATAAGTGTTGTCTTAATGATTTGATGGTAGTTTTGTGCATTAGTTCATGTTTATGTGTCTCATGTATTGTGTGCTTTAAGTGATCCCTGAGTTTCATTGGGTATTAGGAAATGAAACACGATTGTTTGAATGAAGCATCATGACCTAACTAAGTCATGGGTTGTTTTTTTATTTTCCATTAGGATTCTCGATGATGAAAAGTTCTTGGTAGGGGATTTTCTAACATCACATGTTTTAAACTGGATGAAAATTTAGATCAAATTTTAACATCTCATTTTTTTAGCTAGGACAAATATTAATTTGTTCTATGAAACATAATCGGATGGTTTGATAACTTAAAAGTAATATTTCTTGAGTTTTTTAAGTCCCTATATGTTTCTCAATGGTTTGGATATTTTTTGAGGGTGCATGAATCCAATAAAATAGTATTCAAGAGAATAAAATAGGGGAGTATATTTGTTTTAAACCATCCATACCTTAGAAGAAACTAAGGGGCCCATAAGAGGTGTTACATAGTTTGTTAAAATAGAAAAGGAGGGATGCATGGACATAGAAAATATCAATATAAATGTACAGAGGTATTTACATAGGATATGTATAGATTTTACCACTTTGTAGCTAGCCGGTATGTCTAGTTCCACATAACCAGTAGCACCTCATGATTGGAATATAGTAAGCTAAAACTATGTGGCCAAACCATTTAGGGTTATGAAGCATAGATGGTGTGATTTGCATGGTTGGATCAGGGCTATAAATATCATGCTACGAAACCATGATCCTCGTTAAAAGGGGTAAATTTTCCAATTTCCCCTTCATCCGTAAATCATATTTACCCCATTTTATTCATCCATTTCATCCAGATACACCCTCGTATAAGCCTCTCCTTCCTCTCCCACTCTATGATGGATCTCCCTCATTTGGAATCAGATTCATGATCTTCCGGTCTTGTTAAATGTTTATCAGTGAGTTTATGACTCATTTTCATAATTTTCTTAAAATATCTCAAATATGTAATACCAAATCTATGTGATATCATTTTTCCTATTTGAGGATGTTCGACAATTTCTACAATCTCTCACATTCCATCTCAAATCAATGGAAGATAATGGAAGAGGGAATAATCCTTAGTATGAGGTAGATAGTTTATATAATTTTCCTTTAATTTACCTACGTTTTTATAGAAATTTCATTGTTCTACATGTAAGGATTTCCATGCATTGATGACAAATAAGAAAATCAGATAAATTAATTTCTTGTTGAACAATCATGTTGTTCCTTAGACCCATAAAATATTTTTGTAGGTTGATACCTCAACCTATACCACTAAAAAAGGATGTCTCGATTAAATTGTCTATCATGTCTGTTATTGTGAAAATTTCTATGCCACCCATATGGGTGTGTTTAGTGTATATTGTTTCTAGTGGAAGGATGTAGATGAATTATACGAATTATTAGTTAGCTAATCCTTCCATTTTCATTATTATTTATCATAAGGTTACTTGAATAAATAAATTATCATGACAAATTGTATTGTGTTATACATGACAACCTGGATCATCAAATTATTTGAAATTATATTAATAAAGAAATGTATATTGAATTTTGATTGGAAAGTTTTATTTACTTGACCATATTGTATTTTGAAATATGAAATGAATTATTTACTTGGTTTGACTTATATATTGGTATCAATAACCTCATGAAATATTTTAATTAGTAAATGTGATGTTATAATTTATAATGTAATCCTAGAGTGATAATTTTTTTCTTATAGAGAATTCCTAGGATGGATGCATAGGTTGAATAAAATGATATTATGCCTTGAACGATACTTGGAATCTTTATTCTGAATTATCGGGATGGGATCATAGGATAGTTGAGATTATAAATACCTTAAGTGATACCTGGTATGCTTACATAGAATTCAATTGAATGGATAAAAAGGTAATTGATTGATATTTTATCATGAATGGAATATGAGCCCCTTACATGAAATGACATGGATGGGTCAAGAAGATGTATAAATTAAATAAATCCTTGGGTAACAATAGTGTTCATTATTCTGTAATGCCTTATATATGCTCAAGGAATGAATGAGATTATGTTAAATTTTATGTCTCTATTGTCTTGACCGTAACCGCTAATCGTGATATTGTGAAACATGTAAAACCTTATCAAAATTTCATTGATGTTTATTTCCATAGTATTATTCCTCTCCATTAATGGAAACCCTTTTTTATATGATAATTCATACGGTATTATGGGAATAACATCCCTTATTTAAGAAGTGAGCCTAGTATGATATCCTTAAATGGATTGGTGGGCATTAATCCATGGGTCCTTTTCAGTTCATATATATATGTACATTGGTAACTTCTTACTCATATTAACATATATACATGTTATAACTTGTTAGGATACATTCCATCTAAGACCGAACCATGTGTAGTCAAATAGGTGTCCTTGAGGAACTCGATCAAACATGATTAAATTTACATTTTCTGCACTTCATTATTTTTGATATACCTACATGCTTATTTATTTATTATTAATAGACCAGATTTCCTTAGAAATAATTATTAGTGTCCTACTGAGTATATCTTACACCCTATTTTGGGTGCCATTGCACATGGGGAACCTGAACAGATCTCATGTTTTCATGTTCAGGTTCATTAATTATTGTTGTGTGGTTATATTTTATATGGGAGAATGACATCACATGACTAAGACAGATCTCATGATTCTTATATATATATATCCTTTAAGTATTTTGTTATTTCATTGTATTTTGTTATTATTTATATAATGTATGACCATTTATTTCATCTTTTATCATATTTATTCAAGATTACTCATTATTTTATTGTTGATGATAAATTGTTATTATATTATGCTCCCCCAATTGGTTATTCATTCCAAAGTATTTATTTTTAATATAGAGGTTATAGTTTCCCCATTATAACACATTTATTCCCACACTACTAGGCAAAATCCCTTACTGTATGAGGGGGAGAACATGAGTACATGTGACTGAATGGCTTGGGGTAACTTTTATGTGGTTCTTTGCTCAGGGAGTTACATCGAATAACTATAAATTCATAGTTTTCATACCTCACATGGAAAATAGACATGAGCATGTATTTAATTATGACCCCCAATTGACATTATCTGGATAAAAGATCAATCTTAGAAAAATATTTTTTTCCTCGTAATTGATTGAACAAATCTTGAATACGAGGAAATGGATACTTATTTCTAATTGTGATCTTGTACTATTCCAGATAATCAATGTTGAGCCACATTGATACATCATCCATCTTAAAAAATTATAGTTCCACACCAAAGTGATTTACTATGATGAAGGAATACCTTTTCAAGGTTCTAATAGATTTTATTCTTAAATTACTACAACTAAATCACAGCTATTAAATGTAGATTTTTTTGAAATTGGTGTAGCATCATCTATGCGTTCTATTAGATACTCAACATCACTATTATAAATAAGAATAAAAAATTATTCTAGAAAAACATCATAAAACACTTATACCACTAGAATATGTTTTATTTTGGGTTCTCTTTAACCATTAGAGATAAACAACCCTTTTATAATGGAATAAATATATTTATAATGGATGTAAATTCAAATAGTATTTCATATTTATCATAAAATATATAAAAAATTATATATTGGTTTAAAATATATTATTTTACATGAATTACTCATCTATTGATTTGGAAATTGTTTTAATTAATCTAACACATTCTTAAGATAAAATCAAATACAACTAATTTAGAATAATATGATTCAAATAAAACACATTCAAAAAAACATCAATTAGAGAAGAACAATAAAATTGAGATGCGGTAATTGTACCATTATGTTCATTTAATAAAAATTCAACATCTAATAATTATGGTTAAATTGAAATATCCTTATAAAAAATTCCAATATAAATGATTTTGAATATTCTGAATCAAATAAGATATTATTATTTCTTGAATAAATGGAAGGTGTTCCATTCATCACTGCATTATCATATGAGATATAAAAAATAATGATCACCTAAGATATCGCTTTTCCTTTAGGACTAATAAGTATCGAACATCAAACATCATCATTAACCTTTATATTTAATCGCTGGTGAAAATAATTCTTATAATCCTTGAATTTGAAACACTGGAGTGTTTGTGGTACATTCTATGAATATTTCATTCAATTAAAATAATTTTTCAACTTCTTCCCATCACACATGTAATAAATTTCTTAATGACCTTCTTTTCTATGCATAAAAAATTTATTAATTCCCATTAAAAAATTCTTCCATATTTCCTTCCACAATTTGATCATAAAAAAATCCCATATTATTCTCTCTATGGTTTTTAGAATTTCCATTGAATTCAATCTTTATTTTTATATCAGAATAATGAGATTTATGAGTAACTATATTTTCTATTTCCACCTTTAAATCCTAAAAAATTATGCCTTCATTACTACTAATGTCACCTTTGGTTAATGAAATTTAGAGACTTTAATTTAATCCACTAAAGAATATATCATCCTTAATTTTAGGATGGATGATAATAAATGAATCGTACATCACAAGATTTGTAAAATTTTTCTCATATGGTCTAATAGATTCAACATTATTCTTTTATAGATCAATGAATTATTTCTCCATTTTCATGTGAAGAATATGGGTAATGTAATTATACAAAAATAAGCTCCTAAACACATCCCCATATATAATGTTAATTTCATCTAATTGCATCATTTTGTTTATATATCCCGCCATTGATATAAATTTCATTTCAGATGCTAATCAACAAAAATAATTTTTTCATGTTCCAAACACCAGAGAACAAAAAATATCATTTCAGTGGAACTGATGCATTTCACAACAATTATTGGATCAAAAGACCCACTAAAAGAATATGGATTTCCATTATCAAATATTCAATAGAATTTTTTCCAAAACATTTCTCGTTTGGAATCTGATTATGTTTCATAGAATGATAAAGTTTCCTAAGAATAATAACAATATTTTCCACTCCTCTAAAAAGATTTGGTTTCTCAAGAAGAAAATAACTTTATTTACCATCACAATCAAACTTTATATGGTTTTTTTAGGTTCCATCCATTTAATAAAACAAAAAATACAGTATGAGCCACAATAATCATAGTTGAAAACCACACAATCATGAAAATAATTTATAAGATGTATAAATCATGAAACTATATTTTAAACCAATGATAGATTAGTTATAACCAGCATCTTTAATATTCATTGTTTGTAAAAATCATTTATAATGGTTCATAATAAAAATATTAGGTATCCTAATTCTATCCCCTAGTTCTGTGGAAGAGGGTGAGTAGTAAGAGAACACTCACCATACAGTAGAAGGATTGACATGATATACTGAAGCAAATCATTATGATATTATTACCCAATAATGATTTTTTTTTAAAACTAGGTCCACTTATATTATCCATACATGGATGTTTTTCTAGGAAAAACACACACATTTATTTACCATAACATATGATGTAGTAGTGTATATAGGATTATCCTAACGGGTTTCACTAAATTTTTCTCATCATGACTTTAAAAGGTAACTAAAATTTTCATTGATACCAACTATAGTGATATATATTTATCATAAATAGATATTACATATCAGTAAATGTATATTCATTAATGAAAATTAAGATTCGATCAATAATAACATAGGTTTTGTGTTTTGGGAAACCTGGATACAAAAGCAACTTGTTCACAAAAGATCTACATCATAACCTGCTATGTTCTTTGTAACTATCACCCTTCTCAGACATACCATACTTAAAACCTCTTTTCAAGACCTAGGGAAAAGAAACATAAGAAAAGGTGATATGAAATACTCAGTAGGGGTATACGAGGGAGATATAAATGGTAACTTAAGAATAACATAACCATAAAGTTATAATAACATTATATTAACATTTGAAAACCACACCAAGCATATAATAGACTATATTCTTTAATCATGGAAAAAATATTCATAGGTCATAAGACATGAATCATAATGAAATGAAAGAACATGATCCATTATAGCATAATATTCACATAATACATATGTTTTTTTTCATACTCTTAATTATAGAAAATCATTTACATAGTCAAGAATCACAACCACAATTCTTATAGTGGATTGGTTTCACTCCCTATACCATCATATCTATAGTCAAGGTTCACACTCAGGACTATAATAATGGAAAAATTCCCTTAGATAAGATAGTTCATTACTCATTATAATCCTTATTATCCACAAAGATATGAATTTTTAACTAATGCACTAGAAGGGAATATAATTTCATTGATACCCATCACATTATCCTAATCCATTCATCCATGTTCTATATGTTCATAAATTATTATTCATATATCATAACCTATTTAAAATAAATGGGTTTCAAAAGTATTTACACAATTCATCATAGAATAACCTATGAAAAAAAATGTCAAAAACATCGCTTAATAATAATAATAATCCATTATGAAAAAATATTAAGGATGGTATCATTGGATAATATACCATGTAAATCCTAAGTGACATCAAGGGATTTTATCATAAACAAAAATGAGTTTAAAATATCACTTTGAATATAAATTGATGAAAATATCCATATAATTTTAAAATCACTAATTTAAAATCTAAAAATTTCCCAAATATTAAGGAAAATATTTTCATTATAAATATCATTGAAAACATATAAAAGAAGAATAAATTTATTGATCAGTAATGATAGAGTGAGATTCCATTCAGTTAATGTATATAAAAACTAAGTTCCTTTTAAATTTTTGGTGAAATATAAAAAGTAACTCACTTAAAAAAACAAGATATTAATTTTAAAAAATATTTTATAAAATTAAATAATTGGTAAAAATGAATTAAAAATTTAATATGATAATAGTAAAAATATCATTTCAAATATTTTTAGAAAAAATTTACTAGGGAGAAAAAGGATTTTCGACTAAAGGGAAAACTAATGTCTGTTATCCTGGAAAATGTTCTTTTGTTATGTTGAGTACATAAAGAGTTATAAATGAAAGGAAACCATTTAATATATAAAAATAAATAGTGTATAATAACATTCACGATATTTTTTATAGAAAAATCATAAAATTTCATCATCAAAATCTTAATCATAAAATTGATTGATAAAGAATAAGATTGTAACAAAAATACATTACCTCAATTTTGAATTGATTCGAAGGCACTATAAACTCATATATAACAAATTTAAAAGTATTAAAGTTTTATTATATATTAATTTACATACATATAATATCATATATATCTCTTTTATAACATAAGAACACCCATTTTTAAATAATTACATATTAAAACCATCATTCCCATGTGTTAACTGATTCATTTTTCATGGAATTTTTTGTCATGAAGTTAAATTACTCAAACTTTTATCATGGTTATATAATATAAATAATGTTATTTTTTATATAAATATAATATATATTCATTATAAACATATTTATAATCATCCCTAAATTTTATGGATTGAAAAATGAATTACATTATTCATGGAGATAGTATTTTGTACGAAGACATGAATTTTGATTTCAATTTTTGATGGATGAAACATAAGAAAGGTAAATAATAATTCAAAATTATGGAATAATTATTAAATAAGATATATAATATATATTTATTAACATAGTAATTATTACCAGCCATGTAAATCATGTATGAAAAATGAATCACATCGCTTCGTGGAGGTAGTAGTCCACACGTACCCACGAGTGATGTTATCATTATCCAACTGATGGGATGGAAAGAATGTATATATATGATATTATAAATACATAAGTATAATTATATCATAAATAACATGTATAAACATTAAAATCATCATAATTATTATCCATTAATGATAGTTATGGAAAATTAATTGTATCGCTACCTAGTGGTGGTAGTCAAAACTTACGAATGAGTGATACGTTCACTTTTCATTTGATGGTATAGAGTGTGTATATTTGTGTTTATACAATAATAATTAAATTTTATTATATTTATGATACTAAATTTTTTATATTATGATTTATAACTCATATTTATAGTAGGTATAAGAAGAAATAAACTGATGTAGGTCGGGTCTGATGATTACCTCTTCTATAGTATGCCCCCTTTAGATCATTTCACAAAAACACTTGTAATGGTATTTTAGGAATATGAAAACCTATAACCAATATATGTGGAATTTTAGAAGATAATTTATCATGGTATTTTCATGATATATGACTCAAATTTGAGTAAATATTATAAAGGATGTGTTTTTTATAAGGGGGTCGAGGATACATATGGATTTTCTTAAAAAATTAAACCATAATAAATTAATACTCAAGTAAAATGACTAAAAATGTAAGGATATTTAAATTTTGGATAGGAAAAGGTCCAAATATTGGTATAAAATATTATTTATAAAAAATTAGATGAAACAATTAACCTTATTTCTTGGATCCACCCTCAGTCAACCTGTTATAACCATAATCATGGTGAAAAAATTTAACAGTTGTTAATAATCATTTTGGAAAAAATAACATTTGAATAACAAAAAAATTTGTTAATTGTTATTAAAAATATAGAATCCATTTTCAAATTCAATTCATAGAGGTGGATGAATTTAATTAAAAATTAATCCCAAAAAACATGATAAAAAGTAATTTTCCTGAATAACATTTTCTTTAGTATAAAATATTTTTATACATAATTCAAACATTAAATTAATTATAATGATAATTATTATATTATTAATAATAAAAAATAAATAATTTAATTATAAAATCTAATTTAAAAATGAAACATCATAAACTCATTAAACAAAAGGCAGTTTTAATTAAAATCCATATTGTACACTATTAATAAAAAATCAGTATTTTTAAAAAATTATAAAGTCTTATATATAATATCATAATGAAATGATGATTTTAAAAATGAATAAAAAAATTCCAAATACATTTTCTAAAAGTTACAAAATTTGATTACATTATTTGTTATAGAAAACAATAAAAATCATTTTTGAGGAAAAAATGTATTTTTGAAGGATATAAAGATATTACAAAAAATTGAACAATTATTTGTCAATAAATTTTATTTATCTATATATATATATATATAATATTAAAAATGTGGTCATTACTATTTATTCTCTAAATTTAACTATATAGTTATAACAATGCACTATATTCTGATTCAATTATTCTCAGTAATATGTGCATTATGAGCTGTTGAAGAAATTAATTTTTTTTGAGATATATATATCATAAAAAATCAATGTTTTATAAATATCATATTATATTATAATTAACATTAATAAAATATTATAAACAAAAAAAACATCATTATGAAAATTAAAAGTGGAATAAAACCACAATTCTGTAAAAATACAATGATATTACTTAATACATAGATTTTTTCATAATTGTAATGACACAAACTATAATTATGTAAAAAGGAAAAATTTTAAAAAATTGATATATTTTCTATGAAATAATTGAAATAATATGAAAATCAAATTATATAGAAGTATTTAATGTTATATTCATGAGTGAAAATTGTTGAAATAGTCTTGATATAACCATTATAAATATTTATATGACAATTGAGAATAATTTTAAATAATGATTATATTGAACCATTTGAATGAATGAATTATATAAAATTATGTGAGGTAATATGTAACAGTAAAAATGGGTAATATTGTTACTATAATTCTATTCAGAATATATATCATCCAGGAATGCATATAACCAATGGGTATATTGAAAATGATTTAGTTGGTTTGTAATCCATTTAAATAAATTAATTAGTGATAATAAATAAAAAATTAAACATTTAAAATATTTATTTATCATTTATTAAGTAAATCAATGTTTATAATAAATCAAACTACAACCATTCCATATATATGTAATTGTTTTTATTAAAGATGAATTTTTTTTAAAATAGATTTTCTATTTTTATATAAATGAGAACTCTAATATATTCTAAAATAAAATATGTTAAAAGGGATTCCACTTGGGAATTAGGAAATTTAAATTAGGTATAAGTGTAAATTTTAAATCTTGAGAAAAATATGTTACCAGGGTGAATGTTGAACATTGTTTGTAAGCAATAAAAATAATAAAATAATGTATAGAGATAACATGAGGCATAAATGTGTTAAAATTGAAATAAATGTTGATAATGGAGGAAATATCATTTATACTTTTTTTCTCTATTTATAGGTCACTTTTATACTAAAAAGGAATGTCTTTAACCATTAAAGAAAGTGAAATTGTAAGCATTCCAGTCAAAATCCTCTTTAAAATGACCCCAATAATTCAAATACCAAAGAAAATATCCCTTTTAGTTTCCTATTAAATATCCTCCCAATGTTCTTTCCACACGTCTCTCTCTCATTTTTGTTTTTCCATGGTCCTACAAATAAGGCTTAATAAATCATAGTAAATGAATTCATTATGAGAATGACTGATTCTATAGATTCTTATGTCTTGTTCTTCATTATCTTTATTAATTAACTTCTCTTTTAAAATCTTATAAAATTTCATTAACCAGTATTATGAATTTATATTAACATTAATATTATTCTATAAAATAATTTTCTGTAATAACACTCTATAAACATACTCATTTAATTGTATAGAATTTACTTATTTGGTATAGTTTAATAAACTACATGATGGGTAGTTTAGAAAAATATAAATTTTCAACATGGATGAGGAACTATAAATTAATAATTTAGATATATGAAATTAAATTTTAAATTATTTTATTTCTAATAGTATTTATGTTATTAACTGATATCAATTATTGTTATAAAATATCCTATTATAATTGATAAAATTACTAGAAACAAACACATTGTGAATTACATTCATGTAAACTATACATGTATCATCCATAAAATGAACATGATAATGTACAAATTATTATAATATTATCATTATACAAATTTTAATAATCTAGGAATATTGAACCTGTTATCAATGATTGATGATCGAAACTGTTATACCATAACTAGTTTTAAACGATCATAATTACTAGTATTCATTGATCTAAATAAACTTTAACATAATAATATATATATATATAAAGGACATAATAAATTAAAATAATGGGAAATAAATATGAATAGTGTTTTGAAATATTTTAATCATATGTTTTTTAATATGTAGGAGGTTAATTTACTATTTTAGGACATTAGAGTTATGGTATGGGTTTCTCTCCCAATGTTTCTTCAAAGGGAGATTACTGATACCAATTATTAAATTTAGAGAATTTTATGTAAATTTTATATAAAATCCATCTATTTTATTTAACTATGGTTTTTTTATATATTTAAATATCTCTTCTCTATTTCTCACTCTTTAATAAATAATACAACCAAAAAAATCATAAATGCAATTGAATTTATCTTATAATTTTGGTAGGTATTTAATCCTCACCATGTCCATTTTTTTTATTTATATAATTTCATTATTTCTACATAAATGATATCTTAATGTTACTTTCTATTAAATTTTACTTATTTAAAAATGTGATTAATTTTTTTCGCTCCTATATTATGTTTCTCCGCGAATCATTTTCTACATTTTAAATTATTTCTTCATGAAGATTCATTTTAAAGGTTGTAGGATTCATTAATGTAATAGTTTATTAAATATATCTTTACTTTTTAAAAAAATATGTTTAAAAATTATTTTTCCTTAGAATGTATCAAAAATAAAAGGAAAATTCTTCGTATTTACTAAAAAATCCTCATTTTTATATGAATTATTTTTCATCTATGTTATTCACCATTAATTTTTCTTATGTTTCCAAAAGGATATATAGTAATGGGACATCCACTTTCTTTCACTGGAATATTTAATTTTTTAACATGAAAATATTATTAATGAAATATAGTTCATCCTCATGGATTACTTATGTTTTTATTTATTTATTTATGTTTTCATAATCTCTAAGATCATATCTTTATTGTTTGTGAATATGTGATGAGTAATCCAATAATTATATAGAACTCCAAGTAACAGTATAACCTAACTTCTCATTAAATTTTATTTTATTTTAAAAATAATGTTATCTATATCTATAATGTCATAGTACATGCTTTTCTAATATGTGATGATGTTCTTGGTAGAGTTCCCCTTTATAAGATATTATTTTGTATTCTCATGCATGTTTTAAATTTCTATTTCGCAATGAATTTATATACTATAAATATAATATATGTTATGATTCGTGTTATTATCCATATTATTTACCAATTTTATTTTTATATTACTATTATATTCTCATGATTTTACATTCATTTATTATTTACTCTAATTCATTCTCTATTATGGTAACCTACATTTATAGAATTAATAAAACATATGTTTTACCCCATAATGAGAATCTAATATCACTAATTTTTATGTTTCCATTAATTAGGTTATAAATAATAATATTACAAATGATATTTCTAGGAATTACTAAAGTATAATGAAATTTTAGAATAAATTCACACTTTTTTTGAAAAATGTTAAACTAATATTTCTATCCTATAAAGTCACTAAAACATTGGGTTATGTGGTTTTATTTATTCCTAATTTTTAATTTATAGTTATGTAAATCATTATAATATTTATGTATGATATATTGTGGTATCTTAATCGGTATCATAATAGGGTTTAGTTAATGTTGTGGATCTGATTGTGACTAATAATAGAATAAAACATAAATTGACATAGGTTATATAAAAGTTGATATAGATTGACCATGTATTTTCCCAATTAGGTGTCCTATTTTATGGTTAATTTCGATGGATTTTATTTATCATATAACTACTTACTATTTTTATTATTGTCTAACAAGAAAACTATTCTTTTTTATTCTATTACATGGCTAGAAGCAGGAGAAACTAATAAAATAATTAAATTGATGGAAAATGAAATTATTTTCCAAATAAGAATCCAAACCATATTGGTGATGGATTAAAAGACATCATGGACATTATCAACAAAATTTCTAATATAATGATAAAAGTCATGAACCATGTGATGTTCCCAAATGCACAAATGAATGATCAACTACTGATTTAGTATTTTTTGTAATGAAACCCACCATACATTATTGGGACTTAGGATAAATTATTTTTTTTTAAAAAAATCAAAAAAATAAAAGGATATTTCATATAAATCAATTTTTGGAGCATGAAAATTTTGTTTTAGATATTTATCTTGTGAGATTTGAAGTAGATAATTTTTGGAATCTCATGAAGAACATTAGGTAAGTGTATAAAATTAACTCCTTGGAATGGGATAAGTTTAATTAAAACAATTTAATAAGTATTTACCTCCTAAACTTTGCTTAAAATGAATAAATAATTCCTTATGATAAAAAAAGGATGGGTACATTTGTTATTGTAATTAATGAATTATTCGACTTGAATGGTATATAACTTTTATCACTTTTATATACGTTAAAATAAATAATTTCTTTAATTGATTAAAAAATTATCTTTGATGTTAAATAACATTAGGGGATTCCAATAACTATGAGGAAATTTTTTGATGTCCTGTCTAACTAAAAATGTATATTGGATTCCTATATAATTCTAAGGGACTCAAGAATAAGGATATTAAAATTTATTTGAATGGAAATTGAGATGATAAAACCAATGGATATAAAAATATTGAACTTTTGAAATTATAGAAATGTTGAATGAAGAAACAAGTAAATTAACATAGAGGAGTATAGGAAAACAACTCCTTAAAACAAACAAAAGTAAAAGAGATATGAAAAGGCTAAACAAAAAATTAATGGATTGAAATAAGTACCTAATTAATTAGTCAACATATAATGATTCAATATTAATTTTTTCCACACAATACCATGCACCAATTAAAGTTAGTTTCATAGAAAATCAAAATTATACACCAGTAATTCCATTACAAAAGAGAAATTATATACATTCACTACTATCAAAGTAGATCATGAATTTTTTGTTATAAAAGGTAATATTATAATGTATTCATGATATAGGCCCATAATATTTTTTACTACATCTACACACTATTTCATATCATGAAATTTCTCAAAGAGAAATAATTCCAACAAGAATTATTAGAAATTGAATTGTTAATAAGCAATTCTAGTGCCTTGATGATTCAATTTATATCTACAACTATAATCCAATTATGTATTTGAGGGATGATTCACATATATTTTCAGAATTACCTAATTCTTATCACATTGGATAGCTATGAATAATAAATTAAATCAACTTTCCTCATTTATTATTTTCTATCATAGTATAGAATGATAAATCTATGAGAGCTAGTATGCCATATTTTTAGGGAATTTTTCTATTTCATAGATCTATTATTTTCATCCCAAATTAAAATATAATATTGGATGTGGATTATATTACTAAGATAAGGTAGTTAGTCTAGTTCTTTTCCATAAATGTTTTAATATATATAATGAACGATCATGCCACATGTTGGACATTACATGTGTCTCCCCTTAAATGTTTAATTAATTAATTAAACTGACAATGACTGATATTAGTTAGTCCTTGAGTCCAAACTCCAACATCAGTGGTTGTCTACCTCGATGTGAACAACATTATATGGTGCGATTATATTACGTCCAAAATAAAATGGAATTAATAGAAATGTTATAATTTAATTTAATGTATTGTGAAATTGCAGATTTTCACCTAGGATTATATGTTTAAAATGTATATATATATGGTATTGCATAATTGTTATTTAAATATCCTTTTGGTTAGTTGTAATCTTCCATCAAAATTAAGATGTTTTAATTGAATTAGATGAAATGGTGTGACATAGTGTTTATCGATAATATTGGATTTGTAATTGAACCACCTTATAAGATGTGTTGAGGTTATAACTTATAAATAAAATGGGTAAAAAATATAAATGTAAGGTGAATGATATAACCATTTCACCCATCACATGTTTAGTTGTAAATCATGAACATGGTGATCATTATGATTATGGATAGATCATTATTATTAATATATATGGTGTTCTTAATTGTTTACTATAAAAGTGTTAGACATGTCCCTACACTCACACACTTATAATTTGTTTAAAAAATTGGTTATGTTGATCCACACCCTTGAAAATAAAGCTGGACTTGGAATTTCCTCTCATTATTATGTATTATTGGACATGGTGTTTTTTATTCTTAGATATTTTACTAGAAATTGTAGTCCAAATCCTTGTATTTGGTGTGGTCATGATGATCCATTCACCACATGACTTGATATTATATGGAACCTATTACTATAAGCACCATGGCCATCTAGAAAATGTTTCTATGGCTTGGGTACAATACATTAGGGTGATATGCCAAGGGTACTCCCCTTCATACTTATACACGACTTCTTAGGCCATGAATGTTATGGATACTCATTTTTCCCTTTATAGATTATTTTCCATGGATGCATCACATATAACCCATGGTTTGTAGGCTTTATTATAAATACTCACATTCATATTTTTTTATGATTTCACCTATCTAGAGTCATTATGAATTATAATTAGGAAGGTAGTATCATATAGGTGTTTCATGAGGACCTCACGTTGACATGGTTTATTTATTTACTTTTAATATTTTTTATGAATAAACACTATTCATTGTATATTGGCTGACTTGATAGTGCTAGAAATTATTTGTGGTAGCTTTATATGTTTACGTGACACCCTATTTGGGTAACCTATTGGTTCGAGGACAGTAATCATGGATATAGGTAGGGTTAAGGGGAAGCATATATACTTGTATGATTTATTTTCTATACTTGTATATTGAATAAAATCATAATACCAAGCTTATATTAATAATACAATTAGAGTTTTCATTTGGAATTTTTCTCATTTGTGTATAGTATTTGTATATGTTTACTATTTTGTTTCCCTTGAATTCCATATTTTTAAATAATACATTCATGATGTCATATTTTATATATGTTACTAGATAAGGTTCAACATATTTTTATACCTATATGGTAATTATATATTTATTATTTATGATTATTTTATTCATTATATTGAATCTTTTATTATTTAATTTGGTTACCACTGTTGTGATTCACTCTGGTAAATAGGGTAAATTCTCCCCACCAAACTATACTAGACCCTCAATGATATTAGAAAGTCTCTAGCATATGGAGGGGGGTTATGTTATGTGGGAAAACAAGTCCAATTACTATTGAGTGAACCATGTTCGAGATGTTACAAAGTGGTAAAAGATATTCTTTTTTTCCTATTATATTTCTATATTGGGATAGAAGACATAAGACTATGAATGATTTTGATTTTGGTAATGAACCTATGCTTGAGAGTAGCTACCCCACACATAGGAAAAATACATGTTACATGGGGGACATTCCATTTCTAAATTATGACTATTATAGTTGTACATATTTCCATGATGGATGAAACACATGAATTGTGGAGTTTATAATTATTTTGGATTTAATATTACCCTTGGCCTAGTATGGAGAGGAACTATTATTACATTTATCATTGTAGGAAGTTGAGGATTTATTTGGCATACACATGTCATGCCATGTTTATTATAATTCATGCATTTACTGAGCGTGTTGTAGTGACCTGACTACTATATCAATGATTTGACTATATTTTTTTAGGACTATTCAAATAAATAATTTGTTAATTAATCTGTCTTAATCACCCTAAATGGTTCTTTCCCACATATCATGATGGTGACACCTTAACTAAAAATTTATCACATGTTTGGGGTATGAACAATTTATTTCCTGGGATGAAACATTAATTGTTGTAATTAAATGGATTAAAATTTCAATTTATAAATAATAAAGGGCTATATAAATTATAAATGATTATCTTTATAATTAGACCATCATAAAGTAATTTTCATAGTTAAATGTGGTACTAATTGAAACTAATAAATTATAGGATTCTGTAACATTGGAATGATAGATGTATTTAACAAGAAAATGACATATTTGTATAAACCTATTGAATTAAAATTATTAAATAAAAATGTAACTATTATATGGGGATTACAAGGTGTATTCCTCTATAACATGTAATTTCCAATTTATACATATCAAGACCTCTATTATAAGATATGAGACTTTGACCCAAAATCTCACCTAAGTCATTGGTAATTGGGAGAGGCTCTTGGATATGATGACCTTATACCTACCCTATTCTATTAATATGTGATATTTCATAGTATAAACCCATATTATTAGGTTTGTGATTGGAAATGTTGAGATATGACACCATCAAGACCTTGGGTAAAATACTAGGAAGATGGTAATGACCATGCTCCAGAGGTGGTGGGACCTATTTCATTAGTATTACCTCCTATAGTGAAACCTATGGAATATTATTTTATTGATAATATGGGAATTGAGTCACAATTTAGAGATTATTTCATATATATTTTTCAGTATATATGTGGTGTTATGTGACCTACACCATCTGTTGAATAATTGACTAGGGAGTTACAGTAGCAATACCCTCCTTCTTTTTCATTAGAAAGAGATCCCCATGTGACGGGGTCATGGATGGGAGACATGTTATCTATCCTTGAGCACCATCATAAACCTCCTAAAAGGGGAGTCAATCATACAACATATATTCTTTGTGGATCCACTAAGAGGTGGTGGGATGTTATCCTGAAAGAATATCTACATCAGGCTATGGTTTAGAGGGATTCCCAAAAAACAATATATGATTATGTATATCTAGATACTTAGCGGGGTAACTAATATATAGATTTTATTTATATATATTAGGTATCCATTTCTATAATGGAATATTTAACTCACTTTACTGAGCTTCTGCATATCACAATAATTCTTCTAGGTGATGAGTTATTTGGGGAATGTGGATTTCTGGATGGACTCGGGTATAACATAAGATTATAGGTGAATGTATTGTTGTTTACTACTATGGCAGGGATCGTGAAGCATTCCCTCATAATTGAGAATTATCTAAGGGATGTTATCGGTCTGGTCTAGGGTGTTGTATCAACTATACCAGTTATTACTTAGACTATAATATGGAAGCATTTCTTAGAGGGTTATCATTATGGTAGTACAAAATAGAGTAACTACACCTGTATTAGGGATTTATGTCATTAGTTTGGGAATCCAAGACATATGTAACCCTAGTGTCTTAGAGACCATATTGAGTGTCGATCATATAAAAAAAGGGGCATCTTATGTTGTTTTTTACAAACTTTTACCTATTGGATAGTGATGGGGGGTCTGCACCTACTCCACATTAAGTATTTGAGTCAATAAAACCTTGTTAAATCAATAACTGGAGTTCTATAGGCCGATCAGGATGACGAGGTGATCATGAATAAGGATCCAAATACCTGATATATAGAAACATCAGTTTGGAAATGCATAGATTATTCAGTTTGTATCTCACATCTATGGTTCATGCCAAATATATGAAGTATATCCAATACCCAAGGGGAAGAGTGTCAGTCTGTCTATAGTTTGAGGTACAATTTTAGAAGCCTCTTCTATAGTATCAGCCTTATTTTACAGATGTTCTTCTCAATCCCTCATATTTATGGCTCTCATGGAGTTTCTTGTCCTTGATATCAAGTATTTATATGTAGTGATGAATCATAAACCACTATTGGAAAATTTATTGAAAAGTGAACTCTAATGTAAGGAATTACACGTTCAGATAGGTAGATATCATTTCATAGGTAACTTCATCATCCTCTTGTTGAAAAGATTTTAAATCATTTATAAAATGGACTGGTCAGTTTCTTTTCACACTCATGTCGATTTGTTTCACTAGAGGGTGTATTTCCCATCACCCAAGGTTAGAATTATATTCAATAGTGTGATTGGGATGTCAAGGAAAGTGGAAATGGATGTAAGAATCATGGGATGTGAGGAGTGATAGTCACTTTTTCCATTATCATTTTATATGATTAGTGAATACATCATAATCATTTCAATCTTATTGTGAATCATTTTATAGATAATTATCTTATAGATTCTTTTTAATCTACCTCATGACGGAAAGTTAGAGCTTACTAATGAGATTATTGAAGTATCAACATTAGTGTTCATTCCACCTTATATAATGGTTCATACAAATCTTCAAGAACTCAATATATATCTATAGGATGTGGAAACTATGGGGTTTATATGGCCTATTACTTCACCTTGGGGTTCACCTATTCTTTTTGGAGATAAGGAAGATGGGTTCCTCGGGATCTACATGGGTTACCATAAATTGAATCATCTTATAGTTAATAACCATTCTGCTTTACCTCATATAGATTACCACTTCTACCAGCTCTGAGGAGTCAAGGTACTATCCAAGATTGATTTAAGGTCATTTTATCAAAAGGTTTAATTCATTCCCTTATATATACCAGATACTGAATTCCATAAAAAATATCTTTATATGAGTATTTGGAAATGTTATTCAATCTAAAGAATAATCTGGCGGTTTTCCTGGCCATGATAAATTATTTATTTCCAACTGTACTAGTATTCTTTAATTGTGGGTTTTATAGATCATGTCTTTCTGTATTCCCGTACATTATGTGATCATTCCAAACACCTTAACATCACATTGAGTAAAATTTAAGAGCATATATGGAATATCACACTCAAAAAATACATCTTTTGGATTGATAAGGTTCTATTTTGGGGTGACATTATATCATAGGTAGGAGTATCTATAAACCAAGAGATGGTGGGAGCCATGGTATCTTGAGTGTTTCCCAAGAACTTCTTAGACATTTACAGTTTCTTTGGCCTAGCTAGATACTATAGGTGTTTTATTCAGAATTTTTCATAACTTATAGCACATATGATAGGATTGGATAATAAAGGGTTTAAATTCTTCTAGTCAGAATATTTTGAAATTTAATTTTATGAGTTGAAAGGAAAACTCACCTCAATATTGTTCATGATTCCACCTGGGAACGATAGGGGTTATATTTATTTTTTTGATGCATAAGTTATCATAATTGGATCAATTCTGATTCAAAGATTTTGAGTTGTAGCATATCAGACTCTCCAATTGGGACCTAATGAAGGGAATTAAAAAATGAATGTCATTGAGCTAGTATGTTTGGTTCAAGAATTTTTTAGAGGATTTATTTGATGTGATAGTTGTTTATTGTATAAATGGATCACAAAAGTCTCATTTACATGTTTACCCAACAAGATGTGAACCTTAGACAAAGAAGATGGGTAGAATATATAATTTTTTTCCATTGATCATTATTATAGGCTTGGTAAAGGTAATATAGTGGATGATGCTCTGAGAGAGATGATTTAGAAAATAGTACACAAGGCCATTAGTGAGTGGCTATTTATAAATACCCTACATTTTATAACGGTATGAACCATAAATTTTTGTTCTTAATCCTTTAAATGGACCTAAATATGATGAATAATCATGTCAAGGAGGAATCAGAAGCATCTAAGACTTATTTGGAATACATTGACACGAAAAGGAATGAAAATACTAGGCCATTCGGTTTTTCTAAAATCGTGCGACCCAAGGTGCATGACCATATAACTGCTGTAGGTGCTGTGATAGTAAAATTTTCAACGGGTTTCCCATAGTTAGTAAAAATATAAAACAAACCATTAAATGTTCATTATGTAGAAGTTAATTACACACTGTTGACATATGGTTTGTCCAAACCTTACAGCCAAACCATGTGAATTTCTAAAAATGGGTGAAATTTATGATTTTCCCATCTTTAATGAATTAAATTGAACTCTCCTTCTCCACCTCTCATTCCAATGGTAGAGCACTCTTCTCCCATAAGAAACCATCCTTCCTCATTAATCTACGAATCATGGTGGAGCCTATGTTCATCATCTAATTAAATCACTCCCAAATCCTACAGAAAGGTAGATGTATGATCTCAAATCCTCTATAATATATTTTAATTTCTTCATCCCATCCATTCCACTATTTAGGTGTATGATCATTTTCCCCATTTGAGGGAATTTAAATATTTTATCTATTTCTTCCAACTTTGTTTGAATATAATTTTGATACTATACGGGGGAATATCTATGAGGATTAGGTAGGTGGTCATTCCATTTTCTATCATTTATTTTCATTGCATAAATTGTTCCATTATTCTGCTCACCAGACCATTTCGGAAATGCCTTGGAAATGCTAATTAATTTTTTCTAAGTGGTTTTTCATGAGCAATATGATCCTAAAAAGTGTGGAATCACATACAAGGTTTATTTCCTTGACCTGGTTCACCCAAATGAGTGATTTTTACCCTTATGGCCTAGTTTCCCCTTTTTCATAAAATAGATTAAATGGTCATGGGCGTGTTATTTCATCGCTAATACCTATAATGAATTAAATATTTTGGAATCATTATCCATATATTAAACCCAATAACCATGAAAATTATAGATGGTTGGGAATTAGTTAAAATAACTAAATGCTTAGGCCTCTGGCCTTAAATTTTAAATGCATTATTCCCACTGACAAGATTCAACCAATGTTCCCTTTATGAATTAATGGCTTGAATTTAAAATGAAATGGGACATATTTATTGGTTATTTATAAATGAATCTCTTGTTTAATCCTTCATCCTTGTTTCCAAGGGTGAATTAAGAGGATCAAATTTAACGACCCCTTGGACAAACTCTTGTTCCCATTGTTATAATTTTTAATGGTTAGTATACACTTCAGGAATGAAACCAACAATTTATAGGTTGGGTTTCTCGAGCATTATTTATATTTACCTCTAGAACAGTGATGTCAGTTACCTAGGGGAGACCCGTTGGACAAGCTCAAAGGCATGATTGGCTTAACCATGCCTTGAGGGAGACTCAGGCCCACATCTTTGATGCTAGGTATAGAATATTATGATAGTATTTGGATTTTTTTCCTTGATTAGAGTGATATGTGACACTTCACCCATGGGAAACCATGTACAGACTATAATGAATTGGTTAGTGATGAACCCCTTGATATATACATAGAAAGTCTAATAAAATTTTCCTGAATGGGTTTAGGGTGTCTTTTTCTATTTTTTTAAAGTGGTTTGAAATTTAATTATTGAAATTTCATTGAATATTTTTCGAAAAAAATGATTCATTGGTCTTGAAAACATTGATATGTGTCCTGTGAACCAAAAAACATGATTGGGGATATTCCAATGCCTATAAAATCCTAAAAATAACCTTAACCTTGTAGGTTATTTTAGTTTAGACACATTAGATTAGTCTGAACTATCTAGTTTGGCAGGAGTCCAAATGGAACCAAGTCTGATGTTTTTAATCATTTAATTATGTCTTGAATTTAATCTATTATGGAAAACTTCTTGTTTATTATTTCATGAAATGGAAAGGCCTAGAAATAATGATTTCTAGCTTACTTAGATTATGTCTTAAAACCTACTCCAGCACCTTTGGTATATGAGCAGACTCCATGAACATAGGTACGGATACATGGAAGCATCCAGCTTACAATGCATGATTTACCTTTCCAGGATGGAGATGTGATCATAAGACTGATCCTTTTCTCAAGATTCTAGCTGTAGCAATTTTGTACCTTTTTTATTTTAATAGCAATACTATATGCTTGTATCCACTTCCCCCCTACTTAGTCATTTTTGTATAGACACTTGAAATATTATCATCATCTATTGTTTCTATTTGTTTATTATTATTACTCACATTATTTCATTAACTTTCTTGTTTATTCCTTTAGTTCTTGCTACTAAATGGATATTTTCATTGTTTTTTGTATTATTATATATATCTATTACTGCAATCTACTCTTATAAATGAGGGAATAGACTCCCCATAGACTAACCCAAATCCCTCACTATTAGTCGATAGCCTATGGTTTTTGGGGATATGCACTTGAGGTTTTGTGGCTAATAACCTCTATTCACTGTTTAGTGGAATTTAGGGCAGGATGTTACAAAGTGCTATCAAATAAATTTTTTTTCTTATTTTTTGGGTTAAAATAGGATACTTGGAAATGATGATTTGGTTAATAGCTTGTTATTGGGAGTAGCTACCCAACAAATAGGGAAAACCCAAATTACCTGTGATAATTAAATACTATTTTGGATTGAACTTGTTTTGGTTTCATTTGATTTCATGTTAGGATGACACACATTCATTGAGATGTTATTATCATGATGAGAGATTAATTAAATTATCCCGATGGCATGAGGGAACATTGAAATCATGCATCATAATAGGAATAATAGAACATAAAATACCATGAATTATGCTATGAAATATCTACCTCACTACATACATTACTTTTATTTCTTGTGATTTTTATTTTTTTCTTGATTGTATGCATTGTAGTGTGCCAACATCCTAAATAATGGAATAATTGTTTTATTTGACTAATAATTTCACATCAGTTTCTTTGATTGGTGACTGCCATTGTTGACACATCGGATCAAACCAAAACTATGGAATATTATAGTTGTTGTCGGATGTAAAGGTCTGGATTTAGTTAGTTGACATGTCAGTTTCAATTTATAAGGTGTATGGGCCATTATGAATTAGAATTGGTGAAAAAATTAACAAGATCATTATTTTAATAACTAATTAAATTATAATAACATAAAACGTTTTTAAAATGTTTATGAATCCTAAATTAAATGGTTACCTTATATGTGGGACCCTAACCCTATTCTATCTAGGAATTGGGATGTAGGATGTTTCTCCTTGATCATTGTGTTGCGTGTTCTTCTACCTTGGCCTAGCTTTTAGAGTAGGAAGAGTGGTGTGAGTATTTTTTAGGATACATTTTACCTATCCTTACTTACATTTTTACCTATAATTTAGAAATCTTTTTTGATGAATGGGATTTCCATTTTAAGAGATATTCCACCTCGACAAACAGATGTTATACTCCAAGAAAGTGATGATGAGCATACTCATGAGGTGGTGGGACATGAGGTACCCATGATACCCTCAGTAGTGCCACCTATGGAACCTCCTATAAGTATTCCATTGCATGAGGATGCCCAGTTCCATGATTGTTTTCTCAGATTCCTGCAATCAGTGCAAGGTGATCCCCGACCCATACCTTATATGGAAGATCTAAATAAGGAATACCAACAACATAATAATCCCACCTTCTTGGGGGATGGAGGGCCTTTGGCTATTGAATCATGGTTAGAGGTGGTGGATTCAATCAATTATCACGTTGAGACTCCTCCAGAATGGAGGGTCCAGCTTACGACCTATCTTATACATGAATCCACCTCGAATTTGTGGGATGATCTGGCTGAGGCTAGTTGACAATAGGGTATGGTATGTGATAATTTACATGCATTAATTTACAACTAATTCTTCCCACATGCCTTGATAACTAATCAATTTTGAGAATTCATGCACCTCAAGAAAGGTTACACATCAGTAATGGATCATTTATCTCACTTCTCCAATTTACAATGTTTTGGACGGACCTCGACTGGTGGAGACATGACTACTGCGAGGCACTTTGAGGATTGTGTTGTTGATTCCATTCTCTTGTTACTGAATTGATTTGAGTTGACTACTATTTTAGAGATCATGAACTAGGCCCTAATCAATAAGTTAAACCTGAGGGATTGAGGTGATTTAAATTAGGTATGATCATCTTCCATGAAGACTAGAAGTGGTGTATCAAGTGGAAATAAGAGGTACTTTGTGGGTACACACGGTGGGTAGTACCAGCCATGTGTAATGAACCAAAATCTTTGTGTAATGGCACAAGTGCAGCATGCCATGTTAAAAAACACTCCCAAGTGTATGTGGAATGCGATTGATTTCCAGTCTTGCATCATGATGGATCACCAATAGTGTTTCTTCTGATATTTTCATTTAGTGTTGAGTGAACATGGTTTTGTGTGATCACCACCTTCTGGTGTAGGGTTAGTGACACCTCATCAGGTAAGAAGCGAGGTTTCTACTAGCCATTTAGTCTATTCTGGTGGTCAACGATGAGGTATTTAGACTTTAAAGTGCCATCATTGGTAGTGAGGGCATGCTCAAGCTACTCAGACTACATATTAGGTCCATGTTTCATGCGATGTCTAATTTTTCCATCCTATGCTAGAGGATCAGTGTCCATGGACATCTATAATTTGAGGAACTCTTCTAGTAGCCTCTACTTTAGTATTTTAATTATTCGTTATAGTTTCATCACACTGTTTTCTATTTTCTTTAACTATAGGAATTATGGTATTTGTGATCATATACATCAATGGTGTTATGACCCTTGAAATTTTATTGGGAGTAAGAGTAGATGGCATATTCCTATGCAAGGAGTTCCCCCTTAAAGTAGTTGGGTATCATTTTTTCTATTCTTTACATCCTCGAGATGACATTCTTTGAATTCATTCTCAATTTAAACTGGATTATTCCTTATCAATCCCAAGTGGATTTATATCACCAATGAAGTGTCTTTCACATCACCCAAGTGAACATGTAGATCCATAAGGGTGAATGAAATCTTTAGACGAGTCAAGTTGGACTCAGGCATATTGGGATGGGAAGTGTAATAGACCAAATGGATATTCTATTTATGAGTGATCATGGGATGCAGTTAACAGAATTACCTCTTACGGTGGATCATTTCAGGGACATTTTCCCTAATGATTTCTTTGTATTACCTCCCAAGAGAGAGATCAAGTTTACCATTGAGATTGTGTAAGGCACAACACTAGTTTTTATTCCTCTACATAGGATGGAACCTATAGATCTCTAAGAACCCCCGAAGAATCATAAAGACTTAGTTTCTGAGGGTTTTACTCAGCCCAATATGTTACCATGGGGTTCTCAGATCATTTTCACCATGATGGTGGATGATACCCTTCGATTTTGTGTGGATTAACAATAATTGAACTAGATTACTGTAATGAAATGGTATCCACTACCTCGTATATATGACCTATTAAACCATAACCTAGGAGAAATTATTTTCTATAATATCGATTTGACGTATGGATATTATTAGGTTTGTGTAAGGCCATTATACATACCACCTAAAGTGTTTTGGAGCCAGTACGACATGTATGAGTATCTTGTTATGATTTTTGGTCTAATTAACCCCCTGATAGTCTTCATAGATATGATTAATTGGATTATCCACCCATACCTTTATTCCATCATGTTGGTTTAATTAGAAAACATATTACTGTATTCATGATCCATACATGAAAATTCCAATAATATTTTTATCGTGATAAGTATAATGAGAGAACACCAGCTATAAATAAAGATCAAAATATTATACTTTCGTATTTTTAAGGTTCACCATTCATGTCATATTAAATTTTAGATAGGCATATCAGTTCACCCAGAGAAGGTGATAACCATAGATTATTGGTATTATCCGAAGAATATATTTGATATATGCATCTTCTCAGTGGTGTATGTCCATTATAGGAATTTAATATATGCCATCACATGTCTGACAGTGCCATGTATGGTCTTGACCAAGAAGGGTGTAACGTTTTAATGGAATGAAGAATGTGAGAGGTGCTTTAGAAATTTAATGTGAAGACTCACTTCATCTCTGATTATAATTCTACTATATCAAAAAAAATCTATGCTTTTTATTGAGACACTTTGGGAATTAGAGAGGGTGCTGTTCTGATACAATGTGATCCAGTCGTGGAATATTAATCCTGCCAGTTGGGGCCTCATGAGAGAAACTATACTACATGCAACCTCATTCTAGAATTTTTGGTTCATGATTTGCACTATTTTAGGATCTATCTATTGGGTGAGAGAGTTTTTATTTACATGGTTCATAGAAATCTCAAATACATCTCCACGCAGTGATACCTGAATAAGGGGCAGTGAATGTGGGTGGAATACCTGAAGCCCTTTGATTTTGATCTTTCTTATACACCCAATAAGTGTAATGTAGTGGCCAATGCATTGATCTGGAAGATTTAGAAGCAAGACGTCAAAGAGACCAGTAGTGAGTGTAAGCTGATGGCTCTATTTTTTTTGATCCATTAAGAGGTTCTAGAACATCACGAGCATCCATTTGTAATAGATCTAGCACTGACTTTATCCCTCACGGAGTGGGTCCAGATGAAGTTGTTATCAAATTCGTAGGGAATATTCTTACAAGGGAGTGTAACATGAGAGAACCCACCTCGTTGTTGGGTTTTTGATGGAAGTGAGACTGTTCTATTTCATGAACATGTAAGGGAACCTTCAAAAATATGGGAATAGTTGATGAGGGAATCACATTCCTCAATGTGGGTATTTGAGCCTAGTTTTACTAATATTTATACATACATGTATTCCCATTATTGATTTCATGGTATGAACAGAAAGATAGTAGGTTACATCACTCAATTCTCCACCAGTCAATATGTGAATGAAAAGAACTAGTGACCTACTGAAAATCTACATACTCTACATATCTGAGTGGAAATGGAACAAAATCACCATTGATTTCATGAGAGTGTTGCTAAGATCCCCTCGAGGTAGCGATATGGTATGGGAGATTTTTTATAGTCTAACCAATGTCACACACATCCTACTGATTCAAGTGTCTTTTTTTCTTGATGAACTAGGGAGGATATGCATCTGGGGGATAGTGAGACTTCATGGTGCACCCCTTTCTATCATATAATACAGATTCATCCACTTTAGTTCTGGATTTTGGAAAGGGTTGCAGAGGGCACTGGGTTCATAGCTAATCCTAAGTATTGTATATAACCCTCATACTAAGGGAAATTTTATGTTGATCATAAGCATGTAACAGTATATGTTATATGCATGTATCCTTAATATAGGAGAATATTAGGAGAATCATATTCCTCTAGTTGAGTTCTCGTCAAATAATAACTTTTAGGAAAAGATTCAGATGGCTTCATATGAGGATCTCTATGGTAGACCATGTTGTTTCACAATGTCCTATATATAGGTAGGTGAGGCAGCTATATTTGGTCCTTGTCTTGTTAAGAGCTTTCCGTGCAAGTCTTGTTGTTTCATAATTTAATGGCTACATCTCAGTCGAGGCGTAAGTCTTATAATGATAGTCCCAATAAAACTCTTGAGTTTGAGGTGGGATATTACGTATTTCTATGTGTATCACCCATGTTGGGTCATAAATAAATTATGAGATAGGTAAAGTTATCACTGATGTATGTTGGGCCTTTCAATATAGTGGAGAGAGTTGGGTCGGTAGCCTTTCAGTTGTTATAATTTCATCTCTACCATTCCATTTATGATGTCTTATATATATATATATATATATATTCTTTGACAGTATCAGGTCGATCCATCTCACTCATTTTACAATGTCGATTTTGTGATTGAGGTGGATGCATCCTTTGGGTAGAATCTGATATGTATAATTGGTCGAAGAACAAAGGTTCTCTAAGGTAGGTTAGTTCATTTGGTTTAGGTGATATGGAAACATAGATGCAAACAACATGATACATGGGAGGAGGAATCTAATGTACATTACTATTGGATACAACCCTTATTAGATGATGTTTTTCAATCCTTAGAAGGGAAAAATGAGGATGATTTTTCTCAAGCAGGGGAGATTGTAATATCTAAGATTTTCATAAAGTTAAAAACCTTTAATTTTTTTGTTATTTTTCATGTAAAAATCCCTAAATTCGGTAGTTAATAAATTCAAGGAGGTTTTAGGTGCATCTGGGGCTCATTCAAAGCTCATATTCTTGGTAGGGGAAGAAAATATCCAACCGCATAGTTTGATTGAAACTATGAAATACCAGGTGCACAGTCGTGCGGGTATTCTAGGTCTTTTGACAGTGAAGTTTTTCATGGTTTTCACAATATTAGTCAAATTGTGGAAAATACTATGTGATGTGCCATAATTAGTAGTGAATGTCTCTTGGTTGGTGCATGGTTCGCAATTCTCTGTGGCCAAACCGTGCGTAGGGTAAAATTAGGTGAAATTATTGAGTTTCCCCTCTTTAATGATTTAAATTAAACTCTCTTATCCCCTCTTATTATAGGAGATGGGTGATATTCTCCCATAAGAAAAACCAATTTCCTAAAAAACTATAGGAATCAAATTGGATCATCCAATCATCATCTGATTCTCTCGTCATTATATCCAAATTAAATATAGTGGTATGATCTAGAATCCCCTCTAATCTATTTCATGTTCTTTGTCCCATTTATTGTGCTATTTAGGTGAAATTCATTCCCCCCCCCCATTTTCAAAGAATTTGATTGTTTTTTTATTTCTAATAACATAGTTTTAATTAAATGTTGATAATGGATAAGGTAAACTGAATGAAGCTAATGTAGGTGGTCATGCCCTTTTCCCATCATTTCATCGTGTTTCCTAAATTGTGTGGTTGTGCTGCTTTCCGAACCATTTTGGCGGTCCCTACAAAATGTAAAGTAAAATGTTTTGAGTAGTTTTAAATGTGTATACTGATACTAAGAAGTGGTGAATCACCCCTGAAATTGGTTCCCTTGTCCTATTCTACCCCAATGGGTGAGTTTTACCATTATCGGCTAATTTCCCCTTTTTCCTAAATTTGATTAAATAGCCATGTGTTTGTCATTTAATGGCTAAAAATAAAATTAATTAATTGTTTTATAATGGGTATGCATTCATAAATTAATTCCTCTACCCATTTCACTTACGGATGGTTGGACTACAGATGAAATGACCAAATTATTAATCCTTGGGCCTTATGGTTAAAATACATTTTCTTAATAACATGCTTTGACCAATGTTCCATGATTGAATTAATTAATTTAATTTAAAAATAAATGGGACCTCATTATTGGTTATTTATAAATTCATCTCTTAAATAATTATTTCTCTTTGTTGTAGAGGGTGAGTCAATAGTTTTCAACATAACGGCCTCTTATAATAACTCGTCTACCTACTTTTATAATTGTTAATGTTTAGTATAATTGATGGGAATGCCATCAGTTATTCCTATGATTGGTTTATTGATATTTATTTACATTTACCTCTAGATGAATGATGTTGGTTCCATAGGGGAGACCCCCTGGATGAGTGTGAAGGAATGATTGGTTGAACGATTCCATGAGAGATATCTGGTCCCCTATGTGTGATACCGGGTATAAACACGGAGGCTAGTACTTTTCTTTTATCCCAATGTTTTGGGTGATATGTGGGACTTCACCCTTGGGTCACTATACAAAGAATACTTTGCATTTTTCATTGATTAACCCCTCGAGTGATACATGGAAAGTCTCATTGTATTGTCATGGATGTGCTCAGGGTGTCTCTATCTTTTTGTAAAATGGTTTTCAAATTTAATTAAAGAAATAAAAATGAATTTTTTTTCATTGTGAAAAATGATCTTTTGGCCTTGAAAAAGTAAGGATGTGTCCTCCATGATAAATAAAACCCTTAGGTATAGTCCATTTCCCAGAAATTCATACATCTCACCTTACCCGTGTAGGTTCTTTTGGATCAAACACACCGTCTTAAAATGAAGTGGGTACTTGGGTGGGTGTCCAAATGGAACCCAACACCATGTTTTTAATTATTTAATTATGTCATGAATTTAAACTATTATGACCAACTTCTTGTTTATTATTTCGTGAAATGGAATGGCCTAGACACCATGGGTTCCAACCTACTGAGATTATGTCTCACACCGTGCTTGAGCGCCTTTGGGTCTTGTGTAGACATTATGATCCTAGGTAATGGTAAGCATAAGAATCTATCTTCCAATGCTTGATTTACATTTCTAGGATAGAAATAGAAGCTTAGTACTGAGCCTCTGCTTTGGATGCTAGTTGTAGCAATTTTTCCCATTTTTTTATTTTGATATCATGTCATATATGACTACATCCCCTATCTCCGGCTTGGCCATTTTTGTATATACACATGAAATATTATCATAATCATATATTTAAATTTATTTACTCATCTTCCATAATTTATTTCATTATAATTCATGTTTATAGATTTTGTTTCCATTGAAATATGGATTATGTCATTTCTTCTTCTATTCTTATATATATCTATTGTTGCACTATATTCTGATCAATGACGGAATAGTCTCCCCACATAATTTACCAAGGCCCTAATTTCTAGTCAACAATATCTGGAATTTATGTAGATGAGCTTGAGGGATTGTGGAGAACAACATTGGGGTACTGTTGAGTGAAATCCATGGCGACATTTTACAATGTTTATGACGTTGTTTCAAAACATCCATATAGTGGTGTAGTACTCTCATGTGTAGAATTAACTCAAGTAATTTTCAATAAAATAATTATTCCATGATAGAGTAAAGATGATATATAATTCTAATCTTAAAAGAATCGTCTTTTGGGAGAACGGTCAGGTGAGGACCCACCTCCTCATTGAGTCATTCACGAGAATGAGATTTTCAATATTCATGGTTGTGTTACGTTTTCAAATACATATGAGAGGAGTTGATGTATGAATATCATGCTTATTCATGGAAATTAAATCCTAATATTTCCATGATGTACCATGAATTGTGCTAATAGTATTGGTGGATACAGATATAACATGAGATAGTTGGGTTCGTCACTTGGTGTTCCACTTATCAGTGGGTGAAAGAGGAACCCCAGCCACTAGTGGGAATATTTCCATCATTACCCATTCCTAAGTGTAAATTGTATAATGTAACTATTGTTTCCCTGAAGGGTTTACATATATCACCACGAGGAAGTGTTATAGTATGGTTTATCATTGATTAACAGATGTAGGATTCAAATTTATTTCCTATTTCAGAAACCTTTTCATGATACGAGTGTTAAAGGACATGCTCAAATCACGTGTCCTTGATTTTGGGTTTTTATGGGAGAAACATCTTCCTCTTATCTTGTTATATTATAATAAAAACTTCTAAGATACTATAAAAATGTATCCAAATGATTCCCTATATGATATAACTTTATGTTAACCCATGTTCTAGTTAAAGGTAGGATATGAAATATTATTAGGCCAATGTCTCAGTTAAGAGACATTAGGGTTGGTATAACATAATAGGAAGTTTAATACTATTGATCAGTCTATAAAAAGTCTTATTAAAACTATCAATGTTGACCTCTAGAGATGGAGGTGGGAGATTGGTTCTTCATACATGTTTTTTCTATATTGGTGCTTTGATGGATTTAGAGATAAGGAAAATAAAAACCTAGGTTCATTGGACCCTTTGATATTTTTGAGAGTTAGAATGGTAGCCTATTAAATGTAGTTAAATCTGAGGTACAATTACCTTATTTTTTTCTTCCATGTTTCATAGTTTCACCATTACTATTCATGCACATCTCAAGTTTTCCATCCTGATGAGGTGGAGTTGAATGTTGATTATTCATTTGTGAAGTATATAGTTCATATCAAGGACTGAAGCATCTAGGTTCATTGTGGTAGGAGAGTTCATCTACTTCAGCTGATATGGCCATATATATGTTTACCAGATGATACTGAGGTTAGATAAGTTGAAATACATCCTCAGTGGCTAGAACTACTCTCAAATGATGTTTGGTCACACTCATTAGTGAAAATCCGGGATGAGTTGTTTTAATGTGGGGTTGTTGTAATGGGTTATATTTTAAAAGAGGTATTCATATTTTAAATTTAAATTTGAACCCTATATTTTATTCTTATAATGTCACATAAGGGACCATGGTACTTTTCATAACCGTCTAGGGATTTTTTGGAGATTGAATATCCTGTTTTTGGAGAAATTGGATAAGGAACACAGTTGGATCATGTTTAGTTCTAACCATGAAGCTCAACCATGTGCTCTCAAAGAGGAGAATAATTTTTTGAACAACCATGTTAGGGAGGCCACCCGACCAAGTGAGATGGTGCATGATTTTTTCAAAAGTGATCCACACAGTGTGCTCACGGTTTGTCAAACCATGCGCAAACCATGAAAGGAGATGTGCTATATAGAAAATGGGGTTTGTCAAAACATGCGCAAACCATGAAAGGTGATGTGCTATATAGAAAATGGGGTTTGTCCAACCATGCGGCCAAACCATTTAGACTATAAAAGCATGTGATTTTTCATTTTCTCCTCCTTCTATTTAACCCATCAATTACTTACCTCTACCCATTCCATGTACAATATCCACCCTCTCTTAAGAGCTCATCCATCTCATATCTTTGGAATTTAGGGATCTCTCATATGATATATGAATCACTCTTTGTTCATCATGTTTGATTGATATTGTTACACTATTAAATCATATTTCTTCCATTCTTCATTTCTTTCAACATGTGAAATTTTAAATCCGTACGAGCTAATATTCTTCATTTTCATGGAATTTGTCTATTCCATTGATTTATCCCATTCTAGCCTATATCAGGGGAGGATATCAGATGTGGAGTCCACTAATTTTCTATGATATGTGGTATAGTTTTTTTTCATAAATATTTTTATGTTTATATTTTACATTATCATGACACATGTTAGAATTTCTTTGTGTTTAACCTTAAATGTGGAATTAATTAATTAAATTGAAAATTCCTATTAAAAATCAGTCATTGATACCTAAATCCATTATATGAGGTTTTATATCTCCATGTGAACCATGTTATAAGGGGTGTGGATATTATTTCCATAAAAATGAAATTAAAATAAATGTTATGATTTAACATCATGAAGGGTGAAATGGTAAATGTTTTACCCTGACTCATAGTGTTGTTAGAGGTTGACAAACTCAACTCAATCCACCCCATATGAAATTATTTTTAAAATTTATATATAATACATGATGCAATGATTAGTTAGAAATCCTTTTAATGAATGTTGAATTGACCACCATAAATAAGATGTTCAAATTGAATAAGAGGAAATGGTGTGACACTTTGATTTTTTATATGCTTTTAAACGAAGTAAAACTACCTTGTAATGTGTGTTAAGTCAAAAACATATAAATGACATTGTTAAATGAGATAAATGGAAGGTGAATGGTATAACCATGTCACCCAGTCCTTTTTTAATTATAAAGCTTGGCCATGACCATCATTATGAATATGGATAATTGATTATTATTGATGGACATGGCATTATCAGTTGTTTTTGGAAAAGTGTTGGACATGTTTCTTCACTCAAACACTTCTCACTGGTTTATAATTTTGTTCATGGTGATCCTTATCATAGAAAATGATGTTGATCTTGGTGTTTCCACTCTTTGTTTTGTATTAAGGGACATGATGTTATTTCTCTATAGATAGGATGTTATACATTGCATTCCAAATCCTTGTATTATGTGGGTTCAAGATGATCCATGAACTAAGTCTATTTAAATGTATTTATAGGGATCATGTAGAATAAATTAGTGTTATATTCCATGATTACTCCCCTCTAGGCTTATACTTTATTTCTAATGTAATGCATGTTATGGTACCTCATAGTTCACTTTTTAGATTACTCTACATGGACATTTCAGTGATGAACCATGTGTCCTGGGGTTTTTTAAAAATATTTAGATACATATATAGTTTTATGATGTCACCTATCCATATATATTTTAGATTATATTGATGAAGGTATATCAGATGGGTGTTCCTTGGGGACCCTAAACTGACATCATTTATTTATTTATAATCCTTATTCATTAATCCCACAGACTTATAATTATATATTTAGATATGATATTATGCTAGACACCATTGGTGGTGGCCTAATGCTTTTATATCGATCCCTATTTGGGCCACCGATTAGTACCTGATAGTCTTCATGGATGCAGGTAGGGACAAGGGGAAGTGCCCATTCTTGTATGCCTGATTATTTTCATTGGGATGAATAATGGGATAAAGGGACTATGGTTAGTATTGTGATTTTATTGGAGTTTTATTTTGGTTATTTACTTCATTTTTTAAAAAAAGTTTTATATTCATGATGCTCTGTTTCCATTTTATTCAATTTTATTGTACTATCTAGACAAGACATTTTCTATTGTATATATTACTAAAAATGTTTTGGCTTATTATTATGCTTGTATAATAATTATATCAAGATGATTTATGTTTTCCATATTCATTGTATTACTTCTTCTATTGTTTTTTTATTATCAAAATCATCATTTACTTATATGAAGAAGTTATAGTCTCCCCACCATACAATCACAGACTTTCATTACTAGTCGGAAGCCTTTGACATATGGGGTGGGGGGCTTATGGCCATCTAGTGAACTAGGTTCGGTTATTTTTGAGTGTACCAAATCTGGGATGTAACGTAGAATCTCAAGAATATTATTAGGAAAATAGATCAAGGACTAAAAGCGGTATCACTCACCCAGATGATGGTTGGGAGAGATTCTCTTGGTTTTGGAATTTTTGATGGGTTTTACCCCGATGAATGGTCACCTAATAGTTAGGGAAAGGTATGTCGGTGACTAGGGAAAAATATGATCGTAATTTCTTCATTATATTAAAGGATAACGAATTTCATATGGTAACCATGAACCATGTGATCCAACAATGAATTGTGCTGTGATTTCTCCATGGTAGTTTCATGGTGGGAACATTGTTTGAAAAAATGTGGCTCAACTATGTGATACATTGGATTGGGATTATAGTGATTTTTTAGGTGGAGAGAAGGGTTAGAATACTATGTTACCAAACTATGTGATTGTAGTTGTATTAATAATTATGAGTTCATTATTTTTTCCTACCTGACTATTAATTCTCTTCATACATCATTCCTCCCTCCCTTATGGATGGATTAGAGGAGCTCAATGGATCTTCACCCCTGATTTATCCATTAAAATCCCCTTAGGTAGGGGTGGGCACATCACATTCAATAGAGGTTTATGGTGAGATATATATTATTCCTTACTCTATTTCTCACTTATCTCATTACAACTAATTTGGGTTTCTCTAACTAGGGATTTGGAGATTATTCCACCAAATCATGGTTGGATCATCTTTTTATGATGGGGATTATTCATGTAATGGATACTGAAAGTCCTGTAATGATGAACATGTGTTCCTTCACTCAAATTTACGAGAATTTAGTCACCTTATATATATTATCGGTTTTTTAATGAAGTGAATAGAATAAATGTGTGAATAATTGATGTTTTCTAGGAATTTTTTTGGGGTACAACATGGAAATTTGTGGTGAGGATAGTCAATGCTTCATTACGGTGAGATGGCTCAGTGATGTTTTAGGAGATTATTTCATAATGGACCCTTTAACACTAATTTGGTTCCCTGGGTACTGATAACTGATGGATTAAAATTGAATGTGTGATCCTTGAGATAAATGGATGCTAGAAAGGTATAAAATAAATTAAATGGATGAAATATTGAGGGCATCTGATAGGTTCTTTTAGTACCCTTGATTATATATTTTTGATAGATTGTGAATGATTTTTTATATAGGCCCTGATGGAACCTTGAGATACAATATAGACTTATATGTTGTTTATTAATGTATATGGTGAGTGTTACTCCATAGATAGTATAAACAAACCCAGATTAATATTCCATGGGTTGATTTACGATAGGATGAGTGAGGGGACTAGCTTTAGATGACTTGGGAAGGATAATGGGGAATGTGCCATCTCACTAAAGTGATGGTGATTCATCATTACTTATGAGGCCAGCAAGGACATAATATGAATGTGGTGATGATGAATAATGATAACCCTTTAGGATTATTTCCTTTGTGACATCGATAGGGAATAATAGTTAGGATCCCATATAGGGTTTCTGGGTTGTGGTGTGACCGATGTGACCTTATTGGGTACCCTAAATTCTTGTTGACCCTGAATAAGGATAGTGAAATGGGAAGGATCATGAAAATTAGGTTTCACCTTCCACCATGATTGTAGATTGTGTGTGGTATCCATGAATACAGATATGAAGATAGTTGCAATGGAAAATATTAGATTTCCTATAGATGTGATGAGGATGTAGGTGTGTTTGGCATGATTTGATTGTAAAACCGGGATGGCTTGGAGATGTGGGGGTTGATAAGTGTGACTAGCTCCCTGATAATGATCTGGGGAGCTCATGTATGGGTTATGATTCATGATGGGTGTATTTGTTGTGATTCCCATAGAGTGATAAAATTCTCCTCAGTGTATGATATAATCTTTTTGTATATCCCGGTAAGGAGATTCTTAACATGATTCACTAGATTATTTTTTGTGTTTTCCAATAGGTATGGTCTATACCTATATTTACAAAATATTAATATTATTTTTTTACTAGGTAGATTCTTCTCCTGAGTTTTTGGATGATCCGTATGTATTTTAGTAAAGCGAGAGTCTTCCCTCGAGTTACCAGATGATGTTTATGTTTTCCAAGATTGGAGAGTCTCCCCTTGAGTTATCATATGATATTTATTTATTTCCTAGTATAAATAATAATACCATATGTTACTATAATATATTAATCCTATTACTATTAATTATAGTCTTCCCCGGAGTTAACTAATGATATGCATTTTTTTATCGATAGAGATAGTATACCCCATGGTTCCAGCTGACTTGTTACATATTTCTTGGTGTAGAGAGTCTATTCCAATTGTTTTCAAATAAGGTTTCATGTAATTCATGGAGGGGAGTGTGTACTCCCACATGTTTATATATGAATGTATTATACTCATAGATAATCTAATATTGATCAGAGATGTTATAGTAAATCCTCGGTGTAGCCTTTGAGTATGAGGATCAAACTTTTTTATTTATTTTTCATTCACACTATTTTCTATTCTATGAATATCACATATTCATAAAATTTATTTACTAATTATTTTTAGGACCCCATTTGTGGTACCCCATTGAGTTATACAGAAAACATTCTCTGGAGTCCATAACACTTTGGTACCAAACTAGACTTCACTGTCTGCTAGTTCAGGTTATGAATTTTTGAAATGTATCATGAGTGAGTAAGGATTGATCAACATGGACCATGATATGGTTTGAATGAGGCTTAGGGATTTTATTAGGGCCTCCATTAATTTATTTTATTTATTTATTTTTATATATGATTTGTGTATTGGTAAATCAATTGGTATGTGTGACCATGTGCTTCCCCATTGTATTTGTTAAAGCTTGATTCTGGTTGTGTTAGATTATTCGTACAATGATGGATTATTATAGATGTTTTATGATATTATATTATGTTTTTATAGTAATATTTTGTTATAGTATCCCCACAGTCAAACAGTAGACCCTTTTTTCTATTTAGTAGCCAGTAGTTTACTAGGATGCATGATTTATGTCATGTAGTATCATTGTTCCAGACACATATCAGTAGTTTTTTACCATGGTAATTATAAATGGGCGTCATGGTGTCTTTTAATTTATATTTATATTTTTTATATCATATATATGGTATAGGGATACGCTTGACCATGTGATAGGCCTCATTTTGTAATTTTTTGAACACTTTTCTTCATGGGAAGCCCATGTTTTTGTTATTTTTTAATTTATAGCGGGGATATTTATTCAATATGATGTGTCTATTTAGATTTAAATTTATATATTTATCACTTGGATCATGGTCATGTTGCTGCTGTATATGTACAATTTTTGGCATGTATGACTTATATAATATACCAATTCCTATTTTTGATATATTTCACTGTTGATAGATGTTTAGTTTTTAAATTCTTAAAAACAAAAAATACAATGTTTTACCATATTACATTTTTCATTAATTCTACTCACCTAGATAATGATATATTTTCTTTAATGAAAGGTCATGTAGATCTTATAGATTGATGTTCCAAGACAAAGAACTAATATTTTCCCTATTTATCGGATGTATAGTGGCTCTTATTTGGTTATTAAAGGAATTATTTACATTTATAATGAGGTCCGTATGAATAATTATGATATTAGTTTCAAAAAAAATTGGATAATTAATGTGTCCAAGAAAACCATTAATGTGTTTTAAAAAATATTAATTTTGGGGAATTATACTTTAAACCCCATATAAATATGCTTATAAATTATATGAATCATCATAGGATGATGTTGTTATGTTATGTTAGAATATATTGTGACCCTTGAAAGGGAATTCTTTTTTTAGATCCCCATTGAGGATAACTTCATGGTTTTGGGATGACAACAAGGAATGCGATAATCTAAATGCCTATGTATATGAGAACCTAAGAGTGTCTCTTATGAAATATAATTTTTCTTGTGAAATTTGATATAGGAATAGGGATGTCTCCTTAAGAGTTGTGAGATCTATGAGGAATGGTTAATAGATTAGGTGGGAAAGCCTAGTTTATTGAGATATAGATGAAATATTGGTGATATGAGTGATATTATTATGTAAATGTATATTCTCCTCCTTTTTTAGAAGAGTGGTGATATATATAGGTATCCCCTGATATAGGTTACATTGTGCTTATGAGTTCCATTGAAAATGTGTTGCATGGGTATATTCATTGTGTTTGTGATTATTAAATGGAGAGTTGTATCGAATATATAGTATAACTATTGAAAAATATTGGGCATTGTAAAATAAAATTCATTAGGTGATTTAGTATCAAGGTATGGATTCAGAAAGAAGTATATTTTGGATTCATATCCTAGGTGATTTTAGTTAGAATTCTTGATGAGATTTTTAATGGAGATCCAAGATGTTAGGATCAAGGATAGAAAAAATGTTGCTAGTATCTTTTATTATTGGTAACATTTCCAGAAGGTTGGGTGGTTTTGATATATTACTTGTAATGAGTTTTATATTAGGTTATTTGGGATAAATCAACAATGATGCTTCTATCAAGATGAGACTAACATACAATGAGTATAGTATTTGATTTAGGATTTTGATCCTAGGATTGATTTATTTGGGCTTGATATGTTCCAAGTTAGATGATAAATATATGTAGAATTAGGGTTTACACAATCAGGATTCTTCTTTGGGGTAATATAGTCTTTTGAAAATCATTATATAGAAGCAGTTGTGCAGTGGTAAGTGGGGTGTGTGGAATGATCTTATAAGATAGTTTCACTTGATAATGCTTCTAGAACTAGTATTTTGAGATTGGATTTTATAGAAAAAAATTACTGAATTAAATTCGGTAGTGATATATTTTCAACCAATGGTGAGAGTAAACCCTATAGATAGACCATAGTACCATAGTATAGTCGATCAAACTATGTATCAGGACAGGGGTAGACAGAATTCATGAGAATGGATTAGGAGGAGTGACACATGTATGATGATAGTACCTGGTTGTGTTGGCACTTGAGGAGTGGTATATGGGAATCCATATTGTGGGAAGCTCACCATTGGATATTGGAGGGAATGACCCTTATTTCAGATAGATGTCTTGTAGGTGTTATGGATAACTTTCCTGGTGAGCTGAGAATTGGTAGGGACTGGTGCTTCAAATTGTGTCTACGTTATGAGTACGATATCTTTGTACATATATTATGTGTTGTAATCTATGGATTGTGGGTTCTAAATGTATGAACCTTGTGTGGGTGGAGTCAGGGATGTGATGGCACCTACCTTTGGATGGTCAACGGGGTATTTGGTTTCTAGTCTGTAGATTGATGAATTTTTTTCCGATTCCTTGGGGAACACCATATTTTATTTCAGGTGAGATATTTTATGTTTTCAAAGTATTACAATCACGCTACATATGGAAATTATTGTGATTTAAAGGTGATTTATATTTGAGGAAGACCATTACTCCATTGATAGATATATTTTTGGTTTATTTTTTTGAGGATCTTATAGTCCCAAATAAGAAAGGGTAGGGAACCTATAAGAGGAATGTGAAATGTAGTATAAAATGTGACATATAATTTACATAAAAAAGGAATATAACTACAATATATAATGTATTCTAATCAAACCATAGTTTATTACTGTAAAATCCATGTTAATATAATATTTTTTTGAATTTATAAATATATTGTGGAATAATAAAAAAGAAGAAAACTTTTAAACACATCTGAAATAATGTTTGGTGGAATTGCAGAAGTAACAATGAAATGTAAAAATATATAAAAGGTAAACATACTATAATATATAAACCATGGAGTATTATATTGAAATCATAATATACCATTAGAGGATATCATTAACAAAACACATTAAACCAATGCTAAATGATGTTATTTAAACCTGATTTATGGAATCGTTGAATTTAAACATATTAGAATGTATATCTTTATATACCTATAGATCATTGACTTAAACCCATTAATAGGTTATACGTCTTCCTATCCCCATAGTCCATTGATCAAAAAATATTTTACCAATATATATCTTCTTATCCTTATAATTCATTGATTAGTAGGATAAAAAATACCCATCTCTATCTTCCCATCCCAATAATCCCTTGACTAATGATAAATAATTACTATAAGAAATATTAGGAAATTTACAATGAGATCTTCACTAATGGATTTTTCATGGAAAATTTTCTGAAAGAAAAACATAAAATATCATAAGCATAGTCAACAACAAGAAATTTAATTATTAAAATGACTATAGATACTTCTAGAATTTAAAATACATTATATATTTTTATCCTAAATACAATGGTATTTTTTAAGAAAACCTTAAACTTTTGTATCTCACAATATTAGGGGTCAATTGTAACAGTATCATAAGAAGATTCATCATCTTCTATTTGAATCAATTTTACCTATTATCATTTTTTAAAGATATTAATACACTACTATTGTGCCTTTAAGTTGGTTTTTATCAATTGGACATGAATCACAGTTCTTCATTTTTCTGTCTTATCAAGTCAAATATTAAGAAAGTCATTTTCAGAATTTATATTCATTAAAACAAAAGAAATTAAACAAAAACATAAAATTACAACATTCTATTATTATGTGTATTTTTATTTTCAAAACAAATGAAGTATATAATCCATTGACTCAAAAATCTCTCCGATTTTAGAATACACAAGAAAAAATAGAAAAATTGATAAGTCAATTGAATTTTAAAATTACAGTCCTTATAATTTTTCATGAAGATTACTTCACCCCATATGAATTAATTATTCAAAAAATAAACTCATTTGTTACAAAAAATGTTAATAGGCTAAATCGACCCTTAAATAAAAAAAATGAAAGGTTATTAAACTCAATAATTTCTCCCCCTTTATTAAAAAAACATTTTAATTTGCTAATATTTCCCTCTTTCTCCCCCTTAGAAATAATTTATCACCCATTGAAAGGATGTATTTTTATATTTTTATAGAAACTCATCATTTATCATAAAGTAATATAATAATTTAAACAATCTCCCTATTTAAAAAAATCATAATATATTTTTTAAGGCATATATTATCTCAAATTTATCACATTTTACTTGATTTTAATCAGACCATAAATGTAAAAGAACAGATACTTCCTATATGAATTAAAATATCCAAAATTGTATATTTTTACACTTTTGGATGTATAATATTCTAAATAAAGAGATCTCTCCATTAATATTGCATTTATTATATTAATAAAATATAAGAATGAAAATAATTCATATCCTTTTTTATATTAATAAACATAAGGCTAAAAAAATACAAAAAATGAAGATAATAAAAATTTATCAATTCTATAAAAGTTACCTTTTGATGCCATTAATTTATCTTCTTCTCTTAAAAATTGTTTTAGTGGGAATTAAAATGTTAATTTTTTTTGTTTTGGTTTTTTAATTTAGAAATTCAATAATATAAGAAAAATGTATTCCTTATCACAAAATATAAAAAATTGTTATTATTATTTTTGGAGGGCACTAAAAATATTTTTTAATACGTACATTGGAAAAAAAACACCTATTGGTTGTATCTTTGATAAACACAAACATCATATTTGAGAATCTCTAGAAAAATCATTTACATTTACTATACTTTTAAAAGAGTATTTTATGAAAAAACTTAATTGTATGGACACTAGTTAAACATTTATTTGATTAAAGATCACATTAAATTGATAATTACTAACATATGTTCCATGAATTTAAATAAATAAATATTTTAGGGTTTGGTAAAAATATCATTAAGATGAAACTAATTCCATGTAGGTTACTCAAGGGGCTGGTATTCATCATGCCACTACGAACATTCCTATTACATGTAATATGGGAAATATTACATAACAAAAGTGACTCAAATTTTCCCCAATCAACATTGGAAAAGATAAAGGTGTCACCACCATCTCCAAATTCATTATTTTTTCATCAAAATTATTTGATTATGACACTGCAAACCACTTATCAGATAATCATAATGATGATATCGAAAATGAGACCATAGAATTTCATGAAAATACTATCGTTAATGTTGATATTCAAACCCCCAAAAACATAAGGTAGTTAGGCCGAATGGATCATATTATAAAAATAAATCATTTGGTAGAAGGGAAAAAGGGACACCTATAATGAAAAAAAACTCAAAATGAGGAACCCTTTTTTGAATTCTGAAGGATTTGAAAACATTGAAACTATCAGCGCCTTAAACTAACACATCCAGGAAGTATAAACCCAAAAATTATGGGATATCTAAACACATGAGGGTCTGGTTCTCTAGTATTACTGATCTTGAAATAAGGTGATATCATCTAGTTGGTACATAATATGAGAATAGTGAAGTTAAATCCCACTAGGTTTTTTAGTATTCCTTACTTGAAGGAATTTCATTGTTTATCATTGGTCAATAAGTGGTAACATGTGTCTTTAGAATCCTAGGGGATATCAAATTCTTCTCATTCCTTTATTTCAACATTAGATATCATAATGAGTGAAGCATATGGAAGGAATATGAGCCCCTTAACATTACAGTCATTTTCCATAGTTTTTTAAAGGTGGCTATAATGTAATTATAGAACCTGATGAGAAATTTGGTATTGTAACCACATACATTTGATCTTGGGAAATTATGTCTGGTATTGAAAGAAATACAATTATGGAGGTCAATATTATTGGTTCTAAATAATCGTGGTATTGAAAGAAAATCAACATAATGGTGTCATGTAAATGTGAAAACTGCCTTCACTAATGAAAATTATCTTGACATATGGGACTCCATGTCCTATAATACAATTTCACATCTCAATTCAGATCATCTCCCTATATTGATCAGCCTCCTGACTAGGGATACTAAACCACCCTTTCTATTTAGTTTCTATAATTCTTTGATTATTAATCATTAATTTGAAAAATATATTTATGAGATCTAAAATTTAATTGATTCCAAGAATTATACCTCTTCTTGTATCATGGTGTTTAATCATGGAAATTAAAATATAAGGGATTGGGGTAAATAAAAATTTAGGTCCATGGATAAATACATTATCTTGATAAAACCCATCAACATATTTAAGAAAAAAATACTTTTACCAATATTAATCTGAATATGTTATAGGAAGAAGAGGGCTTCACTAAGAATTATGACATTCTAAAAACAATATATTTCATCCATAAGGTTAACTTTTGTGCTACCTGGATCAAATAGGTGGATCAAACTTCTATGTTTTTGAATTCCATCCAAAAAATAAGTAATTTTATCAAGCCATTGTTCTTTCTTGTTGATGGTGAGGACAATATAGATAGAAAATACACACTCTAAAACCATGTCACATCAAATTAAATGAATATATTCAATGTTATTACTCTCAATAACGAATTTACAGATGATATTATTCTTATTTTTTTAGTCCTGATAATAACAATATTCTCACATTTATTCCTCTTGAATACAAGATTAAATAATATATATTTGGTCTTAATAAATTTTGTTCCTCTAGTCGGGTTGGATTCAAACAAATATTTATTAAAAGTCTATAGGGACATCACTTAGGATATCCTTTATATGTTGGTCCTTTGAATTTTGAAATATCGCTATATTCATCGGAGAAAAATTTCTAGACTCTTAACCTGATTCATATGGCTAAGAATGATGGTGAAAGGGCATCCTGTGATGAGTCTGTTAATTTTTCATCTGGTGATACAAATGATGGTTTGCAAGATAGAGGGCCTCCTAGCCGAATGAGGAGGAAAACTATAGAGGGCAGTAGAAAAGGGATAAAGGAGTATTTATATTTACATCTTGCAATGGAAGAGAGTTATGCTAAAAATATGAAGGACATGATGACTAAAAGTGATCCCAAAGACTATATTTCCAAGGTTGAGCATGAAAGACATGAGGTTTCATCTCTTTGGATGCTCTATTTATGTTGAGGGAGTCAGGTGCGGCCCATGAGAAATCCTTTTAATTTTCTTACATTTGGATGAAGAGATGCTAGAAAGTTTGTTACTGAATAATTACACTAATGAAAAAGCTAACATGATGATGATAAGTCCACTAAATGTCGTTACCAACAAATATTAGTGTGCATGGATTGACAAGAAAGACCTTATAATAATAAGGGGATTAAACGAAGGGAAGATTGATCAGGAGGAGTATATGCAATCATGGGACTAGCTGGAAATTTTTTATGAAGACCACTTAGAGGATGTTATATATAATTGAGAATACTCTATATCAGGGAAATGTTTTAGAGATAATCTTTCTAGTAGGACAATGTTTCTTTTAAATGACTCAGTAATTTATTATGGTGTTTGAACTGGGTGGTTTCATACATTTTCCTTAAATGTTTTTTGATAATAGGAAGTTACTTTTTAGTCTGTTAGAATGCAAGTGAAATACATATCTTCGGGCTAAATGATATTGTAAACACAGTCAATTAAATTATTAGAAATATCATAGGCAATAATCTAGAAAATTTAACTGTAAAAATTTCTCATCTAATCATTTTTAATTTTTTAAGTGGAAAAATTTATGATTGGTAGTTAATAGCCATAGAATGTATTTTTATTCATACAAAAAGTAACCATAGATTGTAATATTTCCTTAAATTTGACATTAGTAAATCATTTGAAATGATGAACTATGGATTCATTTTTAATTTTTTATATGGATTTGGTTTTGATAGAACCTTTATCAACTAGGAGATAACCCTTTTTGGATCAAGTGAAAAATTTCATCTTATTAATGTTTCACCAAAATTATACTTAATATGATCAATAGGAGTAAGAAAAGGCTATTATATATCATACACCATTTTTTCCATTGTAGAGGATTACATCATATATAACCATACACATCTAATTATAAAGTAAAGTATAATCCTGTCAAATATGGTAGGGGTGTTACAACTATTTCACATATCTTCAATTAGGATGATATAATTTTCCCCAATTAAGAAGACTAAAAAAAATTTTGACATATTAAATAATATATTTTAAACTATGAGAATGTTTCATGTAAATTGATATGATTAAGTATGTTCTTTTTCTATTTTGATATGAACATCTCCACTGCTAGAAGGATCGGTATCAACAATGAACATGGAATTTGGGAGGTTTTATTTCTCTTCACCTATCATAGTGTTCATATGTTTTAGGGATTTCCAAATTTCATCAACATCATTAAAATTTCCTACTAGATTATGAATAAACTTTCAACATGGATTGTAAAATCATTTTCTATGACTGGGAGAACATATGATTGGAAATATATTATTGTCTCTAAATTTTTCAACTCCTTTAGTGTCTACGAACATCCTGCTTCCCTGATTAGATGTATAAATGTTTTCATTACAAACTTTTTTTCTTGTGTGAGTTTTGTTTAGTGGATGAAGGTGACTCTTTCCTAGAAAAAAGTTTTCAAACCCTATAAATATGGGGGGATATTAGAATCCCACATCTCATGAAATTAAATAAATACCTCAAACTGGATTTTATATAGAGTCTCACCACTAAAAAGAAATCTATTGATTTTATTAAATATATATTTCATGTTTTATTTGGATATTTTAGTTATCTAGATTCGTTTATTTGGATAGTTTTCAGGGCCCAATTTTTTAACATTCTAACTCAAACTCAATAGAATGCGAGTAGGTAAACAAACCTAAACTTATGGGATCAAATCTAGAGAAGTACTCCACTCTTTAACTCCATTAACAAAGATGATAATAACCTTGATCTAAGGTTCTTGATTAATGAAAAACTAGAAAATACTATTTGTAATATTCTTATTAATATCAGTGATAATGTGAAAATTTAATCCTCTACACAGAATGTTGATATTATTATATAGATGAATTCAAGAAGTGCACAATCAACTAATAGGTTATGTGACCATGATATTTTTTATCATTACAACATTTATCACACCAATGTTGTTAAATGGAACATACCATTGATCAAACGATGAAGTATTATATTAATTTTGAGGTCGGAGTATGGTCTTATAACCACTAAGGATTGTTTCTTGGCTCCTGAAATTTTCCATGGATCACGATGTGTCCTATGTCTGTAGCATCGATAGATTTTTAATCACTCATTTCCCATTTTTATCACAACATCAACATTATGGAAGGATTTATCTATGATTTTTTACAATCCTCTTCATTAATATACATCCCTTCATGTGTTTATACAAGAAAATACTAACATTTCTATTGCTACTTAGCTTTTCAATACATTCTGAGAGGTGTCTGGTAATAATCTGCACACTATCCATAATAGAATTTATATTTTTATTCATGAGTATACCCCCTTAGGTCTTTATAATTCCTTTTCTTATATGATTTTTGTTTACCGTGATGAATCCACTTTTCAAAATAGACATTTTCATAGCTATATACGTGACTTATCTATCATAAAATGACCTTGAATTTGTGTTAAATTTTTGCATCCTCTTTAAACATTCATGGTTTTCTTTATATCACAATTTCTCAGGTTGACCAACCTCGATATCAATGGTTTTTGAGTGTAAATAACGGGCAACCAAGATTTGTAAGTGTCTTAGGGACCATAATTGTGGGATCATTGGAATTAATTATGGTCCTTATATGATTACATCCTTCCTTGAAGTTGAAATTATTAGTGTCATAAATGTGATGGAATGTGAAAATAAAACTAAATAGACTAAATTCTAGTAGGTGTGTGACTCCAGCATAATTATTTTCGATCATCATGTCGAAGTGACCATCATAATGTTTGTTCCTTTTAACTATGGTAACTAGTTTCATTAATAATAGAGCCTTTATCACTTTGGATGCGGTCCCACCCCTTTTTTATCATGAGTTTTCTATTGGATTTCCAGATAAATAATTTAAAATTTTATTACAAAAAATTATTGGAGTTTGAGTGAATTTTAAAAAAAAATCAATGATTGTTCGTTAGATCCACAACATATGATCACAATAAATTCAAACAACAAAATATTCAACATTAATAGTGGAGAGTGAAATAAAATTATTTTTTATCCAACAACACAAAGCTAATGTTTCCCCTATAAAATTGGAATACTATGGAAGAAATATTCCTATATGAACTACATCCTCAAATGTTATAATTTGAGTAAAGTTTGAGGTTAATAACAGTTTTATATGTATAAAATAAAAAAATTAAATATACATATCAAGTAATAAAATAATAAATTTACCAATTTTAGAAGATATTCCTCATATTTCCTTCAAATCTCACACATAAACATAAAAACAAATTATGGATTAATAACCAATAAATTTAAAAATATAATGATCAAACCTTTATAATCTTTTTGATCTACCTTCTTTTTGGATTCATCATGTTGTTTTTTTCTTTGGGTTCATACCAGAGTACTAATACTTGAGGAATTATCAATCCCAATTATTTTATATTATTCTAAAATATATTTTTTCTGAATTAAATTAATTAATTCTTGTTCTTGGGAAATTTTGAAACCAAAGACATTGCTGAGTTCTCCCAATATACCTATCTTATTCTCAGTTATCATACATTATAAAAATTCATTAGAAAATGATTTTTGATTTAATAAAAAAATAATGTCCTCAAAATAAATATGAACAATGTTGGTGTTTTTATAAACATTTTTTATAAAATTATTTGGATATAATTTATCCTTAATAAAATCATCCTGATGTAAAAATTGGGAAAGTCATTCATATCAGGATATTGTGTATTTTAAAATACCATACAATGCTATTTATGTTTGAATAAATTTTAAAAAAAAATTATTATATTCAAACCCAATGTGTTAATCTATGTAACATTTATCATGAACATAACAATTAAGAAAAAACAATTAACATCTATTTAAAACCATGAAAAATTAATATTTTTTGGTATTGATATTAAGATTAAAATAGACACTAGTATATACACTGGTGACATAGCTTCATCATAACTTATTTAATTCTCTTGACAATATAGATTCATAATAATTCATTATTTATTCCATATAATTATACCCTTATCATAATTTTTTTTTGTAAAACACCATTTTACCCCGATCACTAAATGAACTATAGTTCATTCATCCAAAGTCCAAACATTATTTTTTTTAAATTGACTAATGTCTTTATATATAGACCTTATCCAACATTATTTACCAAATTCATCATCTACCATTTTATGATTAAATTGATATAGGAATTCATGAAGATCACATTCATTTATGAAGAATTTTAATTTTTTCCTTGTTCATTAAAGTCCCTAATGATATTATAAATAGTTTGATTCATTGGGATTGAATGGGTTTTAGGTAAAAGCTAAGTTATTCCTCAACTATATATTGTGTATCATATATAAAAAATTATTATGATATTGAAAATTTCTTATCCTAATTTCCACTAGATTCATTATTGATGGAAATGTTGTAACATTCGATATTTTAATAGAATTAATTTATAAAACATCATACATTGGGTTAAATTATCATGGATTTTCATAATCATAAGAATAAGATCTATTAACATTTAATAGAATTTTTTCATCAATAATATTAGTTAATTTATTAAATGCTTTATATTCCTTACCAGTTTTAGACTAACCCATAAAAATTACTTCATCGATATAAAGATCAAATTTATAAAGGTGATATCTATAATTCCAGATGAATTCAATAAATCTAAAGACTCTAATTTATGAAATTTTTGGTGTTCATATGGCGAAAATCTCTTTATGAGTTTCATTAATAAAAGGTAATGTAAAACATGATTTATAATATAATAATAAGTTTCAATACCCTTAACCCAAAAAAATCAATAAAATATTCACTCAATAATGTACGATTCATTTCCTAAATATATATTTTCTTCATTCAACTACTCCATTTTTTAGGTGTTATCAATGTTGAAACTTTATGAGTAATATTTTTCTATGTATAAAAATTTTCAAAATACAAATTTTCATCGCCATGATCATTTTGGAATGTAATAAAAGGTACATTTTTTTCATTTTTAATGAAATATTAACATTTTTAAACACAAATAAATAAAAATATTTTTCATAGAAAAAATATGTTCTGGTATATTGAAATTACTCATCAACAAGGATTCACCGACTATAAATCTTCATATGATGATACTTGAGAAATAGGTTTAAAACAAGACATATGTTTCTTTTCACATTGGAATTTATCAAAAACTATAGTTTAGTTAAATATATATTTTTGGATCCAAAACAAAGAATTTATATAAATATTTTCTAATATATTTATGTTATATTATCTTAACCTATTATAAAAAAACTAATAAAAATATTCAATATCACTTAATATATGAAAATTATGATTATTTATGCCTTTTAATAAACCTTTGTAAATATTCCCATCCATCGATAGATAAAAAATATACCTTAAAAAAATTGAAAACTAATTTTATCATTCTTGATGTTTATATTGTATCCCACATAAAATAGTTAGATAATTAAAATAATGTTTTTCTTATGTCTTAAAAATTTTCATAAAATAAAAGTTAATGATTTTCCTAAAATTAAAACATAATTGATTCTACTAATTTCACCATATTCATCATATAAAAAAATTTCATAATCTTATCAAACTTACACTTGTTTTAGAATTTGGATTGGTCTATTATCATGTATTGAAAACAACCACTATCCATGTATGAACTTATTCAGGTTGTTGGTACTCAACTATGTTTCTTGAAAATATTATAACTATATCTATGGTACCCAACCTCCTTATGTCTGTTAATATTAGAAAATACAATGTTAAGAAACCACATCTTCCCAATTATTTTATAGTTAATAAATAATAGTTCCTAAGAAATAAAAAAATTATTAAAAATCAATTATTTATGATAGTTTAATGAAAATATTTTTCTCTTATTACATCCTCATTGAAATTTTTCACAAAAGGATACAGTCATAGGTACAATCTAATTTTTTGGAAAATTAATTTTAGCAGGATTATAATGAAACCTGTTAGAAGTTCTAACTAGTTTTTTTATAAATTCTCTCAAAATCTTCGTTTCCAAAACTAATGTTTGAAAAAAGTATCTTCAAACTACCAATTTTATATTTATTTTTAATAAATACTTTCTAATTATTAGGAATAGAACAAGAATTATAATAAGATTAATATTTAAAATTTTACTATTATGTTTTGAAATTATACTATAAGTATTAAAAACAGATTTAGAAAATTCATAGTTATTATGAAATTTTTTATTTTCTTTTTCCATAATAGTAATGTATTTGACCATTTATTCATATAATGGTGAATCTTCGACATCATATAAAGATTTTTTCTTATTCTATTGAACTATATTTATTTTAATCCAATCAAATTTAATAAACATGTTTTGGGGAAAAAATTATATTCTAAAGATAAATACATTTGGGAAAAAATTAAATTTTCTATTATGTATTTTTTATTATTAATAATATTTATAATGAAATAAAAAATATACAGATTATCATTACAACATTCATCCAACAAACTATATGAAGTTCCCTCACATCAAATTACACAACATTTATCTATGTATTTTAGGCTATCTTATCTAATCCTAGGTCCCCTTCATGTCCCCTCCTTTTCATATTCCTTTATAGAAAGAGATTCCACTCCTAAGAGTTTCACTCTTAGGCCCAAGTAAAGAATTCTTCTCAGGTAGGTTTCCCCATTTCTCCCTCATTCCCATTTATTATCTTCGGTCCTCTTATGTTCTACAGTCCCCTTATTTCAACCATGGTCTCTACTCTCGAGATCACTTGTATGGTACTAGATTCCATTAATGACTCCCCATTTCACATACATTCTTTCAAATAATAGACCCATTTGGGGTCCTCTATGTCTAAAATAATGACCCCATTTAGGTGTCATTATATCTTGGTGCTCCTCATTTACCTTAAAATTTATATATAATATTTTAATTTTTGGAAAAATAGGTCTTATATGTCCCACATATTTACATTTATAAATTTTTTTTCAAAGGATTCTTTACTGTCATGTTTTTTTCTTCTGTCTTTCTGAGGATCTTATCATAAGTTCGTATTTTAAATTACCTTTTCAGTATCCTTGGTAACAAAGATAGATCTCATTTACTATATTCATTTTTTCTAACTTAAAATAAATTCTTAGACACCTTATTTTTGTTATTATATCTTGGATTTAGATCTCTCTAAAAAATATACATGTCATAGATGTAAATTCTATAACATTTTTCCGTTTTTCCTTCTGAATGTATATTTTAAATCAATTATGTTTTTTAAATGAGATTTACAATCAAATCATTATGTCTTATCTCAATCATGTGCTTCATAACATACATAGTAGTACTCATAGACTCTGACTCCTTTATATGTATATCATTAAATTATTCAATAAGATATCTATTTGACATCTTCTTCTTCCAATGCGATTAAATAAATTTTCTAATTGTCATGAAGAAATGATGAATTTCGGAAACGAACAATCTATGCTGAAAATCAAGTTCCTTCTAAACTTCTCATATTATATCAATTTTATTTTCAAAAACATTTTAAGTTATGAAATGTATTCTCTAGCTTCATTAAAATTTAATTATACATATCAAGGGAATATCTTTAACTAATGATATATCTCATTAACAACAATAAATAAATTTCTCTGAAAATTATGTTTAGCCTAAAATTCAATATTATCATCTCTAGGAAATTTGTATCAAATCATTTCTAGTATTTTATAATTTCTTGTGATCATCGGATAGTTCTACACTCAATTATTAATGATAAAATTATTATTATGATCACTCAAGAACTTGAAATTGATTCCATCAATTATTGTAGGATGATATGGATTCAAGTTATCAGTTGAACAAACATGTATTCCATCCACCATAAAAAAATTGAAATTTTATTCAACAACATAATTTATATAAGAATGAAGATTGGAATATTATCTTAAAAACCAATAGATAATTTGAACAAGATTAATTTCAGTAGAATCTTTCTATAATTACACAATATATTCATGGTCTTATTTTCTCGTGATTAAATCAAATGACTTTTACATTTTATAATTTTCCATAATTATATTAAAAATGGTAAAAACCTACATTTTATTAATATTCAAAGTGATCTTGGTAGTGAGTTTTAAAATTTAAATTTTTTAACTTTTTGTTGAAATAAATGTATTGCTCATAACATTCATACACTAATAAAAACAATAAAAGGAGTAGTTAAATGCATAAATATAATTCTTCTAGAAATGAATAAAACATTATTGAGTGAATATTTAATTAGTTTTTTGGATTATGAGGTTGGACAGAAAATTTATATAATAAATTCATCTTTACATTGAAACTTTCTAAATAATAAATTTTTGTAGTTGTATAACGTAAGAATACAAAACTTTTATACCAGTGAGTATTTGGATGCAATGTAATAATATATAATACTATATATCAAATAAAAAAATTCATCTTATTTTCGTTGAAGGAATTTATATTGGTTACTCTAAAATATTATTGCATATATAAACAATAATAAATAAAAATAATATTTTATATGTAATATATCATGTAAAAATTGATAAATTGGATCCTTATTTTTTCATTAAACCTCCAAATATTAACAATCCAAATATTGTTCTTTTAAACAAATCAATTAATCTACCAGATGTAATATCAATATGATCATAAGTGAACCCTTGGGAAATTAGGAAAATGGATTTTTTATTTTCATAAACTATTCCAACATAATATACAAAACCAAAAGTTAAGAAAAACAAATATTTTAACCAAAAGATGTATATATTTAGGAATTATGATACTCATAAAATCATTTTAAATATGAGTCAACAATTTAAAAATAGGATTTATTTCAGATATAAATGTGACCATCTTTAGTTCCTATTTCAATTTGAACCAAAAAGGATAGATGGTTCCTTGGGAGATGAAAGATGGATAATTACAATGCATCAAGAGTTTAATATATTATAATGGATGAAGTTTGGAATATAATTTAACGACTTAAGGAAATTTTTGTTATTGGGGTAGAATGATTGTTTAAAATAATTAGGGTTATAGTGGAATAATTGTATGCAATAAAGAAAGACATGTTGTTACTGGTTACTATCTTGAAAAAGGCATAGATTGTGGTTAATATTTTTCAATAGTATCTAGTCATGAGTCTATAAGAATCTTACTAGCCTCTGAATCACATATGAATGTCAATTTTTTTCAAATTCAAGTGAAAATCACTTTTCCTAAATGATTTTTTCAAGATGATGTTTATATAAAACAACCATATGGTTTGAATAAAAAAATTTCCAGAAATTGTACACAAACATAACAAACATCAAGATTGTCTTAATCAAGCCCCAAGAGACTTGTTTGATAATTTTATAGTTTATTACTTAAAAATAATATCGTTAAGCTCAATGATGAGATAATTATTTTTATATAGAATATTTTTTAATAAACCATCATCATTAAACTTCATGATTATGATAAAACTATTGGCTCAAATAAAAAACCATTTTTTATTACTTTTAAGAACTTATTAATGGTTAATATGAATAATTTTTTATGGGAAAACTCAAAAAAGATTCATGGTTTTAATATTTCCTAAATAGTAAAATGAAATATTTTAACTCAATATGAATATATTATAGATTAAATGAAATGATAGTGATTTTACAATGTTCTATTTAATAGTACTATGGTAGGCACCATAATCAATATTCATATTGATGAATTTCAGAAATTGATAGTTCCATAAAATTATATAAATATAATCAATGTTTTAATATATTTAGTGGATATTTGTTAAAAAATACATTATAAATATTTTAATATGATATATTTCAAGAAAGTATGATTGAATTTCATCTAAAAGAGGAAAAAATATTTTTTATTACTTGAAATGATCATAGAAAATTAGTTTATTGTATTCTCCTCAAACCAATTTTACAATCATAAGTTACTCATATGCCAACATTGGAAGTTTCAGATTATATAGTAATAGTAAATTCAGAACATTTTATTTATTGGGAGAGTATTTAGTTTCTTGGAATAGAAAGAAAAGAGTTCCACTACATTATCCATTATTGAAGATAAATATGTAAATATTAGAATTTTTTGTTCTTAGGTGATGTCTATACAACATTTTCCAATGGATTTTATTTTCAAATTCACTAAAAATAAAACCCTTAAGAATAATACTTGTCCAATTTAATTTTCAAAAAACCCAACACACAACTCCTATGAAATGTACATTTGTGAAATATGAATTTTCCTTAGGGATCAAATAAAAAACAAAAGATAATTCATGAATTTATCAGAATAGAGGACTATATATCTTATATTTCTACCAAACATTTAAATTAATATAGATTCAAATTCATTAGATAGGATTTTGGAATGATAAAGTATAATTTATTTTCAATTCACATTTTGTTCAACCAATCTCTTGAGATTAAAAAACACCTCGAAATATGAGATAATTTTTCTTTAAAAAAAATTCCAGATATATATAGTTTTTATTTCTAAATATTTTCTATTTTGATTATTATATGTTTTGGAAATAAAAATAATAGATGTTATTATTTTTGTCAAACATAATATTTTTAAATATTTTTAGTGATCTTATAAAACACATCCAACATATCTGTTTAATTTTTCTAAAAATGAAAAACAATATTGTATTATATAGATAACATAAAATTAAAATAATAAAACATAAGATATTAACTATTGATTTATCTTTGAAAAAATAACAAAAAAATAAGATCATATAAATCTATTAGTGGATAACATTCTGAAAAATTTTAACTATCATTATCTTATCATTCCTTTATTTTTCTAGCCCAGTATTTAATATTATCCAAATTTAGAGAATGGTATTTCTTGATTTTACTTTATTAATGGACAAATAAAATTTATAAGGGGGATAGGTATCTATATTTGGTGGATGAAGAATCCATAAGTTTATAAAATATATATCCATTGAATTTAAGTTCTATAAGTAATATATATTCTGTTTCTAAATAAAATAACATTAAAATATTCTAAAAGGGGAGATATATCAAAAACTCTATTACTTCTAAAATAATTCAATAAATTATTAATGGGGAGATTATTTAAATTCTTTCTTTAATTTATCCAAATGGAATAGTTTTTTTTGAAATTAAAAAATAAATCTTTTCAAAGGTGTAAAATTATTACCATGTGGTAGAATGTGTTTATAAAAATCAAAAAGGTGGATTTTCATAATAAAAAATATAATATGACTTCTGTAAAAGGAGTGGAAATTTATGATTTTGAAACTATTTATTTTTTTAATTAAGGGATTGTATATTTTCATGTTCAACCTCAATTACCAATCCACTATACCAAATATGACATGAAACAAAGGCCAATAAATGCTACCAATCACCATGTATCAACAAAATGTTCCACACGAATCATAAAATAATGGGATCATTTCACCATTTAATAATAAATGAATAATTAAGTGAAATAAATAGACTAAATAGACCAATTAAAAAGTCATGTACCACGAGGGAACTTATATAATCAGTAAAAAAATATTTATATGAATATGTAAAAACTATGCACAAATTGACATGGTAAAAAGAATGAAATTACTAATGAGACATATAAATCATTTTTATATCACCACCTGAATATCTCTTAGATATCTTCAAATTTGGAGTCCCTATAAATTAAATATTATAATATGTACCTATGAAAATAGTCAAGAGAAATGAGATCTACATACACCATAGAGGGTGTGTGTAGGGTTTGAGCTTAACATGACTAGTTGGATCCAAAAAATTGATCTACGTGAAACCCATTTAAATAAAAACATAACGAGCTAGGTTGAAAAAAAAATGTGAGTAAATTTTTTGTTTTTAGAGGGAATTCAATATAGATAAATTTTCAAGAATCAATAATTTAGAAGGACTGGACTTGGATTTAACGTGATAATCAATTATATAATTTCAATCAATCATCATGGATTAAAACATAGAAAATTGGTTTCATGTCACCATAAGATCATCATAATGTATTATTATTAAATATAATTATACAATAAATTATGTGTCTTCCAAAAAGGAGAGTGTAAAATCCCATACTAGGGAGAGTGAAATCAATACTTTGTGATACTTATCATAGATTCCAACTAAATAACCCAGTGTTCTAATAACAATAACCAATTAAAAAATAATTTCAATTCCATCCTAGCCCATACGTAATCCATAGAACTAATTTCCCCTTAAAGAATTTTATTTTCAGTAAGAAAATTATTTTACATTGGTTAATCACAAATTAATACAAAGGTATCTATCATAAAATCAGTTCAATAATTCATCACAATTAATGTCTAATATTCAATAATGTTTCATTCATTATTTAATTTGAAAACTATATTATTTTATTACCAACATAATAACTAAAGATAGAAATGATAATTAAGATATTAATCCTTTGAAAACCATAATGAAAACTTGATAATAAATCATCATTATTTCCAAATCATTCTTCCGTGATATCCCCATTAATTTATTTAAGAAAATCCATGGTTGAAATTATGACACACATATCTTGAATCATATAAAACCGAGATTTCATGTAAGTTTTATGAATTTTTAAATAAAATGACTGGAGATATCGTTTCGATTGATAAGAGGTGATCAAGGAAACCCTCATTCAAGTTAGATCAGTTGTACCAGGTGATTTATAATGAAGGGTTTGACTTGTTGTAAAATAAATCACATTGGGTTATTTTCAATCTTAATGGAAACTTAAAACGGGTCCTTCATCCATAATTGGTTACAAACCTAAATTTCAAAGGTAGCAGTCAGCTGGGGTTTCAAACCTAACAACACTTAGGGACTCACATTGGTCGAGAGCATGGTAGGTTGGGATCTTCGTACCCTTAAAGGTGGAATTGTGTCCTACTTCAATACTCTATTATATATTTAATATATGTTCTCTAATCTCTTCCTAATCCCAATATGGTACCAATTTCCCTTCAAAAATGACTATAGGTTAATCCTCTTCATATAGAAAATAGAGGGAATGTAAAAAATGTAAAATGTAAAGGGGAACCCATTAGTGAATCCATATATATGTATCCTATTTTATTCCTCTGTCTTTGGGTAATGGGTAACTTCTTATTTGCAGAATCCATATAACAAAGTACATCATAATTTTCATCCATATAGAGAGATGATTAGTATTTTGAGGTAATATTGACCCATTATGATGGATCCATCATATCTTGGTTATTATAGTAATCAAAACCCACGTAATTTTTTAACAGCATGTTGTTTAACATCTTTTGGAGAGGAATTATGTACGTGAACTGAGGTACTAATTTCTTGAGATTGAGTCTTGAGGATACGTCCTATATAACCTGGTTATTTTAGGAATCAGAGTTATCATATTTTGATCAAACCATTGGGACCGCTCCCAAGGTAGATTACCTTATATAACTGGTCTTTATATTATTCCACACATCAATGCTTAAATATTGAGATTTACCTAGCTTGTGGAGGTTCATGATGTTAATGTGGTGTTAATTGTATTTCCCTAAGACCATATGAGCTATAATCTGTGTCAGAAATAAGGGACAATAAGTGAACAGTGTCACTGTATAAGGATGTGGTACTTGCGCACTATGACATCCATTGGGATGTTTAATATGGAACTTGGTACTTTGGAAGACTTCATATGTATCATGGTTATAGTAGGGATACATTGTAGTTTAGTTTACTTCTCAGTTCGCTGAGGGATAAGGTAGTGTTATCTGCACTTGGGAATGATTAGGTCATCTTGGTTAAAATGTTAGAGACATGGGGCTTACATTGAAGTGGATGTTTTACATGATATAAAGAGATAGGAAGTCATCATTAATATCATGGTTATTATAGGAATTAGAGTTCTCATTGTTCATTTGATCAGGGCTTACACCCTAAAATTTCCCTTTCCTTTATAGAGGTTATAACCCAAATGAGTTGATTATTATATCTCCCTAATACAACATGATATATGATCAGTGTGAGAAATAAGGTATTAAAAATTATCAATCTCATTTCTTATAAATTCATGAATAGTATATTGTGATAGTAATTTGGGGGGTGTTTGAATGGTGATCGGCCCATAGGAAGTTGTCTTACATATCTTAGTTTTAGTAGGAATCAGATTTCTTGTAGTTCATTTGATCGGGGATTACACCAGGAATTTTACATATAGTGAGGGACACATCATATTATTACATTGGGTAGAGTTTATTCACTAGATTTTATCTATTTTGTGGGACATAACATATTATTCCACTGGTTGGAGCATACACAATGATGTTTCCCTTATGATCATGGCTTCCACACCAAGGATTGCTAAATTCATCAAATACTAAGATGACCTAATGACCTAGCCTAGTATCCCTCCCGACATGCATTGATTGTTTTCTTGACATGCCTTTGTTGTTCCCTAGATCTTTTGGAGTATTTTTACCAGACTTATAAATAGGAAATCATGTCATCTAGTTGAGTTTTTTTAGGGACGTTGCATATCATGGATGGCATGTCTAAGGGGTTATTTCATGATCAAAGATTCTTTGTCTAGAGGTCATCACAAGACCTATATGTTATGTCTTGGATGCCATTTTAATTTCTCAGCTGTCTTGCCTAGAGGATGTCATGTGATCCATCTGAATTTTCCTGGTGTCACTGTAAGAGCTAACAGACACATATGGAGGGTGTCGCGAGAGTCCATGTGATATGTCATGGAGGGAATCACATGTCTTTGATGAAATGTCTAGATGGAATCATGAGACCTAGCCAACATTCCCAGAGGGTGTTGTGAGAGCCAGTTGACATTATAGAGGGCATCCGCAAGACTCATCTCGCATGTATTGGTGCCATTATACAAGTTAGGTGGCATGTATGAGGGACATAAAATGTTCTTGAATAGAGATGGGGAAGGGATTTGCGAGGCTGGGGTGAAATTCCATGAGGTGTCATATGACATGAGCTAACATGTCTAGGGGACTTCACATGATCCAAATTGTTTTCCAAAATAGTTTTCCATGATTTGGCCAACAATTCCTAGTGTTGTCGCATGATATAAATGGTCCATACGAAGAGCATGAGTATCACTGTATTTTTCATTAACATTAGTCTCTTGTTTAAAAGTCTTAGTTATTCATTTTATATTGAGAATTACTTATATTTGTTTCAGTGTAATCATGTTTTAAGTATCACATAATCTAGAAGGTGTGAAGGATGTCCTTTTTATTTCCTTCCACATATCTTTATCATGATTTGTGATGATCATGTGGTGTGTTTATACATGTCTCATGATTGATCTGGCGGTTCTCTAGTTATTTAAATAACCGAAAGTTCTTCCTATTGTAGGATCATCTCCTCTGAGAAATATTTTCTAGCAATAACAAGAGGTTTCAAGATCTCATTCATCCTTAGAGAGTAGCCGAATCTAATATTTGTGATAGTTATCCCATTATTTTTATGTTGGGGTGGTTTATTTATATGCCTTTCCACCCTAGTTTTTCATTTCTTTTCAGAGCATATATCAGGACAATCTAGAATATATTTAGTGGAGGGATCTGGAACCACACATCATTGTGAGTCTCTGTTGTGGATCGATCCAAGGTCATCACCTGATTTTCAACAAACAAGAGTCTACCCATCAATTCTCCATTTATTGGATTATTTATAATTAATGGGGACTCATTGGATTATACAGATACATCAATGGACATTCAAGATTCCATATTAAAATATCCATGGGAATTCATGAGATTAGAGTGCCTATTGAAATTCCATCATGTGATCTCAGATGACTTGTGATGGAATTCCAACTAGACAAGGATAGTTTGTCAAGAGTCTTCGTAAGACAAGGGAGACGTGTCCAGGAGTCTCGTGAGACCATACTGTGGACTTCCTTAGCACATCACAAACATTTTATGACCACGAGTGGCTTCCACCTCCTCTCATTTTTATTTCATTTTATTTACATTAAAAAGGGGTTGGTTCATGTATTATTACAAGATTAATGTCAAAGAAAATTACTCTGCCTCTTGACGATGCATCATGCGACTAATAATGTTCATATGGATATGCATGAGTATTTCATGGAATGATCTATTAGTTTCTCCTTGGGGAGCCAAATAAGGAATGTGAGGTCTCCAAGACACATCTCAGGCTCTTCACATGATGAGGATGGCATGTTGTTGGGTTTTCACTTGATGAGGAAGACATTTAACCACGGTCTCATAGTGTCCTGTAGACCGCCAAGGGTGCATCAAATGTCTTTTATGATCACGAGATTCTCCCACATCCTCCAATTTTTATTTACTTTATTTTTCTTATAAAGTATTAGGGGTATCATTAGTTTTCATGGATATTTTCAAGGAAAATAACCCCTCCCATCGATGATGCATCACATGATCTTTATGGCCCCAATAGGCCTATGAATTTTGGACATTTTCCTCTAATTTCTAAAATATTTTCAAATGGTTTATTAGGTTCTCATTAGTTGAAAAACCATGTGGCCTAGGGGGGTCTATTTTTGCGAAACCATGTAACAAATGGTTTTCCAAGTCACCTTTTCAATAGAATGAGGGATTTCTAAATGGGGTTCCATGGGATCCACTACAGGTTGTGTATTGTACAAGGTTGTTTCACATGGAAATATGATGGCCACATGATTGAATGTATCTTGGGGGTTTATGTGATCTGTGAGCCTCAATCACCTTATTCATTATTTTTTTTCAAGGAAAATAATACCCATATCCATGTATTTATTTCTTTATGAATTTTTAGATTCTAATTTGTGGGAATCAATAAATCCCACTGACCAAATGAGAGAAGTTTGATGGGACAAGGCCTCGGTTCTGAGTACCGTAAATGCCCTCTTGAGTCCTTGGTGTTGTCGTGAATCAATGTATGGGGTAATAATTGGTCTAACATATAGTTTAAATGTGGTCGATTTAAGTCATAACCCAAAATGTTTTCTATGAATATGATATGGGATAGATATGATGAGTATGCCTCATGACAAACTAAGATTCCAAGTTCTATCGTTGTGTTATCAGGGCTCAAAATGATTAAAGAACCGTTCTTACAAGGATTTTTTGCCTTTATGTAATGGGTCAAGGCCCTTATGAACTGGTAGAAAGGTAAGGAAAAACGATCTACACTCCTCTTTATGGTCCATTAAATATTTTTGAAGACTCAAATGTCTAGATGATGAGGTTGGGTATGAGAGGGAGGCTATACATGAAGGGTTTTGGCAACATATAGAAATTTAATTCTTGATTTTGATGATTAATCCCTATTCCATGTGATTTTGAATCATAAGGGGTGGGCCATAAATGGTTTTAGAATAGATTATCACAATTTTCTCTTGTGAACATGTATAAAATATGGTGATATAACATTAGGGATGTAGAATCAAATTGGAGAGTTTGGTATGAGGATTGTAAATTATGGTTCAAAGTTTTTGGGTCAGGAGGATGATATGAGACAATCATACCAAGATTAGTTGAGCCAGATTGAGGTCTTGAGTGCTCATATAGTGATTTAATGGATAAGAAGAATCTTAATGCCCTTTTTTCATAGTGATTCATTTGTTTGACGACTATATGGGAATATCCAGGAGGCATGGACATACATGCATAGTCAAGCAAGGACTCCCTTGAAGATGAGTATGTTTTACGAGGGATATGGAAGGTTTACAGTGATCTAAGACACCCTAAATCATGCAGTTTGATTCATGGTAAGGGTAATATCTAGTAAGGTTTCACGCACTATATAATTTGTTCCACTTCCTTTAGAAGACATTATCATAGTGAGGAGATGTGAAAAAACATTACTCAAAATTTTTCAGGAAAAGGGGGTCCATGAGCTTAGCTTGGACTTTCTAGGGCTACATAGTAGACCCTATGAGATTTGAAGCTTATTTATTTACTGCCTAAGATTTTTCTAAACTCTGAAGGTGAAGAGTTTAGAGAGCAGTGACGTTAATTTTTCTCAAGAAACCCTTTATGAGGTTTTGACCTGACATGTTCTCTGTCTATTTTTCTAGTAGATTAAAGGAATGTGATCTGAACCATTGTAGGATAGATTTCATGGTCATTCAACATTGAAAAATTATAGGAAGTTTAATGTTATGATGTATAAGGTCTTAATATGCGGGATGATACACAATAGGCTAATTATGATAACTAGGGTAAGGAGTACCCCATCATCCTTCCAAGTAGGAGAGGGAAATATTGTAATCATGGATAAAGGTTCTCATGTCATGAGTGATGATATAATAAAATCATAGTAGGAGAGGCTTAGATTAAACTAGGGTGTTGAGTTCTGCCATGTTGATTTCAATCTCTCAAGGATTGGAATGTCCTTTTTATAGAGTGACACATTTGGATGATGTCCATAAGTGCATATGCAAGATCCATAGGAATACATGCATAGTAAAGAAAAGGGTCTCTTAAAGCTGGGTATCTTTTTCAAGGAATGTGAACTATTTTTGCAAACTATAGGTTCTCGAGGAATGAAGTATGGTTTGTGAATTAAGGTGATTTAAAATATCATGGAAGCACCGTGTATTCTGGCTAACTATGGTAAGGATATTGTGGTCCATTGATAGAAGATAAATAACATGGGTGATGGTATGCATAGTTTATTATCATTAAGTGGGGACATATTTTCTTCCATGTTGTTTTACATTTGGAGGTAAGATATGTTCCATATAGTTTATTATAATATTCTAAGGAAATTTTTGTTTTGGATTTTTAATGTTGTTTGAACAGGATATTCGCATTGTAGTTTAATGTAATGTGGTAAAGGCATAATTTCATAAAATGTAAACTCTTGTAGTATTGACATTTTTTTTGTCTAGTTTTAATGTCATGAGACCAGGATGTTTTCCTTCCAGTTTAATGTCATGTGGTATGGATGTATTTTTACATAGTTTATGTCATGCGGTAAGGATGTACTTCCATGCAGTTTAACATCATGAGGAAATGTCATTTGGCTTAATGATTAATGTCATGTGGTAAATGTGTACATACATTTTTTTAAATTAATCCACAAAGGTAATTCACCTTCAAGTTTAAATTCATGCAGTAATTATGTAGTTCCATTCATTTTAACACAATTTGGTAAGAATAAACTTATGTGCAGATTAATTTCTTATTGTAAGGATATTCACCTTCCTGTTTAATGTTATGAGGTAAGGTTCTACTTTTGTACAGTTTAACATCATGTGGTAAGTAAACACTTCTATACAGTTTAATGGTATGTGGTAAGGACATGGTAACTAATGTGTAAAATTGTTTGAGGTATATTTTATGCACAAACAAGCCATATGTAGATCTAACTTGTACTTAGGTAGAGTGTTATATTCCATTGTACCCCTTTCTAGTTTGGAGTGAATCTTTTTTATTAGTTGCTATATATGGGCCCATGATTGGGGATATGAGTTTCACTACATATTTTGTGATGACATGAATCAATCCACATGTAGTTCTTGGATAACCTTGTAGTTCAATGTCACTCGGTAAAGATGTAGATTAACTGGCCCGATAGTTTAGAATTATTGTGGATAGGTCAAAGAGTCAATGTTTGGGCATCACAATATATATGATTAATATGAAAATCAAGAAAAAAATAGTACTAATGGGGTCATGCAGTTTCAAATCATGTGGTGAGTAATTAGATGAACTAAAGTGAAATAGTAATTTTATTGATGGGGCCATGAATGGAACTCTACATTTACCTACATATCCTATGGTGTGGAAATCAAGTCACACATAGTTCGGAATGAAGTTTCCTATACAGGTATGACCCATATGCATGGAGGGGGAATTTTTATATTTATTTATTGTGACTAGGCCTAGAGTTGAACATATAAGAATCAGTATGTATCCCATGGTGTGGGAATCAAGTCAAATGTTGTTCTTAATCCATAAACGATATATGAATTTATGTCCCATCTGTAATGTTGAGAATTATTTATGTTGTTATTGTGGCTAGGAAAAGGATTTGAGATCTCAGAATCACTATGTATCCTATGTTTCTAGAAATCAAGCCGCGCGTAGTTCTTGATGAATAGTGAAGTTTAATGTCATGAAAAAATAACTCATGGTATGACATTTATGATATTTTATTCTGGCCTAAGATGATAATATTGAATGATTTTATGTCATTTGGTATAGGGAAGAACTTTCTGAAACTACTAAGACCATGTGATCCATGAATGATGAGAGAGGAAAAAGAATGAAAAGGGTTCCTTATACCATACATATGAATTTTAGAGAAGGATATGGGGATTATATATCATGTGGTGGCTGGACTAAGATATAGGATAGAGGCATCCCTACGTGTCTTCGTGAAATTTAGAATCAATCCATATGAATTTCTAGAATAACCTGGAAGATTAATGTTAGGAAGAAAGGTCATTTGTCATGTTGCTTAACATCTTTCGGTAAGTAAATGGGTGACTCATCGTGAAAGAGGAAGGATTCTATAGACATATGCAGTTCTACATCATACATTAAGGATAAGGTTATCCAGATATGAAAAATCATTACAACTAGGACCAAAAAAAGAATTAGAGATTGATTACATATCATGTGATGGAAGGAATCAACTCATTCATAATAAGAAATTTCTTAATCAGTTTAACGTGATGTGGAAAGGATTTATCCATAAAGTTTAACATAATGTGGTTTGGATGATATTGTATAGTTTAACATCATGTAACATGGATGATCTTGTATAGTTTAACATTATGTCATCATTATGAACTTGTACAATTTAATTTCCTATCATCAGGATGAAATGTTGGACGTATAGTAATGTGTATTCCCATGTGATGACAGCTACGCAAAGTATTTAATTAGAAATCATACTTTGGTGTGCGGTGTGACATTATTTTCATCCATTGTGGACAATGAGTAAGCCCCATTATGGTAGAACTTGTGTATTGTATAAGGTCTTTCATATTTGGGTTTCATATTCATAGGCTTCTATTCTGGAATCATTAGGGTTCTGTGGACCAATACAAGTTCTCCTTGAAGGAATAAGTGAAGGAAAAACTATTTATCAATGTCCTGTGCAATCTAATTTTGATGGATTTCAATGTTCTTCAGTGTGAATAACATTTTCTCATCGAGATTCTCAAATTCATATAGATGATATTGTGATTTCTCATTATCTAAGAACTATTTAGAAATGGATATTCAGGGTGAGGGAAGATGCAATCCTATGGGAAACTCTACTTTGGTCCCATACACCAATAAGTAAAGAGTTTATTGTGTACTATTACCTTTGGTCATCTGGTAGGCCCAAAGAACATGGATGGGTTTTTTTTCCAGGACTTATTATCCTTGTTCATCAACATTAGGAGTATATTGGATTGAGTCATTTTAAAGACCAATAACTGTCCTTTTTCCACACCATGGTAGTGAGATGAGTGATTGGACTCGATATTGTATTCCTGGTATAGTTTCTTCAACTCTTTAGAATAGAATTTGTTGTCATTTTCCACTAATATTATGTGAGGGACACGAGAATGTTTAATGGTATGAGACTTTTTATGTTGATAATGTTATTCATCTTGAATTCTGTGAAATGTATTTCCTTAGACTATTTGAAGAAGAAGTCAATAACTGTAATGATGTACATAAACAATATTTAGTTGTATGTAGCAATTTTGGGTGTTTATGGATGTTTTTTTCCTGAATTATCTACACATGAAATATCATGGTGAATTACATGCAGTCTTATATCATAGATTTCGTGTAATATCCCAACCTCATAGTTTTGTGGGAGAGCCTAGTTCCAGATTTATGGGCACCTCAAGAGCACACATGGATCTCCACCATTATAGTGGAAATCCCTCCTTTTACTATGAATCTGTGTAGGATTTCATTGAATCCATTTTTTAGAGGGCCTTCTTCCCACTTGGACCATACTGTAATGTTATGTTCATTGTAAGACACAAAATATGTTCCCTTATGTCTTGGTCCATTCAGAGAGTCTCATTTTGGAGATAAACAATTAGGGGTTTTACCCATAAAGGGGTGTTCAATGGTTTATCACACTCTGTGGTTGTGTTGGACTAAATTATTTCTTCTATATCATACATGATGGCTTCTATGACCATTATTAAATTCTTGATATAGAATATTTATTCATTAGGATCTAGGTTGGCAAGGATTGTGCATGTATTAACCAATGAATTGGCGTAAGCATTTTGTGACCAGGGAACATGTTACAATATGGGATAAAATAGAACTCTTCTATAAATACCCTGATGTAGCAAGTGAGATGGGGTGAATTCTTACTTTTTGATGGAACATTATCCACTTCTCTTCTTTATCACTAGTTTCAAGTCCCGTGTGATAATTAGGTAGGCTATTTGCAACTGTAGGGGATTCTCCAACCATACAATGAGGTATTGGTATTGTACCTCCTTATTCGTGCATCCTTTGGATAGTGAGAAATATTTGGGGAAAATGATTTGTCAAGAGTGACTAATATCACCTCTCATGCAACCTGATTGACCTTCATATTTTCCATCCTTTTTCCTAAAGGACATTAGAATGTGCCATAAAAATGCATCTCCTATATTTGGGATGTTTCATGGGCACAGAAGTCCTACACATATGGAATCTTGGTGTCAAATAGTGTATTTTACAGGGTATAATTTTCTATAAGGAAATCCTTTGGGGATTTCCCTTTCATCAATTTCTATGATACAAACTGAATTTCATATTTTAGAATAATGACCACCCATCAAGCCAGGAACCCATTAAACATACTATAAACTAGGATATACATGTGAGTATTGATAAGAGAGAATAGATGAACATTATAGTGATACAAGTAATGCATCATCTATTGCACTATGTAAATGAGTTCAGGGAATTTATTTTCGACATTTTTGTATTATGACTCTATACCTAGCATGTTATGGATGAGGTTTTAGAGACTTTTATCACTCCCTGCATCTTTTTTTATGCAAGGTGAGAACCCCATGGGCGTTCCCTGAAGGCCACATATAAGATGAATGGGCTCTCTTCCACTAGAGGCACTGGGTCCAATGGATGAAGAATATATTACTTGATATATTCGATGGATTATTGGAACACATCATCCCACTAATAGGTGATTTCCTTCTTCATCAGATAGGTGAAGGGGAAAACTTTTCCAACCATGTTGGATATGAATCATTGAAGGTAGGTGAGGTGACCGTAGAACCCACTCAGTTCCAAGATATTTATGGGGGTGTGACATTGTTAGAATATAAATTGTCTATTCCAGGTCAACCTCAATTCCACAACGGTGCACCAAAAAGACTAGGAAATTTTCTAATGGTACCCCAAAAGTGAAATTCAGAAGATTCATCTTCAAACTTTGCTTTTGTATCTAGTTGAAAACTATTTGGACACATGTAAAGTGATCATGTGGCAGTGGAGATTTAAAAACTAGGTTTTCAACAAAATATTCGATTATCATTTCCAATAATGGGTTATAGATATGATACATGACACATTGATATATGGTTCCAATTGTCCTCAAGAAAAAGGGTATAACCTGATAGAAAAGGATTCCCTAAGGTGATATTAAGGTAGTTTCTTCTTTATCTTTAAGGGACATATTTATATGATTATACAACGAGTAAATTTTCATGAAGGAAAGGGACTAGAGGCCAGCAGTTTCATTGATCAAGAGTTTTGTATTCGAAATCGGGAATTCATCCATTGGTAAATTTCGATTAATGTCTCTAAAATTGACAAGTACCCTAATTTTTCAATTATTTTTATTTACGGGGATGATATTGAAAATTCATCTTTGGTATTGCACATCTCTCACAAAGTTTTATTTGATTAATTTTTCAAATTCAGCCTCAAAATTGGTGTCATGATATTGGTTCATCCACCTGACTACCTTCTTGAATCCTTGAGGATCATCAGAGATTTCGAGATAGTTCATATCCACATGTGGATTAAGTCCAAGAATTTTTGTGTAGATTAAAGAGAACACATATAGTTTCTTCTATAGAAATGCGGGATACAAATCTTTCTCTTTAAGGGAAATGGTAAAACTAATCATTGTATGTTGTGGGTCTTCATTTGTTACCATGTTTATCAGTTTGAGCTTTCTAATGGTGGTGGAGATTCCTTCCTGGAATTTTGGAGGGATTTTCCTTATGTTATCCTTATGTTTTACCACATTTGTGTCAATGGATACATTTTGAAATGATGAAAGAAATTTGGGGGCTTCTCCATCAGTCTCAGGGTAACAAAGTACATGAGAAGATACATTATCACCCCATGATACCTGAGTTATTTTAGAGAGAAACCATAGTTTGTTTACACTATCACTGATGATTTAAGGGTCTTGGACCTTTGGGATCAGGTTTGTTATCATGACCATATTTATAGGGAGCACATAGTCGATGTCTTGTATACTCTAGGGATTCAGAGGGGAGTTCCCCAAGCCATTGGGGGTGGAACCTATATATCATTATCCACCATTGGTTACTTGCCTCCCATTTATAGAAATATTCTTCTCCATATGTGTCTCTACAAGTCTCAAAGGGGGGTCTATTACCATGTAGTATGATGAATTTTCCATCAATGGTGTAATAGAAAGACCGAATGAAAGTTAAAGTTACTACGAGGTGTTTATGGATATAGGGCCTTCCGAGCAAGACATTAAAAGCAGTGTATTGTGGGAATAACTTGAACTCAATGTCAGATGTGAGATACCCAAACTAAGATTTGATATTGATATTTCCATGAGTTCATTTCTCATTCTTCTCATACACATGAATGGTTAGTCTTGTGGGAGACAAAAACCCTTCGTTGTATCCCAAACATCATAGGGTTCAAACTGGTATGGGGTTTTTTCTAGAAACATTATCAATTAGGACCCATTGGACAACAAAAATATTGATTTTTAATGAAACATATAGGGGAATGATATTCTCCTTGATGACCTTTTCTTGATCATGGTTAGTGAATGAGATGGCGATACGGAATTATGATGACATGGTCTCTACTGGATATACCATAGCTATAGGGAATTATGTATCGAAATCATGTGGAGATTGGATGGATTCAATAAGTTCCTCACAAAGTTATTTGGAATGATGGAGCACATCGAGGACTAAGATGTTGGCTGGGAACACAACCAATAGATTCAAAACATGTTACCATTGCGCTAAAGGTTAGTACTTCTAGATTAGGGAATGATCTGAGACATGTGGCTCAGTAGATGAGAAATTTGATCTGGATGGTCATAGTTATTATGTAGAGGTTGTGGGAGTATCTGATGTTGGAAGTGTAGGTCGTGTAAACTTCTCATATAGTGACCCAAAGGCCTTCAAATTTTTTACTTTAAATAAAACCATCTTTTAACATATTTAGGGGGAAACCTGAACATATTTCATGGGCATAGGAAAAATCACATCTCGAAGGCCTAGAGGTAGAAAACATCATCACCGTAATAAGTTACCCCTGCTCAGCATTTGATTGTGAAAAGTCCACCACTGTTACATGGATGTAAAATAAGTCAGTGTCATGTTTCAAAGCACAAGCCTGATCCGATGGATGAAGTCATACCCTCTCCACATAAAATTCCATAAAGCAGTATAAAGATGAAAGACAAGCTTTGAAACCTCATTTGGGGCCTAATTCATGAAATTGGGATTAGGTGAATCTCTATTCCAACAAACCACATACAGAAAAACTGTCGACAAAACATCTTCAAAAGAAAATATGAGAATCCCAATGCTCAAATAAATTCCAAAAAGACCTTAAATCCATGAGGCTACTCCGACATAGCACCCAGCAACCTGAAGAGGAAGATAAACCAGGAAAATGAAGCTGAGTTTTCGTCACCCAGGAATAGAAGACCCAAAATCACATTAATGGAGTGTCTCCATTGAGGGTTCTGAGCCAATCAGAGTTAGCAGTGACTCACTGGTCATGAAGTCGGTCATCTCATAACATCATAAGAACCCTCACCAGATTCCAAAATAGTTGAACCCTGGGATGCGAAAGCACCAACGGGGAGGGGTTACACTAGTAAAGAAGACACCACAAGAACACCATCTAAAAATCCAACATTCAGAACCTACAAATGAACCAAAACAACCTCAATTTGAAAAACCCCATAGCCGATTAGGGACCAAATCCTCCACCCTCTATGTCGTGCCAAAGGAGAATCCAAACCACCTATCAGAAATTGATGAATAACTGAGATGCACCAAATCCATTTTCGGACCACGCAAATGACAAACCCCTTACCGAGGATGTTTTCTGAACTCAAAAGCACACCAGATCTGTAGCTGAGCTCGTCAACTCCGATGCCATGGAGAGATAACGCCAGACCTTCAATGTACCTAGATATGACCAGATTTGATGGAAAACTAAGGACTGGACAGCCAACAAAAGATCAAGAACAATATATGGATAGAGAATCCAATCCCAGAGCAGTGACAGAGGACAAACAACCATCTCAGAAATGTGTCATCACCATGCCGAAGAGATGGAGATAGCCTGAGCCACACCGAGACCACACTGAAGCCATTGTCGCGTGATGATGATTCCAAGATGAGATCTACATATAGCCATCGCCGAGCATACCAATGATCCAGAAGATTCTGTTAATGATCCACCAAGTCACACAAGAGGAGGGGATGATACAATTACCAATCATGTCATCCTTCCCTATTTCCCGGTTTGATCAGATAATCGAAACCCTACTACATTGTGGTCAAATAAAATTGGTTGAAGGTTAGAACTAGATGGTTCTAGGACACCTCCAGGACTCTTTTAATCTATATGTAGTTCATAGACAATATTTTCATATGAATATATATTTTCCATGGGGAAATGACTGGAATATTGTGTCTGACCACATCTATGTTGACCCTTGTATCCTTGGCTGTGGTGCATGTGGCCTCTTGTTCCATAGTTATATAAAAAAAATATATATTATGAGGTATATTAATCATTAGATAAGGTTTTTTACATGTGATTCATGTTGATAAAACAAAATATTATCTCTTCATATAATGAGAATTCCATTTTTGGGGTGGTTCCAGCTCTGTGGATGCTATAGTGATGAAGACTGCAAGAGTCAGACCTTGATTTATAGTAGAATATGACTTCTTCTATTATCTCTCTTCCTACACCTCATGGTCACACACTCATTTTAGAGGTATATTTGATGATGCATCTTTGGGTGGTGGAGCTATTGTGAGTCTGCATGATTGTTCTCTCAGGGTGGCATGATCTCGATAAATAATTTTCTAGTCATCTATTTTACAAAAGTTCATGCGCTCCATGATGGAACCTCCAACCAACGACTCTCTTCCACTGGATGGGAAATGGTTATTCAAGACACCTTCTATAAATATGAATCAAATACCACATATCTATAATTGACCATGCCAGGAAGGAAATATTTAATGACTATGTAGTCCTAGATATTATGAACCATCCTTCTATGGAAAGGGAGGTATTCAGAATGGTCAGTGTGGTTGACCACATCGAGATTCCTAGGATGTGGTAGTGTGAATAGATTATTATTCATGGATTCTATTAAATAACATGTGAATTTTTCATTTCAAAATTATTATGATTTATTCATCATCTTCTCAAATCCAGGGAAACCCTGATTTCTCTATGCTTCTAGATGAGGGGGATTTTGTGGTTGTCTCTGCACGACAGGTTGTGTTAGGAAGATTTCGACCTACCAAGGTGCTTGGTTGGGAATGAATGATGGATTGAGAGTGATAGTCGTATCTTATGATTTTTCCAGCCTTTACCCTATTCTGAGGTAATAACACGAGGTTTGAATCGGGTTCAATGAATGGCGTATTCGTGGTATATTCCATTTTTGAAAAATCATAGAACCCACTGAGATATGTCATTGGGATCAGAGGTGTCTATAACTCTTCCCAAATATTTTCATCACAATGTTCTAGAATATTCTCCTATGAGATAGGGATGTTGAGTGAATAGGTTAAACCTTTACACCTTGCTATAAATTCAGACACCCTGTTATTTTTGGGTTACATGTTGTTTTTCAGGTCAAAAATCATAATTTTCCATAGTGTGGAACTAAATTGATAATAAATTGATGAAAGAGGTCTTTCCCATCCTACAATGGATCCTGATGGAAGGCTCCTTCACTCTAAAATTCTGGGCCTGTCATAGTCTGTACAAAAATCCTCAACTTTTTGGCATCCTGTTGATCTCAAGGGCATATCATCGACCCACATTGGGATAAGAATTGTGTGAGAAGATTTTCAGAGTCACCTGCATAGTCAAATGTATAAAAGGATGTATTTCCAAAATTGGGTGGAGGAAGATTGTTATCAAATGATTTGGGATATGGATTTATCTTAGGCTACATAGGTTAATATATCTATTCCATGGATTCCATTTGACTAGACAGGGACTCAATCATGTTAAAAAACTCTAGGGATGACTACTGTCTGAGCTATCTCCCATAAAAACTATTTGAATGGGTGGATGAGGTGGACCCTTCTTTGTCTCCAATTGATTTTGAATTCCTCCCCAGACTGAATTATTTCACTAGAGAGGGATAGGATATCACAGTAATAGAGGGAATACATGATCAATTTTGACTTCCTCATCTATGTAGATTGTCTGCCTAGATCCAAATCAAGTCTGATGCTCAGATACTACTATTTCTATAAAATCAACTATGGGAGGGGGAATATTTTTCTATTTCATAAGATGATACCTAGTGGGATTAGTTCCACCTAGTATCTCCTCATAGATCGGTCTGAGAGATTTTATCTCACTACAGTATGGTGAAAACTGTTCCTCTATAGAAGGAAACTCAACTATTCAGGTTGGTTATTGGGATATAGTAAATAATTTCCAATTTTATTTGGAATCATTCTACTCTTAGGTGGAACCATGGTATTTATAGTTTCTATTTTCTTGATCCTCCTTGGTTCTATGTGAGTGCAACCTCATTTGGTGCAACCAAATCACCCTCCTCCTAGGGTATGTTTTCCATGTTGTAGCCCTCTACATTAGTGTCTTGATCCATGATGTCCGCCATATTTATTGTGAAAACATTCAAGGATTCATATTAGGTAATGGTGGTTATTCCATTACTTTTGAATTAATATTTTGATTCTATGCTTCCTTCCTCAAGGTCATTATTTGAACCATAAGCCATATTGGGAAATTTTAACATATAACACTGGTGAGGTCTAATCACCTTTTTTTTCTCCCCCATCTATGTTTATGAATAGAAACATTGATGGAGTTTTTTGTTGTGATTTTTGAATAGGACTTGACCATCATAGTTTTTTCTTATAGTTGGAGGAACCTGTGAGATATCAATCATTGATTTTTCCCTCATAACTTAGAGAAAACTAATTCTCAAAATGGTGATTATGAAGATGAAAATTCCTACAGACCTGTGTGGTAGGGGTGATTTGGTCCATATTTGACATTTATTGGACCTATTGTTGAGGATCCAGTATCTCCAATTGGGGATTTGAAAACTATCGGGATAGAAATAATGATATAAATTCCCCCAACCTTGTAAAGTGGGGTTGATTTTGAATCACTTTTTATTTACCTGGGTTCCTATAATGGGATGATGAGCCTATTTATGGTGATTGAGATATTAATTCCCCCAAAATAGTGTGATGTGGTCTGTTCACAGCTACTGCTGATGTGTACCAGATCCTTTTGAGAATTAATAATCATATAAGTGGATGTGGTGAGAGATATTATCTAGGCCTAGTGAGCTGTGTCAACTATTGGAATTATGATATGAAATTTTTTACTATTGAACATTTGATGCGGCATAACTATGCTTTCACAAGAGTTGGGTGCTGTGGAAGCCAATGATATGAGTCATTCTTCAAGGGAAGTTGTAAGTTTTATCGTAACTTCGTTCTCTATGTCTAAATAGTAATCCCATTACGTCAAGGGAACCATCTTTAAGGACTTTTTTCTACCTTATCCCTCTTTTTGTTATGTATGGGAACTGTTGAAGTGGGATAATTCCATTATGGTGTCCAACATGGCTGATCGTTACCTGATCCCTTAATTTCTATGGAGGATATAACATTACAGGATGTTGTATCTATGGGGTTTTGTGATTCTCGAGGTGTGGAAAAGTGTATCTTCCCATATTATCCCCATCCTAAAACACATAATCATGATGTGGATAGATATATTAGATTTCAAAGAGATTTTATAAAATTTTGGCAAGCATGTTGAAGATTTGAACTATGATTTTCTGATATTGGATCCCAAGCCCTGGATATAAAAGCCATGTATAACTGACAAAAGATTATATTGATGGTTTGAAGGTGAAAATCATTTTATGGATAAGTGAGGTGTCTAGACTTTATCCTCTGATGAGTATTACACATATTTTTGCATATATAATTCATGAAATCCATTTCTAGATCATCTGGGATCTAATATTTATTAGCGGAGAGAGGCAAGAACATGATGGGGAGATTGATTCTAAATAAATCACTCTATATGTCAATTTCAAACTCTTCTTAATCGAAATTTGAATCCCCCATCCAATCATACCATAGAATATAATTATGAAGGACACATGCTGATGATAGTGAAGTGATTCTTGATGTTGATGGGGAACCATATATATTTTATCGCAATGTTTCGAGAACCACTATATAAAAAGGCATTGGAGTTTGGGACACCTATCTATATATAGGTTTCTAGGAAATGGGTGGATTTCCATGTCCATGGGTGATATTGTCGTGGGGATTTTGATAATGGTGTATGTCAGGATTATAGTTCATGTGATCCATATCCACACTACCATGATGAGGACTATTATGGGAATGATCATATTTTGTTTTGGTGATAGAGTCAACAGACCCTTGTGGTGTTGATAATGTGTGTCGAGTGACCTCTAGGATACTGAAATTGGTCAGATTGTAAATATGGGTCATGTTCTGTGTCATGTTCAGAATATTCTAACCTACCATTGAGAGTTTTGTAGGGTTATGATCCTGCTGTATGATGGTTTCTAGAATATGTTTATAATCTTCAACCACTATGGGAATACGAGCCTAGTACAGAGAATATGTTTGAATATTCCAATGAGATTCTTCATTATTAACATGAAAATGATATTTTCTTGAGGCATGTGTGATTGTTTCCTCGTGAGCCTCATTCAGGATGTGAGTGTGATCCCAATCTTGAGAATTTTGAATATGCTGTTGATATTTCTTCATATGAGTATGAGCCTCCCCCGAGGAGTGTTCCATTCTCGATTGGTTAGCCCTGTTTGGAGAAGTAATATGAGAATATTTTGAATATGAATTCCCCAATGAAATATGTCAATGGATATCCAGAATTGGAGAAGGAAAGTGAGCCTCCTCCTACATTACTTTTGAGTGATATAAATGTATTCATTCGTTGACAGAAGTAGGAATATGAGTCTAGATTGTGTGAATGATGGAATGTATGAGGAAGATTCAATGAAATTAATATGATCATATCTCAATTCCTTTTCTATTATAACATTGTTTTCCCAATCAAAAATTGGTATATATGACTGATGGTAGGCCCTTGGAGCATTCCACTAGACTTCTTTGTTATAAAGATAATCCTACCCCGAGGAATGTTCCCCTCTTACTTGGTGATACCCATATAGAATGGGGTGATGAGCCCAATCCTTGGCCTTTGGAATATGACACCTTACATTTTTGATAGGCATTTACCCATATCTTGAGGCATGATCCACTTTCACTTGGTGAGAACCAGTTTGAATGGGAGTATGAGCCTAGTCTAATACCTCATCATTTATTGGAATATACCAATAATCCTCATATATGGGACAACTAATGTGCACATTATATGGCATAAACACGTGTTTATAATTATTAGAGTGTTGAGTTTCCTTGGATGTAGGAATAAGAATATGCACATGGCCTATTATCTGCAATAGTTCCAGAATATGATAACAGAGTACATCAGTTGTTTATAAAATACATTTTCATTTCAGAAAAGTTTGTTACAGGATATAATGCTACACATTTTTCATCTTTATTATACACTAGAATATGTCTTCAGTTGAAGAGTGAATATGTGACCACTTCTTTCCTCCATTTTACACTAGAATATTTTGATGGACTTCATGCATGGGGGTAGGGATATGTGACTCCCCCATCCCTGTTGTGGGGATATTCTCACAGGCTTTTTCTGACTGAGAAGGGATATAAGCCTTCTTACTAGTTCTTGGCAGAATATACTGGTATAAAATTTTAGTAGGAGTGGAGTTATGAACCCACTCCTTTATATAAAATTCATTCCTCCACCGATGATTCTTAATTGTTTCCAGTTCATGTGCATCATAGTTGGAAGTGTGGCGGGTGGTACTCTTAGCAGGTGACTGGTGCGTACTAGTGGAATGATGCTAGTGAGGATAGTTGGAAGGTGCCCTCCTAGGTGTCCCTTAAATCAAAAGGTAGCTGTTCTTTTCATAATATTCCACATTCCTTAGATATGGAAGGTAATGGATGTAATGATTTGGGGATAAGCACCTGAAGCTATTGGTTGTGGTGACAATAGACATTAACTTATCTACATCTTTCCTTGGGTGATGTAGACTCATAGGTTTCCATGACTGGGGATCCTCATGGGAAGCTTCCACGGTCAGGATTGTACCACGTCAATGGGAATCTTGCACAACATTCTTCGCCACATGAATCTGGAGTTGTCGAATAGGTGAAATAATTTTGTGACTCATAGGGGTTGCAACTATAGGTGATTTACCATAGCGATTCATTTATGAGGAATATATTGTCTTGGAAAGATATTATATCGATGAGAGCTATATTTTTATTGACACTGACAACAAGGAACAAAGATACAAATTAGAATAATTTCATAGTCATGATGTAATCAATTAGATATACATAGTGAACACAATTTTCATTTTATTCTCGATCCGTCCATTTTTCTTGTTTGGAACATTCAAAAAAAGTTTTAAATAATTTTATTATATCCTCGATTACAATGGATCATCTGTATGATTATTCTAGTCTTATTTATTTGTATTTGTTCTGTATGAAAAAAAGTGTCCTGATGCATGACTAATAGATCATCTAGTTATTTGAGAGATTCACATCATACTCACCATTTCTATTTCCATATGGGGTGTAGATAGGATGTCCTGATGTATAATAACAAATCTTTTATACTTCAAAGTTTAATGTTGGGTTCACCATTTTTATTTCGACGAATAAGAGATGATTGGGGGAACCCTCATCAAGGAAGGTTCGGTTGTTCTTGGTGATTGATTTTTATGGGGTTTACTTCTTTAAAAATCATAAAAGCGGGTCATTATCGTTCTTAACAAAAACACCCAATGGTTCTAACATCCATAATTTGGTACAAAACTAATTTCTAAAGGAAGGTAGTCAGTTGTGTTTCAAATCCAATGGAACTAAGGGACTCTCATTGGTCAAGTGGATGGAAGGTCAAGATCATCACACCCTTAAGGGGGGAATTGTTTCCTACTCCAGGACTCTCTTATAAATTTAAGATATGTTCACAAATATCTTTATAATCTCGATACGGGATTAGTTACCCCATTAAAATGATTATAGGTTATTTAAATTCATATAAAAAATAAATAGAATCTCATTGATTATCAATGTAAATATGATCTCATTAGTGAATCCATCTGTATATATTGGAGGTACTTTATCCATATCTAGCTAATTGGTAGAATCTTATGTGCTGAATACATATAACTATGTACATAGGAATTTTCTACCACATATGAAGGAAATTGGTATTATAGGGAGAGGATTGAGCCATTATGAAACTTCTTACATATCTTGGTTATTATAATAATCAAAACCCATGTATTTGGTTAAACGTGTGTTGTTTAATGTCATGTGGAGAGGAAATAAGTGTGGGAACTCAGGCATTGAATGCTTGAGGTTGAATCCTTAGGATACTTCCGACGTATCATGGTTGTGGAATGAATCAGAGTTATAATGGTTCAATCACACCCTTGGGGTTGGCCCCAAGGTAGATTCCCTTATAAGAGGGGTGTTTATATTATACAACTCATCAGAGATTACATACTGATATTTCCTTAGTTTTTTGATATTCGTGATGCAAATGAGGTGTTCGTTGTGGTTCCCTAAGACCACATGGACTATGATTGGTGTGAGAAACAAGGGACAATAAATAACCTGTTTCATTGCATATGGATGTGGGACTTATCTGCTTGGATATGTATTGGGATGTTTAATATGGATCTCGGGTCTTAGGATAACATCTTACATATCATAGTTATGGAAGGAATCAGATTCTTCATAGTTCAGTTCACTTCTCAATCCACTAAGAGATGAGGTAGAGGGATCATCCCATGGTAATGATTGGGTTATGATGATTGAAATGTTAGATGATTTAGGGGTAACATCGAAGTGTATGTTTTACATGATCTCAGGACTTATGAAGGCATCCTACATATCTCGGTTATTGTAGTAATCAGAGTACTCATAGTACATTTGATCAGTGCATAAAAACTGACTTTTCCCTTGTCTTTGTAGAGGATATGATGCATATGATATTAGAATTGCAGCTCCCTAATCCCATATGATCTATGCTCGGTGTGGGAAACAAGGGAAGGAAAATTATTAGTGAATTTTCTTATAGAAGTGGGACTAATGTATTGGGATAGACTTTTGAGGTTTCATATGGATCCTGGGCCTTAAGAAGGTGTCCCATATATCCTGGATGTAGAAGTAATCAGAGTTCTTGTGTTTGATTAGGGTTTACACCATGACTTTTCCCTATGGTACATGAGACATCATATTATGCTCCTTGTTGGGGATTACACACTAATGCTTCAATGCAGTGTAGTACATATCATATTCTTCCACTAGTCAAGGATTGCACATTTATTTTTATCTTTAGACCAGGGCTTAAAGTCCAAGGATGGATAAATTCTTCAATTCTCAGGATTCCCAAATTTGATGGCCTACTTTCCCACCTGACATGCATCAATTCTCCACTCGACATTCCTTGGTTGTTCACCTAACATGTTAGAGGATGTCTACCTAACATGTCAAATGGTAATGATGAGATCTAGTTAACTTGTCTTAGGGACGTCATGAATACTGGAAGGCAGGTTTAAAGGGTTTTCTCATGACCAATTTTGGATTTTCTATAGGTCATCAAAAGACCTAGATATTTTTTCCTAGAATCCAACATATTACCTCGACTGGCTTACCAAGAGGGTGTTGCATGATCCAGCTATCTTTCCCTGGTTTCATTATGAGATATGATTGACACATATGGAGGGTGTCGTGAGAGTAAACGTGAAATGTCTTCTAGGGTGTTTCTTTTCTTGGATGACATGTCTGGAGGGCTTCATGAGACTTAGAGGGAATCCCTATAGGGTGTGCTGAGAGCTAGTTAACACACCTGATGGCTTTTATGAGACACAGTTGATAAGTATTGGTTCCATTGTAGGTGTCATACGACAAGTATGTGGGACATCACAAGGTCAAGAATGGTAAGCCAAAATCCTTCATGGGACTAGGGTGACAATTCGGGGGGTGTCATATGAATTTATTTGACATGTCCAAGGGACTTCTCATGATCAAAATTGTATACCAAAGGAGTGTCACATGATTTGGATGACAAGTCATTGTGTTGTTGGATGACCTGAATTGTTCATATAAGGTGTACAATGGTCAACTCATGTGTAATTCTCTTATGTTTCCCATTTATTATTCTCAGTATAAAATTATTTTTTGAAAATGTATATGATTTATTTGAGTGTAATATTGGATTATACATCGCAAGCTCTTGTAGATGATTTAGATATCCTTCAAGTGTCCTTACAGAGAACCATGAAGTGATTTGGGATCATCATGAAAGGAGTTTATTCTTCATGCCTAATTTATATGGTAGTTTTCTAGTACTTTACTTGATAATAATCACTTACTGTCACAGGATCAGGTACTCCATGTAATTGATTGTAGTGCTGACACAACTTTCCGATATCTTGTCCATCCAATTAGAGTAGAAATTTCTCATGGTCGTGATAATTAGCCCACATTTTTCATGTTGGTGTAGGGGATTTATAATCCTCACTACCCCAATTTTTCACCTCCTTTAATGATTGTGAGGATCCACGATCGAGTTGGAAAAGGTCTTTGGTGCCACTCATCTTTGTATGTCTCTATCCGATATCATTCCATGGGTGTCGCCTAATTTCCACCCACCGTGAGTCCCTCCTATTAATTCTCCATTTATTAGATTATTTCCAATTAATGGTGACATGTTGAATTATGTGGATATGAAAAGGGACATTCATGTTTCCATATTGACATGTCTAAGGGATTTTTTGAGATCATGGTGCCTGTAGAAATGCATTTGCGTGATCTCGGATGAATTTTTTAGGGATTCCAATGAGATAAGGTTGGTTTTTCAAGGGGCCTTCATGGGATTAGGCTAAAACGTCCATGTGTCTCTCAAGACTGGGATTCATACTCCCGTAGTGTGTTGTATGTAGTTTACTACTATGAGATAATTATAACACCTCCATATTTTATTTCATTTGATTTATTTTATAAAGTCCAAGGGTCACGTGAGATTACATGATTAATTTAAAATATAATTAATCAACCTCTTGATGATGAATCAAGTGTCCAATAATGGTGATGTAGAGATGTGTGAACATTTTGTGGAAAAATCAATTCGTTTTTCTTTGAGGAGATAAAGGGGCAGTGTAATGTCTATTTGACATACATGAGATTATTTGTATGGTGATGACAACATGTATATGAGATTTCACAAGATGAGGCGGGAATTTCTTCGTGGTCTCATGATGTCTTGAAGACTTCCATGGGTGTGTCACATTCCATTTATGACAATGAGTGTGTCTCTTATCCTCCCTTTTTATTTTCTATTTTTTACAAAGGCTCAGGGGTCTTGTGAGTTTTATGGAATGTTGTCATGGAAAATCAACATTCTCATTGGTGATGCATATAATGATATTTACAACCAAAATAGGAATATTCCAATTGTAACCATTCCTCCAAAATTCCAAAGGATTTTAGGATGGTTTTTCATGATCTCACCGATTTAAAAACTGTGTAGCCTATGGGAGTCCATTTGGGTGCTACCATAAGACCATTATTTGTTTGTAATGCCTTCTCAAGAGTAGGTTGGATCATCGAAAGGGGTTCCATGGGATCCACTACATGTTATGTGCAACACATGGTTATATGTGACCTTATTATGGTCACAAGATGCATGTCTCTTTGGGGTTATGCTATTTATTAGTCTCTACCAATTTTTCTTTCCTTTTATTTTATGGGGAAAATAACACTCATATCCAGGTTTTTATTCCTTTCTAAATTTTTTGATTATCATTTCCTGGGAATCAACATATATCAAAGAAGAAAAAATTTTAATTATCAATAGTCCTCATATGAATAAAAATACATTAACATATTTTGAATGGTATAGAAATCACAAAGAAAATAAATTATCATAAAATATTTCTACGACATTGAGTAACCTACCACAAATTATCCATGAAACATTATTATAATCAATAACATTCATGAATTAATTTATCTTGAACTATTTAAAAAATCATGAATGATAATCTAGACAAAATAAATTAGCAAAGATAGTGAAGTAAATTAGAATCTAATTGGTAAGCAATTTAAGAAAGTGGAACTGACCAAAATTCACCCAATTTGTTGTGGTGGAACTAAATCGACACTGTAGGGGATTCTCTCAAATAATAAACCCTATATTGGGGGGTTCTATACTCAAAAGAACATATGGATCCCCAAAATCCATAAAAATTGAATTCCTCATATGCGTAGATTCAATGATTTTAAATTTGATAGAGGAAGAGGGGGAGAATTAATAAAACAGGATGAATATGGGCAGTGGAACCTACCTCCACAGTTGATTAAGGTGAGGTGGAGAATATGAGGATGATGATTTACTACCCCTTTCCAATTGTGTGTTACACAAGGAACCACACAATATTGTGTTTCTATTATACCTTATTAAAATAATAAAAATTATAAAAATAATAAAATATTAATAAAAAACACATGTATATCTTAACATAATAATAATAATAATAATAGTAATAAACATAAATATGAAACAATTAATAATTTTGTGTAATAATAATATCACTAATAAGTCATATATATTAAATTTTTATGCACATAACACATACAAATAAAATAAATTAATATGGTGTGTCAAAATTCTCCCCACCATAATACATTACACATGTGGGAATCCCCTGTATAATTTTAAGTTTGGAGAAATATATTGGATTAAAAAAAAGACTCATTTGAAAATAAAAATTAAACATAAAAAATTTAAAATAAAGAAATATACATCAAAATTACAACCTACAAAACATCTATTATTCCTTAGAAACTACATAGCATAAAAACCATCCATGGGATTCACTGAACCACAATACATAATTTAGCATCTCAATTAATCCTCTAATTTAAACATATATCAAAACCACGAAACAATCAAGAATTTTTATTAGGAAAATATGTTTCATATTAAAATGAAAGCTGCCATTTTTTCATAAAAACATTAAAAATACAATACATTTATATGTCTTGAAATTTAAAATATAATAAATCATGTTGAATAAAAAAATTCAATTTATTATACTCTATCCAAACATTAGTTGACATAAAATTCCTGCAAACAAATATTAAATAATTACTAAAACAAAACACATACTATGATTGATGAATTTTTAAAAATCATTTCAATTTATCCTTGCAAATGAAAACACAAACTGCACATATGAAAATTTAAATTATAGTTCAAGAATATATTAATAAATCCCACTTGATGTATAAAAATTCATCAAACCAAGCAATGTGATATAGAGAAATATTTTGTAATGGCCCGGACCTACCTAGCCATTTCCTTTGTCGAAAAGAGGGTCATGAAGTGTTCTGGAGGGTACAATGGACTTTTCCCACATTTTTCAGAATTTTGTAACTACACGCCATGTAGTGTGAGTGCACGCTGTGTACCACCTTTCCGGGTATACCCCGTGTTGAAGCCGTGTCCTTGCCGTGTGAAATAAATGAGTACATGCTGTGTAGCCGATACTACACGTTGTGTAGTTCCTCCCCGCGTAAGCGTTACCCTCAAACCATGTGTTAACCATTCAACGGTCATGTGCCGTGTTGAAGACGTGTCCTTTCCACGTGAAATAAATGAGTACATGCCATGTATCCCATACTAGACGTCATGTAGTTCCTCCCCGCGTACGTGTTACCCTCAAACCATGTGTTGACCAGTCAACAACCGTGTGCCACTTTGAATTCCATGTTGGAAGCCACGTGGATACCGTGTGAAATGGATGAGTACACGTCATGTACTAGAAAGTACATGCCGTGTACATTAGTTTTTCTTTCCTATAAAAGGAGGGGGCCTCTCCACATTTTCAAATCACTCCTCTCCTCCACTCTCCTTCGAACAGAGCTCTCTCGAGAGACTCCAATGCTCCTTTCCTCCATAACTTCTTTGTCTGAGCTCCGATTTATGATCCGTCAGTGGCCACGGGATCGTAACGACGAGGTGGAACTTCTGAGCTTGGCTCTGTTGTTTTCCCTTTGGCCTTTCCTTCCAAGCTTCCACCCGAGGAGGTTTTTTCGGGTTTAACATATTCGACTAACACCGATGGACGTCTTCTAAAGCTGATCCGGGGGAGCATTGTGATCAAAACCTGTTGAAGTCGGGATTTTACCTTTATCTCTCTAGTTTGTGCATCATGCGGGATGGGTGTCCTCTTGTTTTCCTGAGACCTAATCGAACCAGTTTAATGAAGATAATAACTGGCTTAAAGAACGGGGATGGGGAAGTTGTTATGTTTATATTTGTTTATACTATTGTTATATTATGAATTGAATAGGCTAATGGATACTAAAAATCATGGTCGTTGGGGGCCTTTTCTTGCGCAATTAAATGTTTCCCTATCTTTCTAGACAGTTTTCTGTGGATGGAAACTTTGTGGAATATGGAAATTGGTTACCAACGTAAAGTTGGATGATTAAAATCTAGAACCCTTGTGTGATCACCCCGGTTGAACAAAATGGAATAATGAACATGTGGGTGTTGTCTTGGTTACATGTGTGTGAAAGGGGGTGAATCCTGGGTTGTTATGGATAAGATGGGCAGCGGGGCTACATTAAATGGTATTAAAGGGGAGATGATGTGGCACGAGCCTTGTTTTGTGATACAGTGGTGGAGATGTGGTTATTGCAGTAGCATGGCTGTAGTAAAGGGTTGTGTTTTTTTACAAGAAAGTGTAAATTTGATAAATGAATTGTGGGGAAAGATGATGAATTAAATGTGGGAACAATAAAAGGGGTTTGAATAATGATAAAAGTGTGGGTTGTGTTGCTTTCTTTTTATCTGACTTGATTTGTGGTTGGCAGGGATTTTGTTCTACGAAACGCTTGATCTGGTTTGATAGTTTCCTAGTAGTTAAGGAACTAATAAACTGTTACCGATGAAACTTAAAAACCTAAATGGGGTTGGGGTTGTTTTTTGTATGCATGATTTGTAGTAGCAGTGTTGAGACACGTGCTCGGTTTCTCTGTTTAGAAGCCATAGGTTGGGTTGTGTGGTTGGTACACATATATATATCTGTATCTTTGTGATTTGTCACAACCCACCCATGTTGAGCACTTAGTTTTGAACACTCCCATTTCACGGGAGAGGGTGTTTTCCACTTAGTTACTAGCCCCTTCTGGCTCCTTCTTCCATAGACTGTGATGGCTTGAGGCGACCTTACACCCAAGACTCTTCGGGTAGGTTTCTATTGGGGTGGTTTTAGCCCAAGACTCTTTGGGAAGGTTTACTGTTCCCATGAATCCTCAGGATGTGGCCCAGGTATGTTCGGGCAGGGATGTGATTGTGGTTTGTGAGGCCCAGGTGTGTGCGGTCACGATATGTGGTTGTGAATCTAAGGTTTTTGCGGGCGGGATATTTGGTTTTGATGCCCAGGTGTGTGCGGGCAGGATATGTGGTTCTTGAGGCCCAGGTGTGTGCGGGTGGGAAGAGTGTGGAAGAGTCAGGATGTTTGCCATTAGGAAGAGCAGCTAACTAGTGGGAAATGGTGTGGGGTACCCAATACACTTTTTCTTTTATACTACTACTGTTGTTATGTGTTTTTGGTGAGCGTGGCTGGTGAGGTTGGGTGGATAGATTTCCTTGTTAGGTTGGTTTATTCTGTTGTTCTCACAGGACATTAGGATGAATCCCCACCTGTGCACGAGGGCTTTAGGTTTACCTACTGAGTATACTTGTATGCTGACCCTACGTTTACTTTCAGTTTTCCAGGAAAACTGACAGGGCTTGCGAGACCCTACTAGTTGGGATAGTTGGAGTTGTTGTAGTTGTTGTACTCTTGTTTCTTTTGATATTGTACTTTTGAGCTTTCTTGTACTTGTATTTTGTTTTAGAATTGTTTAAACATGCATGTGGGATTGGTTTGGGTTTATTTTCTTTTACTTGTTCCTTTTTCTTTTGGTGTTTGACTCATCCTATTTCACAATCTTAAATAATAAAAGGGTAATTCCTCCCATATTTGTGAAAACTCATACCCTTGGTGCTAGTCGCCACCCCGGGGCCTACTGGAGGCGGGACTCGGGGTTCATTATCTCCCTTTCACAATTGCCAGCTCAGGAGGGGCATCTTTGATGGAAGGGGGTCATGACAAAATGGTATCAGATGTGATGGTTGAGAGATAGGATGGAGTCTGGAGTTTTAAATAGTAAATATTTCATGGGATGGTAGGGAAACAATGTTAAGTGATCTTGGTGTGTGACATATGCCAGGGAAGACCGGCTAGAACATGGGATTTTAGGCCCCCCCCCCCCCCCCCCCCGTGATCCGATGCAAGGAATCTGAGCATACCGAATGACCAAGTGAGACTACATTGATTGTAGGGTAGAGACCCTGGGGATGGTAAATGCATCATCATGATTGTGTTTTACTTGATTTGGGTGTTCTGGGGGAAAAATTGAAATAAAATGATAAAATAAAATGTTGAGAAATTTCCTTGCTACTTGGGCTTAGGCGATCTTTGTTTACCGTACAACTATGGCACCTAGACATCAATAGAGAGTCAGAGGAGCTAGGCATGGACAGTTGCATGAGGCATAGTAGGCAGCTCCAACAGGACCATAGGTGGTGTGAGGTACGATTTGTTTGTTCACCACTCATATTTCTTCTTTGTTCGATTTAGGAGCTTCGCAATCCTTTGTTGCACCTGGTCTAGCCCATGCTTTGGGTCTAGACGTAGAGAGAATTTCTCTACCCCTGGTGCTGAGTACACCAGTTGGAGGTCAGACCAATGTATCTTGTGTCTGCCGGGTATGTGGGCTGATGTTGGGACCGCATCGATCTAGTGGGGATCTTCTTTTTCTATAGATGCATCTATACGATGTCATCGTAGTAATAGACTGGTTGTTTTCTGTTAGTGCCGTTATCGACTGCTTCCAAAGAAGAGTTGTGTTCTTCGATGAGGATGGGAAGCGTTTAGCTTTTGTTGGCGAGAGGAGCTATCTGGTGGGAAGCCGGCATCTGAAGCCTCTCCTTTCCTTGCTAGGCGGGGTATCAGTGGTTTCAGATGATACAGAGATGGTGGATGTTCCAGAGTTTGTTGAGGAGTTCCTTGATGTTTTTCCTGAGGAGGTTGGGACTCTACCCCCCAACGTGACATTGAGTTTGGATAGACTTACATCCTGTTGCCCATCCAATTTCGATGGCCCCTTATCGGATGGCACCTTCGGAGTTGCGGGATTTGCGAATTCAGATTGACGATCTGATGGGGAAGGGTTTTTTCGACCTAGTGTGTCGCCATGGGGTGCTCCAGTTTTGTTCGTGAAGAAGGAAGATGGTGGTCTCAGGCTATTAATAGACTACTGAAGGTTAAATCAGGTAATGGTCAAGAACCGTTACCCCCTTCAAAGGAAAGATGATCTCTTCGACCAGTTAAGGGGAGCAGGTTGGTTTTCTAAGATTGATCTACGATCTAGATATCATCAACTGAGGGTAAAAGATATTGACATCTCGAAGATGGATTTGAAGTGTAGGTATGGGCACATAGAGTTTGTAGTGATGTCGTTTAGAGTTACGAATGCACCAGTTATGTTCATGGGACTTATGAACTCTGTCTTCTGAGTGTTTCTGGACCAGTTCGTCATTGTGTTTATCGATGACATCCTGATCTACTCAAGATCAGAGGAGGAGAACGTTGAGCATCTCAGGGCAGTCTTGGATGTCCTTAGACACCACCAACTTTATGGGAAATTTTCAAAGTGCAAGTTCTTGACGCAATAAGTACACTTCCATGGGAATGTGGTGTCTCAGCATGGAGTTCCAGTTGACCTGTTGAAGTTGGAAGTAGTTTTTTCTTGGGCAGCACCAAAGAGCATGGCAGAAGTTCATAGTTTACTGGGGTTGGTAGGCTATTATCGGAGGTTCATTTTAGACTTCTCTCAAGATTATTCTCCATTGAAAGCTTTGACTAGGAAGAACCAGGTCTTCCCATGGAGCGAGCAGTGCCAGGAGGCTTTCGACTACCTGAAGGAGAAGTTGTTCAGTGCTCCAATACTCAGGTTTCTAGAGGAAGGGTTGTTGTATGAGGTGTTTTATGATTCTTCTTGACTTGGTTTGGGGTGCATAGTGATGCAGAAGAAGGGTGTGATTTTTTATGGTTATATACAGTTGCGCCCTCACGAGCGTAACTATTCCACCCATGACCTAGATCATGCAGCAGTAGTGTTCTCACTGAAGTTATGGAAACATTGCCTCTTGGGGGAGTGCTTTGTGGTCTTCTTAGATAACAATATCTTACGTTATATCTTCTCACAGTGTGACCTGAACTTATGGTAGCGGAGATGGGTCAAGTTTCTCCAAGCCTATGACTTCGAGATCTCTTACACTGAAGGTAAGGGAATGTTGTGGCTGATTCCCTGAGTAGGATGTCACATATGGAAGTGGTTTTGGAATCCGCTAATGCTTGGAATGCGATGGGAGAGTCACATGCCTTGCACTTGGATGCAAGGGTAGAAGGTGTTAGAGGCTGTTTGTTTCAGATGACGGTGCAGTCCTCCTTGCTGCAGTTGGTGGGAGAGTCTCAGTGGGAAGACTCCAAGGTGGAAGTAATGCGGGATCGTATTGATCAGGAAAACGCTCCAGAAGGATGGTCAGAGGATAGCCATCATCGTATGCTTTTTCATTGAAGGTTGTTTGTTCCGGAGGCGATGTGTGAGGGAGTTCTCCGTGAGTTCCATAGATTATCCATGGCGGTGTATCTGGGAGTTTCAAAAATGTACCGAGGCCTAAGGGAACAGTTTTGGTGGCCCGGGGTGAAACGAGTAGTGGCATAGTTTGTGGCTAAGTGCCTAGTATGTCAGCAAGTAAAAGCTGAACACTGTGTCCCCAGTGGTTTGTTGCATCCTTTAGATATCCCCGAGTGGAAATGGGATGACATCTCAATGTGCTTTGTTATAGGATTTCCCAGAGCTCAGGGTGGTTATGATGCTATCTGGGTTGTGGTGGATCGACTGATGAAATCATCTCACTTATTAGCAATTATGGAGTCGGGCTTGGTGAGTACCTTAACACAGAGGTACATAGACGAGGTGGTGCATTTTCATTGATTTATGAAGACTATCATCTCATATTGGGATACTCAGTTCACCTCATGATTTTGGAAGGGGTTACAGCATGATTTTGGCACCCAGCTACGCCATAGCACTGCTTTACACCCCCAGACTGATGGGCAGACAGAGCAGACTATCTAGACGTTGGAGGACATGTTGTGAGCATGTGTTCTATATTTTGGAGGATCATGGGTGAGACACTTTCCTTTAGTAGAGTTTTCATACAATAACAGGTTCTACTCTACTATTTCCATGGCTCCGTTGGAGGATTTTTATGGAAGACCATATCGTTCACCCATTTGCTGGGAAGAGGTTAGGGAGACAGGTGCTCTTGGGCCAGAGGTAGTACAGAGCACCACAGAGAAAGTCCAGCTTGTGCGTGAGAGGATGAAAGCGGATGAGGACCGACAGAAGTCTTATGCTGATCATTGGAGGAGGCCCTTGGAGTTCGAGGGGGGAGATCATGTGTTCTTGAAGGTTTCCCCTCGAAGGGGGAAGCAGAGGTTTGGGAAGGGGAGTAATCTCTCCCCTAGGTTCATCGGACCTTTAGAGGTGCTGAGTAGAGTTGGCGATGTGGCATATCAGTTGGTCCTACCACCTCAGTTGGAGAAGGTTCATGATGTCTTCCACATCTCCCAGCTTCGTCGGTACTTACATGACGAATCTCACATTATCGACTGGGGAGAGTTAGATATGGGAGATGACGTGGCCTTCGAGGAACGACCAGTCATAATCAAGGATCATAAAGAGAAGGTGCTCCGTGGATGAACCATCACCTTGGTTCGTGTGTTGTGGAGGCATGGCGGCCTTGGGGAAAGCACTTGGGATTAGGAGGCTCAGATGCACGCTCAGTACCCGGAGTTGTTTTGACTTGTGTTTTTCTTTGTTCTTCTGAGCTTTGTTTTGATGTTATGCTATGTACCTTTGATATATGGAATACTTGGCTTGTTGGTTGGGAGACGTTCTGTTTCCTTGATCTCTGGATGGGTGTAATGTGTCCGGACGTGTGGGAAAGGGAAAACTTGATTCTTAATCAAGACGCATTAATGGAGATGCGATTAAACCCATATAGACGAGTCAGTGCCGCCTAAAGCGGATAATATCTCGACATGGGAAATGGAATTTCCCCAAGCCACGTATTTGGACAGTGTGTTGATTGTACGGTGTTGGGGGCAGTGTAGGTTGAAAAATCCTAATATATGGAAGTGGGAAGACCCAATTCTTAATCTAGAGGCATTAATGCGGATGTGATTAAACCCGTGCAGGTGAGTCAGTTCCGCCTAAAGTGGATAATATCTCGACATAAGAGAGGGAATTGCTAATACATATGATTATGGTGGTTGGTTGGGTTCCTGTTATAACGAGATCCCTAAGAGGTATCTTGTTGGGTTCCTCTAGGTTGGTTTTTGAATTCCCGGTGATGAGAATGTTTTAAGAGGTATCTGATGTAATGTCCCGGACCCCTCTGTCCCTTTCCTTTTTCGAAAAGAGGGTCATGAAGTGTTCTGGAGGGTATAATGGACATTTCCCACTCTTTTTAGAATTTTGTAACTACATGTCCTTTAGTGTGAGTACACTCCATGTACCACATTTCCTGGTATACCCCGTGTTGAAGTCGTGTCCATGTCGTGTGAAATAAATTAGTGCATGTCGTGTAGCCCATACTACACGCCGTGTAGTTCCTCCCCGCGTATAGGTTACCTTCAAACCGTGTGTTGACCAGTCAACGGTTGTTTGCCGTGTTGAAGGCGTGTCCTTTCCACGTGAAATAAATGAGTAAACACCGTGTATCCCATACTACACGTCAAGTAGTTCCTCCCTGCATACGTGTTACCCTCAAACTATGTGTTGACCAGTCAACGACCATGTTCCACGTTGAATGCCATGTTGGAAGCCACGTGGAGACCGTGTGAAATGGACTAGTACACGCCGTGTACTATAAAGTACATGCTGTGTACTTTAGTTTTTCTCTCCTATAAAAGGAGGGGGCCTCTCCTCTTTTTCAAATCACTCCTCTCCTCCCCTTGCCTTCGAACAGACCCCTCCCGAGAGACTCCAAAGCTCTTTTCCACAATAACTTCTTCGTTCGAGCTCCGATTTATGATTTGTCACCTGAGGTGGCACTTCTGAGCATGGATCTGTTGTTTTCCCTTCAGCCTTTCCTTCCCAGCTTTCACCCGAGGAGGTTTTTCTGGGTTTAACAGAATTGACGGACACCGACCGACATCTTCTAAAGCTAATTCGGGGGAGCATTGTGATCAGAAACTATTGAGGTAGGGATTTTACCTTCGTCTCTCTAATTTGTGCATCATGCGGGATGGGTGTCCACTTTTTTTCTTAAGACCTAGTCGAACCAGTTTAATGAATATAATAACTGGCATAAATAACGGGGATGGGGAAGTAGTTATGTTTATATTTGTTTATCCTATTGTTATATTGTCAATTGAATAGGCTTATGCCTACTGAAAATCACGGTCATTGGGGGCCTTTTCTTGCACAATTAAATGTTTACCTATCATTCTATACCTTTTCTGTGGATGGAAACTTTGTGGAATATGGAAATTGGATAATCACGTAATGTTTGATGATTAAAATCTGGAACCCTTGTGTGATCACCCCGGTTGAACAAAATGGAATAATGAGCATGTGGGTGTTGTCTTGGTTACGTGTGTGTGAAAGGGGGGCGAATCCTGGGTTGTAACAGATAAGATGGCCAGAGGGGTTGCGGTAAATGGTATTAAAGGGGAGATGATGTGGCATGAGCCATGTTTTGTGATACGGGGGTGGATATGTGGTTATAGTGGCAGCAGGGCTGCAGTAATGGGTTGTGTTTTTTTAAAAGAAAGTGGAAAGTTGATAAATGAACTGTGGGGAAAGATAATGAATTAAACGTGGGAAAAATCAATGGGTTTTGATTAATGATAAAAGGATGGGTTGTGTTGCTTGTATTTTATCTAACTTGATTTTTGGTTTGTAGGGATTTTGTTCTACGAAATGCTTGATCTATTTTGATAGTTGCCCATTAGTTAAGGAACTAATAAACTATTACTGATAAAACTTAATAACCTAAATGGGGTTGGGGTTGGGGTTGTTTTTTTTATACATGCTTTGTAGTAGCAGTGCTGAGGAACATGCTCAGTTTATCTGTTTAGAAGCCATAGGTTGGGCTGTGTGCTTGGTATACATATATATATCTGTATCTTTGTGTTTTGTCGCACCCCACCCATGTTGAGCACTTAGTTCTGAACACTCCCATTTCATGGGAGAGGGTGTTTTCCCCTTAGTTACTATCTAATTCCTGATCCTTCTTCCATAGGTTGTGATGTCTTGAGGTGACCATACACCCAAGACTCTTCGGGTAGGTTTCGATTGGGGTGGTTTTAGCCCAACACTCTTCGGGCAGGTTAACTGTTCCCAAGAATCTTTGGGATGAGGCCTAGGTGTGTTCGTTCGGGGATGTGATTGTGGTTTATTAGGACCATGTGTTTGCGGGCGGGATTTGTGGTTGTGAGGCCCAGGTGTGTGCGTGTGGGATTTGTGGTTGTGAGGCCCATGTGTGTGCGGGGAGGGATATATGGTTGTGAGGCCCAGGTGTGTGCAGGCGGGATATGTGGTTTTGAGGTCCAGGTGTGTGTAGGTGTGATATTTGGTTCTTGAGGCCAAGGTGTGTGTGGGCGGGAAGAGTGTGGTAGCATCAGGACGTTCACTGTTTGGAAGAGCAGCTAACTAGTGGGAAATCGTGCGGGGTACCCAATACTATTGTTCTTATATACTACTACCTGTTGTTATGTGTTTTTTTGAGCATGGCTAGTGAGGTTGGGTGGATATATTTCCTTGTTAGGTTGGTTTCTTCTGTTGTTCTCACAGGACATTAGGATGTATCCCCACTTGTGCATGAGAGATTTAGGTTTCCCTACTAAGTATACTTGTATGCTCACCCTACATTTAATTTCAGGTTTCTTGGAGGGCTACCAGGGCCTTGTGGGACCCTACTAGTTGGGACAGTTGGAGTTATTGCAGTTTTTGTACTCTTGTTTCTTTTGGTATTGTACTTTTGAGCTTTCTTATACTTGTATTTTGTTTCAGAATTGTTAAAACATGCATGTGGGATTGGTTTTAGTTTATTTTCTTTTACTTGTTCCTTTTTCTTTTGGTGTTTGACTCATCCTATTTCCCGATCTTAAATAATAAAAGGGTGATGCCTCCCATATTATAGAAAACTCATACCCTTGGTGCTAGTCGCCACCCTAGGACCTACTAGAGGCGGGACTTGGGGAGTCATTATCTCCCTTTCACCATTGCCAGCTCTGGAGGGCATCTTTGATGAAATGGGGTCGTGACATATTTAAAAACAATTTAAAAATCATTAATGATATACAAATAATACCCTAATATATCCAAAATTACGTAATATTTATATAGATAATATTATCATTGACTCGAAATCCATAAAAAATTATAATTTAGAATTTATTGAAAATATATTGAAATATAACCATTATTTAAAAACATTCCAACATAATAAATATATGGGTAAATACATAATTTTAAAATTAGTAAAACATTAGAATAACAAAAAAATAAAATTTATTTGTTTTTATTTGAACATCTAAAAATGTTACTCAAATAGTATTAACATTCGCTACTATAAATCCATCCTATAACAATGCCCATATCCCAATGGTTTTTTAAAACCATTGGGATAGATAAAAAAGTATCCATATCCCAATTTTTATTTAAAACCATTAGGATAGGGAAAGGCAATCCCAAAGTTTTTTTAAAACCATTGGGATATATATTAAAGGTGACCATTTCCCAATGGTTTTATAAATTGTTTTTGATAGATCCATAATTAACGGTCCCTATCCCAATAGTTCACAAAACTGTTGTGATAGGTAGCCTTATTTTTTATGAGTTATTTTTTAATATATAATCATATAAATCAGTATATAAATTATATATATTTATATCCAAAAATAATCACAAAGATAATTTTATCATATTGTTTATGTCTTTGACATATAAGATGGAGGTTGTAGGTTCAAAACTCGGTTGTAGATTTTTTCTTTAATTACCTATCCTAACACTATATTAGCAAATGGTCCTTAAAACTATTGGTATAGGATATACCAATGTGTTGGTGACTTATACCTACGGTTCCAAACCATAGGTATAGGATATTTTTTAGTAGTGTTTATATTATCTTATTGCCAAGATCATCACTAACTCATTTCAATATATAAATCACATTAAAAATTTCAAACAAATGTAAAATAATTTTAAATAATAATTAAGTAAGGATTTAAATAGGAAATTATTTGTTATTTTGCTTAATAAATATTTGTAAAAATTATTGAAATAATATAAAAATGGAATCCACTATTCCAAAAATCTATTTAGTTCACCAAAAGAATTAAATCATGGTATTTAAAAATACCTTAAACATGGAAAGTAGTGGTTTTTTTAAAAAACATTACATTAAAAAATAATATTTATCATACACATTAAAACTAAAACAAAACACTAATCGTGGTATTTGGGTAAATTTAATAAGAATATCGAATAATGGAAAAAGTACTAATTAGATTCAATTTAGAAAATTTAAAAAAAAAACATTGATGGTTGGATGGTTTATTTCATAGAAAACCTAATTTAAAACACTTTAATAAATTACTTCAATAAAAAATATGATAGGAAAAAAGTATGTCACATAAATATATAGATATATATTTAAACCAATTATTAATTGACATTTAAATAGTATTTAAAACTAAACAATAGGTATCTTGTATAACTATATACGGAATTAGTTCCCAAAATAACACCCAATTAAAAATAATATTTATCAATGTGCTATAATATTATTTTATCCTAGGAAAAGACTCCAAAATAATAAAAATTATGAAAATGAGGATGAAAAATATAATATTTCTATTCTATCTAGTTAAAGTAATTATAAAAATCTGCAAATACTTTTTCTTTTTTTGAATAAACCACTTTATGGATGAGTGAGAACCTCACAGAACTCGTTACCACATTTTAGAAACCACAAACATAAACATCATAAAGTCATCAAAATTCACCCTAAAACATAAAAATTAAAATAAAAAATTAAAATTCAAGAAACAGGTTACATCATCATTACCGAAGGCCATTATTTACCTCCAGCAAATCCCACTAAATCTCAATCAATGCATCATCGTCATATCATCACCAGAAACATGCAACCACCTGAAAGAAAAAAAAAATTAGTTGTAGAAATCTAGAAACCATTGTAATGGTAGGTGGAACATTGAATTAAACCGAAGACCAAAACTAGAACCTCCATGAATAGGCTCAAATTCTTCATGAATATCTACACCAATGTCTAGAACCACATAGAAATAATCATAAATGACACAAAAATATCAGATATGTCAAACAAGTAACAAAATTCACATGATAAAATCAACTAATGATGCATCTGGAGCACCGATGTCCACCAAACCACACATCCAAGAACCTCATAGATACCACCGCTCTTTATCCGACTGGGAGAGGCACTGATAAAATCGAGATCGGAGATGGGTTGAGGGACTAGGGACTCCAAATAACCCCATCAATTGAAGAGCATAAAACTAGTAGCATGCATGATGAAAGCAAGATAATGCTGGAAGCGACTAAAAACCCATCAGCTGCTAGAACACATGACCCAAAACCTCTTAGAACTGACAGTCCATCTTCAACCTAGAGTGGAGTAGGAGAACATGAGGTCAAACCGGGATTTAAAAAGAAGATATAATATTTTATTGTATATATTTATCAGCCTAGTAAAATTATATTTTACAGAAAATTTCTTTTAAAAACATATAATATATATATATAAGAATTACTTTAACCAAGAGAGGAGAATTTAAACATTAATACAAAAATAAAATGAATGACATATAATTACACATAACCCAATACATTAATTTATTTCATAAAATATATCTATCCATGAAACATATTAATCTATAAAATAAAATGGTATATAACATTGTACAATTAAAACCTCAATGTTCAAGAAACCCATCTATCAAAAAAATGAAGAGGCCACTAAAAAATGTGTTGACTGACACCACTCAATCCAAAACATCACTTGTAAATGAAGTTCCCTTTATGTTAATTTTATTTCTTGTAAATATGTTTTAATAACCTGGTTAAAATAATATGCCAAATTTTATTGAGGTTAGTGAAGATTATTGAATTATTATTAGGAAAACAACCTCAAAATAATTTTCACATTTTCTGAAATAGGCTTAAATCTCAAACAGGTTTCAATGATGTTTACGAGTGGACACATTTTTTCAACATTGTTAATGAGTTATGAAAAATTGATATGAAAATACAAAAGTTTTAATTCTTTCATGAAGACTATTATAATGACCATATAAAACATTATTTTCCTGATGAATTTTTAGAATATTATTTGTGAAGAAATTTGAGTTATTTTGAATTTGAATGGAGGCTGTCGTCACATCTCCGGTGGGTGTGTAGGGTGGTTTGTCGTGTCCCGTTGATTGTTATGGTTGGCAGCGATGGGATCTGGCCACTACGGGTCCTTCTTAAGGCGTTTCGGTGATTTCTGTTTTCATTTTCTTAAATAGTTTTGGTTTCGAATTCTTTTGTTCGTGCTACGCGATGGATCGCATTTAAGGCCCTTTGGAAATATGTAAATCTTGGTTGTTTTTTGTTTTAATGATTTAATTTGGAACTCTCAGTTCGAGTTGATTTGCGACAGTGGGTTTTTTTCCTCTGGGAGTCGGTGATTCGAAGCTTGTTGGCTTCACCTTCCAGTTCGGATGCCCTAATCTGTTTGACTCTGGTTTTTCTGGGTTTTTCAATTGTGAAGATCTCACGTTGGTATTTAATAGGAATGTGTGATGGGGTGCAGTGGTGATGACCTGTTGAAGCAGAAGCTCCTGATGGTGTTGTTGTGGTGTTTTTTTAGGAAGTTGTGGTATGAAGCCATGATGTTTTTTTTGAGAAATCAGTGGTTATTTTATGAAGCAGTAGTGATGTTTTTCCGTGGTGTTTGATCGGTGATGCCGATGGCAGTGGTGGATCGGTGTTTTGTGTAGGCGGTGGACTTCGGATGAGGCCAATGGTGAAGACGACGACGTGGTGGTAATGACAGTGTTGTGATGTTAGTCCGGTGAGTGATGATGCAGTTAGGTCTTCCTCGAGGATCGGTTTCTCAGGCGGCATGCTTTTCCAGGGATTCCAATTTTTGAATTTGAACTTTGTTTTGGATGTGGATTTTTGGAATTAGGTTTTTGGGTAATGTTGTTTTATGTGTGTGCTATTTGAAATAGTCTTTCATTTTTTTAGTAAGGTTCTCACTTCACCAAAAAGTGTCTTTTTTAGAAAATGAAAAAAAAAGATTGTTGTGGAATTTGAAGGTGATAATTATATTGAATTGATTTAAATTTAAAAATTTGTTCTGATATCAATAACTAAAAAATTACGTTGACCAAAGGTATCCAAACACCAACCTAAACCACACATTTCAAACCTATGATCTACCATGTGGGAGGATGGTCAACATGAACTACCTCGGTGGATGGTTATATGAGGGCATTCATAGCACCAATAGAGATTTCACGAGTGTACATATATTTTCCATAATGTTAATAGGTTTTATCCCATGTGTATCACACAATGGTGTGGCGCAACCCATACGGGGAATGTGTAAAGGTGTGTCTAGGATCCGACCCTAGTTCCAGATCGAGTACTTTCCGAAGTAGAGAGTATCATTATGAGGATATAAGGTGACTAGATCCTTTACATCGGATCCCATAAAGCATGAAACTATAGAAATGTTTAAAATGATATGTAGAGAATGATTATTGTCCAATATTTTCTATTGTATATCATTCAATTAGGTCTATGTTTTTTGTGTAACTATAGCCATTAAAGGGCTTCCTTAATCCCAAAAATGTACATGTCGTGATGATTATGCTGGAACTGACCTCATGATGGCCCTAGAGGTGATTAAATTATATCATGAGATACTCTAGAATCCTAAAATTAATTCACTGATAAGTTATTTAAAGAAAATAACAAAATAACTTGTTCCCCGTGACTATAATCAGAGTAATTGTGCATTGAGTATTTTGTATCATGAAAATGATGGTTATACACTATTCTATCCATGAATAGTAAAGGGTTTTCTATGTGCATCTACATATTGTGAAGGAAGATAAATTTTTGATTGCGGTGATTTTTTGAATCCATGAACCATGAGATGAGTTGGTACATGAAACATGTTTGGTGGTGGCTCAATGAAGAAGTGAGGTAGTGTGTGTACTATGTTGTGTCCATGGAGAAATTTTATGTGGATGATTATAAAGACATATAGACCACACCATTTTTAGTGATAATATTAATGAATATATAAGAGAGATTTAAAACTAAAATTGATCATATAAAATAATTTTTATTCACATATAGGGTTTCATGGGTTCATGCTGCTTTTTTCTAATACTTTATGACTATGATGTGATGATTCATGTTTTACAAAAACCAAGTAGTCCAGAAACACATTCACTAAGCTCCATGATGAATTTTGGAAGAGGCACATAATCTATAATATTTATGAATAAATATGAATCCATGTTCTAATGATATTTGAAGAACATCAGTTACAACATGAATGTGATAATATGAAGGCATGAGGCTGAGTGAAAAAATACCATGACCACGATGATTTTATGAACAAATGAATGTATGTTTTTCAAAGACAAGGTGGTAATAATTAATATTGTGTGTTATGCATGTGATATCATTTAAATAGTTTAAGTTGTGTAAATAAAAATATATTGTATGATAATATTGACTATGTCTTATAGTGAAGTAGTACATGAGGTGTGTACATACTTAGTTGATGACGCATGATACAATACACGCATGAAAAACTAATTCTATGATTACATGATGAAGAGTGAAGTACATGTGATATATATTTCATAAATAGTTTATAAAAAAGTTTGAAAATGTGGTCGAGTAGATTTTTAGATGGTATAAATACTCATTTTTGTAGTGTGATAAGATAATTTCAAGTCATTTGAAGATTAGTGGACAGTTAGAAATATCATGTAGTTTATTGTCAGTTATCTACTTTTTGAACTTGTACATGAATAGATCATATGATTCAGTTTGTTTATGAATGATGATTTTATATTAAGGTACTATAAACTCTATCAGAATCCCACATCTATCCTTCATATAATTGGATCATATTTGAATAGAAGTGGAAGTCTCGAGTGGGACTCTGGAGTAGTATATAAAACTATGGGTATCTACATTAATTGATTTTATAGGTGGAAACTTGTGATATCTAGTGGGAATTTTGAGTGGGAACATTGTGAGTCTGGATGTTGATAAGAATAAGACTATCCCTGGTTATAACAACCTAAATATTGTGAAGAATCAATAATAGGGGGAAATAGCTATATCTATAAAAGAGTGGGTATTTTTATTGAACCTTACAAAATCCTTTAGTATTGTTATCTCTATATTACTATTTATTATAGGGTGATTCTAAAATTAAATGCAATTGATCATGAATTAAACCAGTCAAAAATATTGAATTAAAAGAGAACGTATGTATAAAACAGTGTGCTACTAATACCCCCCCCCCCTCATTGGTACCTAACAGATCTTTGGGTACTTAAATTTGTATCATAGAAATTTCCACTATTAAGATATGAGAACATTATAAGAAATAAAGGTTCTCAATTCAGTGAGAAAGCAATGAATTCCAAATTTGGATTGTAAGAACTGCCATATATGGAGAAATAATATAAAACTGCTCCTCATATATCTTATCCTAAAATGAGAGATACAATAATAATGGGATTCCAATGTATTAATGAGGACGCTTATATGAATCAAGATGATAAGAAAATTTGTTATGTTGTTTAAAAGGGTTAAAATTATATCTTGAGGATTTTTTTAAAATATGTATACAATAAAGTGATTGGTCTAAATATTTCCAAGGATATGTATGATAAAATGAGAAGTATATATGAATGAAATATTAAAGTGTAGAAATATAAGTTTCAAATATAGGGAATCGTGTTTAAGGAAATTAAAATGATTGATGAAGTGAGGACTATTTTATTCAATTTAATTATATGTTGATATCAATATATTTTGTGAGAAGATGGAATATTACACAATTTTTAAGAATATTATGAGAAATTTCTTAGATAAATTTGATCCAAATATTTCATCCCTTGAATATTTTGAATAAATTTTATTGGATGAGTTACATGAAATAATAATTGATTATGAAATGTGAAATGATTATGCTATCAAAAAGAATATAAAATATGAGATGGAACTTGACATTATAAGAAATGGAATGTTCAAAACGGTGTAAGTTTAAAATCTATTGATTTTGATGGTGATTTTGTAGATTAATACGTCAATAAAATTTTCACTCTCATTTAAAGATTTTTAGAAAAGGGGAATGGAATTTGAAAGGTTATAAAGTCCTAATGTGGTTCTATTATAATAGAATTAGTCACATTACAAAAAATTTCTCGAACAAAATGGAGAAATTAGAATCAAATTAGGAAAATGAGAAACATTAAAAAAATAATTAAAGGCACCAGATGATGTATTTCAACAACAAAATGGGGAAATTGATGAGAAATCATACAAAATCCAATTAATCATCTAGTAGTTATTAATAATAAAATATCAATTTCATTGATCGAGTTGAGAAAAGATCAGATTATTCAATTCATGATAATGTGTATGAAGTTCGAACATACCTGGAATAGAGACATAAAGAAGAGTAATAATATTATATTAATTTAAACACTCAACTCAAGAAATATAAGATAAAGTTGGAGAAAGGATAAACACTAGCGACATAAAATGTGGATCATGATATAAAACTATTAATTATTGTTTAAGAGAATAAGAAGTATAAATTGATGGTGTCTTAGCTTGAGAAGATGGTGGGTGGTCTTGAGGATAAATTGATTCATGATAAGGAAGAGATCATTGGGACAAAATAAATGTATTTTAAATTACTACACAAATTGAACAAGAAAAAATAAAAAATTAATAATAACATTAAGATAAAAATGAATTGCTATCAGGATTTTCAGAATAACTGTTCCTACAGACAAGGTACATTAGCCCCTTAACAGTTCTGAGTAGATATGAGATCACTAATAATAAATGTTATTCCTTATGGATATATAAGTCTATTGAGAGGCATTTTACCACATCAAATGAAAAAAGGGATATGGTAGGAATAAAATTGGATCATAGTATAATGTATTCTTAGTTTATTATAAGATAAAACAAATAATTCTATGGATATGTTTATCAACAAAATAAAAAATCACAATTTATACGATATTACTAGTGTTGTGGGATATATATAGATAAATAACACTCTTATTTGTATAACATGTCATTACTATGAAAAATGAATGAATTAAGGGGAAGTTATGATGGAAATATGATAACAGATTATAATATAAATAAATAAGTTAATATAAAACAATCTAATGTTTCAATAAAAAATAAGTGTAAATGATTAGAGGTAGTATGTGGTGGATGTAAATTAGATTTATATAGATATAGTGTATGCATGAAAAAATTACATGGAGAGGTTATCTATAACATGTTGGGGATGAAAAATTAGAATATGAAAGAAATAAATTCATGTATATCTAATACGAAATGTAATACACCCAAAAAGGATGAGTATTCTACGAATAAATGATTGATAATTTTTCCTGATTAGTTATAAATAGATAAATAAATGCAGAAATATCGAAAAGATGATACAACTGAGGGTATTGAGGTAAATTTAGTAGAAGATGATAAATTTAATAAAAACCAAACTATTTTAAATGATCTAGAAAATCCAAATAATTAGTACGAACAAGTCATTCATGTAATGAAAAATAGTATTTTTGTTATTCTAGTTATGGTTGAGTGGATAAAAATGTCTATGGAATTTATGGAAAGTAAATTTTCTTTACTTATAATGGTCAATATTTCTATTACACATAAAGAAACAAAAATCATGGAATGAATGAGAGTTTAAAACCTATGAAGAATATAAATTAGATGGTGAAATGTTCTAAAAATGAGATCAAAATTAAAAATTATAAGTAACGGTTTACTAGAAATTCTCATCCAGAGTGTTATTATTAGAGAATAAACAAGCCACTCCTTATTCCCTTATATATATATGTGTGTGTGTGTGTGTGCTTTTTCTGATATACAAGGAATTGAAGGAGATGGATGAATCATGTGAGGGGTAGCATAAATGATTTGAAGCTGTCAAATATTCAAAACATAGTGAAATTATAATTCATAAACATATTTGGGAATAAATTTTCAAATCCATAATCTGAATTTTTTTTAAAACAATGTTATCAAAAGGGGTTAACATTGAGATAAAATTATGGAACTATATGAATTATCAATTGGTCTTTATTATATGTTTATATAGATGATTGTTTGACCATGATTTTATTGTCTTAGAATCTATAAGGTATGAAATGATAGTTATTTGAGATTGGTATCACATGCATGTTTTCTTATGGACAATATTGACCACCTTTGTTATACACTCTAGTTTTTAACTTTTGGTTTTCCGATATAGAAATTTATTTTGATATCTATATTTTATTACAAGATAAAATATGTGGTATCATCCTAAAGGGTGATGAATATGATTAATGAGATATAGATGAAAAGTGTTCTCCACTATGCATTCAAGTTATTCGTTCTCAATAAGAGGGAGATAGAAAAGTACACATATTGGAAGAAATGTATATATAGTAAATATAAAGGTGTAGATTGATGTTTTTTTAACTGAATTGGATTTGTTATCAATAAGTATTCATGACATGGTTATAATAATATTTTAATATATATTATGTTTTGTGATGATTCATGGTTTATTTTTATGAAAACATCCTCAATATAATTTTTCTTATGTTTGAACCATTCTTAAAGATAAAACACAAGTGTAAATACTGTTGAATAAATTATTCATTACTTCTAACATGCATTAGGAATTATGAAGAACTGCAATAAGACCATGAAATATTCTATTATTTCATGAGGAGTTTTATGAAAATAATGAAAACCATTATTATTCATAATGATTTGTTGATAATATTTTTTGTGAAGGCATCTGATTGGGTTTTCATTTAATAGTGAGAATTATATATCATGGAATTGTGTTGCGAAAAAAATTTTAGTCTTTATCAATGAAATTGGCAAACTATTACCATCAAAGAACATACCTCAACCACACATGTGGGTACTAAGGTTCACCACATAGGAATGAGGCTAACTCAAGTAGGAATGGTTGAAGATTTCATTAAGGAATGCATAACACCCATAGTGAGAAAATAGGTGTACATTGAGTGTGTCACGACCCATCCTCGGGGCCCATGCCGTGACTACCCCAAGCCCGCCTTCCATAGGCCAGGGGCTGGCGACTAGCACCAAGGTGTAATTCTCAGTAAAAAGGGAAGGCATTGCCTTTGTAAAGTAAACAAACACACAGAGCAAGCAAGGATTTGTAGTAAACACTAAGTAAAAACTGTGTACAATAGTAAGTGTGGAAAAGTAAGTGGGCCAGTATTCAAACCCAAACTGAAAGTAAAATAAAACTGGAAAGGGAAAACAGCAACTGAAAAGTAATGCTACAGCGTCGAGCCATCCACTGGAACTCCCACCTGAAGGGTGAGTATAGATAGCCTCCACAGCTCCTCGGGTCCAGCCGTCCGCTTCGAGTACGTCCCACCCAGTGGTCCACCTCCAGGTATCGTCCTGCTCTGCAAGCCTAAACAATGGTTAGCGCTGTCCGTCGTCTGCAACCAACACAATGTAGTGCGGGCATAGCCCGTGCAGGGGTGGGTATAAGCTACTCAGTAGGGACCCCGAGACCCCAGAAGGTCTCCGATAATCCACAAAGGATAATCCAAAAAGGAAAGATACAATCACAAAGTAACATTCGACACTGCTTAGGTATATTCCAATACATAAACCTAAGGCATCAATTCCAGCTCGCTCCAACCTCTGAGCCGAAGTACAACCCAATCCATGCAGGAAAGCAAAACGTAAATCCACACAGGATAGCACAACACAATCCACAAAGGGAATCAAAACATGATTCATCTCACACATGTTTACTTCTTCGTATGACGATAGAGATGATCAGATATTGCCAATGATTCATCTAAGCCGTCGGGCCCACAAAGGATCGATAGGTAACTAACCCCCACAATGACCCACAAAGGATCGATAGGTAACTAACCCCTGCAATGACCCACAAAGGATCTGACCCACAAAGGATCGATAGGTAACTAACCCCCGTAATGACCCACACAGGATCAGACCCACACAGGATCTGTAGGTGCTGGCCCACACAAGACCGCTGAGAGCTGACCCACACAGGATCGGACCCACACAGGATCTATAGCACTGATCCATGCAGGATCGCTGAGTGATGTAGTCGTCGCCGTTGAATCCACTGAGTATCTCTGTACAGTCATTGTCGTAGTCGCATCCAGCTATAGGGTTACAGCACACAGCAAGCTCGTTCGGGAGGGTCCGCTCCACGTGCCAAGAGGCTGATACATCAACTGACACAAAGACCAAAGTTGATGTATCCAAAAGTTCCGTATCGTCAATAGGAACTCAACGTCGCAGACGGCCCGTTAATCGGACGCCAGGTATGACAGTTATTGGCTTTTTCGTCCCAGGGGCCCAGTTGGTTTTTAAGTCAAAACCAACCCAACCATACTCCAACTGCATCCAAACCTCAGGCGGATTAAGCCAAAAGATCCATCTCACTTAGAGGAATCCATCAAAGTCGACGTCACGTCAATCAGACGTCCGGAGCTCAAGTTATAAGTGTTTCCGCTCCGAGGGCCCGGTTGGTTTCGTGTACTAACCAACCTGGCCGAATGAAAAGTTCTCCGAACCCTTGAGTGCGATATACCGAAACGACCGTCTCAATCCAAGGATCACATTGAAACTTACGGTGCATCGATCGGAGGTTCGTAGATCATGTTATGAGCGAAACACAGAAAAGGGTCAGAAAACGGGGGTTCTGGGCTCGGACCGACCCAGCCCAACCCCCCTAGGTTGGCCCGAACCGGGCGGACCCGACCTGGGTCCTGGTCCGACCCCGCTAGCGCGACCCAGCCAGGCCCGGTCTGGGCATGACCTGGCTGGTGCTGGCCGGTTGGCCAGCGGGTCGGCTCGGCCGGTTACGGCCGAGCGGAGCGGGCGGCGCGCTGCCCCCGCTTGAAGGAGTTGTGGCCTCGCGTGGGGCCGCCCTTGCCAGCGGACGCGGCCGGCTGTTGCGTCCCATACCCCTCTGATCCCGCACAGTCTAGGGACTGCGCCCTGCCACTGCGGCTTCAGCTGCAGCGGCTCCTTCCGGTGGGCTGCTCCGCAGACCACCGGACGAGTTTCGGAGGTCGGAAAAACGTGTTGTCTTCACCAATGGCCCTCCTGGGGATCGTCCTTTACTGCGAGGACCTCACATCGCCCGTGCAGCATTTTTTGTCATCGTCCTCCATTCCTCACACCAAGAACGAAAAGGGTGGTGTGTTCGGACGTGTTCGTTGGTCCGCACCCACCGCGTTAGCAGTTTTTAAAAGTCTCACAACAAAATTTTAATCATACGCCACAGGTATAAATCACAAAGATTTAAAAGAATCAACCCCTAACACAACGTTGTCATTAAACGTGAGTTCGTCGTGGAAGAAGAGGATCGTCGCGTCGTTGAAGGAGCGTCGCTGTCGCCGCGGTACAGGGCGTCGCGTCGATGATCTCTGAGGGTTAAAAACCCACAGATTTAATTGCACCATTTAAACCCATGTTGAGGATAAAATTCACAAGGAATTAAAAGAACCACAACCCCCTACCTCAATTGGTTTTTGATCGAAGATTGTCGTGGGGAAGGAACGTCACGGAAGAAACGTCATGGATGGAGAATCGTCACGTCACGTCGTCGATCTCCGAGGATCTGGCGTTCTTTGTCACCCTTCGTCGGAGGCCGGCGTTCTTCGCATTCTTCGCATTCTTCACGAAGAAGGATGAAGATCTCCAAGACTTAGAGATTCCTCCAATTCCTCTCAACAAGCAACTCTCAAGTAAACACGTGTTGGTCTTATTTTATTCCCATGGCAATAATTTGAAAATCAAAGTTAAGAAACGAACGATTAATTCGATGAATTAATGGTAACGACTTAACTGTCCAATAAATGAGCCGTTTCTTAACTCCAATTAATGCATGGTTGACTTTATTTAAGAGAGGTTTTCGTGGATGCGTTACTTAGAGGAAAAGAAATGGTGGGGCTTGTGCGGGCCCCACCTCACATATATCCTACCAAGTGGGTAGGATATCTTGGGTCCCACCTTATCCGCTTAACCTGGCTTAAGTGGATTCAAGTGGATTTAAGTGAAATAAAATAAAGTGTCGCATCACCTTTATTTTATTTCTTAACTTAACCCCAAAAATTAAAAACCACACCCGAGCAAACGCAACTCTGGAAAGGCATTTCTAAGCAAATACCGGCGCTGCGATTCCATCGGTGCCCTCGGAATTCGATTCCGAGCACCGGTTCAAAAGTTAGAAAAAACCCGCTCATTATTTCATTGAACGTACCCGAGCCAAAATTCGGAAAATGATTCCGGGCACACCGGGCCTTGGAATTAGGTGCCGTCAGAAACTTCATTCTTGTAAAATTCCAAAGAAAATTAAGAAAAAAATTTCCTTGAATTTTACAGGTCTTTACATCACTCCCACCTCAGGGATTTACGTCCGCGTAAAGATACATCATAAACTAGGGAAACAAAAGTGTGTACTGAGCACACATCTAAGCCTCTCGCTCTCAAGTGCTCTCCTAGAGGTTCTTGTGCTGCCATCTGATGCGCACTAGAGGAATCGACCGTCCATGTAGGACCCGCTCTTGTCGATCCTCAATCTCCACCGGGACCTCCGCAAAAGTCTCCCCATCATCAACGTCCATCTCCCCATGGTCAATGATATGCATCGGGTCGTGCACGTTTCTCCTCAACTGAGATACGTGGAAGACGTCGTGCACCCGGTGCAACTGAGGGGGTAGAGCCAGGCGATAAGCCACCTCGCCAATCCTGCTGAGGGCCTGGAAGGGTCCGATGAAGCATGTAGACAACTTTCCACCTCGGCCAAATCTCCATAATCCACGTCGAGGTGAGACACGCAAGAAGACATGGTCGCCATCCTCGAACTCTAGTGGACTCTGCCTCCTGTCAGCATAAGACTTCTACCGGCTCTGAGCTGTCCTCATCTGCTCTTGGATGACCTGGACCTTCTCTGTTGGGGCCTAGACCATCTCTTGTCCCACAAGTGCTGACTCCCCGGGGTCTGTCCAGCACAAAGGAGATCAGCAAGGTCGGTCGTACAGTGCCTCGTATGGTGCCATCTCGATGGTGGAGTGGTGGCTGTTGTTGTACGCAAACTCCACCAAGGGTAGGTGGTCCTCCCAGTTGCGACAAAAGTTGAGGACACATGCGCGGAGCATGTCCTCAGGAGTCTGTATGGTCCTCTCCGTCTGACCATCTGTCTGAGTGTGAAAGGAGGTGCTCAGACGTAGCTGCATCCCGAACGCCTCCTGAAACCCCTTCCAAAGCCGGGAAGTAAAGAGAGAATCTCGATCGGAGACGATAGAGAATGGAACACCGTGAAGTCGTACAATCTCCTGAACGTAGAGATGTCCCAAGATCTCCACTGATTCCTGCTCCCTGATGGGTAAGAAGTGAGCTGACTTGGTGAGTCAGTCGACAATCACCCAAATGGAGTCGTGACCTCTGGAAGTGCGTGGAAGTCCAGTCACGAAGTCCATATATATTCCATCCCACTTCCACTCCGGGACCTCCAAGGGTTGTACCAAGATTGCTGGTACCTGATGCTCTGCCTTCACCTACTGGCAGGTGAGGCACCAAGAAACAAACTCTACCACAGCCTTCTTCATGCCCGGCCACTAGTGCTGTCGTCTGAAGTCCCGGTACATCTTCTCCACTCCAGGATGTACCTCCAAGGGATAAGTGTGAAACTCTCTCAGCACCTCCTCCCGTAAAGCAACTGGTACCAAGGTACATCCTCTGAAAATGATGTCGTGCTCTGCTCCAAAGGAGAAACCATCAGGTTCCTGTCCTGAGGATATCTGCGCATGTCGCGTCTCACAGTCGGCGTCCCCACGTTGTGTCTCTCTGACCCACTGCAGTAGGGGAGGGGTTACTATGAGAGACTGAATGAAGGCTGATCCATCTCTATCCATGAAGGATATCTGCAAAGCGGCTAGCTTCTCTGTCGCTTCCTCAAGTATCTGAATGCTCGTCCTCCTGCTGAGAGCATCGGCTACTACGTTCCACTTCTCAAGAGTATAGACTATCTCAAAGTCATGGTCCTGGAGGAACTTGAGCTATTTCTGCTGTCTCAAGTTCAGGTCCTTCTGAGAGAATATGTACCTGAGACTCTGATGGTCAGAAAAGACTGTAAAGCGCTCGCCCATCAGGTAGTGTTGCCTTGTTTTCAGAGTGAAGACCACTACTTCTAACTCTAGGTCATGGGTAGCGTAGTTCTGCTCATGTGGCCTCAACTGACGTGATCCATAGGCGATCACCACCCGCTCCTGCATCAGGACACATCTGAGTCTGGTCCCTGATGCATCGTAGTAGACTATGTACCCTACTCCCTCCTCCGGTAACCTTAAGAGAGGTGTGCTGGTCAATCTCTCTCTCAGCTCTTGGAAGCTCTGCTGACATCTTTCTGACCACACAAAGGGTTTCCCTTTCTTCGTCAAAGTTGAGAGTTGTGCCGCAACTCTAGATAAGTCTGGAAAAAATCTCTGATAGTATCCAGCTAGTCCCAAGAAACTCTGCACCTCCGTCATGCTCCTGGGTGGCTCCCAAGCTAGCACAGCCTCAATCTTTGCCGGATCCACTACAAATCCCGCCTCAGAGATGACGTGCCCCAAGAAGTGGACCTCGCGTATCCAGAACTGACACTTCGAGAGCTTTCCATAAACCTGGTGCTCTCGAAGTGTGTCTAGGACAACCCGTAAGTGCTAGGCGTGCTCCTCCTCAGTCGTCGAGTATATCAAAATGTCGTCGATGAAGACCACGACAAATCGATCGAGGTATGGCTGAAAGATCATGTTCATGAGGCCCATGAACACCGCTGGGGAATTAGTTATGCTGAATGGCATAACCAAGAACTCATAGTGGCCATACCGACATCTGAAGGCCGTCTTCGGCACGTCCTCGTCCCAAACTCTGAGCTGATGATAGCCTGACCTGAGGTCTATCTTTGAGAACCATCATGCTCCCTTGAGCTGATCGATGAGGTCATCAATCCTCGGTAGAAGATACTTGTTCCTCACTGTCACCTGGTTTAGGCGACGATAGTCGACACAAAGTCGCAAGCTCCCGTCTGCCTTCTTAGCGAACAATATCGGGGAAGCCCAAGGAGAAACACTGGGTCGAATGAATCCCTTTCCCTGCAAGTCCTCCAACTGTACTCGTAGCTCTCGAAGCTCTGCGCGAGCCATCCGATAAGCTGGGGTGGATATCGGGGCTGTCCCGCGGTACAGATCAATATAAAAGTCTACCTCTCTGCGAGGTGGTAGTCCTGGAACGTCGTCGGGAAAGATGTCTGCATACTGATCCACCACTGTAGGAAAACTAGGACTTCACACGCCAACAGCTCCTAGGATAAGGCTAGCCAACTGATGAGTGCTGGGTTGTCCTCTCCTCTGTGGAAGTCCATCCTGTGTTGCGAACGCTCCCTTATCGCCGGTGAAGGTGAACCTACTCCCGTCGGTGCATACACATCGCACCTTGCGCCTAATATAGTCAATCTGTGCATGGACTGTAGATAACCAATCCATGCCCAAGATGACGTCGTAAGGCCTCAACGCCGCTACAAGAAGATCCTAGCCGAAGCTCTCGCCTCCTAGGTAAAACTCACACTACCAGCACCAGTGCGTAATCGTCGAGTCTACTCCCGTAGGAGTCTCTAGCCGTAAGGATCGAGCCAACAGATCTGTCGGAATCTTCGAGCTCTGAACAAGGGCAGCGACTATAAAATAATGACTCGCCCATGTGTCGATAAAAATTGTAGCAAGGTTGGAATAGACACATATAGTACCTAGAATCATCTCGGGCGTGCTGTGGTCGTAGGCCTCCGCTGCCTGGAGTTGTGCCTGTCTCTGCCCGCCAGCTCCCTGTGGCCGGGGTGGACCTCCTGGTGGTGGTGGTGGTAGAGCCTCAAAGCGTCGCCCACCACCTGCTGCTCGGCCAGCTCCTCAGCCTCGTCTGCTTGCTCCCTGCAGACTGCCATGGTTGACCCTCTGCCTCTTCCTGGGTGACCCCTCAACCGTCTACTGCTCCTCGACATGGTGGTTCGGGAAGTCACGAGCTATGTGGCCCTACCCTCCGCATGTGTAGCATTGTCTGCCTCTCGAAAGACTGGCTCCACGATGTGTGCCTCGCACTGCTGAGCCAGTGTCCTAAGGTCGTCTGCCTGAGGGTCTAGTCTGTCTGGACCCATGAGTCATCCGTTGACTACCTTCTGTAGAAGACTCTGCTGCGTGCTGCCCCGCGGTAGGTCTCGCTGCTGAAGAAGGCTCAATAAGAAAGATCTCGATCAAAAGGGCTCGCTCCAGTACTCCTGCCAGAGTCAGAATGCTGAGGGAGATCAGCGATGCCCTGATCTCATTCCTCAATCCCTGATCAGATGTCCGGGCCCGGAAGAATAGGTCCCGTACCATGTCTGTCGAGTACCGCAAGAGATTAGTAAATCTCGCCGAGTACTGGGCGACCGTCAAGCTGCCCTGCAGCAGCTGAAGAAGCTCCTGGATGCGCACCACATGGAGGGTGGCTGGGACGAACTCTGAGAGGAAGAGGCTCTCGAAGTACGTCTAGAGGAGAGATGCCTCATCGTGCACCTGGAGCATCAAGCTCCACCATCTGCCTGCTGCCGCGTGCAGTAGGCTCACTGCGAGGATCACCATGAGGTCTGCTGGTGTCCTCACTAACCTGAAAATCCATATGACTGCCTCCAGCCAGTCCTCGACTGCCTGGTGGTCCATCTCCCCATGGAACCTGGGTGGTCGCTAGCGCTGGAACTCATGCAGTTCACTAAGGCGACGTGCATCGTCAGCGGCTGGGGCTGGAAGCATTAGTGGCTTGACGGGTAAAGGTACCGCTGGTGACTCAGTTGTCAAAGGGCCTTGTACCGAGGCCTCGTCACTCGGTGGGCTGTCGTCACGCACAACTCTCGGAACTCTAGCTGGCTGCCGTCGTGGGTCCATCCTGAAAAGAAACAGGTTCACCACGATCAAACATTATACCTGGTGAGCTGACATAAAGTAATCACAAAGAATACTTGAAACACACATGCAATTAATGTTTTCGTGCATTATGTCAGAAATCAGAAGTCAGGGTCCTGGTGTATGGATACGTCAGTCGCCGCACCAACACTGGACTCCCTGGACTGATAACCACACCCAATACACTTAACACTATTGCTTCACATAGAAAAAGATCAGAGTCCAAAGTTCTATGGTAGAACTGAACTCCTCTGATACCAATTTGTCACGACCTGTCCTCGGGGCCCGTGTCGTGACTACCCCGAGCCCGCCTTCCATAGGCCAGGGGCTGGCGACTAGCACCAAGGCGTAATTCCCGGTAAAAAGGGAAGGAATTTCCATTCTAAAGTAAAAAAACACAGATACAAAGAAAGCAGTAGTAGTAAACACTAAGTAAAAACTGTGTACAATAGTAAGTGCGGAAAAGTAAGTGGGCTAGTATAAGAACCCAAACTGAAAGTAAAATACAACTAGAAAGGGAAAACAGCAACTGAAAAGTAAATCCACAGCGTCGAGTCACCCCCTGGAACTCCCACCTAAACAGTGGGTACAGATAGCCTCCACAGCTCCTCGGGTCCAGCCGTCCGCTCCGAGTACATCCCGCCCAGTGGTTCACCTCCAGGTACCGTCCTGCTCCACAAGCCTCAGCCACGGTCAGCGCTGTCCGTCGTCTGCAACAAACACAACGTAGTGTGGGCATAACCCGTGCAGGGGTGAGTATATGCTACTCAGTAGGGACCCCGAGACCCTCGAATGTCTCCCCAAATCCACAAAGGATAATCCACAAAGAAAAGATACAATCACAAAGTAACATTCGACACTGCTTAGGTATATGCCCATACATATACCTAAGTCATCAATTCTCGCTCGCTCCAACCTCCGAGCCCAAGTACAACACAATCCACACAGGAAAGAAAAACGTAATTCCACACATGATAGCACAACACAATCCACAAAGGGAAGAAAAACAGGATTCAGTTTACACAGGTTTACTTCTTAGTATGACGATAGAGATGATCAGATATTTCCACTGATTCATCTAAGTTGTCGGACCCACAAAGGATCGATAGATAACAAACCCCCACAATGACCCACAAAGGATCTGACCCACAAAGGATCTATAGGTAACTAAACCCCGTAATGACCCACAAAGGATCTGACCCACAAAGGATCGATAGGTAACTAACTCCCGCAATGACCCAAAAAGGATCTGACCCACAAAGGATCTGACCCACAAAATATCAATAGATAACTAACCCCCGCAATGACCCACAAAGTATCTGACCCACAAATGATCGATAGGTAACTAACCCCCGCAAAGACCCACACAGGATCTGTAGGCACAGGCCCACACAGTACCGCTGAGCACTGACCCACACAAGATCAGACCCACCGAGGATATGTACCACTGATCCATGCAGGATCTCTGAGTGTTGTAGTCGTCTCCGTCGAATCCACTGAGGATATATGTACATTCGTCGTCGTAGTCGCAGCCAGCTCTAGGGTTCGCGCATATAGAAAGCTCGTTCGGGAGGTTCCACACCACGAGCCGAGAGGTTGATACATAAACTAACACAAAGTCTGAAGATGATGTATCGAAAAGTTCCATATCGTTAACAGGAACTCAACGTCGCAGACGGCGCGTCAATCGAACGCCCGGTCTGAGAGTTATTGGTTTTTTCGTCCTAGGGGCGCGGTTGGTTTTTAAGTCAAAACCAACCCGACCGTACTCCACTTGCGTCCAAACCTCGGGAAGAGTAATCCAAAAGAGCCTTCTCACTTAGAGGACTCTATCAATGTCGACGACACGTGAATCGGACGTCTGGAGCTCAGGTTATAAGCGTTTCCGCTCTGAGGGCCCGGTTGGTTTCGTGTACGAACCAACCCAGCCGAACTCAACGTTCTCCAAAACCTTGAGTGCGATATACCGAAACGACCGTCTCGATCCAAGGATCGCATCGCAACTGACGGTGCGTCGATCATTGTCCCGTACCTCAAGTTATGATAAAAATACCGAAAAGGGTCCGAAAACAGGGGGTCTGGGCTTAGACTGACCCGACCCAACCCCCCCTGGGTCGGCCCGAACTGGGCCGACCCGTCCTGAGTCCGGGTCCGAACTGGCTGGCGCGACCCGCCATGGCCGGCACGGCCTGGCTGGTGCTGGCCGGTTGGCCAGCGGGTCGGCTCGGCCAGTTACGGCCGAGCGGAGCGTGGGGCGCGCTGCCCCCGCGTGAAAGAGTCGCGGCCCCGCGTGGGGCCACCCTTGCCAGTGGACGTGGCCGGCTGCCACGTCCCATCCCCCTCCGGTCCCACGTGATCACGGGACCGCGCCCTGCCACCGCAGCTTCAGCCGGGGCGGCTCATTCCGGAGGCGCGCCGGGCGCCGCCGCCACCTACCGGCGGCGCCGGCGGGCTGCTCTGCGGACCACCTGACGAGTTCCGGTGGTCAGAAAAATGCACCGTCTTCGACAAATGGCCCTCCCAGGGCCCGTCCTTCACTACGAGGACATCACATTGCCCGTGCGACTTGTTTTGTCGTCATCCGCCGTTCCGCACACCAAGAACGAAAAGGGAGGTGGGTTCGGACTTGTTCGTTGGTCCGCACCCACCGCGTTAGCGGTTTTTAATAGTCTCACAAATAAAATTAAATCATACTCCGCGGGTATAAATCATAATTATTTAAAAGAATCAACCTCTACCTCAACGTTGTCGTTGAACATGAGTTCGTCGTGGAATTAACCGTCGTGGAAGAAGAGGATCGTCGCGTCGCGGAAGGAGCGTCCTTGTCGTCGCGGTACACGGCGTCACGTCGACGATCACCGAGGGTTAAAAACACACAAATTTAATTGCACCATTAAACCCATGTTGAGGATAAAATTCACAAGGAATTAAAAGAAACACAACCCTCTACCTCAATCGGTTGTTGATCGATGATTGTCACGGGGAAGGAACGTCGCGGAAGAAACGTCGCGGAAGGGGGATCGTCACGTCGCGCCGTCGATCTCCGAGGATCTGAAGTTCTTTGCCTCCCTTCGTCGGAGGCCGGCGTTCTTCGCGTTCTTCGCGAAGAAGGATGAAGATCTCCAAGACTTAGAGCTTCCTCTAATTCCTCTCAACAAGCAACCATCAAGTAAACATGTGTTGGTCTTATTTTATTCCCATGCCAACGATTTGAAAATCAAAGTTAAGAAACGAACCACTAATTTGATAAATTAATGGTAACGACTTAACTGCCCAATAATTGAGGCATTTCTTAACTCCAATTAATGCACGGTTGACTTTATTTAAGAGAGATTTTCGCGGGTGCGTTACTTAGAGGAAAAGAAATGTTGGGGCTCGTGCGGGCCCCACCTCACAAATATCCTACCAAGTGGGTTGGATATCGTGGGTCCCACCTTATCCTCTTAACCTAGCTTAAGTGTCTTTAGGTGGCTTTAAGTAAAATAAAATAAAGTGTCGCATCACCTTTATTTTATTTCTTAACTTTACCCCAAAAATTAAAAACCACACCTGAGCAAACGCAACTCCAGAAAAGGCGTTTCTAAGAAAATATCGGCACTGCGATTTCATCGGTGCCCTCAGAATTCGATTCCGAGCACCGGTTCAAAAGTTAGAAAAACCTCACTCATTCGTTTAGTGAATGTACCCAAGAAAAACTTCGGAAAATGATTTCGGGCACACCGGGCCTCAGAATCAGGTGCCGTTAGAAACTGCGTTCTTGTAAAATTCCAAAGAAAATTAAGAAACAAATTTCCTTAAATTTTACATCTCTTTACATAGTGTGCACATGTGTGAGCTTGGGTGGACCTCAAAAAGTTGTAGCATGACCAGAGTGGGGTGTTTTTGGATGCATATTCAGGTCCCAAACCTGGTACGTACTTGATTGGTTCCTGAAGTGGGGAGTAATATTAAGTGGAGAGTATGAGAAAAAAATTTAATGTGGGATCCCAAAAGGTGTGACATTGTAGCTAAATTTTAAAATATATGTAATGAATGGAGGTCATTTGTTCTAGTCTATCTTGGTCATTTGATCAAACCAAGTGTTACTCTTTTACCTTGATCAGCCAGAGGACTTTTGGTTAATTGGAAAATTTAATGTTTCAATGATCATGATCTTACCAAGAACATGATATCAATGAAGGTGATCTAATGAGATCATGATATAATATACAATCCTAAATCAATTTTATTTGTGTGTTTTTTATGAAAATAACTGATGAACTTAAATCCAATGAATATAATTAGATTTGTTGAGAATGTAAATTTTGATTCATATTAAAATGATGGCTAGATGTTATTAAACCCATATATATTCAAGGTCATTTAATGTGAATACATACATTTTCAAGGCATATATGCTTGTGATGATAGTGATTTCTGATTTCATGAAGCCAGAGATGAGTCAATGCATACAAGATGTTTTGTGGAGCACATGTGACGACGTGAGGTAGTGTATGTACCATGTTGAGGTGGTGGAGTAAGTCAGTGGTGGGTAACTATAAAAACCTCCATACCTCGCCATATATTGTGATATGTTGAAAGAAATTTTGATATATTTATGATACTAAACATGAGAAAATATAAATCTATGTAATCATGAAGTTGGTTGCATTTGTTTATGTTGTGTTTTTATAATCCTTTAGTGACACATTATTATCATACATGTTATATGAAATTTTTATTGGGTAAAAACACATTTAGTGAGAATAAAATCTAATTTTTTAATAGATTGACAAGCTATATGATTCATAAAGAACAATGAATCCATTTTTTTGATACACAAAGAATGTGAGAAACAAGATGCCTGTGGAAATGGCATGGGTGAGGTTGAATGAACCATTTTTGAGAGATTGGGGATTTAATAAACAAATTTATGCAAATGTGATGATAAAGATGTGAGAATAATGAATACCAAGTGTAGAACATATAATTTAATTTAAATGAGGTTAGTATAATGATGTAAAATGTAGTATATGTGAATATCAAATATGAGTTATAATGAATGAGTATGTGAGGTTCTTGCATCCATTATAGACCATGCATGATGCACTATGTGTATGAATAATGTGTTCAATGTATGAATGAAAAATATTCAATCACATAAAATATATTTTAAATAAATAGTGTGCGGTGAAGTTCAAGAATGAAAATGTGATTAATTTTAGAAGTTATTCAAACCTGAGTCTTTATTGGGCTCTGATAAGTCTAAATTATTTCATGATTACTACATAATGAACAAGATTAGACAATTTATTATAAAATTTATTAACTTTTTGAAGTTATGCATGAACATATTAGGTTATCCACTTTGTTTATAGAGGAATATTACATCATGTGGTAGTTTCCAATCTATCGTAATCCAAAATGTACTATTCATTTCAGTGGATCATATTAAAATAGAACTTGAAGTCACCAGTGGGAATCTAGTGTAAGAGAAGACATAATGGTATTCTATGATGATATCTTATATAAGTGTGGACTTGTGTTCTCTAGCGGTACTCTAGAGTGTGAATACTATGGGAGTCAATCTTAATGGGAATAGGCCTTTCCCTTATTGTAACCACCTACATATAGTAAGGAATCTATAACCAAGGGTAATTACTGATTAATGGAAGGAGTGGGTCCATTGATAAAATCATGTAAGATCCCTTTGTGATGTGTTCTCATTTTTATAGTTACATATAGGGTCAGTCTAAGAATTATAGACACGGGATCAAGACTTCAATCTTTAATGAATGATTAATTAAATGGGGATGAATTTTTAAAACAGTATACCACTAATTCACCCCCATCTTAGTGAAACCTAACTGATCCTTGGGTACTTTAGTAAGACGAGAATCCCATATAAAGTGGGTGATAATGCCTATTTTTGGTTTAGTAATTTTGTTACAATGATTATACCACCAACTAAATCTAGCCAAACTTATCACACTAGATCTAAAAATATATTATCACATACATTCCTACGTACATAACATTTATACTAGAGAAGGAATGAAAAAAGAACCAAAATTAAACCTACATTACCATGGGATGGTAACTGCTACCAAGGGTATCTCAAAATAATTGGAGTGATTCAACTATTATAAATAAATAAACAAAAAAACTCAAGATATAAAATAAATAAAAAAGTAAACATGTATACAATCATCCATGACACTATATAATTAGTAAACATACATATATTTAAATGTTTAAAAACTAAATAAAAATTGAAAAGAAAAAAGAAACAAATAAATTCTCCAGGAATCATAAAAACCCTTTACATTATTTCACATCCATTATTACATACATGAGAAAATGGTATAATCTGGATAAATGAAATACCACAATATAAACCTCTAAAAAAATCAATACAAGTGAGACATACATTCACTCCAAAGAGTCTGTGTATGGTGTATTTATAAAATACGTAATATGAATGCACAATTAACTCTATGTGAAACCCATATAAAACAAACCACAATAGATTATTATGAATATAAAACTATAATATTATAATTTTTTATTTTAAAATAGAATATAACATGGTAAAATTTATATAAAAATTAATTTAAATGGATTAAACATGAAATTAATGATATATTAAAGTACATAATCTTAACAGAGCATCATGGGATATGTATAAGGTATCATAGTTAAAGAAACCCAAATATTTTTATATTATCTTATATTCAAATCCAATTGGGTCCAACTACAGACATGCCACTATTGAAGCATTATCAATTCCTAGTAGTGAGGTGACACCAAAACTAGTAGCACCACACTCACATAAATCCAACAATATAGAGATCGTGATAAATTTATAGGATTAAATTTAGTTAGTTTACACCTAATTACCCAAGTATTCCATGACGTTTTCTTATTAATAAAAAGTAAAATTTCATACTAATTAACACATTAATGATAGAACTTCTTAAACCTTACAGAATTTTTCTTTTCAAATTATAATTACATTTATATAATCTAAAAACCTTTTAAAAATGATTAGAAATAAAAAAATAAATAATTCATCAAAATTTATGTTTGATAATTTCATGAAATATATTTGATTAATTTAGAGAAAAATATGTTATTGGATTCTGACAGAAAAAATAATGCTTTAAATGACCTAACAAGTCCTTAGATTTAGAAAACATTAACTAAAACAAGATAATAAATAATTATAATTCCTTATAGTTCCATCCATGATTATCACCTTAATTTCTATAATAAATTTCATGGCCTAAATTTTTGAATACCTATAGTGTTCATTTTATAATACCATGTAATTTATGTGTATTTTAATTAGTTTTTCTTCCAAAAAATAATTAGATAACAAACATGATAAAAAATAAAATTCAAAACAGTCATGGTAAACATAAAAAATTATTTTAAAAGATATAATGAATTTATAAAAAATATAAAATCAAGACTCATTAAATATTGGAATCACATCGAGTCTCCTTCCTCATATTATTGATGAGACTTTAATATAATAAATATATATCATGGAATCCTTCATTAATAGCTATTTAATAAATCTCACATCGTAATATATGAAAAATATACACTAAAATGATTTTATAAAATGGTAAAACCACTATAACACTTACTAATATATTTAAAGAGACTAAAAAACATCTAATGATGCATGATTAACCTTAATACACACCATAATGGGATCTCAAAAAATAGCCCCATATTTTTTTTTTGTGGTTTTCATGCTCTAGTGAAAAATCTTCTACAAAAATACATATAAAATTTCAAATATACTTATATGTAAATTTAAATAACTAAAATACCATGTAAGAAGAGGATTATAATGAAAAAATGGGGAAGAAGATGTGCAGAGGTTCTAAACTCCACAGTTGTTTGAAGGTGAGGAGACGAATATTTATAAGAGGGGTCAGTTCCCCCTCCCCAAAATGAGTCACACAAGGAACTCGGAAATTATGGTTTCATTTATCTTGTACTAAAATAATAACCTATATAATACTGATAATAATAATAATACTAATAAACACATGTATATGATCCAAATCATGTTTTTGTTATTTTATAGTAACTCTTTTATTAACTAGGTTAAGATGGAACCCTTACATAACACAAAGGTCGGAAGGTATAAATCCCAAATTACATGGCATGGAGACCTAGGGGTATAGGACCTTACATCTTTTAATAATAGAACTAATATATAATTGTCCCTTAACATATCATCTTCATGTATGCATCCTCATCACCACATGATGTTGATAACGGCATGCAATTCCCTTATGTAGAGGTGAATGGGATGATGTCTAGAACCATAACCTTCCTTCTATCCTAGGTATCTTTTTATTTATCTGGTGAGTACTTCTACTTTGATCCATCATCTCTACGATGCTTTAGTAAGTTTAACATTCTCTATTATATGTCTTAGAGTCCCGATTTCCTAATGGGATGAATATTTTTAGTGTGTTGGGACAATTTCCTCAAGGCCCATGTATTTCCTACACACCATATGTCCTGAAGGCTCTATTATATGTATTTAAGGACAATTTTTGGGGAATAGTGTCATTTCTATAGTATTGATTCAGTACTACTACAATATATTGAAAATAATCCACCTTTGATATTTTTTTTTCTTTTGGCCTTTCATATCGGTTTTTGGGGTTCTTACCACTAATCCAAACCCCCCAACTATAAAAAATTTTGTAATAATGATAATAATAACAAAAAATCATAAAAATATACCCCCAAAAAAATATAATTATTTTCATAATTTCCACATATGAAACATTACAAATCAAAAATAAAAATATAATCCCCTAAATTGAAGGTTTTTTTCATTTGAGGTTCGGCTATATAAGCATCTTGTTTTATGATACTTATTAAGATTTTTATATAATTAATTCCCAATAGAGTCCCTTCAACAAATTTAATAAATTACCCCCATCATTAGAAATTGGGGAAATGGAAACATAATAATGATGTGATCTCAATTTCATAGTTCAGTAATACATAAAAATAATAATAAATGTGAATAAATGTGAATAATATGAGAATATGGGTATAATCAACGCACATAGACATATCATAAGTAATTTTTTAAAAAAATACATCAACGAAAAATCATGGGACCTGAAATGAAGCTTGGAATAACATAATTCAAAAATAAAAAGTGTGAAAAAACCTTTTTTAACAAACATGATCCATGAGAGTGTAAAATAATGAAAGCTTATAAATGTGGAAGAAACATTATCACATAGAAACATCACTTATTTGAGTCACACACATCCACCCATGATTCCAAACAACTAAATTGTTCCAGCATATACTTGTCCTATGACATATAAAAATATAACCAATGATTTGGAATTGGATAAAGGATTCCATCCATTATTTTTTCATACTTTTGTGGTCCACATGAATATAATGATTCATTAAATCATAAAAAAACATGGAATGAAAATGAGTTTCATATCCTCTTCAAAAGGAATAAAATAAATAAATCATTCATAATTCCAACAGTAATATTATAAATATAAACCCGTGGAAAGTAAGTGGATATGAAAATATATTTAATAACATTATATGTAAATTTTAAAATTCCATTTAATTATGAACTATTATTTTTCTCAAATATATTAAATTTATTTGGTTGCATGCATTATACAGAACATTGAGTTTTAAAAAACCCACCATTTATTATTAACAATGTTATTATTTAAATGAATCCATTATAACATATCCATTAAAATTAATGATATTAGTAATATATAAAAAATTTAATTGTTAACATATAATGGTTTTATATAAAAATACATATTGAAAAAAGTACTTAATTTTTAAAAATGTCTTTATGTGTTTTGAAAATAATATTTCCTAAAAAAAAATTTCTTTTTGTGAAAAAACAATTAAATTATTTGTTAAAACTATTAAAATATTAATTTTAAAAAATATTATTTTGTTTTAAATATTTCTCTCAAAATTATCTTAAGGTTATGATTTATTATTTTATTTAATATATAAACTTTTTATTAAGTAGTAAAAAATGCTGGTTTTTATAAAAACCTCCTTTTTCTAAAATAATTTAATGGGTTAATTTTTGTTTTAAATGGGTTTAAAAGTAAAATTATAAAAATTATACATTATTTAATACAATTTAGTTTATTAGATTTATTTTAATGTAGATTTTATTTTAGAAAAACTTTATATACTTTTGAGAATTTGTTTTGGGAAACTGCATTTGAGGTTTATTTTTAAATAATGTTTTTTTACTTATGTTAATGGAATTTGGGAAAAGTGATTCACATATTTTGAATAATAATAATTTACATTATCTTATAGGGTAAATTTAATTTTTGACCATAATTAATAGTAAAAACAGTAAAAATTATTTACCATGGATAAGTTAAAAACAGGTTTACCGGGGGTTAAAAAGATAAGGATAAAAAAGACACAAACATGAAAAATCCACTTTATGGAAATATTTTGACCATATATATTATATTATATATAATGGTCTATTTCATATCCTTTTTCAAGTGATGAATGTTGTTAAAACTTTTTATTTTCAAAAGATTACATGTGTTCCACTCACCTCACTTATAAAAGGAAAAACATTTATTCTCTTTTTCACACATACAAAAACATGGGTTTTAGAAAATAATTGATCCAAAAACATAATTACATCAATCTTCCCATCACAAAATACTTATAATTTTTTGAAGACCATCCTATGATTCCTTTTGGTTAAAACCAGATGAATTTTTCTGAAGAAGATGTAACAACCCCAACTGAGCACTTTATTTTCTTTATTCCTACAAATCTAGAAATTATTATTACGCTATGATGATATAATAACCTAATTATCTTACACATATTAATATTTTTTATTTTAAGTTCAATACTTATAATAATCTCCTCTTTCATCAAATAGGATACGAAATCATCATTCATGTGTTTGGTGGAATACCACCTCATGAAGCGTGTAATTTTTTTTCCATAACCACCTCTTACGGTAGGATATAATGATGGATTAAATATTTATATATTATATTTTTAATATTAGTATACTTTTTTAATTATTATATCATATATATCTTTTTGATTTCCATTTCTTGGGAATAAGATAAAATCGCTCGTGTGTATAGAGGACAACTGAATCACGAAGTGATGTGATTAATTCCCATTTTACATGAAAAGTAATAATGATGTGTTTAATAATTTTTCAAAAATATATAAAAAAATTATTTTTTAAAGTTAATATATTATTTACACTAATTTATTTTAATCCGTTGAGAAAATGTCTACAACGTTCATGTATACATATGACCAGTTATCTCCATGAATAGTGTACTTAATTTTCTATCTCTAAATGTTATGGATTATACTAATTACATATATTATAAATTTATGTTATATTTATATCATGTTTTAAATTTTTAATTCGATGGAAATATGATCAATGTAAGATGAAAAAAATAATTAATCAAAACACACATGAAAAAAAGAGCAATTATTTCCTAAAACATGAATTTTACATAGAATTGTTAATAAACATGTAATAATAATTCATAATAAAATAATATATTTTATGATATATATAATTATGGTTCTATAAAATATTAATAGTAAACATATATTTATTATACAGGAGTTTTGAATGTGTATGATAGTGGTCACGACTTATGGTAAGGGATTCCCAGCTCACTTTTTTACTTATGTGAGACATATTACTTATTAACAACCTATTAATTTTAATTGATATACATACTTCCTAAAAAATTATTTAATTATTATTAACCTAAAAAAAATTTGAATATAAATATCAATTTTGGTATCTAACTTTATGGGGTTTACGGTTTAAAATTTTCTAATATGGTATGATATTTGTATCTCAATTTTCCTTCCTTAATACTTATATTACCTTATGAAAATATCTTATTTTACGAGGTGTATATAAAACACATTTTACATGTAATATCATGAATTTTTTTTTATCTTAATATTATTTTTTACATTTAATGTTAGTCCTTCATTGGGATTATAATTCAATGTTTCCAGAGTGGTAAAGATTTTATATTACAATATCATCATTTATCAGGATTGTTTTTTATTATGTTTCTGATGAAATATTATTTAAATAAATATCTCAGAAAACTAATGAATTTTATTATCATCTTATTAGGTCATCAGAATACATGATTTCTATTAATTTTATTTCCTTTTGTATTCAAGGGTTAAAAAGAATTTTTTTAAGAAAAATCATCATTATTTCTCTCTTCAGTCGAAAACTCATTTATCATCTAAAATAATGTTTTCAAAAATTGTTTTATAAAACGTTTTTTACATTGTGAAAATGATTTATTAATGACTCTTTTACCCATTTTTTACTGTTTAAATTGTTTTTTATAAATAAATATTCATTTCGTTGACCAAAAAATGTCTGTTGGACTAATAATAAATGTGTGAAAAGAATCATAATATAAACTAGTACCAAATTAAAAAAAAATCATCCATCATTTACATTAATTAATTTGAATAATTCTTTATATTATTACAGGGTTATTTTTAAATAAAATTAATCCAGCAATATTTTATGCCTTATCTTCCTGGTGGGATCGGACCTAACAACCATGTTAAGGTGGGTGTATGTGATATCATGGGGATAAGTTGTTATATTGGTATCAGAGAAGGAACCCTACCTTATGTGAGGTGGAATTACATGGGTTGAGATGTATGGTACAAAAAATGGGTTGTGTACTATACGGAGGGGTGAATGTAACACCCCAATGTGATAATGGGTCAAGTGACTAAATGATATGAATCATGTAGACATGGTTCTTCCTTCTTTTTGGGATCCTACCTAATTTGAACTTCATTATTAAAAATTTAATTTTTTAAAGAGGAAATGATATATTCCATAATAATTTTTTTAAATGATCTCTAAAAAACATTTCCCTTATAATATTACATATGTCAATTTTATATGTTCATTACTAGGGATATTATCCAAGGATACCAATCGTATTCTTTCTAAAATAGTTTATGTTTGTGATAACACAATTTTTATGAAACCTATATCTTTTCAACTGGTTATGATATGATGAAATGTTTTTTAATCCCATGTCATTTTATATGTAATGATATGATGCATTTTTTAGGATTTTGTTGCACACATATGTAATATGTTCATTATGTTATGTCTGGGACCTATATCTCACTACAATATATTGGTTAATGATTTATATATCATGATACTTGAAGGACAGAAATGGGGTTTGAACCTGGTTCATTAAGTTAAATTGTCTTCTATGATGGTCTTAGGGGTGATCCTTGACTACAATGATGGTTTTGGGAGTGAATCTATTCCACAATTAAAGAATTTTCATTGAGACTTTTCTACTATGTAAATGAATTTATATGCTTATGTGTATTCCACACTTCCATGTATTATGCCAATTTTATACTCTCATGGATCTTATTATTTAATTTCTTTCTGATTCAAGTCTTATGAAGTTTCTATTTTATATCATAACTCATGATTATGATCCTTTGATATAGGGTCTTGGTTTAAAATTTTATTCATATGTTGTCATACAATTTTGTTCACATTATGCTTAGGAATCTCCATTTTTCACCTTTAATGAGAATCTAAGAATACCCTTTCTTGTGATTCCATTCCCATGTTATGAATAAATATACTATGTATGATCTATCTAAGAAGGGTGATAGTTATGAAGAACATATTGGGAGATGATTTATTTTACATTTGAACCAATTGTTTAAGTTTCAATAGTTCTAAGGGCACTATACCTTTACGATCCTTAGGTATGTGTCTATATATTGTAATGTATGTTAATTTAGGAAATTATTATATCCATATATAATAATACTTTAATGATACATTTGGTATCATAGGATAATTTAGTTAATATTTATAAAATAGGATGAGAAAACATTAGTGACATCCCTAAGGATGTGTCTAAAGAATAATTATAAGGATGATTCAAAGTATATGAAAATTTCATGGAATTTTATTCAAGGATATTGTATGGGGGTTTTAAAAAATTATATCCTTTTATGGATACTAAAATTAGAAGTCGATATATGGAAGAGGTGCCAGGTTTTAATAACTCCAATAAAATAATGAATTGAGGTAGAATTTATTGAACCCGAGTGCATGATAATATGACTTTATAAACACATAGTTTGACATTCTGGGGGGTTATTATTTGAAAATTCAAAAACACGAATTAAACCATCAGGACAGATTTTAATAGTTTATGACTATTAATGTCCTAGTTTAGACCTATGGTGTCAATGATTAAAAATAAAATGTTATTATTTAGACACGCTTATGTTGTTTTTCATTATTATGTGTCTCCCCACTGTGATTATATTTTTTGTTACATTATGATTTGTTGGTTTTAATAAATGGTTGGAAGAAAAAGGAACCACTTAATGATTAGTGTGATGAAAAAATCCATGATTATCCTCCCTACTAGACAAATGATTTGGGAGATGGAATGAAAAATTTCATTGTTATGCTCACAAAAATTTATCAAGAAATAAATCTTGAAAAAGATACAAACAAAAAAAGGATGGAACAATTTTATATAGAGTCTTTCATGATGAAATGTTAATCATCCATCATTGGATCCACTGATCCACTTCTTTTCTGTTAAATGGATCAATACCACTATAATAATATTTTCCATTCTCTAGTGTTCGTATCATGAAAAATTACATTAGGATAACTACAATTTGGATGACAAAGAATATCAATGGTATAATGTTATGAAGAATATAAGGTAACATTATGAAATGGATTCTATGGATTGGGATGATTTCAAAAACATATTTTTCAGTATGTAATTTACACATAACATCGATTCAAAAATGGATCAGGCGTTTATTGAGATAAATAAAGAGGATGATGAACCCATTGGTACCTATGAAGAAAATTTTACAATACATAAGAGGTACCCTACTGGTTATATAATCCATAATGAAAGTAAGGTTGGTTGATTCTCCAAAGGTTTAAAACCAAGTTTCCAATGTGGATTAGCCATGAGTGACTTTAGTAGATATGAAGGGGGTGTTCTATGTTCCACCAAGTAAGAAATGGAGGTTGGGGTTGCGAATCAATCACATGGTTTGGATAATTAGAGAAAAAATTGAACTAAAAAAATGTATAAAATCCCTAGAGAGAAGATTTTGAGATATTATTTATACTAAAAGTGTGGGAATAAAAATGAAAGAAATTGTCTTAAGGGGACTAGTAAATGATTTATGTGTGAATGATATTATAATAAGAAAATTGAATATAGAAGTGATGGGAAGAAGTTATCTAATGATGAAAATTGAGGTAAATCTCCACAGAATGTACCACACACAATCTAGTGTTTGAAATTCATGGAGTATGGTTATTTTTCAATCACATTCAAAAATAAGAAATTTAATGATCATGATCAACATCAAAAATATCTTAAGTATAGAGAAAAAGGGAAATATCATCGGATCACTATATCTAATGAGTGTTGTGATAATGACATGGTGAAATGTACACATAATATCCACTATTGAATGGTCAATTTATTATTTTAATTTGAATCTACATATTATTTTACAATTTAAAACTTTTCTAATGGTATAAACATTCCACACAAACCATTTGATGTGGAATTAGCTATGAAAACCTATAATTGTATGATGATCGCATCTCAATCTTATGATTCATCTATAGATATCATTTGTGAGAATGTGGTTCCCAAAAATCATGCCATTCTTCATCTTGTTTTATTTGATTTTATCAATGGAATGGGATTCCATTGAATACATAAATATCACATCAATTATTGAGGAAGGAAACTTATGTTTGATATTTCAAACCAAACGATGGTCGTCTATCAGTTTGACATTAAATATGATATTACAATGGTTATCAAATTCAATTTATGGTTATTGATTCATATTAAATAGGGTTTTTTATCTTATATGGTTGGGAAGAAACATAACATCAATGATACACCTATTGTGCAGGACCTTTTTGATATATTTCTAGAAGAGATGGTTATACATCCACCAAAAATTGATGTTGAGTTATTATGAAATACCAAACGTAGTACAACATAAATTTATAATAATCCCTATAAAATGGACATGATTAAATTTTCCTAATTGAAAAAGAAGCTCTAGGATAACCTTGAATAGGTATTAATTCACCCATGTGTATCACCTTTGGGTGAACCTGTTCTTTTTTATAAAAAAATAAAGATAAATCAATAAGAATTTTCATTGAGTATTGGGAGCTAAACAAGGTCATGATCAAGTACAGGTATCTTATACCTATTATTGATGACCTATTTTATCAAGTTCATGATGCTAAATCCTTTTCAAATATTTACCATCATATTGGATATCATCAATTGAGTGTTAAGATGGATGATATATACAAGGTATCATTCTATACAAGGTATGAACATAAGGAATATATAATGATTCCATTTGTTCTTACTAATTCCACATATATCATTATGGATTGAATGAAAAGATTCATTAAAGATTAAATTGATCAGTTTTTAGTAGTTTGTATAGAGAAACAATTATATTCAACGGGCATGTAAGAGAATTAATATCACTAGAGAATTGAACTAGAGACCCAAAGAATGGAGAAGATATAGGAAAAATTTACAAAGTGAAAACTATGGCAAAAAAAAGATTCATTTTGGGTCATATAATATCAAAAGTGGGTATTTTGATAGATCCATCAATGATGGAGACTATTGAGTGTTGGACCCAACCATCCATAGTGACTATGATTTGAAGTATTTTTGTTTAGTTAGATTTTTTTAATGGTTTGTGGTGAATTTCTAACAGCTATCTAATCCAATCACGATGTTAACTCAGAAGGGGCATAAGTACCTCTTAACAGATGAATGTGAGGAAACTTTCTAGGAACAAAAGAGAATATTAATTAGCACACATGTACTTACATTACCCTTTAGTGGAGAAGGATTAATAATATATTGTGTTGTATCCATGAAGGGATCGGTATGTGTTCTTATACAGAATGACATGGTTATAGATTATGCCTCATAAAAATTGATGTATCATGTGTAATGTTACCCAACTCATTACTTGGAGTTATCTATTATAATTTCAATATTAATGATATGGAGGTGTTATCTTTATAGATAAAATTGAAATATACATACCAATAAAAAATATTAACGTATATGTTCACAAAAAAATTAGATGAATATGTTCCATAGAAGATGGTTAAAGATGATATATTTTGACTTCCCAATACATTGCCACCATGGAAAGGTGAACAAAGTGGTAGGTGATTAGAGTCAAACAGAAAATATAGGCTTATACATAATGAGGATGAAAATATCATATATTTTTAGTTTGTAATGGATGGATTTGTAAATTCAAGAAAATGGTGATAATATTATCTCTCTCAATTGAATTTTCAACCATCTATCCAAGTGATCATTAAATAGGAACATAAGGAAGATGTAAATCTCTAAAAGATGGTTAGAAATGTTCCTTAGTTTAATAGTGATCGTGATGTAATGGTAAGGTTTAGGAACAATGTGTGTGTTCCGTCCATAATAGATTTGAAGAAGGATTTTTTAGTGGCATCTCATAGTTCTTCATTCTATATTCATCCTGGATGTAAAAACATTTTATAGAGATTTTGAAACAGTATTTCAGGTGGAATTTTATAAAGAGAGATATCGTACATTTTTTATATCATTGCATGGTATGTCAGTAAGGTATGTCTAACAGTTAAAATTATAACGGGATATTATATCTATTAGTTATACCGATATTTAAATTGGAAAACATCACTATGGATTTTTTCAGCAGAATCCCAAAAACATCTAAAGGGCATAAAACGATTTGGGTTATTGTCGATCACCTTACAAATTCATCATATTTAAATGTTATCATAGAATACATATAACTCGGTTATCTATATATGATATAAATTAACGATGTTGTAAGTTTTTTTAGAATACCACATTCAATTGTATCAGATTAGAATATTAGGTTTACCTCAAAGTTCTAGTTAATTCTTCAGTAAACAGTTGATACAAAGATGATTTTCAACACTGTGTATAACCCTTAGACAGATGGTTATCCTAAGAGGTAAATTTAAACCCTATAAGATATGTTGTGTTATTTTTCTATGTATTTAAAAGGGTTTGGGATCATTACCATCCTCTAGTTGAGTTTTCATACAATGATAGCTTTCACAAGTTCATTTATATGGTTTATTATGAAGACCTATATGGAAATATGTGTGAGATCCTATGTGCAAGACTGAAGTTGGAGAAAGAAATATATTGGGACCTATGATAACTGTTTAAATGGAAGAGAAAGATATAACAATTCAATAACAAACCATGGGAGCTAAAATTAGGTAGAAAAGTTATGCTGAAAATCGTCGATGCAATATAGAAATCAATGTTGGTGATAAGGTTATTTTTAGAATTTCTACTTGGAATAAGGTTATGATATTCAAAGATAAAATGAATCTATGTCCTAGGTATATATGTCTCTTTTAATTTTTTGATCATATCGTGATAAAATCCTATATATTGATGTTTCCACCAAACCTCTCTCAATTTCATGATAAGTTCTACGTATCACATCTGAGTAAGTACATTCCAAATCCTTCACATGTACTGAAATCAGAGGTTGTACCACTAGATAATAAAGATTTATATGATGAAAAAATAGTGGTTAATTTAAATTATATAGATAACTTTCTATGAAATAATACCTCTCACGTGGTCAATGTTTTGTGGTGAAACCACGTGTTTTAAGAAGCTATGTGGGGACTTGAGGAAATGATGAGGCATTATTATCCTCATATTTTTATATCAGAGTGAAAAATATCATGGGAGAAAATAATTTTAATTGTGGTAGAATTTAACAGCCTGAGTTTTTATGAATTATAATTTATTTCAAATAAACTAAATTTCTTTGATAACTTATTTTATACGCAGCACCGAGTTTTAACTAACCGCCATATATTATTAATGTTATTATTTAAATGAAACCATTATAACACAATAATTAAACATAGAGATATTAATATTAATAACTAATCATTAAATATTTAGTATAATGATTTTATATAATGAAAACATATTGATAAAAAAGCACTTAATTTTTTGAAAAGTCATTATATGTTTTGAATCTACAATTTTATCAAAAAAAATATTTTTTTTGGGAACAATAATAAAATTATGTTTTCATAATTTTATAAAATAAAATTCATATCATAAATCAACATGTCAAAATTAGATTAAAGTTTATTTTTAGTATTTTCCTAAAAAGATAAAAAATTTATTGAATAGTTAATATTTATTATGTTTATTAAGTACCATCATTCCATGTAAATAATTTAAATGATTACTTCTTTAAGAATGGTATTATAAGTAAACTTAAATCAATTATATTTCAAATTAATAAAATTTATTCCATCGAAATCATATTCATATTGAATTTCTATACAAAAACATTTTAAATTTTTGAACATTTTCTATTTGAAAAACAACTTTCTCATTGGGTATGTGGGTATTATTTTAAATTATAATTTAAAAACTATTTTAATTTAATTTTGTAAAATTTATTCCATATTTTTAATAATAAAAATTTAAATGATATAGTAAGGTAAATATTTTTTTTACCTTAATAAATAGTAAAAATTGTAAAAATTATTTATCATGATTAAGCGGAAAATGGTTTTATCAGGGGTTAAAATAAAATGATAACTGTTAACAATTAACCAAATCTTATAAAAAACTGAACTTATAAATATAATTATACCTTATAACTTATATTATATATAATTATCTATTTTTAAGTCTTTTTCATGTGAAAATTTATGGTACACCTTTTTATTTTCATAAAATTACATGTGTTACTCTCACCTCGATTATAAAAGGAAACCCATTCTACTCTATTGTTCACACTTAAAAAGAGATTTGGATGATCTAATATCTACCAAAATAACCTCCTAAATTCACTAATATCATCTAAAAAACCTTATATTATTCATAATTAAAACTTGAGAACCCTATTGGTGAAAACCAAATGAACATGTACAAAGTAGAGGTAACACCCCTAAATGAGTATTTAATTATATTTACTCCTCTAACTCATTAAATTATTATTAAAACATAATTATAAAATAAAATAAGTATATTAAATATACATGGATGTTTTTATGGTGAGATAATGACATAAAACCATCTCCACTTCCATCAAATGGGATACGCAATCATCATTCGTGTGTACAAAGGACTACCACCTCACAAACTGATGTTATTTGTTTTTCATCACCACTTATCACGGTTCGATATAATGATGGATTAAATTTTTATATATTATATTTTTGAAATTATTATTCTTATGTAATCATTATATAACATATACGGTTATAACTTCATTTTTTGGTAACATGATAACATCAGTTGTGTGTATACAAACTAAACCCTCTTGAAGCAATGTGATTCGTTCATGCTTTATAGCAAAGTCATTAAGTATAGATTCAATAAAAAAATGTGATATATATGACATAAAAATGATTCATTAATATTCTTATATTATTTATTTTTCATTCTTTCAATCTTTTGAGAAAATGTAAACATAGATCATACATACATATGACCAACCTTAACAATGAAATATTTTTTTCATTTTCTGTCACTAAATCTTATGGATTTCACTAAAAACACAAATTTTTATTATATATGATATTAATTTCATGGTTAAAGTTATTTATATTATGGGACCATGATAACTTTAATGTGAAAAAATTACAAATCAATACATACAGAAAAAAGCAGTTGTTTCCTGAAACAAAACTTTAACATGGGATTGTTAATAAAAGTACAATAAAAGGTCAAAGAAAAATAATATATGGTTATATATGTATAATAATGGTTTTTTAATATATTTATAATAATATTATATTTAATATATAATAGTTTTTAATGTTATTGATAATGTTAAGACTTAAGGTAAGGGATTCTCATCTCACCTTTCTACTTCTATAAGATATATGCAATGTTAACAACATATTTCTTTTTTTTATGTATATACTGCCAATGAATATATTTTATAATGATTCAGCTGAAAATTATTTATATTTACATATCTATTTTCTTATCTCTTCCTTGGGATATACATTTTAAACGTTCCAAAAGTTGTATGGTTTTTTCCTCAATTTCTCTCCATTAGGGATAAGTTTTGTTATGAACCTATATTATTTTATGAGGGGTATATAAAGCGCTATTTTCCTGTAGCATAATTAGTTTATTAATTATCATGATATTTTATGTTTAATTTAATTTTATTTCTTTATGGGGATTATAATTCAATGTTACCAAAGTGGTAAATATATTATGTAACAATATCATCATTTATTATGATTTTTAATTATTATGTTTCTGATGATAAAATATTATGATTCATCTCTCATGAAAACCATGAAATTTTTTATTCTCTATTTATTTCATGAGAATACATGTTTCCCATAATTTTACTCTCTCTATGTAATCAGGTGTTCGAAGGAATATTTCTGAGAAAAAACAACTTTATTTTACATTTCAGTCTAAACTCGTTTATCTTCCAAAATCATATTTCTAAATTTTAAAAAAAAATTGTTTTTAACATTGTCCAAAATATTTGATAAAATAATTTTTTCAATTTTGTAACTTTTTAAAAAATGGTTTTTAAAAAATCATCAAGTCATTATCTATATAATGACCATATATATTTTATGGAAAGTGTTAAATGATTTATGTTTTTAACATGTATAGTATGAATAGAATTATCCTCCATTATGAATAATCATTACTTTGATTATTCCTTTATAACATTACAAGGTTATTTCAATGAAAAGGATTTAAAAAAATATGTTTGAAATGATTTTTTTTGAATGTGGAAAGAAAATTTTCCTCATGAAGTGATTTAAATGATCCGTCAAAATCATTTTCCATCTTTGATGAAATCTGTTTATGATAAATGTGACTTACTTTGGATATAAACCAAGAATACCATTCTTAATCATTCCCTGAATGGTTTATGTTAACTATGGAATGATTTTTATGAAACATATATCTATTCTATTAGTTTTTAAATAATAAAATGTTTATGAAATGCATTTCATATCATGGTTTATGATATGAAAAATGTTTTATGATCTTGTTGAAGACATACATATGATATTAACTATATAATAGGTGGGACCTATATCTTCCTCCAATGAATTAGTTAATGATTTATATCTCATCAGATCTACGACACTGGAATGGGGAGTAAGCCTAATTCATTGTGGGAGATTATCTGCTATGATAGACTTGGGAGTGAATCTTGATTATTGTTATGTTTTGGGGAATGAACCCATTCCAAATGATATCCTTATATGTGATCCATGACTAACCTAGAAATGATTTTCTATGATTTTTTGTATTTCAATATTCCATGTCTTATCATAATGTTATACTCTCATAGCTCATGTTCCTTGATTTATGTATGTTTCATATCTTATGAACTACCAATATTTATTCCATGAATCATGATTATGACCTTTTATATGTAGGACATGATTTCCAAATTTTATTATTATTATCTATTACCCTTATGTTCATGTTATATGTAAATATCCCCCTTGTTTACCCTTACTGAGCATTTGATCTCATTCTTTTTTATGTTTCCTTTCCCTAGGATATGAAGAAATGTGTTATATATGATTTTTCTAAAAAAGGGTGATAGTCATTGAAAACTAAGTGAGAGATGATGTCATTCACATATAAACTAGTTTTTTTTGCATGATTCTAAAGGCACTATGAAATTATGATCCTTATGATTGTGTTTTTATAAAATAATGATTTTTCATATTAAAATAGTAATATCTATGAATGAAAATCCCGGCTCACTATATAAATACCCTTCAATTATACTGAGGAGGCATATGATATTTAGAATTTATGTATAAAATATATATCATTTATAATTATTCTCCTATATAAATTTATATATAACAATATGGTGAATACCAATCATTAAAAGAATGAAACACATAGTGCTCAAAGAGTAAATGAAATTTAAGAAACCACATATTAAAAAATATTGGATGGATTGGAATGTTAAAATAATGTATTGATCATTACTCTGATAAAAAATAACATTTAATAAGACATCCTGAGAAAGTTTATTGATTATATCATTTGAAAATTATCACTGATCAAGAATGATATATACCAATGAATGTACACTTAGATGATACTTTTTGGAGGATTAGGAAAAACATTTTGAAAGAAAAAAATTCTTGATCTTATTGAAGAAAATAAAAATATTTTATAAAACCCGTATAATAAGACTAAAATTTAAAAACCATGATAATGTAGTAAGGGAATTTGATATAAATATACCAAAATTGTGGAAATATGTGTTCACATGGAAAATGTTAAAAATATATACTTTTAATATTTTTATGAAAATGAACCATACTAAAAATGTACAAAATTTCACAAAAACATGTAAATAAGGTCAAAGTATTAGAATATGACCTTAATATATAATTAATGTATAGATTAGGACATTTGTAAAATAATCTGATGAATAAAGTCCTTAAAAAGTTTGATTCCAAACTAAAGAGAAGCATTGGTGTTGGTCATGTGGGAAAATGAAATTGTGAGAAGGCAAATACAACACAAAAAACAATCAAATAATGGATTATGATAGTGTTTATTAGAGATAACAAGTTTAAAAATTACCTAGATGTTATATTAAAAAAAACAATTTTAAATTGATATTGAATATGAAACCCTTATAATAATAGTAGTGTACGAATTAAAAGAATATACGATGGTTACCATGAAATGTATATTAAAATATAATAAAATGAATGATATTCCTTATAAATAGGATAATGAATACACCATATAAGATAAATGATTGTTTGAAATATCAATCTTGTCTTAGGGAATTAAAAATAATGAAATATAAACCCTAAAGATTTGGTATGTAGTGAGTTGAAATAACAGAAATGATAGAATGTGAGATGGATATTTAAATCCCTTAAATGAAATGAAAATTTTGAAAAAAAAATAAATCCATAGAAAATAAACACAACACAATAGGAAACATGTGTTGAATACCATTCATAACTCAATAATGAAAAACTAAGATTCCAAAACCATTACCCTAGGTCCCGATTCACTTTTCATATTCCACTGAAATCCCAAAAAAACAAACATTATTGAAAACAATATTTAGAATTTATTTCAACTATATATCAGCTTCTATGGTTTATTTATTATCATGTTTTATTTATTTATTAAATACATATTTTTTATTATCTCAGTTACTTTAGGTGGATTAGTAAATTTCTCTCAAACAACGTTAGATTATTGATCATGGTAAAAAGTGTAGTAATATAGATTCATATTTTATTTTATCTAATAGTTATATGTAATTTTTTTATTCCATTATCACTACCTTTATACAATTTATATGTTTTCCCAAAATTGATTGAAATCATGAATTGTGTCTCTATATGTTTTTTAAGGTAGTTATGTTTACTATGATCATTTATTATTAATATCACCAATATAATGTCCAATAGTATAATTAATTAATACTAGTAGTATCATAAATTTGATATATATATATATATAATAAATTCATATTTAACGCCATCCATGTTAGGATGTAATTGAAAATGAAATATGTCATTTCATAGAGGTGGTCGTCTGTATATACACAAGGTGGGAACACTATTTTTTCATATAAAGGGTAGGGGATAGAAAAAAAAAATAAATATTATTCAAAAATAAAAAATATATAAATATTATACATTTTTATTAAATATCCTTTTTGGATCATCAATGATTGGTGGTTATAAAAAATTGAACACATCATCCATATAGGAGGTTGTCCCCACAAATACCTAATGATTTCATCATTTTTCAAATGGTTTTGGAGGGCCGTAAAAAAAACTATTCCGTTGCTATAATAAAATTAAATATTATAAATGATAATAATTTTATCATTCTTTCATTGATATAAAATATTTTTTTGCGGGTAAAATAAAGAAAGATTTCAGGGAACTTGTTTGAAAGAATTACATATCCCTTTTGATGTTCTCCCATGGGTAATAATGTAAAGCTCAATTTCATGGTATTTTGGAAACACCATGAATTATTGGACATATAGATAGATTTTATGAGATAAAATGGTAGTTTTTTTAGATACCAACCATTAGAATGGGTGGAGAAATGTGGTGGAAGGTATCCCATTTTATAAGTGTTAACATGGAACTTTTTTAAATACTCAATACATTTTCAATGATAGAATAAAATTATTCAAGAATAAATTCCTTAAAAGTGGGAAATTATTAATTTATTTGCTGGGATAAGGATGGGGATTCCTCTAATACTCATTTACACACATGTTTTAATAATTTTCAATCATTTTAGAACTTTATTTTTCTTACATATTATCATTTTGGTTTTTACCTCGGTAACTAGTTTTTCAACATATAATTAGTATTTCATTCAAATTATAATAAAAAACATTTTAACAAATTTTTATGTTTTAAAATTTTTTTTTCCAATTAATTAATTTAAATTTATAAATACTATAAAAATATCTTATTAAATATTCAATTTAATATATATGAAAAACTGTTTTATAGAAAAATGTTGTTTTCAAAATTATGATTTCTTAATAATATTTATTATTTATTAACAAGGTTTAATATATTTATATAATTAATTTAATAAAATATTTAAATAATTTTTGAGAAGTTATTAATTAATTTTATTAGATAAAAATTTCATATTTTTAATATAAAAATTCCATGAAAATTTGAGTTTTACTATTATCGCGCTAATTATATTTAATCATAGAAATATTATTTTTATACCAAAAAAGGAAATAGATCTTATTACATAATATTAAAATTTGGATCTAAAATAGGAAATAATTTTTTTAGAATTAATTTATACAAGTGATGATAACTAGTTTTTAATATCAAGGAATTAAACCCAATTTTCGTTGAAAAGTTTACATTATTTTCAAAAACATTAATCAGTGGTCTTATAAATTAAAATTTTTGTTCTTAAATTTTTTATTTTATTTCAAAATAATATATTTTTATTTAACCAGGTTAAAAATACATTTAAGTTATTATTTTATCATGAAAATGTCAAAAAAGTGATAATATGAGAAAAATCAACATTTTTTCACTATTTAATAAAATATTCTTTTTAGAAAAATCCAAAAAAATCATCCGAAGAAACTTTTATCCTCATTAATAAAAAATGAATCTATTTTTTTCAAACTCAAATACTAAATTAATAATTTTTTTCTTTGAAATTAAAAGGCAATATTTATAATAAAACCTCTATTATAGATAAATTACTTTTAATATTTAATGTTTTCTCAATCCAATTTTGGTTGTATTACTAATTGATTACAAAAAAATTTTAATGATATGTTTTATTATTCTTAAATTTAATTAATTATTTTCACCTAATATCTCTTATATCAGTTTATTCTAATGTTTCATGCGAAACAAGCTTTCGAACATGCATTTGTATTAGAAAAAAATATATCCCAAAATATTAGGGTTATACATTTTCTGCTTTAAAAATGAGAGAGATTGTTGATTCAAATACTTATGCGCTTCCACTTATATGAAAATCATCTTACACTTAATATGAACATAATTTAATTTTATCTATAGGGAAATGAATTTCTAGAAATTTGAGTTTAAAATAGCAAAATACAGATAACCAAACCTTCTTTTCAACTTAAATAAAGTTGATATACAATAAAAATAATGGTTTAATAATAAATTCAAAAAAGTGTGATAAGTAAAACTAAGTACATCAAATGATTAAAAACTACTTATAATGTATTGAAAACTGGCCCTAAATATTTCAGGATCCAAGAATTTTTGTTTTTATTAAAAATAAATACTTCTTATATTAATAGTAAATATAAAATAAAAATATATATAGGATGATATAAAAATTAATTTAATAGAATGAAACAACTTATTAAGGTGTGTTCTTTTGATAGTTTTTGTTTTTTATTCTGATATATTTTCATAAAACATTTATTTTTGAGGATCTCATTCTATATTCATGTATTTTTATTACTGTGTTTAACTTATTTCTAATCGTTGATTGAGGGATTTTGGGGATATGAAGGCCGATTTGGATGTTTTTGATTAGTTTATTTAATGATCCTATGGAACTAATTAATGAGTTTGGTATGATCATTTGTGATTATGGGATTCTAGGGTTAGGAATTTGGAGAACGTTCTAGTGGCTTTGAGTCGAGGTCTTCAAGTGATAGGATGATAGACCTTCTAACATGATTAAATTCAATGGAATTTTGGTTCTGGTTTAATGGGCTTCCTTGATATTTATGTAAAAATGATTCATCTGTAAAATCATATAAAGGATTATATGAATTATAATTCGATACCACATGTTTATTATTTTCTATTGTGAATTAATTTAATGTATTCTTATATTCTATGGATTTTCTGGAAATTATGAAAAAAATTAATTTTTTTAAAAGTTGTATAATTTTATATATTACCACTAAATTTATATCAATTATATCGATTGCTTTATTTTTTAGTTTTTACTCTAAAAAATGTGGGATGATCATATTATTATTACTTTATTTTGTTTTAGATCATATGGTTGATGAAAATTTTATGTTTCATTTTAGTCTATAATTCACCCCACTCTTATAGGTTTCCTACCCTATCATATTATTAATTACAATTTTCATCCACCTCATGGTATAAAAAAATTTACATAATGATCGTTTGATAAACCCTTAGTTTATAATATATAAAGTTGAAAAAATTCAGTAATTGGTAGAATTGATATAAATGCAGTGGAAATATAAAGATGTTTAAAATCTATAAACACGGTATAAACTAAATTCTTCTAAACTAAATTAAGATCTAAAACATATAGAGTACATAACATGTAAGAAAATTGGAAAATAATCAATTCCGGAGTATCTTATTAAAATATAAATATTCTCTTAAAGGATATCATAAAATTAAAACTTATACCCAATTGTGCAAGGATGTTCATTAATCCCCAACCAAAATAACAGTAGTTTTAAAAATATTATATGTTTTTTCTTTCAAACCTTTCAATCCGTTATCTTAAACCGATTAGAATAATCTTTGTATTCTAATCCTCATATTCCCTCTATCAATAGAACTATAAATACTTATATTTTTGTTTCTGTCAACTAATTCCCTCAATCAATGACCAGAAAGAAAAAAATATTACATCAAAAAAATATAGAGAATTTATAATTTGATCCTCACTAATATATTTTCTAAGTGAAACTATTAGAAACAAAAAATGTAAATATAATAAGGAAACTCCAAAATAAGATTCTATAATATTTAAGATAACATTTCATCTCCATCTAGAATTTAGATAACTATTTATCATTTTATTCCAAGACTTATGCTCCTTTTATAAGAAACACATCAATGTTCAGATACTGTAATATTTAGGTTTAATTATAATTTCATTGAAAGAAGATTAGTCAACTTCCAATGGAATTATCATTACATATCAGGTTTTGATAAATTTTCCTCACACTATTACTGTTCATGTAAATTTGGTTTAATTAATTTTACAAGATGATTCAGTTCTCTATATTTTTCACTTTTTAACTCTAATATCTAAAAAAATTATATTTTTGAATTTAATTCATTAAAAAATGAAACATGTATTTCAAATTACATAAAATTTTTATTAGTTGAAATTTTATTATCAAAACAAGGGAATCATATGAGTCATTACATCAATAGATTGAACAACAAAATTTCATCAAGAGTTGGATTTAGACTCATATGGGGGTATTGGACTATAACATGATGCCTATGAAGATTTATAAATCATGATTGGTGATGATATCATGAATTGCCATGTCTGATAGATCATTTTCAAGATAGTTCACCTAGATGTAGACTAAAAATAGTTTTCCATAGAATTAGGAGCAGTTAGTTTGATACCCTATTGGGCATGACTTTAGACTGATGATAACTCATTTCAATTATCCATTCCAATGGTGGGGATTATCATGGATTTGATCATCCGTTATGATCTTAGTCTAATGGTGGGTAGAACCAAAACCTCAAATAAGTGTTGGTTAATTAAACCATTGTGTCTTGTCAAACACTGGTGTGGGTAGGCATTGTTATGGTGATTTAGTTATGGTGATGGGTTTTAGATCATCATTGGATGAATTATGCTCCTTGATATTTTGATTTACACAATAGAAGTTTAATCATCATTCATTCGTATGAACTTATGAGTTTTTTCTAAATCCAATACCAAGGTAGGTTGATATTGATGGTTGGAGAACCAACTAGGATTATTTGAGATAGGACGTTCAATGGTGGGGAGGTTGTAAATACCCATGTTTTTATGGGGTGTGAATTTCAAGAGGAATTTAAATTTATAGTCATGTAATTGGGGATGTTTTGAGAACTGTGAGCCAGATTGGAATTCAAATAGTTGGAGAATCTGAAGGATATGTTTTAAGATATGGATTGAGTCTTATAAATTGGCCTAGGTTATCTCCTGAAATTCTAGAGTGTTTAGCTGGGTGTTTGGATTTTTCGATGGGATTTATCCCTATACATGGTCACCACAAGGCTATGAGAAAAATATAGGAGACTAAGGAAAACCATGAATCATGATGTTTACCTTAGAGAGGAGGTGCACAATTTTCACATTGTTATAAAGACCAATCAGAGAAAACTATACTAAATATTGATATTTCTCAGAGTGACCTACTTGGATTCACATAGTTTAGAATAAAATTCTAGGGAGTATATTTTGATTAGAGAGAACCACATGGTTATAATATGGTTGGGAAAATGACGTGGACAAATAATGAAATGGATTATGGATTTTGGTAAATCAAGATACATTGTTAGTTTACAGTTTTTCTAAACATGCAAGAAAACCATATGAATTCAAATTTTTCTTAAAAATGGAAACATTACCATTTTCACCCATACTATTTTTATAACTCTCCATCCTTATTTATGGTATATCACATGACCAGACCAGAGGATCTCAAATGATCCCCCCATTATTTTTCCCATCAAATCCTTATAGAGAAGGGTGGATTCATGGAATTCCATGGTTGATTAAGGTTAGATCTCTCATCTTTTGTAATTTATTCCAAAACTATCATTGATCCACCAATTTGGGTTTATCTAGCTCCGGATTTAGGTACCATTACACTAGATAATTGATGAGTCATCCCTATAAAATGGGTTTTGTTCATGTGAGGGCTAGAGGATGTCATGTGATAATGAACACATGTCATTAATCCTTTTTTTGGGAGTGGTCCACCACACTATAAACATTTAATGTGATTTCAATGAAATTAATGAAATATATGGGTTAATCAGTGCATGTTGATAGATAGTTTTTCTCATGATGTATTTGAGATTATGTTGTAGTACTTTTAGGTGTGGTTGGTCATTGTTTTGATGTAGTAAGATGAATCGGTATGGTTTTGGGAAATTATGACTACTATGAATAAAAATGAATAATTAATTATAAGTTATTTATGATCAATTAGTTTGATATTGTGGATTGATATAGGGGTTTAGGAGTTGATAAAATCCCGGAAGAGGCTCATATGAACTTAGGTGGTATTCAATCATTCTTAAATGGAGTAAATTTATTTATGAGGTAAATTGCCTAGTGAATTTCTACCATGAACTATGTATGTTTTTCATGTGGATTATGAAATGCCGCCTCAAAATTATAGGAAATAATCAATATTATTAAATAATTTGTTTCATTAAAATAAAATTCCAATGGGTAATGATCATTTTTGAAGGGTCACAATTGGCCCTTGAATACTAATTGGGTATCTTATCCATCGATGGATAACAGATTAGTCAATAATAAAATATCTGAGAGATTAATGGACCATGTATGGGTAGAAACTAAATTAATAAATGGCCATTTGTGGAATGTAGAGAGGGTATCTTGGTTCCCTTATGTAGGTATGAGAGATAAATTGTGAATAATTGGTCATGTAGGCAATGAGGGAACCATGAGAAACCCTATAAAAATTGGTGTAGTTGATAGAGACTATGAAAAATGTTCTTCCTCCACTTATTCATGCCCACCCTAGTGGGTATACCCTAAATTGATTTATGATCACTATGGTGATTGGACAAACTAAGGATGGAATGGGATGGGTGATGGGAATTATGTAATCCATCAAGAGTGATGTTGGTTCAAATTTTTATATGATTCTAGTTAATCCATGATATGAATATGGGGTAATGAGCGATGCTAAAACATTTAGATTACATATGTTGGACATGGTATTAGGAACAATCTTAGGAAACCCTTCTAAAATTTCCAAACTACATTTGGAATGAGGGGCCTCATTGGGTACCGCAATTTCGTGGTGACTATGAAGAGGTATAGTGATGAAAGGAATGGTCATTGAAATTGAGTGACACATTATAACCCATTGGTTGAATAAATGGGTCAGCCATGGTAGTGGAACTTAAGAATTATCCTTAGGGAATTAATGAATTTCTTATGTGTGAGATGAATAAATTTTACTATTCAAAATGATGAAGTTGTGCAACAATGAGGTCATTGAGAAGTGAGGATTGGTTCAAGTGGTATCACAATGGTATTTTTTGGGTGATCCCATTTATGGTTTATGATGCTAGATGTGCATATGTGGCATGACAGTATCAAATAGAGATGATTACCTAAGGTGAATTATATGATTTGTAATTTCTTATTGATAGGGAGAGTCTTCCAATGAGTCAATTTATGATTTTAATTTTTTTAATCAACATGGTTTTTAAACTTTTGAGTTAATGAATGATTTGTATGTGTTTCTCAGTAGAAAGCCTCTTCCCCAATGTTATGGGATGATCTATATTTGTTTTCAGGCAGTGGTAGTCTTCACCAAAGTTATTGGATGATCTTTATATGTTTCCATGCATAGAGAGTCTGTAATGACCCAGACCCTCCTGGCCCATTACTTTTCCAAAAGTGAGGCTCCACGAAAACAGTGGCACCATGACGGTGGCACCGTAACGGTTACACCGTGAGGGTGACACCATGACGGTGACTCTGTGAGCGTGACACCATGACGGTGGCATAGTGTCCTCTTCGTTGTTTTCTAGTTCCCGACCATTCCGCTCCCACAGTAAATTAATTCCTTTACCCTTATTAAATCCCATAATTAATACATAAAAATCCCAAGAAATATCCCCGATGGGGGATATTAAATAACCACTTAATACCATCGTGTGTAACTGCCCAAACTGCCTTGAAAACCACGATCCGACTTTCAAGGCATTCAAAATCCCCATATCCCATAACAATGAGATTTTATCTATATATCGTAAAAGAAGTTCTTCTTTCTCTTATTCCTTTTTTCTGACTCCTCTCCTTCTCCTTGGAACACTTGCTCTCGAGTCGTCTGCTCGTCTTTGGAGTTCCCGAAGTCCCTCCCCTGTAAATCGCACATCCCTTATTCTTAGCGCGTGGAGAAAAATTTCTATCCTTGATCAATCAAGTAGGTATTTTCTTCTTTGTCTCTCCTTTCTGTGTATCATGCGGGGTAGGCATTGTAACAGCCCGAGATTTTATGAAAAATATATTTTTTTATTTTACTAATGTCTTGTGTTATACGCTACACCAAAAGGAGCTTGCACAACACACATCCTTGACTTGCCTTGCATTACACGCAATCGCGACCTTCCTCGATAGCGTGTATAGTACGCAATACCGAGTTTCACTAAACAACGATATGTTATAAAAATATTATTAAAACTAGCCATTATGAATAGTAATAACCACTTTTTGAAATCCAGTAAATCTTATTTTTCAAAATGAACTTTATTTTTGGATTCGGAGTATCGAATTTAGCCTAAGGTGAAATTTTGGTACTTTTCGGATAACTTTCATATTCTGATGAATAGTGAAAATTACTAAATTATAATTAAAAACAACTTTTTTAATCGAAATAATTAATAGTGATAAATCATTAATTTGAGTGGTTTTAAAGTATATTTAGAATATATTTTTACAATTTAATACAATGTTGGTCATTGGATGTAATTTCACATTTAAACTAGACATAAACAAGTGTCAATCTTTTGATAGATATTGTTTCTTAAAAACACGCTATTTGTTTTAACAGCGGGATTTAATTATAAAATTAATTAATGAAACTTTTATGTTATGAATTTGGTAAAATAGACTTCATTTTTGAATTCGGAATATGAAATATAGCTTGGGATGAAATTTTGGCATTGTTCTGAAAAACATCAATTTTTGATGAATAGTGAAACTACTAAGTGGTAGGTTAAAAACTGAATTTTGCATAAAACTTAATTTTACCGCTTCTGTGAATGGAATTTCGAAAATCCGAGAGACACGGTTAATATCAAGGACTAAAATGTGGTTCAATGAGATGAAAATAATTTTTGGTGAATAGTAACTTTTTACTTTTTTTTTACCGCGGTTAATAGTAAATAGGGTAACTAAGGGTAAATATGATATTAATATTACCCTAACACATGTCCTAATTCTATTGGACAAGTGTAATTCGACCAAAAACAAACTTAGGAATAAAATATGACCATTTAGGCCCACTTGGATTAGATTAGGACATTTATTATTAATTTATTTAAAGAAGGGTTAAAATAGTTAAAATCAAAGTTTAATAAGAAAATCATTTTTAATATGGGGTTATACATAAGATAAATTCGATTGTAAATATTCATTAGAAAGATAAAAAGATGTCCTACATGATGGTATTTTATTTGTAATTTTTAGACATCAAATAATTTAATTTATTTTGACACAAAGATGATGCAGTAATTATCTTATTAATGAAATATTGACCAAATTAATAATATAAATACCAAAATAAATGTAATTTGAGACTTTTTATGAATTCCACTAATTTTATAGGTTACTATGATATATTAATGTTTATTTAATCAACTTGTTTCGAACATTTAATTCTGTTATGACTTTCACAAAAATCATATATCAAATAGTGTCAAAATTGACACAAAATAGTTTTTAAATCAAATATTATATTATTAATTGTTATTTTATTCCTAAAAATCTAAGGTTCGGCCAAATGACTTAGATAAGGATATATATATTAATAATAAACAATTTGGGGTTCGTTTGGCATGTTATAGTAAGAGTATTGACCATATAGTGAAAGAAAACAAAAAGACACGGTAAAAGTTAAATTATTTAACTTAGAGTTAAATCTAATTGATAAGGTTAAAATAAAATCCTAAACTTGTCTAAATTCTATTGGTTGATAGAATTTCGACCCATCCCCACTTTAGCTTCGAAATAAGACCCTTTGGAACCATTATAAACCGATTTTGACTTTAATATAAAATAATATTTTGAGATATTCCGAAGGTGCCCCTCTCCTCCCTTATAAGAGGACACCTCCTCCCCCTCCTCCTCACACCAAATTGAGCACTCAAGCTCTGCCAACCCCTGACAAAATCTCTTCTCCACTTCCCTAGCAACATCCTAGAGGTTCTGGTCTTACTCAAAGACCAATTTTAGTTCCCTAAGAGGAGGTCTCCAAAAGGCGCTTCAAAGAAGAGGTAATTACCGTTACCAATTCTTTCATCTTTATTTCTTCTTCCACTTCTTCTTCTTAGGCTGTTTCATTATGAAGTAATAACATCAGTATCACTAATATACTGATATGTTATTATAAGTATGAAACAAACCTATTTCACCATCTATCCATCCTACGGAAAAATAAATCACCGCGCGTGCGTACGTACGGAATACCGTCTCCACGTCGTGGTGTAATCTATTTTCCACCACCACCTTACACGGATGGGTATAATGGTGTAAAGAATAACTATACATAGTTATTACAACATCATATTGATTCTGATATATTGTATAATCCACTCTAATTCAATTCAATATTTATAGAAATGATATCATCGCTCGTGCGTACGTACGGAATACCGTCTCCACGACGCGATGAGATTCATTCTCCATGTTAACCATTTAAGAATGATTATAATGTATATATAAGAAATAATAATGAAATATATGACATTATAAAGCTACTGGATTTATGTATATATATACCTATGTATGTCATCTACTTACTTCCATTTCAAGACAATAAGGAAAGGAAAACAGCGTTCATGCGTACGTACGGACTACCGTCTCCATGAACGGTGTTTTTCATTTTATTTATCTACCTATTATATATATATATATATATACTGAATATATATGATATATAAATCATATTTTATATTCTGGAAGTAAGTAAATCATGATATAAGTAATAATGATGTCAAGAACAACAAGTCAAAACACCTACGATAAATGAAACGATTTTACCCAAAACGCTTCTTTAACATAGAAATTACAAAAGAACGGGTAATATAATGTCATAAGTGAACCATATATGATATCATAACAATGAATATGATTCTGTAATAAGTCAATAACATGATTTAAATCATTATACAGGAGGTTTGGACACGTACAAGCAAGTCGGACCTAAGGTAAGGGAAATATCCCAATCTCATTTTTATCCGAGATTGTTTATTCGTAAGTATTTACTAGGGTGTCTTTTATCATCCACATCCATGTTTCATCAATATTTAATATTATTTCCATCCACCTACAATTGTTTAAATCCATTTTTACCCTTCGGTGAGTTTTTAGTAATATGTATGAAAGGAATCTTTTGTCGTTTTTCGTACGAGGTACTTTTTGACTTTTCCGACAAAAGTACGAAGAATGTTTTTTTTAACTTATACGGCATGAATGGATTTTTAAAACATTATTTCCAAGAAGCTTCCTTTACAAGTTTTCAAGTTTATTTTTAATCAACTTCTTTTATTTTAAAGTTGTATGACATGTTATGAAAGGAAAAATGTTTTTGAAGAAGAAAGGATATTTTCCTCAAGAATGGAGTTCAAGTGTTTTATCAAAATTATTTTCCATCTAAGATAATAAAGGGTTCTGTTTTATCCCTGTTATTAAATTGATTTGATCATGTTGTGATGGAATTATTTTTATGAATTCCTTTATCTTATATGAATTGATTTATGATGTCATGATGTTTCAAGAATCCCATTTTTGTTACATGTGTTATACGATGATGTATGATTTATGATTATGTGGCACACATAAGAAAGGATTCATTATAAGATGGGTGGGACCTATATCTCCCTCCAATGCATTGGGTAAAGATTTTATATCTCATGAGATAGACATGGCTGGAATGGTAGGTTATACCGGTTCAGTGAAACAGGACTGAAACGAGGAGTGAACTCGGTTCAGAAAGGGACTTTGTCCACTAAGATAGTCTTGGCAATGAGTCATGACTAACAAGAAATGATTTTCCATGATTATGTGTGCATGCCACAAAGTTTCAAGTTTTATGTTATGATTATGGGGATCTCATTTTCACTACTATGATTTATCCCATGTTATGAAATTATGCTCTCTTTTGCAGGTTAAGATTTCCAAAAAAGTTATGTTCTTATGAAAATTATGTGATTGATATTTCTTTTGTTTACCCTTACTGAGCATTTGAGCTCACCCTTTTATGTTTCCTTTTCCCCAGGATATAAAGAAAGGTTTTAGGTAAAAAAAAAAGGGAAGATCTTTATGGGAGATGTTGAAGATCTTTCACCAGGATTATAAGATTACGTTCCGAGTTTCCAAAGACACTAAACTATTACGGTCCTTGTGTGTGTGTTTTTGTTATGTACTAAGTATTCCGCAAATGTAATGTAATGTCCATGTACGATAAGCTTCGGGTCTCTACAGTTGGTATCAGAGGAAAGGTTTAGTCAACCTTTGGAAACTAGGACGCGAAAACGTTAGTGAGATCCCTAGAGATATTTCTAAGGTATGTCTAGGGATGTCCCTAAGGATAAGTATACGTATAAGATATAGTCCTAGAACTACGGTAACGATCTTAGAATTTATCCTAAGATGTTAGATATTGAGGGTGCTCCCCCTTTACTATGTTGTCTTCCCTAGCATGATTTTTGATTCTCACAAAATTATTTTTGTGTTTTAGTTAATGGAGGGAACCAAAAGGAATTCGGTTAACATTGAATCCAATGGACAAATTGGTGACTATGAGCAACAAAATTGTGTAATGCCTAGAGAGAAAGATGTTGTGATTATGCCGAATCAATCATCGCGATATATGATTAACAAGGTGAAATTTAGTGGAATGCCTAATTCTTCAAAGAAGAGGAAGATAGACTATTATGCATGTTCGCATGTTGAGGAGCATAAAGAAAGGAAGATTGAGATTTCTAAAGAAGGGAAGAAGAACCTTGAGGAATACCTCAAATGGAGGGACCGATGTTATCTGTGTGGAGAAAAGGGTCATAGAGTGACAGACTGTTATGGAGTTCAATGTCTTATTTGTGGAGAACATGGGCATTACCCAACTCAATGCCCTGACCTAGAAAGTTACTTCTAAATCAAGGAAGGACTTATTCCAGGATAATCATTGATGTGGATGGACTGAAGTGTTTATGTATTGGTATTCAAGAATAATGTTGTTGAGGTACTTTTATGGTGTATTGGAATATTTATGTATTGCTCTAATGTGGTATTCGAAGTGATTGAGGTATTTTTGGAAAAAAGATGATATGCGAATAATGAAGGGAAAATGAAATATTTGATAGTATTCATGAGCTCATGATTAATATAAGGACTAAGTGATATCATGGTTTGAGTATATAGAATTTTGAGGATTTTGGTAACTTTTAACTGCACTCATGTTTTCACTAAGGTATTCAAGAGAATACACGATTAAGGACTTTGAATGTTTGGAATGTGACCAACAAGACATATCTTATGATATGTGGGGATCAACGACAGTATTAAATCTCTGGTAATCGATGTCACTATATTATGAGAGTGGACTGCAGTATTATGTATAAGCCTAAAGATTAGACTGGATTATGTTGGACATAAGTTAGTATTGTTTAAGGATAGAATATTTTCGATATTATTGATGGGATGTTATAGTAACGTAGTTTTAGAAAAAGGGACAACCTGCAGGACAGGCGACAACCCATCGCTTCGGACAAGGCTGTAGGAATCGAACCCACAACCGAAGTGCGACTGGCCTTTATCGCCTACCACTAGCCTACAGGAAGTTCCTGTTTAGTAGAAACTAGTTTTATTATATTAAGCAGTATGATATATGAAGTATAAGTCCATTTTAGGAACTATATATGATTAATCTCACTATAGAATGACTTATGTATATTTAATAACTTTTGCTTACCTTTTGTTTGAGACAGATGGAATGACCCGTCATTCTATCACATGATCTGCTAACACTTCACGAATAACAAATTCAACTTCATTTATTTAAGAGATGAAGTGGAAATTGTTCAAGGCATGAACAACAGTGATATTGTATCAAAATAAAGTAATTATTTATTCTAATTCAAATTTTCAACTTTAGGGAAATGATCTTGAAAACCAAAAATGTTGTCCGAGTGATCTTATACCTGATGAATCAGATGGTACCTTATATCATCACAAATCTATGGATTTGTGATTACTGGCTTTTCCATAGCCATGTTCTCTACCACTCTCCATCAGAACATGATGGTTAGATTTCTCTTCCATATCCATATTTTCACCTATGTGGAAACCCAGTGATTAGTTTATTTGGGTAATCGTTACATTTCATACTTTAGTTTTTAAAGCCAAGTTTTGGTATTCTTTTTTTACGATGTGGGTTTCTATTAAAGAAACTTTCAAATAGTAAACCATTTATAACCCCGAAGAATTTCGAGGGCGAAATTCATTTTAAGGGGGGTAGAATGTAACAGCCCGAGATTTTATGAAAAATATTTTTTTTTATTTTACTAATGTCTTGTGTTATACGCTACACCAAAAGGAGCTTGCACAACACACATCCTTGACTTGCCTTGCATTACACGCAATCACGACCTTCCTCGATAGCGTGTGTAGTACGCAATACCGAGTTTCACTAAACAGCGATATGCTATAAAAATATTATTAAAACTAGCCATTATGAATAGTAATAACCACTTTTTGAAATCCAGTAAATCTTATTTTTCAAAATGAACTTTATTTTTGGATTCGGAGTATCGAATTTAGCCTAAGGTGAAATTTTGGTACTTTTCGGATAACTTTCATATTCTGATGAATAGTGAAAATTACTAAATTATAATTAAAAACAACTTTTTTAATCGAAATAATTAATAGTGATAAATCATTAATTTGAGTGGTTTTAAAGTATATTTAGAATATATTTTTACAATTTAATACAATGTTGGTCATTGGATGTAATTTCACATTTAAACTAGACATAAACAAGTGTCAATCTTTTGATAGATATTGTTTCTTAAAAACACGCTATTTGTTTTAACAGCGGGATTTAATTATAAAATTAATTAATGCAACTTTTATGTTATGAATTTGGTAAAATAGACTTCATTTTTGAATTCGGAATATGAAATATAGCTTGGGATGAAATTTTGGCATTGTTCTGAAAAACATCAATTTTTGATGAATAGTGAAACTACTAAGTGGTAGGTTAAAAACTGAATTTTGCATAAAACTTAATTTTACCGCTTCTGTGAATGGAATTTCGAAAATCCGAGAGACACGGTTAATATCAAGGACTAAAATGTGGTTCAATGAGATGAAAATAATTTTTGGTGAATAGTAACTTTTTACTTTTTTTTACCGCGGTTAATAGTAAATAGGGTAACTAAGGGTAAATATGATATTAATATTACCCTAACACATGTCCTAATTCTATTGGACAAGTGTAATTCGACCAAAAACAAACTTAGGAATAAAATATGACCATTTAGGCCCACTTGGATTAGATTAGGACATTTATTATTAATTTATTTAAAGAAGGGTTAAAATAGTTAAAATCAAAGTTTAATAAGAAAATCATTTTTAATATGGGGTTATACATAAGATAAATTCGATTGTAAATATTCATTAGAAAGCTAAAAAGGTTTCCTACATGATGGTATTTTATTTGTAATTTTTAGACATCAAATAATTTAATTTATTTTGACACAAAGATGATGCAGTAATTATCTTATTAATGAAATATTGAAAAAATTAATAATATAAATACCAAAATAAATGTAATTTAAGACTTTTTATGAATTCCACTAATTTTCTAGGTTACTATGATATATTAATGTTGATTTAATCAACTTGTTTCGAACATTTAATTCTGTTATGACTTTCACAAAAATCATATATCAAATAGTGTCAAAATTGACACAAAATAGTTTTTAAATCAAATATTATATTATTAATTGTTATTTTATTCCTAAAAATCTAAGGTTCGGCCAAATGACTTAGATAAGGATATATATATTAATAATAAATAATTTTGGGTTCGTTTGGCATGTTATAGTAAGAGTATTAACCATATAGTGAAAGAAAACAAAAAGACACGGTAAAAGTTAAATTATTTAACTTAGAGTTAAATCTAATTGATAAGGTTAAAATAATATCCTAAACTTGTCTAAATTCTATTGGTTGATAGAATTTCGACCCATCCCCACTTTAGCTTCGAAATAAGACCCTTTGGAACCATTATAAACCGATTTTGACTTTAATATAAAATAATATTTTGAGATATTCCTAAGGTGCCCCTCTCCTCCCTTATAAGAGGACACCTCCTCCCCCTCCTCCTCACACCAAATTGAGCACTCAAGCTCGGCCAACCCCTGCCAAAATCTCTTCTCCACTTCCCTAGAAACATCATAGAGGTTCTGGTCTTACTCAAAGACCAATTTTAGTTCCCTAAGAGGAGGTCTCCAAAAGGCGCTTCAAAGAAGAGGTAATTACCGTTACCAATTCTTTCATCTTTATTTCTTCTTCCACTTCTTCTTCTTAGGTTGTTTCATTATGAAGTAATAACATCAGTATCACTCATATACTGATATGTTATTATAAGTATGAAACAAACCTATTTCACCATCTATCCATCCTACGGAAAAAGAAATCACCGCGCGTGCGTACGTACGGAATACCGTCTCCACGCCGTGGTGTAATCTATTTTCCACCACCACCTTACACGGATGGGTATAATGGTGTAAAGAATAACTATACATAGTTATTACAACATCATATTGATTCTGATATATTGTATAATCCACTCCAATTCAATTCAATATTTATAGAAATGATATCATCGCTCGTGCGTACGTACGGAATACCGTCTCCACGACGCGATGAGATTCATTCTCCATGTTAACCATTTAAGAATGATTATAATGTATATATAAGAAATAATAATGAAATATATGACATTATAAAGCTACTGGATTTATGTATATATATACCTATGTATGTCATCTACTTACTTCCATTTCAAGACAATAAGGAAAGGAAAACAGCGTTCATGCGTACGTACGGACTACCGTCTCCATGAACGGTGTTTTTCATTTTATTTATCTACCTATTATATATATATATATACTGAATATATATGATATATAAATCATATTTTATATTCTGGAAGTAAGTAAATCATGATATAAGTAATAATGATGTCAAGAACAACAAGTCAAAACACCTACGATAAATGAAACGATTTTACCCAAAACGCTTCTTTAACATGGAAATTACAAAAGAACGGGTAATATAATGTCATAAGTGAACCATATATGATATCATAACAATGAATATGATTCTGTAATAAGTCAATAACATGATTTAAATCATTATACAGGAGGTTCGGACACGTACAAGCAAGTCGGACCTAAGGTAAGGGAAATATCCCAATCTCATTTTTATCCGAGATTGTTTATTCGTAAGTATTTACTGGGGTGTCTTTTATCATCCACATCCATGTTTCATCAATATGTAATATTATTTCCATCCACCTACAATTGTTTAAATCCATTTTTACCCTTCGGTGAGTTTTTAGTAATATGTATGAAAGGAATCTTTTGTCGTTTTTCGTACGAGGTACTTTTTGACTTTTCCGACAAAAGTACGAAGAATGTTTTTTTTTAACTTATACGGCATGAATGGATTTTTAAAACATTATTTCCAAGAAGCTTCCTTTACAAGTTTTCAAGTTTATTTTTAATCAACTTCTTTTATTTTAAAGTTGTATGACATGTTATGAAAGGAAAAATGTTTTTGAAGAAGAAAGGATATTTTCCTCAAGAATGGAGTTCAAGTGTTTTATCAAAATTATTTTCCATCTAAGATAATAAAGGGTTCTGTTTTATCCCTGTTATTAAATTGATTTGATCATGTTGTGATGGAATTATTTTTATGAATTCCTTTATCTTATATGAATTGATTTATGATGTCATGATGTTTCAAGAATCCCATTTTTGTTACATGTGTTATACGATGATGTATGATTTATGATTATGTGGCACACATAAGAAAGGATTCATTATAAGATGGGTGGGACCTATATCTCCCTCCAATGCATTGGGTAAAGATTTTATATCTCATGAGATAGACATGGCTGGAATGGTAGGTTATACCGGTTCAGTGAAACAGGACTGAAACGAGGAGTGAACTCGGTTCAGAAAGGGACTTTGTCCACTAAGATAGTCTTGGCAATGAGTCATGACTAACAAGAAATGATTTTCCATGATTATGTGTGCTTGACACAAAGTTTCAAGTTTTATGTTATGATTATGGGGATCTCATTTTCACTACTATGATTTATCCCATGTTATGAAATTATGCTCTCTTTTGCAGGTTAAGATTTCCAAAAAAGTTATGTTCTTATGAAAATTATGCGATTGATATTTCTTTTGTTTACCCTTACTGAGCATTTGAGCTCACCCTTTTATGTTTCCTTTTCCCCAGGATATAAAGAAATGTTTTAGGTAAAAAAAAGGGAAGATCTTTATGGGAGATGTTGAAGATCTTTCACCAGGATTAGAAGATTACGTTCCGAGTTTCCAAAGACACTAAACTATTACGGTCCTTGTGTGTGTGTTTTTGTTATGTACTAAGTATTCCACAAATGTAATGTAATGTCCATGTACGATAAGCTTCGGGTCTCTACAGGCATGCTTTTGCCTTTATGGAAATTGATGAAAATGAACTTAATGAATATAGTGAACAGAACTTCAAAGAATGATAGGGGGTGTGATCGATGATCTATTGTACTCTTTATGTTGTTATGTGTTGTGAATTTTATGGGCCTATGCTCAATAAAAATCAATGTCGATGGTGGCCTTTCTTTGTGCACTAATGAACCTCGGTTCTCCTAGATATTTAAATAACCGTAACATGGAATTGGTTAATTACGTATACTCAGTTAAATAAATTGAAAGCACCAGGATCAACCCTTTTCTGTGATAACCCCGGTTAAAGCATAGTGGAATTGAAACCATGGAGTGTGTTAAATCTTTTAAATCTGAAAATACCTACATGGGCATGCCTTGTTTTGGTGGTAGCGGTTTGGTTTTTTCTTTCACGGGCCGATTGTTGGGGTGATATGAGTGGGGATGGGATCCCATGTTGATATACTTTCGCTGGTTGTGAATTTGAGTCAGTGTGGTTACTCTGCTTATATCACAAATTGGGGTGGAATCCTCTTTTGTTGAGAAACCGTTGGCTCCTAGATTTTGGGGACATGGGGCTATGTCTTGGGGTTTTCTTTGGTTCCAGTACTTTGATGGATCCCACTAATCCCTTTGTTGTTGGGAGTTTACATGAGAACCAGGTGTGAATGTTTAAGTTTTTGTTTGACTGTCTTCTTTCTCTGGCTTGCGGTTTTTCCTGTTAATTTCCCAGTAGTGTAGAATTCACCTAAATGGGGTTACTTGAATATGAAAACAGTGACATTTTAAATAGGAATTGGTTTTTTGGAATGATTTGTGCCTTGGTCTTGAGTGATGTGTTTTACTTTTATGAATGAGTAGTAACGAGGGTGTTTTTGATTAAGTTTTGGAACCCCTATGTTGGGATGAGTGTTTGTTACCTATACATATACCTGTAGCTTTTATGTTTCTTATTAGCACCCTATCCAAGTTGAGCACTTATTGACGAACACCCCATTTCATGGGGAGGGTGTTTTTTCCAACACTCCTATGAGTGGATGGTTATTAGATCCTTTTCTTCTCCCTTTCCTGAATAGCCCAAGACTCTTCGGGCAGGCTGTGATGGCCTGAAGTCCATATCGGCCCAAGAATCTTCCGGCAGGGCAGTTGTGGCGGTTGGCCCAGGTGTTTTCGGGCAAGTTCTTTCCCAAGTGTCTTTGGTATGAGGTCCAGGGGTCTTCGGGCGTGGTAGTAGTTATTCTAACCCAGGTGTTTGCGGGTGTGGTTACACGTGGTGGTTGTGGCCCATGGGTGTGCAGGCGGGGTTTGGCAGTGGGACTGCGGTAAGAATGGCATGATTGGTTTGATGCATAGGATGTCTTCAATAACCAGTGGGAAAGTGGTGTTGGGTACCCAAATATCAATGTGCTATTATGATACGTTAGTTGACTTGCGTTATTTGGGGAGTGTGCCTTGGTGAGGTTTGGGTGGATAGCTTTTCCTTGCTGGGTGTTTGGTTATCCCTTTTTCCACGGGATATTAGAATGTCTCTCAATTGTACATGAGATTCCTTGGTTTTCCTTACTGAGTATACTTTTATGCTCACCCTACTTATATAAAAATGCTTTCAGGTTTCGAGGAGGACTTGTAGGATCGTGCGTTACCATACTAGCTCGAACCTTTGGGGCATTTGATGTTGTTGATTTCCTTTTTCCTAGTATCTTTTTACTTTTGGGGTTTTGTGGCTTATAACTTTTACCTTTGAACATGCATATGGGAATAGTTTACTTTTAGCCATACTTTCATTTTCAGTTTTGGTGTTGTGGGATTTACTATCTTATCTCCCGATCTTATTAAAATAAAAAGGATAATGCCTTCCATTTAGTGTGTGATTTTATACCCTTGGTGCTAGTCGCCACTCCGGGACCTATTGAAGGCGGGTCTCGGGGGTCATTATCTCTCCTTCAACTTGAAGAAGGAAGGGTCTGCCAATCTGTTGTCCCTTCCCTCGTCTTGGTGAAGGCGGGTCGTGAAAGAATGGTATTAGAGGTAAAGGTTTGAGAGATAATACAGAGTCTATAGTTAGGCACAGTGATGATTGCATGGGATGTTAGGAAAACAGTGTTGGGTGACCTTGGTGCATGAATTAGGCCATGGGAGACCTGCTGGGACATGGGATTTTAGGGCCCCCTGTGATCCGATGCAAGGACTCTGGACCTACCGAACGACCAAGTGAGGCCACGCTGATTGTAGGGTAGAGACCCTAGGAAAGGTACATGCATCATAATGACTTGTGTTCTCATGTTTCATGGGTGTCTTGGTGATTCTAAATAAATTAATAAGTCTAAGAAAATTTAAGAACAATATTCTACACAACTCGGGCTTAGGCATTCCTTGTTTACCTAGCAGCTATGACACCTGGGAGGCGACCACGAGTAGTATAGACGATCGAGGCCCATGATGTTGACTTGGCCTATTGATAGAGGATCGGCCAAGAGGAGGTGGATAACCAGTGGCAAAAGACACTTTGAGCTTTTCAGTGACATAACCTCGAAAAGTACAAGGGAATTATCTTAGATGTGGAGACGGAGAGCTGGCATGAGGATCTAGTGATAGCTTTCAGCTTGATTCGGGATCCGACGGAGTACTGGGTGCCTCTAGCCATCAGCCAGATGTAGGGAGCAGTGCGTTAGTGGTGGAAGCTTTATCTTGGAGAGAGGAGAGAGACTTAGGTTGCATGGTCTGACTTCGAGAAGGAGTTATTGGCATAATTCCTCTCTTCCCCGTCGAAGGTTGAGAAGATACAAGAGTTACTCTCCCTCCCATAGGGGAGTATGTCAGTGAGAGATTTGGAGATCAAGTTCAAGGATCTCCTTTTCTTTTCTCCGGACCTCTTTTCGGATGAGGAGTCTCGGGTGAGACTTCTAGAGGAGGGACTCTGACCTCCTCTTCAGTATGTTTTTGTTCCCTTTTCCTTACCGACATACCTGGAGGTGCATAAGAAGGATGAAGTGGTGGAGAGGATGCACACACTAGGAGGTGTCTCGCGAGAAGGGATCCAATTGAGCCCGTCGAAGGGGAAAGCCTTCTGCAGTAGGCCCCCAGCATCAGGACCCTCTAGGTTTCAACCGGTAGGAAGCAGGAATCAGCAGTTCCAATTCCGATCCCCCGGTCCATGCCCTTTTCTTTCGGGCCCAAGACCGAGGTGCTTTGTCTGTGGGAGCCATGGAATTCTTCGGAATCAGTGCCCGGACAGAGTGTATTACAGCGGGGGTGGATAGGTTCATCGCCCACCTCAGCCACAGTAGTTTCCAGCCAGGCCCTTTCAGCAGCAACAGCAGGGGTAGTAGGCTCCCGCCCCTCCGAGGGAAGGCGTTGCAGGATGAGGATGACCTCAGGGCGCTCCATAGGGATTTCGACCATGGCATTGTCGAGGAGGCGGCCGATAGTAGGGAGGCAGAGGATCTGGGCATGGGCAGTTGCACGCCACTGAGGCAGCAGTCCCAGTAGGGCCAGAGGTCGTTCGAGGTATGATCATCTTGTTTAGTAATCTTGCATATGCCTTGTTTGATACCGGAGCTTCGCACTCCATTTTTACACCCTGTCTAGCCCATGCTTTGGGTTTAGATGTCGAGAGACATTCAGCGCCTTTGGGGATGAGCATGCCTGTCGGAGGATAGACCGACTTATCATATGTTTGATGAGGGTGTAGACTGATGATAGGGCCACATCATTCTACCAGGGATCTGCTATTTTTGCAGATATAGCCATATGATGTCATCCTAGGCATTAACTGGTTGTTCTCTGTGTGTGCCATCATTGATTGTTTCTGAGGAAGGGTCATGTTTTCAGATTTGGGCAGTCAATGTGTAACTTTCGTCGGCGAGCGGGGTTGTCAGAGAAGCATCGTGCGAGAGGAGCCTCTCCTTTCCTTGTTGGTTGAACTATCAGTGGAATCAGTAGATGCAGAAATGGTTGAGGTCCTAGGAATCATCAGTGAGTTTATGGACGTCTTTCCTGAGAAGGTGGAGACTCTACCCCCTCGACGGGATGTTGAGTTTGGGAGAGACTTGCAACCTGGTGTCCGTCTGATTTCGATGGCTCCCTATCGGATGGCAGCTTCTGAGCTGCGGGAGTTACGGATCCAGATTGACGATCTAATAAAGAAGGGTTTTGTTCGGCCAAGTGCATCGCCGTGGGGTGCTCCTGTGTTGTATGTGAAGAAGGAATATGGTGGTCTAAAGTTGTGCATAGACTACAAGAGGCTGAATCAGGTGACGATCAAGAATCACTACCCCCTCCCGAGGATAGACGATCTCTTCGACCAGGTGATGGGATTGGGTTGGTTCTAAAAGATCGATCTGCGGTCTGGATATCACTAAGTGCGGTTGAAGGAGGGTTACATGTCGAAGACTACCTTCAGGTGTAGATATGGGCACTTTGATTTTGTAGTCATGCCATTTGCCGTTACAAACACACCAGTTGTGTTCATGGGACTCATGAACTCCATCTTTCGGGAATATCTGGACCGGTTCACGGTCGTTTTTATTGACGACATTCTGATCTACTCATGATCAAATGGGGATCACATAGAGCACCTGAGGACAGTTTTAGAGGTCCTCTGATGGCACCAGCTCGATGGGAAACTATCCAAGTGCAAGTTCTGGACGCGAGAAGTGAATTTCCTTGGGCACATTGTGTCTGAGTAGGGGATAGCAGTGGACCCATCGAAGGTCGAGGAGGTTGTTTCTTGGGAATCACCCAACAACGTGGCAGAGGTTCATAGTTTCCTCAGGCTGACAGGTTACTACTAGAGGTTTGTGCCCAACTTCTTCCAAGTTGCGGCACCTTTGACATCCTTGACTAAGAAGGACCATGATTTTGTGTGGAACGAGCAGTGTGAGGCATCCTTCAGCTATCTGAATGATAAGTTGGTTAGTTCCCCAGTGATGAGGTTTCCAGAAGAAGGGGCGGCGTATGAGGTGTTCTGTGATGCTTCATGGAAAGGCCTCGGATGTGTGCTGATGCAGCAGTAAGGGGTGATCTCGTTTGGGTCTAGGCAGGTACGTCCCCATGAGCGTAACTATGCCACCCATGACCTAGAGCTTGCGTCGGTCATGTTCACCCTAAAGTTGTGACGACATTACCTCATCGGGGATCACATTCTTGTCTTCACGAACCACAAGAGCTTTAAGTATATCTTATCCCAGCAGGACCTGAACATATGATAGAAAATGTGGATGGAATTCTTTCAAGACTACGACATCAAGATTTATTACACCTCAGGAAAGGGGAATGTGGTGGCTGATACTTTGAGCCGGAAGTTTCGGAAGGATGCAGTCCGGGAGTCGGCAGATGTTTGGAAAGCAATGGAGGAGTTGGTTGTCCTGCACCTAGATGCAAGGATGGTAGGTGGAAGAGGTTGCCTGTATTAGATGACAGTGCAATATTCTCTGTTTCAACAGGTATAGGAGTCCCAATGGGGAGACTCGGAATGTGAGGTGATGCATGACCAGGTTAACCAAGGGGATGCTCCAGAAGGGTGGATGGAGGATGGTCAGAATAAAGTTCTTTTTCGAGGAAAGCTGTTAGTTCCAAAGGTGATGCCCGAGAGAGTTCTTAGTGAGTTCCACAAATCATCCCTAGAAGTGCACCCGGGGGTTTCCAAGATGTATCGGGGCTTAAGAGGTCAGTTCTGGTGGACTGGGGTGAAGCGGGCAGTGGTAGAGTTCATGGCCAAATTCTTGGTGTGTCAGCAGGTGAAGGTTGAACACCATGTTCTAGGCGGTTTGTTGCAGCCTCTGGATGTTCCCGAGTGGAAGTGGGATGACATCTCGATGGATTTCTTTACGAGTCTACCTAATGCTCAAGGAGGATGCGATGCTATCTGGGTATTGGTGGACCAGTTGACGAAGTCTGCTCACTTTCTACTGATCAAGGAGTCCAGTGCAGTAGAGTCCTTAGCACGAAGGAATATGGATGAGTTGGTGTAGTTTCATGTTGTTCCGAGATCCATAGTCTCAGATAGGGATGCACGATTTACCTCACGATTATGGAGCGGATTAAAGCATGCTTTTGGAACCCAGCTACATCTTAGCACTGCTTTCCATCCCCAGATAGATGGACAGACAGAGCACACTATCCAGTACTTGGAGGATATGTTGTTGGCATGTAATCAGGACTGAAAAGGATCGTGGGTGTGACACTTTCCACTGGTAGAGTTTTCCAAAAGTAATATCTATCACTTTACAATTGGAATGGCTCCATTTGAAGACCTATATGGAAGGCTGTGTCACTCACCGGTGTGCCAGACTGAGGTTGGGGAAACGAGCATTCATCGCCCAGAGGTGGTGCAGAGTACGACAGAGAAGGTTCAGCTTATACAGGAAAGGATAAAGGTCACCCAAGACCGACAGAAGTCATATTCCAATAAAAGGAGGAGGCCCTTGGAGTTTTAGGTTGGATACCACGTGTTCTTGAAGGTCTCCCATCAGCGTGGACAGCGGAGGTTCGGTAGAGGGGGTAATCTTTCTCCTAGATTCATCGGACCCTTCTAAGTGTTGCAGCGGGTCGGTGAAGTGGCTTCCCAGCTAGCACTACCACCGCCGCTACTGATGATACATGATGTTTTCCATGTGTCCCAGCGCAGTCGGTATCTACATGACGATTCACACATCCTTGACATGGGAGAACTAGATATCGAGGATGACGTGAACTTTGTGGAAAGACCAGTGAGGATCGAGGATCATGAAGAAAAGGTGCTTCGTGGGAAAACCATTCCTTTAGTTTGAGTGTTGTGGAAGCACGGTGGGCTTGAGGAGAGTACCTGGGAATGGGAAGCACAAATACGCGCCCAGTACCCAGGGTTGTTTTGAGTTTTGTGTTGTTCTATTTATGCTTGTTTGGGATGGAACTCTTCACCTTGTTGACTGTGGAATGTGTGGTTTTCCTTATTCTCTGAATGTGTGTGAAAAGTCCTATCTATGGGGAGGGGAGGACCCAATCACTAATCAAGACGCCTTAAGGTGGATGCAATTAAAACCATGCGGGCGAGTCAGTGCCGCCCAAAGCAGATAGTATCTTGACGTGGGGGAGGAGACTCCCCAACCCATAGGACTGGGCAGTTTGACCCGGGTATGTTACTTGGTTCTTGAGAGGGAGGTGTTTCTAGATAACGATGTGGTTCACTCCTAAGAGGTATCTTTTGAGGTGGTTGTTCAGACCCTCTCTTCTCTTCTGGTTTCTTTTGATTCTCGAGGGTGAGAATAGTTTGATAGGTATCTATTGTAATGGCCCAGACCCTCATGGCCCATTACTTTGCCAAAAGTGAGGCTCTACCAAAACAATGGCACCGTGACGGTAGCACCGGTCACTGTGGAACTGTGATGGTGGCACCGTGAGGGTGACACGGTGATGGTTACACTTTGAAGGTGACACCGTGACGGTGACACCGTGACGGTGACACTGGGACGGTGGCATCGTGTCCTCTTCATTCTTTTCCAGTTCCCAACCTTTCCTCTCCCGAAGTAAATTAATTCTTTTGACTTTATTAAATCCCATAATTAATACCTAAAAATCCGGAGAAATATCCCCGATGGGGAATATTAAATAACCACATAATACAATTGTGTGTAACTGCCCAAATCGTGTGGGAAACCACGATCCGACTTTCAAGGTGTTTAAAATCCACATATCCCATAACAACAGGATTTTATCTATATATCGCAGAGGAAGATCTTCTTTCTCTTCTTCCTTTTGGCCGAATCCTCTCATTCTCCCTGGTGCGCCTGCGCTCGAGTCGTCTGCTCGTCCTTGGAGTTCCCGACGTCCCTCCCCTACAAATCGTGCATCCCCTGTTCTTGGTGCGTGGAGAAAAATGTCGATCCTTGATCAATCAAGTAGGGATTTTCTCCATTGTATCTCCTTTCTGTGTATCATGCAGGGTGGGAATGCTTTTGCCTCTGTGGAAATCGATGAAACTGAACTTAATGAAGATAATGAATGGACCTTTAAAGAATGAAAGTGGGGGTGATCGATGATCTGTTGTACTCTTTATGTTGTTATGTGTTGTGAATTGTACAGGCCTAGGCTCACTGAAAATCATGGTCGTTGGTGGTATTTCTCTGTGCACTAATGAACTTCGGTGCTCCTAGATTTTTAAATAATTGTAACATGGAATTGGTTAATTACGTATACTCGATTAAATAAATTGAAAGCACCAGGATCAACCCTTTTCTGTGATAACCTTAGTTAAATCACTGTGGAATTGAAACCATGGAGTATGTTAAATATTTTAAATCTTAAATTACCTGCATGGGCCTTCCTTTTGTTTGTGCTACCGGTTTGGTTGTTCCTTTCTCGGGCCGATTGCTGGGGTGATATGAGTGGGGATGGGATCCCCTGTTGTTATACTTTCACTGTTTGTGAATTTGAGGTTGTGTGGTTACTCTGCTAATTTCATGAATTGGGATGGAATCCTCTATTGTTGATAAACCGTTGGCTTTTGGATTTTGGGGACATGGGGCTATGTCTCGGGGTTTTCTTTGGTTCCAATACTTTGAGGGATCTCACTTATCCATTTGTTGTCGAGACTTTACAAGAGAACCGGGTGTGAATGTTTAAGTTTCTGTTTGATTGTCTTCTTTCTCTGGCTCGCGGTTTTTCCTGTTAATTGCCCAGTAGTGTAGAATTCACCTAAATGGGGTTACAAGAATATGAAAACATGAACTGTTTAAATAAGAATTGGTTTTTGGGAATGATTTGTGGCTTGTCCGTGAGTGAAGTGTTGTTATTTCATGAATGAGTAGTAACGAGGGTGTTTTTGCTTAGGTTTTGGAACCCCTAGGTTGGGATGAGTGTTTTCTACCTATACATATACCTATAGATTTTATATTTCTTATTTGTGCCCCACACAAGTTGAGCACTTAGTTCCAAACACCCCATTTCATGGGGAGGGTGTTTTTCCCAACACTCCTATGAGTGGATGGTTACTAACTCCTTTTCTACTCCCTTTCCCGAATAGCCCAAGACTTTTAGGGTAGGATGTGATGGCATGAAGTCCATTATCATCCCAAGAATCACCGGGCATGGTAGTTGTGGCAGTTGGCCCTAGTGTTTTTGGGCAGGTTGTTTCCCAGGTTTCTTTGGGATGAGGCTCAGGTGTTTTCGGGCATGGTAGTAGTTGTTTTGATACAGGTGTTTGTGGATGTGGTTACATGTGGTGGTCGTGGACCAGGTGTGTGCAGGCGGGGTTTGGCAGTGGGACTGCGGTGAGAATGGGAGGATTGGTTCGATGTGTATTATGTCTTCAATAACCAGTGGGAAAGTGGCAGGGGGTACCCAAATATCGATGTGCTATTACTATATGTTACTTGACTTGCGTTATTTGGGGAGCGTGCCTTGGTGAGGTTTGGGTGGATAGCTTTTCATTTTTGGGTGTTTGGTTATCTATTTTCCATGGGACATTAGAATGTCTCCTCAATTGTTCACAAGAGTCCTTGGTTTTCCCTACTGAGTATAATTCTAGGCTCACCCTACGTATATAAAACTACTTTCAGGTTTCCAGGAGGACTTGCAGGATCGTGTGGGACCGTACTATCTCTGACCTTTGGGGCAGTTTCTGTTGTTGATTTCCCTTTTCTTGATATATTTTTACTTTTGGGGTTTTTTGGCTTGTATATTTTACCTTTGAACATGGATATGGGAATGGTTTACTTTCAGCCGTACTTTCACTTTCAGTTTTGGTGTTGTGGGATTTACTATCTTATCTCCCGATCTTATTAAAATAAAAAGGCTAATTCCTTCCATTTAGTGTGTGATTTTATACCCTTTGTGCTAGTCGCCACTCCAGGACCTATTGAAGGGGGGTCTTAGGGGTCATTATCTCTCCTTCAACTTGAAGAAGGAAGGGTCTGGAAATCTTTTACCCCTACCCTCATCTTGGTGAAGGCGGGTCGTGACAGAGTCTATCACCAGGTCATTGAATGATTTCTATGTATCTCCTAATTGGGTGAGTCTTAATAAGTGTTTCGAAATTAATTTTAATTGTTTATAACTAAGTGAGTCTTCCACTATGTTACTAGATGATATATATATCTTTCATGGAAGGGATAGTCTTCCCCATAGTTTTAGAAAACCTATTAGTTGTTTCCTATATTAGAGTGGTTATTCCACCAATTTCTAGATGAGGGTTGTTATTTTTATTGGTTGGGAGTGTCTACTATATCAGTTTCCAAATTAGTATATTACTATCAAAGGAACTCTAGAATAGGATGAAGAAAATATTATTGATACCTGTTATCACCTTATAACATAACTATCAATGGTGATTATTTATTATACATCCAAAAAATATACTTATTTCTAATCATTTCGCACGTGAATACTTTATATTTAATTATTATAATAGGGAACCAATAAGCAGTTCCCAACCAAATTTTACTCAAACGTTTCTTAGGTGGCCATAAATCTCTTGAACCTGAGTAGACCTAACTATTCAAAGGTTCAGGTAGTGTAAAGGACTAATATTATATAATCATGTTGGGATATAGTGATAGTGATTATGAGATGGATGATATTCGGATCAGAGAGAGAAGTAGAACCACATGTTTTAATTTATATTATTTATTCTTATATATGATTGGCCTAGTGGGTGATCAATTGTGAGGTATGACTATATAGTACCACATTTCATTTTTTTAATGAATGAATCTTGTGTATTGGTGTTTTTGTACTATGATTATTTATTCTAAATGTTGTATGATATTTTTGTAATTTTTTACTCAAATATGGAGGTGTTTTTCCCAATGAAGACAGCTTAGAACCTCTATATTAGTCAGTTGCCTTTGAAATACGGGTAGGTGCACATAAGTTCCCCTAACATCATCGACTCAGGCACTAATGAGTGGTCTTGGGTCAAGGTTTTTATAGAAGGTGAAGGAATAACATAAATATATTTTGTGTATTTTTATGAAGACTCTAAAATAATGATGTTGTATTCCAAATTATTATTTTTTGAATTCTTGATATAGATTGTATCATTCTTGGATCATGTATTTACAAGAGAGTATATATATATATCCTGTAAGGATAAAAGTGATTGAAAAATGGAAGAAAAAACTACTATAATAGAGATTCATAGTTTTATTGGATTTATTTGATACTATCATTATTTTATGATAAATTACTCTTAACTTCCCAATCAATTAAACATCTTAACTCATAAGGGAGTTAATTTTCTCTAACTATTAAAATGAGAGGATAGATTCCTTGATATTTATATAATATTGGTCACTACACGTGTACTCATATTACATTTTCGTTGAGATAGGTTCGTTATATAAAATTATGCATTAAAGAAAGAATTGGGGTGTTTCCTTTTCAAAATTGGTAAGCTGGAATATTAAGACCCATTTCTATTAAAGGAGTATTAGAAAAATTATCGAATGAATGATTTAGTGACACCCACTATAATATTTTCATTAAGAAAATTTAGGAATTATCTATATAAAAAATTATTGTTATAGATGCTAATCAAAAGATTATAGAGTATTTATTAACAAAAAAATATAAAAATTGGACAAAAGAGATTTTTAATGGTGATCTAGGACATTGATTAATAAATACATTAAAATATTAGAATAAAGATCATGTATATGATACTATAAACAAAAATGAGCGTGCTACCTAATCCATTGTGTGAATTGAAATAGACCTAATAGTCATGGAATCTCAAAGGATGGACATGAAAATAAAAAGGTAATGGAATAACTCATACCATTCCCAATCAATAGTTCAAATATACATCTATAAAAAGATTAAAGAGACAAAGAAATAATATATATATATACACTAATGATGATTGAGAACATTAAAGAGTTTATCCATGGAACTAATTGAATTATATTATTAAAAAATGATTATTTGACATATATATACATGAACTTAAGAGAGAGTTTTTTCATATTCACATTAATAATAATTTCATATTCACTAGGAGAAGCAAAATGGTGTTAAGAGATCTCATTGAGCACTTTTAGTGGAACAAAAAGAAGTAGAATATTCAATATTATATGTAATGATGATTGGTCATCTAATAAGTTATGGTTAAATTAATATAATATATGGAGATGAGGAATCCATTAAACATACATGTATATAAATAAGATAAAATAACCATAGGGATCACCATTGGTATCACCAAAAACAATAAAATAAATAATTCTATTTCGGTATAGTTGACCAACTTATGAAGCTGTCTCAAATTATAGTTATTTGAGATGATTAACCAATAAATAAATACAATAATATTTACATAAAATAATTTTTATGGGTATATGAAAAATAAAATTTTAAGGCATTTGATCAAGATTAGTGGTTCACCTCAAAGTATTGGACATGCTTTCAGTGAGCAGTAATCAGATATATAGTATTTAGAAAAGTATATCACCCAAAGACATAATTTAAGTATGAAATATTAATTAAAAATAAATAGTATATATTGAGATAAATCTTTTTTTATTTAAAATAATTATTATATTAATATCTTCCTCTTGTAGAGTTTATAAAAAAATAGTAGTTTCTGTTCTAACATTCAAAAATCATCGTACAAGGTTGTGTATAAGAAGAGTTTAAAAACAAAGACATGATGTGATGGAGGTGGAGAGAACAAGAAATTGGGAATAGATAATGGTCAATAGATAATTGATAAGATCTAAATTATTCTTTAGAATATTAAAAAATCTAAATTTTAGTGGAATATTTTTTATGATTTATAGATAATATTAGGAGTTTCATGTTAAAAAAAGTGAATTATTTGAAATATCAGGTTAATAGTGGGTTATGGGATTCAAGAATAAGGGAATGTTTCACCCAAGATATATAATTCCTTTTATGATCCTTAATCATATGGTAACTATAGCCTACCATCTAGTATTTCCACTAGTACATTCATTAGTGAATGATGTGCCTAATGTATCACTTTTGAGAAAGGAAATACCCAATCCAACACAAGTATATAACCCATAGGTTGTAAAAATGAATTATGAGTAATCTATTAAGAAACAAAATATAGAAACATTTTATTATATAGATAATGTACTATGAAAAAATATAACTCACTAGTTTAATATTATTTGAAAAATCATATGTTTGGGGAAATAAAACAAGAATTTAGAAATATAGTGGTGAAAAACTACCGTAATATTTTTTATCAGTGTAATGAAATTTTGATGGATTTTTTTTAAATTCATATAGAATTTCACAAATAATAATTTTCTACTAAATTACTATATTGAATAATTTGTTTAAAATGAATCACTGAACAAAAATTTAAAAAATTATTAAATTAATAAATAATATTATACCATAATATAAGTTAATTAAATATGAGAAAATAATTTGAAACATCATTATGAAAATTTCAAGAGGAATAAAACCCAAAAAAATTCATTGAAATTGAAGGATTTATCCATGTCATTTTCCATAAAGATCATACAACTTATTAAAAAACTGAAAGAATGTTTTTTTTGAAATATAATAGAAATGTAGAGAATGAAATGAATGATTGGGATAAATGAATTATAAAAAAATATGCAATGTTATATGTATAAGTGGAAATGGATAATATAGTTATTATATGATCGTTTAAAATATATATTATTATTAATAATTCTTATAACCAATTGTTACATTGAAAATGTTAAATTAATTATATGATAATTATTAAGAAAATAAATAGTTCTTATAAATAACATATTATACATTTATAATTAATATTTAATATTTATTAAGTAAATAAATAAGGTTAATAAATAAAAACATAATTACTCAAATTATAATAAATATATAATATTTAATAAAAAACTATATTTATAAAGTTTTATATAATTTTATTTAAAATGTTAAAATTATATATTTATATGATATGTTTATATAATTGACTTCATTGTTTTAATCAGGGATTATAAATCATCTTATAGTATCAATTACATTTTTGGAGAAAATACATTTCCATGATTGAATATGTTTATTATTGGAAATTTTTTTAAATAGTAAAATAATGTATGTGATGAAAATGATGTATAAAAAAATAATAAATATTTAAAAAAATATTTTAAAGGTGGTAATCATGAGATATTTTTTTTACCAAATAGACACTTTTCATGTAAAAAAGACCATCATTATTCATTAATTAATGAAAAATTAAAAATATTCCAGTAAAAATAATTAAAAAAGGACCCATCATTTACCTACGCTAATAAAATTATCTATTTTTTCATATTATGGAATCGGTAATGAATTTTTCACCCCTATATCCCTCTATCTTTTTGTTTTATTATTTCCCTATAAGGGAGGCCAAAACAATAAACTATAAAGGAAGTCTTTATGAGAATATTTGATTCCATTAAAGTATATATCTAGTTCGTTATTGTCGTTATCAATCACTTAACCATCAATAATCTTATCAAAAATTATTCAAAAATCTAAGGATTTTCTCTCAACTCCATTATTCTTCAATGAAAGTGTTATTATAATAATATAAATATATATTAATATTCAGACATTAGTATTAGATGCTCTTTTTTGGGACAGTTCAATAAACAACATACATGATTTTATACCAACATCATCATTTTCACCTGTGATGAGGATAAATACTTTAATATTAGAAATATATGATACTATATAGTAATTGATGTTTTTTATTATAGTTTAATAATGTTTAAAGTAAAATTATTTATCATTATAGTGTTTCTTGTGATTTTTGATAAAATAACATGAAACATACATATTTTGAATTACATTATTGTTATCCATACACATATGTTCCACTAAAATAACATGTAAATTTATAAATAATTATAATAATATAATTATAGTAACTTTTCCAAACTATTAATTTTTATTTTTTTATTAATGAACATTGATCAATATCATTATATAGAAAATAGTATGAAACCATCATAACACCTAACATCTAATAATGAAAATAAACTATAAATTACTAATATATGTAATAAAATGATATAATTGAATAATATAAATAAAATTTATAATAATAATGCTCCAAAATAATTTATTATCAATTATTTTGTTTGATTTTCTGGAAGTTAAAATATGATCATAGGATTATGGAGTTAAGGTAAATGTTTCTCTCACAATATTTCTTCTTTATTAATAATATCGATACCTGTGATTTTTTGATGAATTTTTATATACATTCCATTAGAATACTCATTATTTTTGTCTCATCTAGTTATGTGGGGGATTAAAATGTGTTTTTATCATTTCCCCTCTCTTTAATTTACAATTCATCCAAAATGATCTTTGTAAACAGAACATACATTTTATTTTCTTTTAGGATTGGAATATTTCTCTTTTATATAAATATCATTCTTATTATTTAATGAATTTAATTATATATAATTTAATGACTGGTTAATTTTAAATCCCAATGATTTTCTATTCTAAGATCGGGAAGGGATTGTTTTTTACCTCACCTAAATTATGTTTCTTATTTAATCATTTTCTATCATTATTTTTTGGTTTTATTTTTTTTGCTTATTTATAATGTTCTAATGATTAGTAAAATTATATTATATCAAATTTATAATTATTAATTTTAAAAAAAAATATTAATGATTTATATTGAAAATTTATCATAATTTAAAATAAATTTAATATTTTTTTCTATAAAAGATTCTAATGTTCTTTCAAAGTGTTTTTAATTTTTGTAAATAATGTTTAATGTTTCCTATATTTCATTAGGAATATGATTTACTAGAATCATTGGAATTATTTATATAAATTATTTATTTATATCTCTTATGATGTTTATCATGTATCTTATATCATTCTCATTGGTTAATTTTTTTATAATGAATTTATAAATTTATTAATGATCATGTGGTACACATATGTATGGTTTGTCATTTCATGATTGGTATTATTAAAATATTATACCCCTCTAATAAAATTGGTAAAACTTATATCTTATGATATTTTATGTTTTGGGACATTAGAGTTTATCCTACTCTACTATGTTATGGGAATTGTTTTCTAACATGTGAAGAATGGGTTTTCATAGAGACTTAACATAAGACATTATCTTATTTAATTAATAATTTCCCATATATATTTTTTATGCAATAAATTTATGTAATTATTATAATTTTAATACATGATTCCTACCCATATGGGTATTATTTAATTATTTTCTTCCCTTTATTTCAAATTCATTTTATGTTTCATTTTTATAATTTTCATTATAATAACATGTGATAGTTTGATTGATATATTTTTTATTTTAAAACATATTCATTATATTAGAACACCCTTTCCTTTATTTATATTCCATACATAATGAGGAATAATATTATATATGATATGCCTAAAAAATCCTTGTGTGGTAAAATAATAAACAAATGTATATTTTTTTGTATAATATGACATTTACATAGAAAATATCTAAGTAATCTAAACCTTTAGGTTGTACTATTTAATATGTTACAATGTTTTAATGTATAATTAAGTATAATCATTTAATGTTTATATTCGTTACGGTTGGGTTATCTATATGCTGTAGAAAATAAAAATCATGATATCAATTTCCAATAATATTTGAAATTTTTTAGACATAGGTCATTGTTAGCATGATGCAGTTGATGTGTATAATATTATGTGATTTAAAAAGAGTTATAACATTTTTCTATGTAAAATTTGGTCGAAAAAATATTTCATTTTATTATGTATGATTTGATTCAAATAGCCATTAATATTTTTGAAAAAACATAGAAAATTAAAAAAAATTGTTGCCAAAATCTGGAACTTTTTTGAGTGTTTTCAAAAAGAAGGAAGCCAGAAGAATAATTCCTTAAAAATTATTTGAATTTACATAATAGATCTAATATAACCCATAATAAAATAATTCTTTACTATCCCATTATTAAAAAATAAGTTAAGTTTTATCCACAATACATTTAAATCCTAAAGCCTTTTGTACATTAATATAACCATAATGATAAATTAAAACAACATCCAGCTCTGAGGAATCTAATTGAAACACCCATATTTGATTATTATTACAAATAAATATTATAAGTTTTCATAGTTGGAGATTTATATCCAGTCAAAGAAATATATCTTAGAGAACATATTTTAGCCCAAAAATTCAAACCTATGTTTTTTAAATTGTATGATAGAAGAATCACTCTCATGATATTAACATGACTAGCCTCACATATTATGTTCCCCTCTATTAAATTAGTAAATTTTAGAAATAAGTTAATTCATAAGAATTTATTAAATTATTTGGGGTTCATATAAAAAAATATAATGTTAAGCAGTTATGAATTATATGAACTATAAAAGGAAATTACATTTTCATTTATAGAGTGGTATTAATGGAAACAATTTTCTTAATTAATTATTTGGAATGCGAATAAACCAATATAAATACATTTAAACAAATCCTTCACATGGAAGGAAAATATAATAATTTTAGATAATTATAAAAATGTTAATTGAAGAAAATTTGTGATTATAATTACAAAAATAAAACACAACAAAGTTGATGAAATCAGTGAGATCCACTTTGAATAGGTGTTCTCATAAAAGTATTACTTATTTCAAATAGATAGATAATTTATAATAAACCAATCATTATGGACTAAAACCCTGTAATATATATTCAACCTTATCAAAGAGTGAAATATTAAATTATATAGATTTTATGGGGAGTAGATATTTTTGCGAAAATTTTGGTAAATGATGATTTAAGACTCAGCAATCTACTCCCAGTAGCACTATATTTTAACAATGTTAACATGGAATACATTTATTCACTCAATTTAATTATATAATTTAAATATATAAAATTTACTAAATTTTTCAAAATTTCATCCTAATAAATCCCCAAATGAAAAAACTTGGCCGCAAATGGTGATTTAATTTCACTGTTAACCAATCCATTACATTTCTTCCTCATCCTTTGTTTTCTCTTCCCAAACATAGAATCCAATTCAATATCCTTAAATTAAATAAGATTCCTAAATATTTTAAAATTAATTCAACAAATATCATGTTAAGATTCTTCGAATATTAAATTTTATTACTCAAAAACTAGAGTGAATTTGAAAGTATCAAAGATGAATATTGATGGAAATTTCAAAATCATACTAAAAAAAAATCATTAAATCATCAAATAAATATAAATGTATTGTAATTTAATCATCTATATTAAATTATATATTTTTAAAAACATTATTTAATAAATTTACTACAATTACCCATATAGATTAATAAAAAATCCATATTTTGATTTTTCTTGAAAATGATGATAAGATATACATTTTAAAATTTCAAAATCCATGATAGAAACATGAGAAAAAGAATTATCACATAATTTAGGAAATAATAATAAAGCTAAAATTTATTTTCTCATAAATTGAATCAAAATATAATAAAGGTGATTTATGCAATTTTTTGTACTGATTAATGTTCTGAATCTTCCATTCCATTAATTCAGCATGAGTGTGTGCGTGGGACTACAATTTCTTTCTTCTTTCCAAAATTAATTCATTATAATCAGTTCATTTGAAATTTTTCTATTGAATCAATTAATTCTTATTTAAACTATTCTCATCCTTTCCAATAACACTTCATAACATACTCACTTAATCATTTCCAAAAGTAAAATCATTGTCTTCTGACCATGACCTCACCATAGGTTGTAAATTTCACCCCACATGTAATTATTTTTTCTTTATCTATTAAAACTCTTAGTTAATTTATTTTATTTCATTAAATTTAAGGGTGAATGATAGTGGGGAAATGGGTATAAAAGCAAAGGTCAATTTGGTATTTTTATTAAATTTATCGAATGATAAATGAATATATAGAGAAACCATAATTGTAAATTTACTAAAAAAATTAACTTGATTGTAACTTCAATTATGTTGGTAAAATACTCATTTCATGACAGTGTGTTTAATTATTTGGAGATATAAAATGAAAAAATTTCCTGAAAATATATCATAAATAATGGTGTCAAAATATCAATCGTTTTATGAAGATAGAAGAGATTATATCATTTAAAACCTTATATGATTTACTAAAATCAATTATAATTAACAAATTTTTAAATTAAACTTCACATGATACGTATAATACTGGAAAAACTAATATTTAATTTCAAAAAAAAATTGGGAAAAATGGCCATGTGATATGATTAGTTGTTTTTATTATTTTTTAGAAAATGAAAAAACATTTTAAAAATGAATAACCCTAAATGGGATACCCAAATTATTATCCCCTATCCAACACATGAGGTTTCACATTATCCTAAATGTGACATTGAATAATGGATATATTTATAATAAATTTTAAATTTAAATTAGGGAAAATAATTAATTTTTTGGATGGTACAATACATACAAATGTGGTCAATTAATGACGGGTTTAGGTTTTTTTATGATAATAACTACACGTATGGGGAATACTATGAAATTTTACATCAACCACTTCTAATTGAATATAAAGTGTATTTGTGTGAAATATTTTGTTATCTCCACTGCACCGTAAGGAAAATAATTTTACACAAAATAAGGTCATAAAAATATAGAATAAAACTTACCAAGAATAAACTTATTTCATGAACTATAAATATAGAAATTTTATCCAACATTAAATTCTATTTGATGGATTGTTTTATCAAAAGGTTACATTGTATCATTATTTATAGAACTGTGGGTTCTCATATAATGAAAATAATATCCCCTCATTAATTTGTAGTTTAAAATACATTTAATATTCATATTTGAAAAACAAACTCTGTTTTATTTCATTATAAATCAATATCTGTAATGCTCAAACTTGATTAGAATATAAAATTCATTCCCAGAAATAATATGGTCCGAGAACACGTTTATGGTTGTTTTGAATGTTTTTCTATAAGCCTAATGTGTTTCATCCCAGAATCTACTCAAATATTTTCTATTTGTATATATATGATTCCCTAATATCTGCTTCATTCCATGATTTGTAAATTTTTTGTAAATTAGTTTGGTGGTAAGAAGTTTTTTCTTTGTGTGTCACCCCATAATTCTAAAAAACAATACCAAAATTTTTAATGAATAAGTGTGAATCTTATTTATTTATGATCTCCATCTTCAGTAACTAATTTATTCTTACTATATTCTCTTGATAGTTTTTTCCAAGATGTTCCAACCAATAAGAGGGAGGTTTGGTGTAGTTTAGAGATTAAATTCTATAATAGGAAGTGGTTCATGTAATTAACTGATAGAAATAGTGTGAATGGTTTCAGGGTTTCTATTTCATAGGTTCCATGATTTTGGATGTATGATTCATTAAAAGTATTTATGGAATTAATGATGTTTTCACCCTATTAATTGGAACATTATAACATATTTCATGGAATTAATGACCTTAGCATGTTGTGAGTTTTATTTTTCCAGCAATTGATATAAACTATATCACCTCTATGGTTTTCCTTACCTTTCTTTACTTCCTCTCAAATTTTGGATGATTCCTCAGTGATTTTCGGAGATATTTTATCCTTTTTCTGTCTTATTTTAATAATTACTTCAATATATTATTGTTTTGTATTTTTATGTGAGTTTTCCATTTTTCCCTCTGGGATTTCTTCCATTAATTTTATTGATGATTCTAAGTTGGCATGTTAGATCGATTTGGTATTTTTTGGGATATAATTTTGATGTTGGATAAATGTAATTGAGGTTGATTGGTGTATTACTATAATTGGGTGGATATGTGATATTCATTATCTAGATATGTTTTTCTCTGTGATTAAGAATGTATTTACTGACACTGGGGATTCAAATTCTATTATTATTTTCATGAAACTATGATATTATCAATACTTTTTTTTCCATTGGATAGACAGAAGAATTAATTTAATAAGTTAGAAAACGGATTAAATTAATTTACATGGGGTATTTTGTATTCACATGTTTTTACATTCTTTTCATATATTGTTTAAGGGATTAAGAAATTTTCTATTGTTTTTTAAAATTGCTATTATTGTTGAAGCATATTTTGTGATGTGGATAATATAAATTGAGAACCGATACTATTTTTTTTATTTTAAAATTACTCTTCGTAAAATCTTAATGACTTATATATTCATAATGAACCAGTTGGGTATGAATCTAGAAAATAAATGAAAATACTTTTTCAAGATGTGAAAAAGTTCTTGAAAGTCCCATTAAGTGAATCATGGTAGTTCTGTGAGTTGTGAATCTGATCATATAGATGATGGTGTGTTATTGTGTCATGATTTTTATTATTTATCATTTTAGGAATTTTATAGTGATATTGGTAACTTGATTAGATGTGGTATTAATTAAGGAAAAAATTTTGTGTTTGTTTTCACTTAAAAATAATGGTGGGACATGTTGTGGTTTTAGTATGAGATTTATTGGTTTTCTTGAGATATTGATGGGATGTTGTTCGGTGTGGCTATTGTAGTTTCCCTGTTTATTTGTATTATGAAATTGAATTACAATGAAATGGTAATAGTATGAGATGGAAATATAATACATTTAGGTTGAAAATATATGTGTATTAATTGTAAAATTAATTGAAATTTATTAAATAGACTAATTTTGAATGGGAAATATTGTGGGGGGTAGTTTGGGGGGATTTTAAAAATATCTAATTAAATGTGGGTATTTGGAAATTTGTAAAATCTAAAAAAATTTGAAATTTCATATTAATGAAGGGAATTATGGGATTATGTGTGTATAATCATTTAGTGAGTTTTTTATGTTTTATTAGTGGTTAGTGGTGGATGTCATGAATTTATCTTATAGTAATGTTGGTTATGTTTGTGTTATTTGATGGAGCCCCGAGGCATAGTATTGTGTGAGTCTATGTTATCCATTAATTTCATGTTATTTTTATATGTCCCCAACCTGTTTTGAGTGTTACAAACAAAAAACAAATTAATTTTGGATGTTTTTCACCAACATCATGTTTTTTTCAAAATGATAGGAGATTACCTTATATTCCCTGAACATCCTTAAACATAAGTACATGGACACGTTACGAAGTTTATAGCATGTAACGATAGAATATGGAATTTTCTTTGGTGATACTAGGTTATGAGAGAATTTGACATGTAGTTGACGTAATATATAGCAATACTACGGTAAAAGGATGATTTTATTCCAATTCATGATATCCTAGTTCCCCAGTAATGAGGATGTGTTTTGGTTGGATGATTTCCCCTATTTCTAGCACCATATTTTGGGCCAAACAGGATAATGGGGTAGGTAAGATTGTGACCCAAACCACATATGGAATACATATGGTGACATATAGATTAATATGATTCTAATATTAAATTTTGGACCTTATGAGGTTGGGGTATGTAGGGACAGTGTCCAAACCCACATCAGTCCCTTTTGGATGCAAGATAGATAGAATAAGATAACAGGATGTTTGAAGTTAGGGTGTAAGAGTGGAAATTCATTAGGGAAATGGATGTAAGGTGAAATATTATATATTCTCTCAGTAATATTCTATAATATTATATTTTTTTAATTTTTTAGATATAATTTTTGATGATGAGATAGATATGTTACCAATCAAGTTACTTATTAGTTCTATTGTTTGTTTACTAGTGTATTGGTATTCTTGTTTCACATTTGTATGTGATAAATTGAGTATGATCTTACTAGGTATACTTAGAATGATCACCATATATATAGAAAATATTTTTTAGGTTTTAGGAGGTTTTTAGATACTGTTCTAACATTTATTAGCTTATAGGATATGGTTTCAATTGAGTCATTACCTTAACATTTTTACTTTTTAGTACACTACTTCTGAGAATTTTATTGTATAATTTACATACATTGTGGGTTTTATAAAATATATTTTCTTTAATTTAATTTTATATAGTTGTTTGGGGGTTTTCTATCCTATATCTCATTCCAATTTATCAATTTTAGTGGGTAATCCCACCTTTTTATGTGGTTTATATACCCTTGTTCGTAGTCGCTATGTTGAGTCATAATAGAGGTGGGACTCAAGGTTCACTCTTTTTCTTAATTATTAGCCTAGGATAGGTACCTATAATTCCTCTACCCTAGAATCCCAAAGATGGTGAATTAACTTTTTAAATTGTTATGATTACAAGGAATCAAATCCCGAAGGACCGGTCTATTTAGCAGTCTTAGAAATCCAGATTACAAACATGATTCCCATAATACATTGATAAATATAAAATAAATATACGATACACAATAATATAAAATAAATATAATCCTTGAATTATTATTCCATGATATATTCTTCATAACCTGGGTGAAGAAATATAATAAGGGTGGTCTCAAATTATCAGTATGGGTTAATAAAGTGGAAGCAATAATGAATCAATAATAATAAATTAACATGTCAAGGAAGATTATTGATAACACATTCCTTTAAAATAACTAGATAAGGAAATATCAATATGTCATGGTATGAAACTAAAACTCATACCATTTAAATAATTAAAAATTGAATAAAATGTATCCACAGATATGTCAAGGAACATTTCATGGATACATATCAACTGAATGATAAAGAAATGCATCGATATATATATAAATGCAAATCATCAGGGAAAAATATTAACTAAATATAAATGATTTGAATGATTAATTTTTGGATACCATTTTTCCTAGGTAAATGGTACCTTTTCTATCAATAAATTTCGCAATATGGTTTAAAAATGTAGGGAAAATACCCATCTGATTTGGGCAAGTGATTCGTTTCATTAGACTATTAATGCAATAATTGGATATTGATTACTGGGGACCACACATGTAGTACCAGCCCAAATCATTCCTCATATATCAAATAAATAATGTGACTTATCAAATACCCAAAAATAATATGGATTTATTTATATTACCTCATTGGATGATAATTAATAATAAGTGTTGCGGACATTTTAACATTCCAAAGGGAAAAAATATTAAAACATTCCAAATGTGTCCCATACCACATTGAAATATTTAAATCATAATTACCAAAGAATTAAATGGATCTAAAAATATAATAGGATAAATTAGATTCATTATATAACACATCAATGGGAAATATATACACTAAATAAGATTGAATTAGTGCATAACAAAAATAAGTCTCAACAGAAACGAAGATGAGACTAAATCCATTTTCATATCCTTATTTTAGGTTGCGTGGTTTTTAACCTCCTATAAAGTGGTTTAAAAATTGTTAAAAACTAATATAATAACCATGATAATGTTTATAATATCATATATTAATTCCTTATAACATTGTATTACACATTTTTTAACACTCTTTCATTAATTTAACTTTTCAGGAGTAAATTACCAAGATTTCTTGAGAAAGTTTTAATAAGTTATTTGTTGTACTAATTAATTAGATCATGGATTTAACATATAAAGAATGTAAAACATTTATTAATTATCATATATAATAAGTATATATATGTATTTATAGTAGTCTATTATATTTGTAGATTAGAAATGTAGTGCACCGTTCATGGAAACGATAGGTCGTACGTATGTATGAATGCTACTTCCACATCATTGTTGTATTACAGAATGAAAACTAAATGATTCATATGTATATTATAATTACATAATCATGTCTATATTATATTTGTAACATAAGTTTATTAAAACCATAATTTTCATGATCCATGTATGGTATGAATGAGTCTCGTCGCTTTGAGGGGGCGGTAGTGCATACTTCCTCAAAAAATATTATCGTTTTTACAGAAGATGGAAATCATAAAAGAATGTTCTAAATAAAAATTAGTGAATCATAATAACATTATATATATAACATATATATAATATATAAATATATTTTACATCATAAATTCCCCCATGATATGTATTAAGGGAAAAAATGAACAATCATCATTTCGTGAGGAAATATTTCTCCGTACACAAAAACTATATGTTGGTTACCCATTAGAGGGATGGAGTGGCTTAATGGAATAAAGGACAATAATTTTATTTATTTTTGATAATATACCATTTATGGGTAAAGGTGGGTGGGAAAAAATTCTTCAAGGACATCAAGACATTAAGAAAATTCAAAAAACAAGGGGCTTGAAACCCAGAACAAGACTATGTAGATGTGCCTCTTCCCAGCATCAACATCATTATGAAAACTCGTTAGAGGGATGTGTGTGCGTATGTTTAGGTAAAAATCATAACATAAAAGCATTATAGTATATTTATGATACTGGTATTGTTATTTAATCATATAATAAGAAGATTATATAGATTGATTACTAGAAATGAAACTAAAAATATTGAGAGAATACATTACCTCTTAATTGGGTATCTTCATTTGGTTAATAACTAAAGACTTCCATAGAAGAATTTCATAAAATCCTTAAATTCAGAGGATAGGGATTTTATGAATCTATTTGGGCAGATCTTGGCCAATCATAAGCGTTTTTAGAGGTGTGATTAAGTGGGACAAGTGGTGGGATCTTATATAGAAGGAAAATGACTCACTTGGAAATTTGGGAAAAAAGTTAGGTATACACATGTTCTTACCTAAAAAAATAGTCAAACAAAACCCAAAAAAATTGATAATGTATGGTTTATAGATGTGATATTTTAATGAAAGTGGTGTTTGACAATTTTATATATCATTTTGTCCCTTAAGATAAATTTTTAGTCCTTTATTAAGATTAACTTTTCACTAATAATTGTATTTAATTTTCATTACTTTCCGTAATATTTTTTGTGAAAAAATATGATGGACTTATTAGAAATTTTAAATTATTATAATTCAAAATATGGAATCAATTTTTAAAATTTCCAATCATATATATGGTATAAATTAATTTAAAATTCATCCCATATGTGGGACGACAATGTAGGCTTTTAATGTAAAAACGTCCAAAATATTTCTATGTTTTTATATTCAATTTCAAAGTGAAATTTATTCTAATAACCTAAATTGTAACAATTTATAAAAATATTATCAAAATAATATTTAAAACCCATATAAAAAATAATTTATCATCATAAATATATTAGATGAAAAAGTAATTTGGAACAAAAATGTAGTATTTTTAACTATTCATAAAAAAATTATATGTTTCCAAAAAATATCTAAAATTCACAATAACATAATTATTATGTTTTGATTTCAAATATGAAGTTTATTTTGACATAATAAATAAATTTATGTTTAAAAATAAATACTTAAAATGGGTTCACCATTAAAATATAGTTAAATTAAAATATAATTTTTTATATGTAAAATAGGTATTGTTCTCATCCTATTCGTATAAAACATAACGGATGAATATAAACAATTTTTGATTGAACATAAAATATATATATTTCATAAAAATATTTCAATAATTGTAATTATATTTTTTTTAGACAAAACTCTTTTTAAATCATATATATAATAATATTTATTTTTATATTCAATTGGTTCTTATTTTCATTTCTCGTTAGATGTTAACCAATGAATTCCATTTATATTTATAAAAACCAAAAATTTTCATAATTCTGTTAATAATATTCATATAAACTAACATAATTTCTAAGATGTATCATATTGTATTAATTAATAATTTTTTAATAATACATTGTTATTCGGTGGGACCCAGTTTTGCGTGTAATGAAAGCAATCAATGAAGGTCACTCTTGTGTGCAACACAAACTAAATCAGTGTTGCATTCAATAAATCTATATCATGTATGGAATATATTTAAAATAGTAAATATATAGTACTGTCTCAAGATTTTATACTCTCGTATGTTATTGGAGATGCATGTCATTCGTGCTATTGAATACAAAGCAATACATTATAATTTTAGGGTGTTACCTTCTCCCCACGTTAATTAAATTGAATCCTCTCAATTTAAAACTATTATTAGTAATATAGGGATTGAAAATATACTATTATTTAATGAACCATATCATAAAAATAGTTTATATCACACCTTCTTAATAAGATATAAAATAACGTACAATAGTCACATAACTAAATTCATTAATAGTATCACCTAGGTGGGAAATGGAAACATTGATATGGAAGAATAAGTCCAATATTTAAATTCTAATGAAGTGTGATTGACAATGTTTTCAGATGAATGTTTTTGACCAAAAATCCATAAAAAAAATCTGTTAATAAAGTCCATTAATATCATAAAAATGATGATATTAAGACAACATTTTTTTATCAAAATAATATTATTTATATATTTAAGGAATTATTTCACAATATAAGAATATACGTAGATATATGTTTCTATAAAATTAATATTTTCATTTGATTTTTCCTTGAACTATTTCTACTTCATCTCTTAGAACACGATCCATTATATGGTGATGCAATACATTGACTTATAGAATCTCATACAATGATCATCTTAAACCATTTTATATATGGATAAATATTCCAACAGATTATAATCAAAAAACTTATTATGGATAATCAATGAATTTCAAAAATGTACTTATCATTATAATTTAATAAAAATTATGTAGTTCATAATTTTCACATTCTAAACATTTTATTAACTTCTCTATGTATCCTCTTATAATATGGTAATAAATCAAATCACCATAAAACCTCATTGGAAACATGCATTCTTCCTTATTTCGTAAGTAAGACAGAAGTTATTGGATATATTACTTTTATCAAAAAATATTGTAATCTTCATTAATGATACTGTAGACCACTTGTTGTAAAGTAATTAAGGTCTTCATAAATTATCCAAATCAATCATTTATTCATCATTATCATAACATTAAAAACATATTAAGGTTTGTATTCCCCTCAATCATATTTTTCCGAAATGTTTTAAATTACACATAATAAATTTTCTTACTACCATTCAACATATGATCTCAAATCCTTCATGAAAAAGTACTACATTATAATACTTATATATTCCATAATTTTTATATCCAGTACATCACTGATAAAATATTCAGATGTCATATTTCTTGAATAGGAATATTAATCATTAATTTTCATATGTGGTAGTATCATAACATGATCATTATCCAATAGCATAATTTGCGGTAAATAATTTTTAATATAGGGAAAATGATTCACATAATGTCACATCTCCATGAATTTAAATCATTGTACATTGGACAACTTTTTCATACCCTTGCGCTCATGTACTTGTTGTCCTTTTTCTCTACACTTATAACATACACCCTTTACCTTCAAGCAAGTACCAGAGTGTTTCTTGGTATATTTATCACATGTCAAAAAATAATTCTTTTCTTGTCATGTTCATCGACTCTTTCCCTTTTCCATAGTGCACATATGGCCTCTTCTTATCATGGTTTCCTTTGAAGACTTGGGACGTGGTGAATTCTTTACCCAACTTTTTTTCACATGATATAATGTACTCATATCAAGATAAATATTTGGAGACTGTTTCCATTTGAAATATTGTGTTAAGACCATGAAATATTTGAACCTTCTAACTATTTGGATCATGTGCATTGGTGAGGTTCCCATTCCTTCTACTAAAAATGATTTCCAAAAAATATAATATAATGTATTAAGTAACAACGTAATGTATAATTCCAAATATGGTATTGCACATAAATTTATGAATTGTGAATCCTAGAATCAAAAAAAATTGTTACTTTGGGGAAATCATTACTTTTAAACCCTCATATTGGTAGGTAGAGAAAATGTGAACTATCCTACGCATATCCCATAGGAGTGTCAAACTATGTGCACAATAATGATCATTGTTATATACCTGGTTAACACAATCTAGGCCCAAAACACCTTATTGGAGTAGTTAATTTAAGGTACATCTATGTCAGAACCATATACACTTATAGAATATAGACATGGATGTATTTCTAGTAATACCCACATAATCTCTACATTACCAAAATTATATTATGTTCTTGTATACTTATCCTCAATTTATATCTTAGGGTTGTTCTCCATAATATATTTTTTATAAATCAAATTTTCAAGATTTCTATTAAACATCCTTTGATAAAAACTATAATTCACTCAACACAGAAGCCCAGGGCCAGTTAATTAACTTATTATATTGGTATGATTATAAGGAATCAAATCCTAAATGGTTGATCTCTTTAGTAGTCTTGAAAAGCTATATTATATACATGATACCCATAATACATAGAGAAATAGAAAATGAAAACTTTATGCATAATAAATTGAAATTAAAATCATTATTGAATTACTGTTCAAAAATGTATTCTTTATAACCTGAGGAAAAAACATAATAATGATTATATCATATTCTTAGTAACAATAAATAAAATGGAAGCAATAATGAAGAAATGGGAATAAATTAACATGGTATGGTAAATAATTGATAAAACATGAAATTAAAATAACTAGATAAGAAAATATCAATATGAAAATGTAATAAACTGAAACTCATTCCATCTAGATCAATAAAATGAGAATAAAATGTATCTATAGATATATCAATTAAAAATATCGTGGATGAATAATAACTAAATGAATATGAAATATATCCATATATATGTCGTTGAAAAATAATATGGATAAATAAGAAATAATACTAAATGATGGAAATGAATATTTATTGGATGCCTTGTTTCCTAGGTACATGGTACCTTTACCATCACGAACATTAGCAATATGGTTTACAACATGTAGGGTAAAAACCCATCTGATTTGTCCACGTGATTCGTCTCATGAAACTATTGATGCATTAAGAGGATATCTATTAATAGGCCCCACACGTGTCGTATAAATATAAAGAATTCAACATATATAAAATAAACTATATTTCTTACCAAATATCTATAAAGAATATGGATTTTTCAATAACATCTTAGAGGAGAATAATTAACAACAAGGGTTGTTGACATTAAATCATTCGTAAGGAAATATAATATTCAAACATTCCAATACATCCCATGCCACATTGATACATTTAAATAAATATGACCAGTGAATTAAATGATAAATAAAATATCATTAAAATAAATTAGATTCATGATATAAATTATCTAATGGAAGTATATACACCAAATAAATGTGAATTTTGGAATAACTTATATAAGCCTCAATGGAAGTTAAATTAAGACGAAATCCATTACTGTATCATTCTGTTATATTGCATGGTCTTCAGTCTCATATATATTGGCCTAAAATATGTTAATAACTAATATCATAACCATAATCATGTTTATAATTTTATTTATTAATTCCATATAACATATTTTTATCTGTTTTTGAACACTCATTCATTAAAGTAACTATTTGGAGTGTTAATTTCCATGTTTGCTCAATTAAGTTTTAACATGTTCTTTATTTTCACCATTAATTAGATCATGGTTTCATAATCTCTATAATTTAGAAACATAGATTAATTATCACATATAATCATTATATGTGTGTGTGTGTGTTAATATTAGTCTATTATATTTGGAGATTAGAAATGAAGTGCACCATTCATGGAGACAATTGAACATACATACGCATGAATGCTACTTCTATATCTTTTGTGTATTAAAATAATGAAAACTAAATGATACATAGGAATACTATAGATCCATAATAATATATATGTTATATATGATACATAGGTTTATGAAAACCATCATTTACACATTACATGTATGGTATTAACAAGTCATATCGCTTGGAGAGGGTCGTAGTCCACACATCCTCAAATGAAATTATAATATTTACCCAAGATGGAAACTAGAAAGGAATGTTATAAAAAAAATTATAGAAGAATAAATACATTATATATATAATATATATGATATATAAACATATTTTCCATCATAATGGCCACTATGATTTGTGGTAAGGGAAAAAATGAACAATCATCATTTCGTGAGGGAGTAGTTCGCTATACATAGAAATAGTATGTTCATTACACATTAGATGGAGGTGTGTATATGTTTAGTTATAAATAACAAAATTACATCATCCAAGTATATTGTGGATACTGGTGTTGTTATTTATTCATAGAATAAGAATAGAATAGGGAGTGGATAATGAAAATGAAACTAAAACTATTGAGAGAAGACATTACCTCTTAATTAGGTAACTTCTTTTGGTTTATAACAAAATTATTCCTTGGAAGTATTTCTGACCAATGATAGTATTAAAGGTATATTTAAAAGATTTTGGGAATCTATTTGGGTAGATATTGGACTAACCTAAGAGGTTTTAGTTGTGTGATGAAGTGGGAGAGGTGGTGGCCTTTTAGCGATATGTAAAAGGAATCATAATTTTTAGAGACAAGTTAGGTGAACAAATGTTCATACCTAAAAAAGTCCTAAATAACTAAATAAAATCAATATTGGATGTTCTATGTCTGATATAGGTCCAGAAAATGTGTTTTGGACAACTGTACAGGTCATTTGGCCCCTTAAGTTAATGGTTTAGTCTTTTCTTAAGTTTAATTTTTACTTATTAATTGTAATTAATTTTAATTAATTTCACTAATATTATTTCTAAAAAACTATGTTGACCTTATTAGACTTTATAAATTATAATTATTCCAAATATGGAATCCATTTTTCAAAATTAAAATCACATAAGTGGTAGAAATTAATTTAAAATACATCAAATAAGTTGGATGACAACACAATTTTTTAAAGTGAAAAAATCCCAATATTTTATATCTTTTAATAGTCAATTAAAAATTGAAATTGATTTTTATATCATAAATTATATTAATTGAAAAAAACTATCTAATTAAAATTTAAAAAAATATGTAATTTAACCTTATATATATCATATGAAAAAGTTGTTTTCAACTAAAATGAAGTATTTATAACAATTCATTAAAATATTATATATTTACGAAAAATTTAAAAAATTCACCAAAACCTAATTATTATGTTTTTATTTTAAATATAAAGTTTATTTTCACTTTTTAAATCAATTAATATTTCAAAATTCAAATTTAAAAGGGGTTCCCCATTAAAAGGTAGTAAAATAAAAATATTGATGTTTTTCTGTAAAATTATGTTTTTTCTTATCTTAGGAATATAAAATATAATGGTTGAATATATGAAATTTTTTATTGAATATATAACTTATATATTTTGTTAAAATAATTCACTATTTGTATATATCTATTTTGAATAATAGAAAACTCATTTGGAAGCATATAAATAATATTATTTCTTTTTATATTCAATTGGTTCTTATTTTCATTTCTCATTATTTGGTAACCAATAAATTCATTTTAATATTATATAAACCTTAAATTTTCATAAGTTAGTTAATAATATTCATATTAACTAACTTAATGGCTAGGATATATCATATTATATTAAATAATAATGTTTTAATAATACATTGTTATCTAGTGAAACTTGTTCTTTCATGTAATGCAAGGTATCGAGGAAAGTCGGTCTTTTGTGCAACACATGATAACTCGGTTTTGAGTTAATTACAATGTATATCATGTATTGAATATTTTTTAAATATTAAATATATATTAGGATCTTGGGATATTGTACTCCCTTACATGCTTTGTGATGCATGTCATGCATGCTATCGAATACAAAGTTGTGCATAAATTTTTTAGGGATTTAAAGTAACAATTAAGGGTGGGGGTCATTATAGAGTTAAATCAAATATTTGGGTAATTTATAGAATAGATATTAGGGTTATGAACATTTCTAGATTTAATAGTTTAGTTGGGAAAAATCACCTGTTGATCTTAGCTTGTGATGTGAGATTGGGAGACCATGTAGGATATGGGATTTTAGGAACCCTTAGTTGTTGATGTGATGAACATAATCCATCCAAACATTTTAAGTGAAGGGAAACTTCTTAAAAACATATATATATTTGACATTTAAATGTATCATACTTATTTAAACTCATGATTAAATGGTGGGATATTGGAAAATCAAAATTATATTAAATAAAAGAATCTAAATAAATTCAATATTAATTTGCGTAGGGTTTCCTTTGAGTTTTATTTTTAGAAATTGATATCAGTCTCCATCTGTATGAAGATCTTAGGTGATATGTTTGTTAAGATAATCCAATAAATAATTTACTGATCTATTCGATATAATTGTATGAGGCATGGCCGAGGAATTTGTGTTCTTTATATCATGAGGATCAAGAAAAGTATTAGTGGATAATTTTATTAATCTAGAGATAGAGTAGTGGATGGAAGAGTTGGGGTTCTCCTTTAGTCTAATTTTATCCTATGTTATGTATAAAGTTACATTGTTAATTTTTTTTATGGGGGAGTGGAGCATAAATACTGGAATCTATATCTTCATGAGTTGAAAGAGGAAGGCATTTCATGGGCGTACTATCAAAAGGATTTTATTTTATTGTTTTCATCATCGATTATGATGGAAATAATGCGGTTGGAGTTTCTATTCATTCAACAAGGGATCATGATAGTGTAAGAGATCAGGATCAGGTTCAAGGACCTATTTCATTTCACACTCAATCGATATCTAGGATTCGTTGGAAGGATGTCTTGAGGTGTATTGTTTTTCCATCAATCAGATACATATTCACCAAATTAGTGAATGTTTTGAGTAGGAGGGGTTAATATCCTATAGAATGAGACATATTAATAGTGTGTGTTCATAGAAACATCAAATACTGATACAGTTTTTTATTAGAAAAAATCCAAGAATGTGGTAGTGGTTCATAGATTCTATGGTAATACGAGCTATTACAGGGGTCTTTTGTGTATTCTATCTTGTATTATAGGAATGTTAAAATATTTAACCAGGAAGGAATATTCATATAAATGTACTAATCAGTTTCAAGATGTGTTCTTCAACCTAAAGGAGTGATTGATTTGTACAGTGATACTTCAGTTTCTTAAATAAGGGGTGATGATCAGGGTCTTTTTATGATTCTTCCCATATTGGGTTCGGTTGTGTCTTAATACTAAAAAGGGAAGTGATATATTATATGTAAATCAATTAAGTTTCCATAATTATAATTTTACCACCCATTATCTAGTGTTGATATAAATTGTGTTTTCCTTGATGTTGTGGCGACGTTACATCATTGGCGAGCAGTTTGTGGTCTTCAGAGACTACAAAATTTTGATGTCTGGTTTTATATGTGGAATATAAAACAATATAATTATAGGTATATGTAGTTTCCATAATATTATGAATCTAATATCATTTACAACCCATGAATTGTGAATGGGGTTTTTAAAGTGTGGATCTATAAGTATCATGTAGATGTTGTTATAGAGTCTGAGGATGTTTGTTGAAATATTGAAGAGCTTGCAAGGATTTACCTAGATTGATATGATGTTATTGTCATAGGTTCCCATTATCACATGATAGTGTAATTCAATTTAATGTATTTGGTATAGGAGTGTCAGTTTGGATACTCGATGGTGGAGGTGATGCAAGACCTTTTTATCCTTATTGATGCTCCATTAGGGTGGTATAATAATGCTTAAAATATTATGATGTTTCAGGGTTGGATTTTTGTTTCATTTTATATGCTAGAAGAATTTATCAATGAGTTAAATATATCATCTTTATCAATACATTAATTTTATCTTAGATGAATATTGGTCTGAGAAGATAGATTTGGTGTCATTGGATGAAGAGGATGGTGGAAAAGATTGTGTCACGTTGTTTGGATTATCAGTAGGTGAAAGTTGTGCATCTTGTTCCATGAGGATTTTTACAGACCTTGGATTTCATCAAGTGGAAATGGGAGGATATTTAAATAGACATCCCTTTTACCTCATTAATAGGGCGGTTATGATTCTATTTGGTTGATCATTTAAAGTCTGATGATGTTTTCCCTCTTCCAGGAGATCCGGGAGTCAAGTGTTATAGATGCACAGGAATGTCGATATAAGTATGAGGTTGTGAGTCACATCATGGTGTTGGAGACAATTGTATGCAATCATTAAATTAACTTAAAATTATGATACTAAATATTATTATAATATATCATTTGATCTATGTTATTCTATAGCACTACATCTATCCCCATATATAATGAAGACAAATAATACCATCCAAAATATGGGGGATTTTCTGTGACCACGAATCATGGTTTTTTGATGGTCATGGGGGAATCTTCTTATTTTGTTTGGGTACTCTTATAAGAATGGATATCACTGAACCATTAGTATGGTTCCATTTTAGGCAGTGTATGTCTTCCTATGTCGATCTATGTTGTCCTAGATTCAGATCGGGGAGTCAGTTGTCCATCATTCTAAAGCGGTGTAGATCATAACAAAGAACATCTATATGGAATGGTAGTTGATGAAGTTGGTACAAGATAGTTATAAGTCATACCTTGATTTTATGTGGATTCCCCTATAGATTGATGTTATATACCATCTGTTCGTGAGGTTTTCCCCTCATCTATTTCATCATATGTATTGTTTGGGGTGAATGATAACTCCATTGTTCATAGAAACCTTCAAGTTGATGGTTCATGTTGTTGATGTGTCTTATTGGTTTGTTGTTTAATGAAAATTATCTTTTTTATTATCAAAAACTTTTAAGGAAAAAGTGATAGACCAAAAGGTCAGACACAAAGTAAATAACAAAATCATTAAATTAAACCATATATCTACCGAAATCAACCTCCCAAAATAATTTCTCAATAAGATACTTTACCTAATTATTTGGATCATCATTTAAAAATCTTTAAATTGATACTCTAGGTTGTCCTAATACTGAATGTACTATTCTTGGATGATCTCCCATCATTGAATCCTCTAATTAAAATGAGATATTTCTTGTCTATCTGTGTTCTATGCTCTTTGTTGGTAATAAAACATAAAGGCCTACCCATCATCTTTTTAACATCTTCATTAGAATAATTAATCACTAGAAATTCTCCATTAATTTATTCTTATAAGTGAAACAACAACTCCATTGATTTATCATGTATGAAAAATTATTATATTTGATGAAAATTTGAATAATCCTTGGCTATGACACCCATAGGTACTACGGTCTCTTCTCAAGGATAAATATTAGAAACCTTATCATAGCCAGACAACATCTTATCTTTTGATTTCATGGTCAATATTATTTCCATGGGTAGAGAAAAAAATAATTTCCCTTCCTCACTTTAAGTTTTCTTTTATGGATTTTCATCAACTTTGGACTAAGAATCCTATTATCATGTAGATAATCTACAGTATTATTTAATGAATGAGAAGAAAAATCCTCACTAGACTCATACTCAATGACCCTATTCTCATCCAAAGAATACACCACCTGAGATGAACCATTATCTAGAGTCGAGTCATCATTAGAGAGACCATCAAAACGACTGAAAATCGCAATACCATCAACCTCCATTATTAAGATTGTCCTAATCCGAGTCTCACCTTAGGTGACAAGTTATACATATTTTCCGCATTAAGAGTTTCCCTCCCTTAGTGCATTAGATGCAACCGTCTGGCCTCTATCACTATTACCATTTCATGAACGAACTTCCTCCGCATATGATGTAGTTCTAAGAGACTTGTGGCCTCCATCAAAAACCAATTGGTATTCCACTATGGTATTATTGGTTTTTTTTACACCATGACTGGTAGGGTTCATGAATTCTTCCATGTTTCCCATCGTCATTTGTATCTTCATGATGACTCCCTTGTTATTGGATAGAGAGAGTTGGATATTGTGGATGATGCGACATTCATATAGTGTCCAGATATGATCTTGGATTATTAGGATAAGTTGATGCATGAGCAAGGCATTCCATTGGTTCATTTTTAATAGAGGCATGGTGGTTAGGAGGGAATTACATGGGAGTGTGAGACATATATACATGGCCTATACCCGTATAGTATCTTGAATCTTATACATTTTTTATCTTTGATTTGGGGATATAATGTTTGAATTTTTTTAAAATTTATAACATAGGATAGTTCTTTATAATGTATTCATTTTATTAGAGTAATTTTTTTTTTGGAAATGAGATCCTTGATAGGTATATCACAGGGAATATGTTCAGACATACATGTCTACTTTTTCTGATTGGGCATGGTGTTGATGGTTTAGCATCTTTTTAGTGATATTTGTTTGGTTTTGATTATGAAGGATGAGAATTTTTTGATAGGTATTTGATGTAACTATTTTTGTATTCTCATCCAGTTCTAATATGAGTTTTGGGTGTCAAATGTGTTAAGACCGGCTTAATACATGCATTTAGGAGTATAGAATTGAAATTATACTATATGAGGTGGTTTCCAAAATGACCCAATGGTCACAAAATGAATGGTTTATTGATTTAGGAGACTCGAGAGAGTTTATTTTTAGTTTAGTTTGGATTAAATGGATTTACAGTGTGAAAGAGGCTACCTCAATGTAAATGGGTGGTTACTAGATTATTTAAGTATGCGAAAGACCATGGCATGACCTAAATTGAATTTTTCTAGTAATGAAAATAAATTCAAGTCCCCCTTTGGGTTTCAATACCATCCCATATTTCATATTGAGTTATGGTATTTCACTATTGGTTTTGGGGGATATTCTAACCCATTTCAGTCATCTTTCATCATCACATTTTATCGAATGATATTTTTCAATATGAGGTGATTTTTCCATTTTCTCTGTTTGAATTATTCTCATTTGTTTATGTGGATATAAAATATCAATTTGGAATGTGTTGGGATATGATTTTTATGTGGGGGTGTCAATGTGATTTAAGTATATTAGGGAAATCCTTGCATTATGGGTATTTTTTACTGTATTTCATCTACTATGCTCTAACCAAACAATTCATAATGATTTGGATGATGAAAGAGTTCAATAATATATCTTTAATTTTAGAAAACTATGATATAATAATTACTTTTATTTCAATTGGGTGGATAAGACAATTAAACTACTAATATGAGAAAATTAATTTCCTAAATTTAAAGGTGCTTGGGTGTATTAACGTGTATTTACATTCATTTTGGTATTTTTATGATATTCTTCAAATATTACACTCTTACTATATGTCGTTGTTATTATGGAATCCTTGTGTATGATTTAGTTATTGTGAATTTAGAACCATTACAAAGTTATTTGATTCTAAACTCACCATTAATAAATGGTTAAGAACTTCTAAATGTATAACGAATGTTTTTATGTTATTATGAAAGTTGTATGAAAATAAAAATGTAATATATGATGATATATATGAATTACCCTTTAAATTAATCTTGGTTATTGTGTGAGTTTAAAATATTATTCTATCAATGTTAGAGTGTTTATGTGTTATTATTGTGATTGTGTGTCCTTTTTGGAAATTTTATGGTGATCCTAGTGACAAAATCAGATGTGGTATGTGTTGCATTAGTGGGGAATTCAGTGTGTTTATCTTCAAAAAAATGTTATGTTGTGTGGTGGTTTCATCTTGGGATTAAGTGGTTATTTTTGTGACTTAGATAGAATATTTTGAGGTGTTATTATAGTTTTTTCCCAATAATTATGGAATACTAAATTGAATTATAATTAAATGGTGCTAGTAAGGGTTAGAAACTAATAAATCTGGGAATAAAATAGTTGTATAGTAATTGGATATTTAATTAAAGACTTGTGAATGTGATGTTTTTGAATTGTTAATAATATCGGTGATAGTTATAAGGGGTTTCAATAAATATGAATGTAAATGGTCCTGGTTTGTAATTTGAAAAAGCTAGAAATTGTTGAAATTCTTAATTAAAAAAGGTAAATGTGTAGTTATGTGTTTTGATTTGTGTGGAGAATTTAATTTAGTGGCGGTAGATTTTGGTTATGGATGTCATGAGATGAAGTTGTTGTAGTGTTGTCTACATTAGTGTTATTTTATGGGAACCCCTTGGATGGAAATTGTGTGAGACTATTTAGACTTTTATTTTAATGTAATTTTTCATATGAACCAATCCATATCGAGTACTATGTACTGAAAAACAAATATTTTGGTGGGATTTCCATAGAATATGGGATATTTAGGGAATAAATGGATGATTACCCCTCATCCCAACTCTTCCTTAAGAAGTAGTACATGGTGGCGATACCCAAATAATGGTGTGTACCAACCATAAATTTTGCAGTTGGTGGGGATAACATGTGATGAGAGGATGTGTCATGTATTTGGGGGTCATGTGTAGTAGGAGGAGGGAATAGGAATTATTTAATTCAAATTTGTTACACCATACTTCTCTGGTTATGAGGTGGTGATGTGCAAGGTAGATTCTCTACATTGGAAACAACATATGTTGGACCCTATGGGTGGCAGGAGAATGTAGGGTTTTGACTTGACCCACATAATGTTGAAAAGGAAGGAATCTTTGATTTTGTTGATGCAAATATGGGATATTTGACCATTATAGTATGGGGTAGGTAGTGATGATACATGACACACATCAGTCTTAGGTGGATGCTTGATAGAAGGAATGGGAGCATATGATTTTTTACATCGGGGTGTGAGTACAGTATATCACCATGGAAGTGGATGCACAATACCTTATTCTATATTCCCTCTTTATTTTTATACTACATGGATGCACAATTTGGTTGGTATTAATTTTTGTGTTTGGGATGGATAATTGACCTCTTTATGTTCTTTTAAGTTCTTTTATTTGTTCACAGTTGAATTAGTATTCTCTTTTCATATTTTCATGACAGACATTATGTATGATCATCCTGAGTATACATTTTAGGGTAAACCTAAATATATATAATGTATTTTTCAGGTTTACATGGGGGTTTAGGTGATCAGGATGGGTATTACAGGATTGAAGGTTAACGTTGTTATAGAGTTTATTCCATAGTATTTTTCCTTTTAGGTACATTACATTAAATAATTTAATTTAATTGTATTGCATGTACTGTTGGTTTTATGGATTCTAGTTTCATTTATCTGATATGATGGAGTGGTTTAGAAGCTATTTATATTAAATAAGGATCCAATTTATCCATTATTTAGAGAAATTATTCCCATGTGTGTGATTTATGTGTCTTTAGTGATAGTCAATAACCTAGAACCTACAATAGAAAGGAATCAGGGTTCACTCTTTTTCTTCACTCACAACCGGGTGGGATACTAGTAGTGTAAGGGGAGGGGTTTGTGATACAATTAATACTCAAAAAATTTAAAAATTATAATCCCTAAAAAATATAATACAATATGAGAATGAATAGTCTTATTCCCCATTTGCTCCAAAACATTTCAATCATAATCAATAAAATTGAAATATAAGGAAATTGGATGAAATCTAAAATAGATACATAGAATAAATTCCTCAAAAATGAAATATATCATTGAATAATATGGGTATCTTAAAAATCTCATGTACACTTGATTATTACCACTCTGTTAGAAATGTGAATAATATTTAAAATATTTTTGGAAATCATGTTACATTATTGGACAATATAATCTAAAATATATAAAATTCTCAACTATACTTTAAGGTAAAAAAACATCCACCACAAGAATGTGTATAATATAATCACAAACATCCTGAAAGTCGTGATCCAGAACACTTATTCTAATGTTTTCATCACTAAAAATATGATAGAGGTAGGAATTATATTATGAATAAAACCTTTATTCAATCATTAATATTTAAAATTAGTGTTTCTATATATTTGTTTGAATAATTTAGGTGACCAATTAATTAAATAAATCTATATTCCCCGTAAGAATATATGAGAGGGAATAGAGTTTATCATTTGGAGATATGTCTCAATGTTTTACTCAGTCTATATTATCAAGACCATAAATCTGAGTAATCATTACAAGGTGGATAGATATAATTTTCCCATACCATTTCTTATCCATTATCTAAATTCAAACACATGATGATGGAGAATCCAATGAATACATATTTTATTTGAATACTTATTTTTGAAGAGGTACCTAAAACCAATATTGAAAAAGAAATGAACTACATTATTTCCAAGAAAATAAGAAATTTTTTCATCTTAATCACATATGATAAAAATAAACTCATTTTCAAAATAAATTAATTTCATTATTGGTTCATATAAAATCTTATTCATATTCCTCGCATATGAGAATCATTATCTCATTGTTCCCACATAATAATGGTTAGTATCCATACTCTATACTGTTTTTTTAATTATTAATGTTCAAACCAATGATATTCTCCATTTTAATTTTTGGGGTGGGTTTAAATTAGTAATATAGAAATGAAAAACAACGGAAATAAAATATAAAAACTTTGTGAATTATAATGATTTGATCATAACTGTTATAAATTTTTTTCACTAAGTTATTTTTTGAATGGTCCTTATTGGACGTTAATATTATTAATACTTTTAAGAATGAAGCATATTATCTGACCTCAAGATCGACTCTCTAGGAAGATAAAAATCCTCTAGTGATCCTATTTTCACATTAAAATATATTTTTAATTATTATAAAAATGAAGCATGATTTTTTTTTGTGATTGATCTAACTAAAATTATTGAAGATGCAAAAAAATATTAATTATGAGAGAATTTGTGTCTTAATCCTTATATGTTTACCAGTTTCATTCTATCATTGGTCAGATTGTATTATTATAAATCTATTTATACCTAGTAGATCAAATATCACCATAGAACCCATCCATTATACTTTTTTTATGTTAATGTATTTATATCACCATTATACGAGTCACTTCTTCCAATATGGGACGGACTGTCACTCAAATGGTGAATTATAGTACCATGTTCTTAGAAATTTTTTTCCAATTTCATATTTTTAAATTCATATAAATCTCTATTTTAACTAGGTTTGGTGGGAACTATTAGATACATTTTATACACAATGGTACAAAGGCTTAAATTGCATAGCCTAATGGTAAAGTGGGACAAATACATTTTTTCATTATTTGACATGACAATACGGGAACAACCCTACCCCCTCAATACATCATGTTTGCACTAATCCCCCACCTGACATTTCTATAGTCTTTCATTATAATGATTATTTATATATATGATTATGTCATTTACACCACATACCTCCTTCAATCCGAGTTATAGCTTTATCCACCTGGTGACCGCTACTCCACAGATTCATCATTCATTACTTTCTTAAGTATAAAGTCCATGATCTTCTATGTGGCTCATAAGAGTTGTAGAACAAAGGTCTTTGATTCCATAGAGATCCTATAGCCTAATGTTCATTAATAAAAAGTCCATTTATCACACAGTCTAAATTATGTTTCTATAAATCATTATTCGAGTAAATAGTTATGCTTCTATAGTAACCACTAAAATGTAAGTACAATGACTTTGAATGTAATCTAGCATCCATATTTTAGAGTGGGTATCTAGTATAGGATAATAGGGTGTTTACCACTCAAGTAACTCCCCAACTATAGGCTTATAAATCCAAAACATCCTATATAAAGATATTTATTCTTTTGGAAACCAATCTCTTGTGGTGTACTATAGGTCAGATAGATTATTTTATATATCACACCCTTATTAATCACATAGTCTCCCAATCATATTTTGGATAACTAAGAAAAGGGAATCATTGAATAAACCAACTATATAAGACACACTATTATAAAAAATGATCCATTGTCACCTAAACTCTATCAAATATAATAAAAAAACACCTTTAGTAATAAAATAGAAATGGATTAAGTTGAAATAACATAACATAAAATCATGAACTCTATTATTTACCACCCTTTGAATAACTATATTTTATTACAATTCCCTGTACGTAGAGTTTATAATTAACAGAGAGCATAATTATTGAAATAATGGAAATAAAAAAATAATGGAATAATGAAATCCTAAATCTATGTATACGGAGTCATCATAATATGGTATTTATTCCCTTAGACCCAATCTAAATTATTTAGAAACAGTAATCATAATATGGTAAAGGATTACATTCTAAATTCACATGTGTTATTCATGTTTTTTCTATACAAGAAACTAGAAAATTCAACAAACTATTTTTCTTTATTGAGATTTTTTAAGTTACAGGCTTCATTATCCATGATCTTCCAAATTCACTATCATTAATAATGCTTCATATAGACATATAGTTACTCCATTTCTTAATATGTTATTACAGGTAAGTATAAAGACACCATTTTCACTTGTAATATTTTATTCACTCTACATGGATCCTCATTTTAATATATAGTAATAGATCCAGTTCCAAAAACATGGTTTCTACCTTCTTTATATAATGGTCATCACATACAAGCGGGGAGATATATATAATCATATTTCAGGGATAGAGGATTATTTAGTTATGTTGTATTTAATTTTATATGTTTTATGATATAGGGGTTTCATATTAATGAGATTCTACTATTTTATTTATCTATAGTAATCTCTTGCAATGATTTTTTTTATGATAGCCTCTATAACATCGAGAACTATTCCTTTCTCACCAAAAAATAAATCATCATAGTTATCAAATGGTTTAATGGGGTTAGGGGCAATGATATTATGATAACACATCCTCCATTGGATTCATTAATGTTGGAATAGGTATTTAATTAGGGGTAAATTACATATTAGGCAATGAAAGATTCACAATGTAATCATTAGTTGTGATATGGGGAAAGAATTATTTTCTCACTATGCTATAATATTAATTTTCCTTGAGCCACATTTATTTTGCTCCTATAGAAATCATTTTTTCACTGAATATAACATGCTTCTTTTCATTATCACCCCTTGATTTGTTTCTTTCTCATGGAAATGACTGGAACTCCTTTAACCACTTCACCCTGAAAAAATTTCATCAACATTCATCCAAAAAAATAAAACATAAAATGATGAATAATAAAATAAAATTATCATTTTTTTTCAATTATATAATTAATTATATTTTTTAAATATTTACACAAATAAATTAATCCTTTAATAAATAAAATAATAATGGGGTTGTGTTCAATTAATATTATAATAAATATATTATTTAATATTACCCCAACATATAAATATAATGTAAAAATAAATATGACCAAAATAATTGTTTGTGAATGACAAATATATTTGGAACTCAATAAATATTGAAATAATATCTCCTTCATAAATTTACATCAATGTGTGAACTATAAAACATACCCTAAACTATGATCTCTATATCTGCATCCACCATGAATGCCTAATTTTTTATGTATATAAAACCACTGGTATGAAACTTCATATGTACATTTTAACTGATTAGTATAACAAAATCTTGTAAGAAATACTAAGGAATCAATAATCACAAATCTCAATGTGTGCATTCATCATGTTTCAACCAAAATATTTCTATATGACATGTTTTTAATTGAAAAATTATTTTTTGAAAATTATTGATGTAAAAAAATGATAATGGGGTTAAAAATGAGTATTACACAAAAATATTATAATATGATATTTTAGAATAAAATAGTTGTAATTGGAATAAAATTGAAATTAGTATAAAATGACAAGATTGGAAGCCCATGTTATTTGTATTGTAGAAGTAAAGTATTGTAAAAATGGATGTTTATCATGTAAACATGAATAAGGAATCTTGTAGAGAGATAAACGTGGTTACCTATCATAGAAACCTTACTTGTAAAATAGGTCATGATAGTGACATATAAAGTATTAAAATGAAAATGATCAATAATTTTCCTAGATGATTACGAAAGTTAGTGTTGAAGTGCGTAGTAATTGGTGAAGTCACTAGAGTGTCTAAATAGTTCTCTAAATAGAAAAAGATGATATATAAAATTTAAGGAATAATACAGGAATGGAAAGGTGAATGTATCTTGGAATCTATAAGCAATGAAAGGGAGAATAAATAAAGATTACTTAAAGAGTTATGATTCACTATATTGTTTTATGGATCATGTAAGACATATATGTTGTTTATTTTATACTTTTAAGGAATATATTTATATTTGATACTTATTTCTGAAGGATGTAATTATTTGGAGGTGGTTATAGAGAAGCAACAAAAATCATATGACAACACATATTGGCTCATTTAATTAAAATGTAATGCAGCTTTGTTTGGTGGCAGTATAATAATGATTCATAATGGATGGGTATTATTCTATGATTTCTATATAAGATATAATTTTAAATTAATTTTGGATTAAAATGAAAGTTTTATGTCAAATTATATGTTATATCAATATGATGTAAAATAATATGTTTATAAGAAGATACTATAGAAATGTTTTTTTGACTATTATTTGACGTTTAAGGAGAATTATGAAACATGTTTTGTTAAACTATAGTGATACTTTCTAGAGAAACAGTATAGATATAATCCCCATGAATAAAAAATTTAAAAATCTTTATCAAACCAAGTTTTTTTGTAATATACAATATTATAGGTTTTTCATTCTACAACGAGGAGAAGGGAACTATGATTTATGAAAAATCTACATATATTGAAGAATTGGTTTCCAATAATAGAATACATACATAAATAAATAGTTTTAAGGATTACATATCATAAATTTATGAATATGATAATAGTAATTAATATATTAAATATGGTATAATCTGAGATTATTTTGATGACATAAACCGATTGTAACTATTGACAGAAGAGTTGGTGATATAAAAGGCATTATTAGATGATAATCCATGAAGGGTAGGGGTGAACTGAGGTGTAATATTTATTGTTAATTTGAGTGTTGTTCAAAAAAATTTAGGATATTTTTAAACAATTTAATATTTTGTTATAGGCTAACCATAAAAATTTATAAAAAAGAAGAATTATTTTACTTGGTTCAATACTAAGGGATAGTTCAAGGAAAATGAACTTTATTTTCTGTCATTATACTAGAATCCAATAATAATCACTATTTTCATAGATAAAAGTTTCCCCTCATAATAACATTATATTTTGATCAATTCCATTACTAATGAGTTTTGGGAAAAGCACACTACCTCCCTCAGATGACTTTCATCAACTCCTCCTTTGCACACAACTTCAGACAGATGCATATTCAATTTATTAACATTGTGGTTGATTCTATACCACCATTAACGTTTCTAGTGTTTCACATCATGAATAATTAAGTGTGACACACTAATATAATTCACTATCTCTAGAATATCCATAATTATTTCTCTGCTAAAATACCACATTTCACATAGGCCTCTGTGCTCTGGGTTCACTTTGTAAATCCCGATAATGTATTATTGTTTAAGACCCTTTATAAAACCTATTTTTAACAATTGTAAAATCTCATGTATTTCTCATGAAATTACATTCTCTAGGTGACTTTAAAATATTAGGTATCATGTAACAACTTTCATTATTCCTTATTTTAAGAACTATGATCTTGTATCTACCTTCTCTCAACCTCACCTCATGAAAATTTCATCAAAAAACATTCTTTTTCTTAGTTATGTTCACCCAAGTATCTCTCCTATAATTAAAACCAGAAATATATATTCTGCAAGTTATATTTTTTCATGTCTAGTTTATAAAAGTATGTCCAATCAAGTGATACTTCCATGAATAGATATCCACTAATCCTTCTCCAAAAACCATAACCTGCTAAAATGTGGGGGTCAAATAGTATTTATATGTAAAATATAACCTTCATTATTTTAGATTTTGTGTAAAACATTTATAAAACTCAACATCCATGAAACCAAACTACCATGAATCACCAGGTTTTCATAAAACTAACCAGAACAAAATCTCCATACTAGTACATGAGATCACTAGAATGAAACATCAGACTAGTATGATGATCGACTATAATGATGCTCCTTAACTGAAAAATAAACTCAAACCAATTACAAAAGGATCTTTTTCCCATAAATTAAATATAAAATTCCTCCAACTTATATTTATACTTTCAAATGACCTCTAAGCTATTCCATTTTCATTAAATCCTTTTAACTTATTGAATCATTGATTTCTAAAACACCTTATTTTTCAACACTACATTTTTACATAATATGACATCAGAAAAACCATATTCTAATAGAAAAAAAATTGAAAAAAAAGACAAAATTCATCTACACCCTAGATAACTGTTCATCCCATATTCTCCTACATTGGGTTTGTTTTTAAATTTATTATATATTCAATTATTATAAAAATTCAACTTCTACATATCGAAAAATTATTTCATCAATCACTCTAAGTATACATGTTTATTTATCGACATGTAAATAGAGATTTCATGTGATTTTCCTAGGATTCATTTCATTACACATACCATAAATCCCTTTAACTTTCAGAAAAATTAAAATTATATTCCTCAATTTTGAATGAATCACACTATTCTCTGAAATTCATTCTATGTATTATCCCTTGATTTGATAATATTAAAAGTTGATCCAGTTTTTGTGGGAAAGAAATATAAGGAAACATTTTAACTCCTCATAGCCCTCTATTATATTTCACCAGAAACATATCTAGTTTTTACATTTGAAAATAAACCCAAAAGAAAAGAACATCCCAAAAACAAAACACACTAAATAAAGAAATAGATGAAAATAGGGGAATGTGAAATATCTAAACCTCCTGAATATATGGTATGTGGTTAAAAATTTAGGTTTCCATTCTGTTAATCATATAATTGGGTTAAAATTATATTGATTATTTTATCCATCAATTACTAATTAGTTTCAACATGTTTTATTTTGATCATTCGTTGATCAATAATTTATTTTATATTGTGACATTAGATATCAATATGTTTGGTAAAAGAGTGTCATCTAGGATGTTTTAAGGAGTTTAATCTGAATCTTATCATCAAAAAAAGTATGTCTATTTTTTTTATTTCATCTTGAATATCTTCAAAATATTTCCTCATCCACAGAAGTTGTGTATACTCTTTGCTTACTTCACTATATTCTATCATTTTCATGCTCAATCTAGTACATTTTAAATTATTTCTAAACTAACCTAAAATTTTATTTCCCATAGAAAAATACACTAAAACATTTAGAAATTTAGTCACCCCACTCTACAAAAGAAAATTTCATTAACAAATGATTCTTCTTGGCGTAAAATAGATATCCATGATTGATTGTACGCCAGATGTACCTCAGTATTTTTTAATTACTTCCTGATTCTCTTACATCAGATTAAAGTAGAAGCATGATTTAATACAATTTATAAAGATATAATATGGATTTTGTATATTGAAATATAGTTATATTATCGTTATAATCCTATAATTTTAGGGAACCATATATTTCCTATCCAAATACATCCCATGCTAGTTTCTAAACTTAATAATAATTAACATTATTTTGGAATCACACATATCATATTATCTTAAAAATTATCTAGTAAACTAATCCGGATAAAAAATAGTTTATTTATCTCCCTTATAACCACCCATAGGCCATGAAATTTCATGATATCTCCAATTATGGAAATTTAAAAATCCAAACTCCACATATTATTAAATTATATATATATTTACGTTTTTTTACATACAAATTTTTCATACATATATACTAGAATAACAAATATTTATTCCTGGGGTGTCATGATATAAAGGTTGTGATCAAAGCATTAACTTTTTAATTTATACGTCTTCATATATGTGTATAGATTAGAATGTAATTCTCATTGATACTATATCAGACTATATATGTCCTTCATTAACTTGTATACCACAATTTCATCATTTTTAATATGGCATCTAAATGGATGTTTAATATAAACCACATATTAAGGAATATAATTAAAAAAAATTATATTTACATCTAAAAAATATTTAATACTCTTTAGATAATTATCGCAATGAATTTACCGAGTGACTCAAGTGAAGACAAAAGGGAAAACATTTCTTTAACACTGACACCTTAAAACTTTTATGGGAATTTACAAACAAATCAGGCATTATTTATAGTAACATTACTATGTTTGTAAATTGTATTCTTGATGAAACAATTAGTTAAAATCACATTGATATGTTTGGCCATATCTATAAGTTCTAATGGTTAATTTTTATCAATTTTTTCTAGTTCATCATTCATAACCATATCCCACGCTTCACCCTATTTTGCTTCTTCAAATGATGTAAATTTCACAATTGATACTAGTGTATAAAAAAATACCTTCTCCATTGCTCATTTTCATATATAATAAATCATATCTATGAATATTAGGTAAATATTAACTAATGTTCTCTAATTTCTCTTCTAAGTTGAAGGATGACATTCCTTAGAAATTATCTCCATGTCTGATTCAGTTTTAGAATCTTAATCAATCAAGGAACTTTTTATGACCATAATATTTGTATCAATGTCATAATATTCATCAAATGTTTCATAAAAGTTAAAATATCTATAATTCCTACCATATATTCCATCAATGACTTCATTTTCATTTTAGTACATAATTTTATTTATACTCTTATTGAAGAACATGGAGGCTTGAATCATTGATGACTATCCCAAAAATAGTCACTCATCTTCTACATCACTATAATTTCCTTTATCACCTTGTGTGTTTTTAGTTTATTGACTAATTATAAGACCAAAAAATGTTTCAGTGAGGGATTCCATTAATTACACATTTGATATGGTTTCCGATCATCCCTTGTTCTAATGACCACCCAATGTTTCATGTACACCATAACCTGTACCAATTCATTCTAATAGTGGAGTGAGATTCAAAATTCAAAGATAAATTATTTGATATTATTATTCACTATATATTTAGTTTTTCAAAAACTCTATTATATTTTTTTTAATAATGATAACTCATGATTTATTACTTATATGTTGAGGTAGTTCTCAAACTCAATGTAACTTAATTCTATTCTATTTGTAGATAATATATTCATGATAATGTGTCTAGTCTCATTTTAAATTTTCCTCTAATTCTTATTTATGAATTCTAATACTTCTCATTTATTTTTCATATATATAACATAAACAATCCCACTATAATAATCAAAAAATAAGATGGAAATATGCACTCCATGTGAGTCTGATTTATTTATTTCCCAGTTAATGTTAGAGTGTACTAGATCAATATGATTAGACACCATTTTCAACTTCTTATACCGATAATGACACTACTATAAAATGGGCCTATACCCACGGTTTTGCAAAAAAACGTGGGTATAGGGTACCCTTATACCCATGGTTTTTGAAAACTGTGGGTATAGGGATAATATGGGTACCTATACCCACGGTTCCAGAAAACCGTGGGTATAGGTGACTTATACCTATGGTTTTGGACAAAACAGTGGGTATAGATTATTTTTAAGGACCAATTCACAATGTTTTGCAAAACCATGGGTATATTTGTTTTTTTTAAGACACATACCCACAGTTTTGGACAAACCGTCGGTATATAGTTTTTTCAGAAAACATATACCCACGGTTCTTCAAAATCATGGGTATTGTGGTTTTTTTTTGACGACCTATACCTACGGTTATAGAGAACCGTGGGTATATATTTCCCACCATAAGGTGGGAAAAAACATTACGCAGGACAGTGAAACAAATTGGTGGGAAGATGATCTGGATTAATATAATTAGGTGAATAGAAATACTAAATAATAAAATCATTGTAGCTTTGTTGGTTAGGCGATCATTTGTCATATGTAGCGGTCCTGGGATCAAATCTCGATGTCATTTGTTTTTCTAATAAATAACTAATATCAATATAACTAGACTAATATATATATATATAGTTAACAAAAAGTTATGTAGCTTGGTTGGTTCGGCATGCTTTTCCCTTTGGCAGGTCGCGTGTTAGATTCTCGGCGTGGCTATTTTTAGATACACAATATTATTAATATATTTAAACAGATATATCTATATATACTAAAAATGTAGGTGGCTCGGTTAGTAGTGAAGGTTGAAATGCTGCATGGCGCGTCCCGCGATCAAGTCACCACTGCTCCTATTTTTGAATATTAAATCCCCACGGTTTGAGAACCGTGGGATCAACGTTGTGCCAGCATGTTTACGGGCCTGCCACGCTGTGGTAATCCTATACTCAAGGTTTCTCCAAACCGTGGGTATAGGCAGACCCCCCTATCACGATTCCTTTCCATCCCACGGTTCCCAAAACCGTGGGTATATCCTATACCCACGGTTTTGGGGGTTATACCCATGGTTTTGAACAGTGGGTGTATGGAAGTTTTCCAGTAGTGTGATTTCAAACCCTTTTCCCTCATGCATTCATCAAATGTTTTTTTCCACATTGTTACATCAGATTAGGGATATCCACTATATCATTCATCTTAGAGAAAATATCTATATTTTATTGGTAATTATATCCCAAAATTTTTTTCCAAAGTTGGAAGTCTAACAATTAAAAAGGTTTGTGTTTTATTTATTATCCAATTTATATAAATTTTCATATTTCATACATATTTTAATGTGGGAGTTTTGAAAATTTATATTGATAATGAATCTCTTGTTATTAAATTTTACCTCAAGTCTATAATCATAATTTTTACTCACACTCTAGAGGTTATGTCATAATTCATCCACATAGAGAAGTTATTTTATATTTATAAAACATCCTTCTAATCAGTACTTTCATATCCTGTTAATTTTAAAATGTATGTAATTAACAAAACATGTATCTCTATCATCTCTCCCCTCTAAATTCATTAACAGGATCATATTTTAATTTATTTAGGATAAAAATTGTAAATTTCCAACCCGGGCCTTTGGGTCTTGGATTAAGAGTCACATAACCTCACGTGTACCACCCCATAAGAAAGAGGATTTTAACTTGTAGAGAGCATGTAGGGTGACATGGAGAGACTATACCCATGATAAAAATATCTATCAATAGATAGTAAATTATAAAAATTAGTCAACCAAATAAAAAAATGAAGAAAAAATAAATACTATAATGAATATCATGCAAAGTCATAAAAATTAAACAATGGACCTACAATGGAAAATGTCAGTAAGAATATCAATAGAACTATAAATGAATATAAATTATGAGATAAAATAACTAAATAAAATATCTAGAGTTTTTCAAAGTACCATAATAATCACCCTTCTCAGTGCTCCTCAGCAACATGTCACAGGTCTCATTCCCACTTTTAGAACCCTTGTCATGAAGTTTTCATATGCACTAAGATTCATATGAAGTGTGTCATTAAAACCACATTAGGACACCACCAATTCATTAGTTGCATAAGTTCACTATAATATAAAATTGTATGATATGAAGTAATATTTAATTTGCACACATGTATATAACCTACCATATACATAGAAAAAATGTGCTTACCAAGCCACCATGAACCTCGATCGTACCTGAGTTGGTGCTATGCCGGGAGAGTATCATGGAAGTACCACATGACGTAGTGCATTCTGAGTAACCTAGTGTACCTTTAGGAAAAAACCACAAACCCTACCTTAGGGGAATATCTATCCACCTTTTATGATAAGAACCGTTCAACTTTATGGATAATCATAAGGCGACTAATTCACTATTCTAAGGGAAGCCTCAAAGCACATGTCGGCCGAATCCCATGGATTTGGGGAAATCTGTCACATCATCCACACTACCACTCTAAGGGAATAACTACTTCATTCAGAGATACCTATCATCCTGAAAACTAAAAATAGTGATTCGTCCAAATATGCACCAAACTACATAAGGCACAACATTTGATGAAACAAAAAATATCTCAAAACTAAATCCACCGGATATGAAATATCATCCACACAATAAAAGACCATACAAGGAAAAATATATGATGATAATAAATATTATTAGTATCCATATAAACACACATGTGATCCACCCTAAATCATGGCCTCATGGACTATAGACATATGTGATCATACATCAATATTTATCTCACAACCTACATACACACATGTTATAAAAAATAAAAAATGGTCTCATTGGATAAAAAAATCATATATTTCCAAAAAAAATATATACATGACTTCTATATAGTAAGGAACTTCCTAAGTCAATATTTATGATTTCAACATTAAGGTTCCTTAATATCATTGTTTCTCAAGCCATATTCTCAAACAAACCAGAATAAGACCACCTTCCAAAATTTCAAGAATCAATTTTAAACCAATATGACATGGATTTAGAATAAATTTTTCAATAAATGGGTCCCGCAGACATCACAGACACCCTAACATAAAGTGGTCATTGGGTCCTTGAGTTCGGGGTACCACCTGCTTCTCCACAGACATGCGGTTTGCACCCTAGGGCCCACCCACATGCCTAAACCTGGCCTACACACACATGTGATCATACATCAATCATAATCTCACAAGGAAAACAAACATATGTGATAAAAAATAAAAAATGGTCTTATGGGATACAAAAAATCATATCTTTCCAAAAATATATATATATCCATGACTTCTATATAGTAAGAAACTTCCTACCACAAGCTTGATGATTACAACATCATGGTTCCATAAGAGACTTGTTTCTTGAGCCATATTCTCACACTCACTAGAATAATATTGCCTTCCAAAATTTCATAGAATCGATTTCAAACCAATATGACATGGGTTCTAGAATAAATGTTGTAACAAATAAGCCCCACTTGCATCAAACACACCCCGAATTAAAATTCCTATTGGGGACTGGTCATCCAGGTACCACCAGCCTCACCAAAAACATGTGATCCCCACCCTAGGCTCCATCCACATTCCTGAACAGGTCATCTGACTAATTAAAGTACTCAAAGGAAAACACATTTATTTTCCAGCGTTCTTTTCATCAATCACACACACCCTGGGAAACATCCCAGAAGGCCACCCATCCTGATCACTAATCCATGCTAGGCATGCATAATTATGGAGATCTAATCTGGTAGGCTCCCAAAAAGAAAGGTGCACCTTGTTAATGTAAGTCATATCATATAGTTATGTAATAATATTTCATTTTGTAGTGTTACATTCACCCCCCCCTTAGAACACAACATCCATGTTGTAGACCCTACATCTCATCCCAGGATGTTCACTACACTTAAGGATGAGTTCCTAATCTGGTACTAAATGTAACTAATGGGCCCCATTTATAGCACAAACACCCAAACTTAATATCGCCATCAGGTCTGGGCCTACTAGGTACCACCACTTTCCCTTCAAACACATCGTCCCCACCCTTGGTCCCACTCACATGCTCAAACAGGTCATCTGACTAATGAAATTAAACACAGGGCAACACATTACCTTTCAAAAATGCTTTTTCCTCACTCACACACACCTTTGGAAACGTCCCAGAAGTTCACCCATCCTGATTACAACTTCAGTAAAAACAATATTAACTATGGTGTTCTAGTCTAGTAGGCTCTTGAAAGGTAAGTTTCACTTTTTGACAAGAGCCATATCATTTAGTCATTTAACCCTTTATCATATGAGGGTGTTACAAATGTTCCATTAGATAGTATCAAGTCTAGATGGAAAGAGAAGCAAGAAAGAAGATCCCACTAGATAACCACCATCAAGAAAACATAGAATTTTATAGATCCTCACAAAAGGATATTGTTAAACTAAATCTAGGAAAACAACTCACTAAAAAATCACCATAGTCTAACTCATAACAGACTCATTCCAATATCTTTCAAGATAATAGAATAACTCAACTAAAAAATGAATAATCACCAAATATATTGCACCGAAATGTCCAAAAACAATAAGCATGGGAAATGGTCGATATAATATGTATTTAGATTTATTAATGGAAATTAAATATCGATCCAAACACATAAATAATAGGGATTCAATGAAGGCCACAACACCATATGACCCGCTACCAAGAACACTCCCAAAAGCACCAATTGTTAAGAAGTAAGGAGAATCAACTGATTTAATCAAAGGAAAAAGGGCAAGGAATGCATAAATAAACCCCTCTTTATATCAGTGCATGGTTTAGAGAAAAAAATGGTGCACTAATGTACATTTAATGAAAAAGGGTTGGTTTTGGCTATATTAAATTTCATGTAACTTCTGAAAAGACCTTAACGACATTAGTTCCGTTGTTGTAGTGTTCTTTATAACCTTAATTAAATGGACATCACACCATGAGAATGTGAAAAGGACATGGATACTTTCCACCACCACTCCCTCTAAAATGGAAAAGGTCGGGTCTCCAAGGTATTGGTAAAAAATATCCATACTCAAGCACCATGGATTGTCTAGTAATTCAAACCACATACCTATTTTATACAAGGGAAAACCAGGGACCAAAATAGAATATACCACTGATGTTGTGTTTCCCTTTTTGGACAGAATAATCTCCAAACCCAAAATAATCCACTCCAAAACTTCAATGCCTCACCCAATAATAAATTAACCTAGGTCATCATAAGGAATGGATGAAGGTGATGTTTTTACACAAATGGAATAAAAACTTTTGGGCATTAAAATCTCCCAATATAAAGACATCTCATTCCTATGAACATTCACTAGTGATCTTTCACAAAAAACACCATTTATAGAGATCAATAATTAAACTCGAACTCAAAAATTTCATCCTAGTTTGGTTCATGATATGATAACACATGAACAAGTAGTTTCATCTTCCCAAGAAACACCTTTTTGGTCTTGTAAAAAATCTACACCAGCCACTCCGCAAAACTTGTTTTGGTTTCTAACTCAATTTCCTCATAGTCAATCACATGTAAGAGATTAGAAAAGTACCTTGAAAGATGAAAAACAAGGAACACATCATATATTCCTCAATAATTTAAAGGAGGTTCTATTCAGTAATTTGATACTCATGTATCTTTGATGATCTCAAACAGTCCCACAAAAGGTGACTTCAGCTTCCCCTACTTTTTAAAATGTCAATGCCCCAAATAAGGTGACACCAACAAGAAAACTTGACCCCGTAAAAAACTCCAAAGTTCTCCTCCAGCAATCAGTATATGATCACCATCTACTATGAGTACTGATCAACTACTACAAGGTCAAATTAACTCTATCTAATGATTCTTGCATCGGGAATGGTCCCACAATAATTTCCTCATCGGCCTCAAGCTAGTATAATAGTATGTTAGATGATTTTACATATATATCATTATAGGGTTCCACTTAGATATAATTATGGAAACATTTATTATAATAAAATGAAACTAGGTCTTGGTACTCATCTCATTCCCTATAGAAGTCCAGAACACATGATTAAAGAATATGATTAAGGATTCCAGTCATCATCTATGAATTTCCATTGTATTGTGGGAGATTTTTCATGCTCAATATCAATTCATTCATGTGATCCTTCTATAGTATATTCCAATACTGTGATGTGAATTCCATGTATCAGTCATATCTGATGCTCATAGGAGATCCATAGTCATATCATATATGGTACATAAAACTTACCGAACTCATATTCTGATAGGGTATATCAAATCAGTAAGACGTGAGACAAATTAATAATCCAATCGACTACCAACCCTATCACATCATGACTCCTACTGGTCTTGAGAAACCCCAACATGAAGTACGTCATTAGGTTTTCCAAATTTTACATTTGAACTTGAAGTGGCAAAAGAAAAAGTATATGATGATGATGATATTTCATTATCCTCATAAAGTTAATGCATCATGAAAAAAAACAATGATATATATCTTCATATATTACTACTAAAACTAACATCATATGACATGGCCCATCTTCATCTACCCTAGATGCATGACCAACTTTGAATCATGATAGTTTTTCATTAGTTATTCCTTTTTCAAAGATGGAACAACTACCCTCCCATGAATGTGATCACATTATCATCATCTAAGGACCACCCTAAAATAAAATATTCTATTTTCGGTTATTATATCATCACAATTCACTCAACATTTCACTCTTGACATGGTTTTATATAGTTCAACAAAGAAGACATGTTCAATAAAAGTGTATATGTCACTTTCCCTTTGTCCTCAGTCGTATCCATCCTCCAATTTTCCAACAAAAACAACATATTCCACTCTTACATGAATGGATAATCTAACATATTTTGATTCTTGAATCATCCTACTTATTTAATATCTAATAATTTTAACTTAGATATTTCTTAAACCATCTCAACATCAAGCATCTATAGATACTCTACCTAGTGCCTCTACCTCGAATTTAGGTCTCATTGTTAGAATATATAGATGATAAAATTCTCATCCATGTAAATAAGAAACCTATGTTCAATTATATAGAAATAAAAAAACATCAAATTTTGGAACACAACATCCAAATACAATTCATTGGTAGGAAAATTCCTCGCTTGTAGTTGTAGATAGAGAGACACATAAGATACTACCCAGTCTTCCAACATCTTAACAGCTTCTGGGCCAACTCCTAAGGTATCACAAGATATAACACATCACATCCTTATTTATGGAAATTAAAAACTCAAGGATGTATTCCAGATCCACTTTATCTTAAGTAATGACTCCTTATATATAATTTTCCACTCAAAAATCACTTCATTATTTGAAATAATTATTGTAGATCCTACTAAATATGATAAGACTTTTATGAACTATCTATAATACCTTGATAACCCAAGGAAACTCCTATGCATGGTCGAGAATCATTGTACCTAGAAGGTACTACTAGAAAAAATTTTATTGAAGGTCATTCATGTAACAAATTTATGTCTCCATTCCTTGATATTGTCACCCAGTATTCTATTGGAGGGTCCTTGTAGAATTAATTCAATTAGCTTGAAATTACGGTCTTCTAGAGTCCCCACAAGATTGGAGATCCCTTAAAAATATTTAAAAAGTCCTCAGTATAAGAAGGGACACTTTTTACCTAGAAGGATAAATGATACTTGAGATGAATGTTTTGATCATAATCAAGAATAGTCTTATTAATTCTTCCACTATAAACATTATTTTAGAAGAATACTCCTAGAAAAGACCCGCTTCATCCTAAACCACTAGAGTGGGTGCTGGCACATTCTCATACACATCTAGTGGTAAAACTAGAACATAATCCTTTATGGGATTTTTATATCCATATCTACCAAGATATCCATTAAAAAATCACCAATTTTTTATTCTTTTTAAACTCTAAATGAATTATTAAAATGACTATAACAACTTTCATAATTTCTTATGAAAAAAACATATGAGATTTTTTTAGAATACATATCCTATGAGATACCCACACAACGTATAACCCTCATATTTATACTCAAGGATCAATAAATTTGACATAAATTCACATTAGTCATATTATATATATATATATATATGCACCACATTATAACATTGTCACGTTTAACTAAATAATTCCAAATAAATATATCACAATATTTGATAATTAAATTCTAACATGAACTAATGGAACAGTCAAGGAATTGAATATAAGAACAACTATACTATATAAAAAATTATATATATGGAATATGATCCTATGCGGCTACTCAGGATGCATTAATTCAACCAAATCCAATGAAATTTTAATAGAAACCCTTCACTAATAACCCAAAGGTCTATTACACATAAGCTAGTCAGGAACATCTCATCTCCCACTCTAGAGTTCTGTGGATCCAATATCCTTTAAAACATAACCCAAAAATAATGATAATGAACCATAATCCTTTTATACCACCTTATAACACCCCAACCCAAAGATCTAGGACTTGAATGATGAGTCACATAACCTCATGGGTGCCTCACCATATAGAATAGAATTCCAAAAAGTGGTGAGGGTATCGAAAAATATGGGGAGGCAATACCATTAGTAAACATAGCTGTCATAGGATCATACAATATATATATAAGTAAACCAAATAATATAGCAGAATAATGAATAACTACTATAAAAAATCCATACAAATTCATACAAAAGTGAACAACGGACTCCATCACTGCAATAAATTTAGGCCATATCCACGGTATGGAACTGTGGCTATAAGCCCAAAAAAACATTGGCTATGTCTTATAACCACAATTTAATGAAATGTGGCTAGTATTTTCATAGATATAGGTCAAGGCCTATAGCTACGATTTGAAACTGTGGAAGAAGCATAAGTCACAGAAGTTTTATAGCCATTTTGGAAACTGTGGCTATAGGCTTTCCCATTTCACAAAAAGAAACAGCATGGTGAATCGTGCTGGCTGTTGAGAGGACCCCCCCCCCCCCCACCCCCACCCTATCCAAGTACCCCCACCCCCTACTCTTGTACAGCCCCCCCCCCTTGCACGCCCCCTTCACCCGTCCCCTATTGCAACCCCTTCCCCCTCCTCACTTCACCCCACTCTCCTACACAACCCTCAGACACCCTCCACCACCTTCATATGTACCATGGACACACCCCCATCAATGAGAAAATGGACAAAGTTGATATATGTTCCTAATTTGATTATCTTAATTTCACAACCATGTAATTGACATGAAAATTTTCTTATATTTTTTATTATTAATTCAAAATACCAATATCAATATAAAGATACAACATAATCAATATACACTGCAACAAAGGTGTAAAAATAATTCCCTATATTTAAAATTGGTGAGAAAACTACAAATTCCATTAATCTCAAAAGAACGAATCAGGCCTCAACCACTCCACTACAATGTTCCCTAACATTTCACTGCCTCTAAAAACCTAAGCCATAGAAATGCCAATAATGAAATAACACAACTAAATTTAGTGATATGAATAGTTTTCTTCTAAAATGAAAATTATATAGAAGCACATCTCATAACTGATGTGTTGTAACAAAACATTGTCATTGTGAGTCTATAGGGTCAGTATAGTTTTGATGAAATTAGGCATATGTGCAAAAACAAAACCCAGGTGAAACCATAAATTCTACGTCACATGAATTAAAAATAAATAATGTTATAACCTTACCATTAAGAGAAGAAACAACATCATTAATTTATACCACACTGGATATGGTTACAAAGTCAAACAATTATGAGCTATTTGGTCCTCATTTATAAATGACCCCATGGATTTTCCACAATACCATGTTCAGTGAACACCACTTTAAGATGACAATCATCACCATCCCTATAAAAAGTTTTAGTATAGATGTTGTGACAAGAATAAAATGCATATAGAAAGCATTCTAGTTATTCAAAGCCTCTTATAGATGTCATGTTTACTGTAAACTAACCATTAGTGTGATCTCATCTCCTAATTATTATCAACAGAGGAGTTCAATAAGATGTTATATTGAATTTAATATTTTTTTCATAAAACTCACTCATGAGTTTCTTAGACTGGTAATTGTTGCATCACCAAAATGTTGATTTATTATAATTAATTTTCTAGTAATGTAGTCAATTAGTCAAAAAAACTCATCAAAAAATGTGCAATGGTAACAGAACTACAATTGTTTTGTTAGAAATAAATAAATCTACACACATGTGTTCTAAATTTAGTATGATTTCTTACCTTTCATCTATTAACATAATATACCTCCTCTGGTTTCTTTTTCTCCACATTCTCACTAGTTTGTGGTGATAAAGATGACTGATTACATCTACGTAATAGATAAATAGGGTGAAGTAAGACGTAATGATATTGAATTTCTTATACTATATTACATACCCAAAATAGATAATATGTATTAGTAAATCATGAATATGATTTGAAATCACCTTTGGCACAAATGGAAGATGGAATGAATCCATGGAAGAAACCCCCCTACTCTCCTTGTTTTCACTGGAGATTTTCCTTCATTCGACGATGTCAGCTCCACCATGTACTAGACTACAACATGTGGTGAAAAGGAATTAAATAAATTTATGTTAGAAAATTGAATAATATTGTTAGAGTATTTAAATATTTAGGATATGTGTATGTAGTAGGTGTATCCTATCACCCTTTCTACTCTAGTATGAATATTTTATTTCATATCAATCATTGTATCATGTAATTTCATATTCAGATATTTAGGATATGGTTATTGATTAAACCTATTGTATCTTCCCTTTCTCCTCTAATTTGAATTTTGTATGTCAAATCTATGTTAGGTTATGTATCACTTATATGTCTCTATAAATAGAGTTTTTCCCTCTTCAATCAACAGGAACAGTATCTGTGCATGTGAAAAGGATTCTTTGGGATCCAGAATAAAATGTACATAACGGTAGTTGAAATACTAGTAAGTTGTTATTACCAGTAATTAATTTGTTAAATAGGCCACCGAGTTCTTGTTTTCCCCATACAATGTAGATATATCGATGCAGATATATATAAATAAAATATTTTTCCTGGAATTTAAAATGAATATAAATAAAGAAAAAGATGCTCAAACATATGCACTTAAATATAAATTCGTATAGTTTATTAAATTTCAATGATGTTGCCTGGGGTAGGCCTGCCATCTGAGCCATCTGCATCAATGTTGAAGATATATCCACTATGAGGATGCATCTCCATCATCATTATTTTACACACGAAGTAGTAATGCATGATTATGTGAAAGAGAAACACAACATGCACTATCATCTGAATAAGAAATTCTACCTCACTGTAACAAATCATTGAACCATCCATGTTTTGGGTTAACAATTCACTGCACATAGTCATAATAATCAATTACTTATTCAAAAAAAAGTTCAGGAAAATAAGTGATGCAACATAAATATAAAATAGATGATATCATCATCTGAAAGGTTGTCCAGTGGTTTATAGGAAATTGCAATTGATCCTAGATTATTAATATTCATTTTTAGAAGAAAAGACAGAAGGATAGTTGGAACCCAATTTATTCAATAATCAAGTAGAAAATAATTTTATTCTATGGAATGTCATGTAGTTTTGAATCAATTTGAATTACCATTACCATTGAATCATTAAAAAGAAATTAAATTCAATATACATAACTTCCACTCAATCACCAAATAATATATGATATAATACAAAAGTAAAAAATTTTAAATGAATTACCCATATATTAATGTAATTAAAATTATATTGGGAATACAGAACCAAATATTTAATATCTTTCCCAATCCAAACATCACATTTTATCCCCTAAAATAAAAAAAACGTACATTTGTAAGCATAAACAATATCTTGGACAGAGTAATGAAATCATAAACCACCTAAAAAAATAATGAAAGAATATATATCTAAGGTATGTACCCAAGAACATTGTTCCCAAAATTCGTTTCTAATACTTTGAATGGTAGATTACACCCTTTTCACTTATGGGTAAAAAAGAAACATAACATGAACACTATAAAATTATATATTATTCCTCAGAGGAAGGGTGACCTCTTGAATATAAAATTATTGCATATTTAATGTCAACAATAAATGTCTATGACATATGTGCCATAATGTTTAGTATATAAAAAATGTAATAAAATAGAAAATAGAAAATTAAATAATATACAATGGGGAACTAGAGAAAAGTCATTCTAATATAGTCTATTATTTCATGAAATATTAGAGCTAGGACAGAAAGGTATAAACTATCTAAATTATTACACAATATCATATATAAGCAACCAAATTTTGGCCTTGTGATTGGAACCATATGAACAAACTAAACCAAAATAAAAAAAGTGGTCAGATACATTATTCAGTTCAAAAGAAGTTGTATGGAGTAGTTGGCAGTGATCCTTTGAAGTCGTGGAATCTCTTATCTAGGATAATCTGGCCACCTTGACATTTATGTATGGAATTGTAAATAATGAAATGAAATACATGAGACCAAATGTAATGTAAACATGTTTTGATTCTACCAAAAAAACTATCAACCCCAGTACACTAGCCCCCCCCCCCCCCATAACCCCTTCTCCCAACCCCATCCACCCCATCCCACCCCCCTTCACCCATACCCCCCCCCCACACACCCCCTCCCCCCTACACACTACTCTTCCCCTAGCCCCCTTTACCCCACTGTGACCCCTTCACCCAACTCCTTGCCTGCCCTCACCCCCACTGCACACTTCCCCCCACCCTTCACCCTAACTCCTTCAAATCACCCAACATTCACCCCCACTGGTACCCACGTATCACACCAACACCCTTGAACCCCACCCCCACTGCCCTCACCTGCACCCCCAAACATACACCCCACCAGCATACTCCCCCCCACCTGTACCCCCACCTATACCCCTCCCACATACACCCCCCACTACCCCCACCTACACCCCCACTACCCCCACCTACACCCCCCCCACTTCATCCCCACCTCCCCCACCTACCACCACTTCCCCCCACCTACCCCCAACTCCCCCACCTAGACAGCCTCCCCCACCTGAACACTTCCCCTCCCTCACACCCACTTCCTCCACCTTCAACCCCCACCTTCACCCCAAATCGTTTGACCCCCCCTTCACCCCCATTGCCCCACCCCACCTCCTTTTCCCCCACACCCTCGACTTTCACCCCACTGTGCCCACTCTTTACCCCAACTCCTTTGAACCACCCCACTTTTACCCCCACTTCTCCCCTACACACACCCACCATCAACCCCCCACTGGCCCCCACATGCACCCCCGCCTTTCAAACCAACTCATTTGACCCCCCCCCCCCCCATTCACCCCACTACACTCTACCCCCAGCCCAACTCCTTAGAACACACACACCCTCTTTCACCCCACTACACCCACCCTTCACCTAACCCCCTTCCCAATTTACACCCCCATAGTCCCCCACCATTCACCCCAACTCCCTTGAACCCCACCCCCTGCCCCTTCACCCATAATGCCCTCCCTACACACATCCCACACCCTTCTACAAACAGGGATATTTTATTTTTAAATATTTATATTCAATATTAAATGCATTAAAAATATTGAGGAGAGGAAATAAGAATAATTTCAAGAATAAAGAAGGAATAATCCATGATCGTGTCACTGTATTATGCATTTATTAATCCATACATAATGATTTGAAGGCACACAACATTGATTGATATAGGATGAAGATAACATTATTTCAAAATGTCCACAAGATATTATTACATACAGTTATTAGATGGTTATGAAGATATAGAGTGAGAAATTCTAGATCCTATAATTTAGGGATATTTGAATCCAAAATATTCATGTGGTTTAGTGAATTCTGAAAAAGAAGAAATTAGTGCTGCTATATTTGATATATATTCATGTAGTTAGAAATATATACATGTGAAAGTTTGAAACTATTATTGAAGATATAATAATTAATATAATTTATGTAAAAGAGTGATAAGACCCAAAATAAATGGTTATAATGATAAAGAATGGTAAATTAAAGATCCATTAATTTGGGGAGATTTGAATTCAAATTATTCATGTGGTTTAGTGAATGCTAAAAAAGAAGAAACTAGTGCTTCTATATTTTATATATATTCAAGAAGTTCTAAATATAGATAAGTAGAATATTGAAACTATTATTAAAGAGATAATAATTTCTATAAACTATTTGAAATAGTGATAAGACCCAACATAGATTCTATTCTGAAGATCTACTTTGTGTCAACGTAAAAAAGAAGAGGAATATGTAGGCCTATTTTTGTTGAAAAAAAAGAGGAAAAAACAATAATGGGTAGAATAAAAATCAACCAAGAAGTTTGTGAAGTTTATAGGAAGAAGGTATATGTGCCCCAAGTTCTCACATTAATGAAGGAGAGAGATGAAGATTTATGTGTATTTGAGTTAATTATGGATGGAATATAAGGAATATGTTATTGAATATCAGTTTGATAATATAAAGAAGAAGATTTTTTATATAGTGATATGCATAAAAATAAAATAATTTACTTGCTATTGTTTAATGGAAGAATAATAAAAAAGGAGTATTACATGAACAATAATGATGTATTATAAATTGGTGTTACAGTATCATGTTGTTCCCCCTATATTTATTGTAAAGGTATGAGGTGTACCTGATTGTGGGGAACACCAAATAAGTGTGTAGTATACACACTCTATAATATGATGAGGCTATAGTTTAAAGCACAAAGGGATTTAAGAGTTGATTTTGTGACCATAGGTTTTACCAGATCACACTAATGATTAGAATTATCATACTAAAAGGTAAACCTTATAAATTAATTTTCCACTTGTGTGTTTATTTTTTATAATGATATAAGAAATAATGGATGAGTAAATAGATAATAAAATAACCACTCACCTAATAGTGATTGAGGTTAAAAAAAGAGGCATTAAAATTTAAATGAACAAAAAAAGTAAATTAAAAGTAACCACCATTAATTCAACCCCCAATCAATATGGTTCATATCCCAACCAGTACCCTTTATTTGGTATTAGATAAAAATTCACCTCTGATCAAATTCTCAGGATTCGAAGTTTTTCTCATTTTAATATTAGAAGGTTTAATTCATAATCTATAATGAGTTAAATTTATTGAAAAAGATATATCTTATATTAGAATTCTATTTCTACCAAGACTAAGATAAATAAGATAAAACAAGGGAATAAAAGGTTGAAGAAGTTACCCCTATTGAAAAAAGAAGAATAAATATCAGTTTCTAAATTATAGGATACTAAAGAAGTTATTTTTATCTTAGAAGGTGAATAAAGATTGGTTAAGATAACTACAAATGTGTTGTAAATTCCTACAACCACTGTTGATTCAAGGGATCTTTGTGAAAATGTGGTATGTGAATATTATTTCTCAAAATACCCCAAATAATATCCAAGAATAATTTGGTGTGATTATACATTTTTTTATTCACATGTTATATCATTTTTAATATTAAAAGATATACTGTATTGTTTTCTCAAAGAAATTATTTCTTTTTATTGTGGATTTTTTGAAATTTAGTAGGAAGAGGTCAATCAGTTTGATGGTAAGGAAAATAATTTAGAGAATTATTTAAGAGAAAGGTCTCTAACATGCATAAATATCTCCAAAAAATTACCTATTATAGAAGATATGAATTGGGATCATATATTAAGATACTCCAAATTTGAAGAAGGGTGGATCAAAACCATCCATGAAAAGGATGATCTCACTTAAGAATTTCTGAATAAATTATATGAATTTAAAGATGATCTTTCCAACAAGAATGCTCAAATTGATGGCAATGCCAAAGGAATCAAATATTATGAAACATTAATAAATGAGAAGATAAAAAAACTCAGGATGAAGAATATGGATGAATAAGAAAACACTATGAAAATAAAGTTTAATTAATTAAAGACCCAAATAATTCTCTTAATATGATATTTCTAGAATTGAAAAAAAACTCGCAAATCCAGAAATGACACAAATTGAGTTTTCATAGTTTAAAAAGAAAGAATCTACTACCACAAATTGTTCTAATAAGAACACTAGGGTTTAAAGGCTTCTATTATATTTAAATAATATCATTGTGTCATCTAATGGTAATTCTCAAGTCGAACTAAATAAAAAGGTGACATCGATACATTAATGTAATGATTTTTCTAAATATATTTTCATGGAAATTGAAGGTTTTAAAATAAAATCTATAAAAGTTTGGGTGAATCAAAATGAATATAATATTTACACTATGTCTATACTGTATAGAGTAATGAGTGTGGAATATTTTTATTTAAGAATAACCTAACTAGTGATACAAAAATACCAAAAACAACAAGCTCAAAACCAGGAAATTCTAAACAACATGTTGTAAAGAATATAAGATTTATGTCTGTTAGAAAATTATGGTAGTCTAACAGGTTTGGGAATTTTTCATTGGATTTTCAGTACAATACATCAATATATGAAGAATAAAGGAAGATAATTTCAAAGGGGATTAGGCTATAGAAGAATAAACGTCAATAGTTAGAAAAGAATCTGTCGACATCAAACCAATTTGGAATGCTTGTAAAAATCATTGATGTTTTCAATGGTTGTGGTCACATAAGTGTTTCATGTTCATATGAAACTTTTGAATTCTTTAAATTTCAGAAATATAAATTCTATTACACAAAACACTTAGAAACATATTAATAATTCCAGAATAGTGACTAGAAAAATAATAATTCCATAATAGTAAATAGATAACAGAATATTAAACAAACTAAATAAAGAAAATAAGTATACCAATTTAATTATGAGAATGATAATTAAATATTAACAATGATATGCCAATTAATAACAATTGATAGGATACTAGTCAATAAACAAGAGCATCCATACAGTTGAAAATAAATAGAAACTCCTCTGGTGAACTCCAATTGCACTTAAAAACTCTTGAAATAGAATGAATACTACAAACAATATTCAAAGAAGCCACAAAAAAAGGATCCACAGAACAGAAACACACAAAAACACAAATAGAATGAACATTGTAAACTATGATCCAAAAAATAGAAACTCCTCCCACAAATGAAAACAGAATAAATACTGAAAACTCCTTATTCAAATAGAAGGAATCCACAAAATAAGTTAACAATACTACAAAAAAAATAATTCTGCAAACATGATCAACAAAATATGATGAAGTAAAATGGTTTGTCCAACACACCAAATAGAGGAGGGACACCCAAAGAAGGGTATGGATTAGGGGAGGAATTCTTCGGCCAATGCACCGAATAGAAGAGTAATACCCAAAGAATGGTGTGGAAGAAGGGAGGAATACGCGAGGGATAGAGGAACCCTGAATGGAGACACTAGTAAGGGAAGTGGTAACCAATAATGGAGAGGCATTGAATGGAGAATTTTGTGCCGTGAATGAAGGAACCGCAGTGAGGGATGGAGGAACCGAAGCCGGTGAGGATGAATGATAGAGAAGTCTTCAGTCAGGTGAGGGTTGGATTAATTCTAAGAGGAAGAGGAGAAAGGCTTTGAGGGACAGTGGGAGAGTGAGATAGTAAATCCATGTGGGGGGATGAATTTATTTGGATATATCTCATCTAAAGCCACCATTTTTAATGTAAGTGGAAATTTCTGAACCTATAGCCACAGACTAATTAAATCATGGATATTTATCCATAGACATAGGCCATTTTTCATGTAGTTCTAATGGGGTAGGTAAACATAAAAATCCATACAACTAGAAAAGTAAATTAATATTGAGACAAAGTAGTGCAATTTATATCCATATTTTTTCTATTATCACATTTATTCCCACGCTCTTTGGTCCTTAGAAGCTTTTCATAGGGCCGTTTCCCTTTTCCAAGTCCAATGTTATGAATTCTATACAAGAACCACGATTCCCATACAGGTTGTGACAATAAACCTAGTATGACACCCCAAAAATATCCTTAACATAAGTGAATATGTTTGTATAAGTAAATGGAATGAAGTAATATAAAATTAACACACTAGAATACAACCAATAACACATTGAGTGAACATGTGATGACTAATCTTTGATGAATCTGGACTATACACACATTACACTATTCTAGAAGAGTATCATAGTAGTACCACATGACATAAATCAATCCAAGTAAATCTTATTGTATTTTTGAACAATACACATCCATGAATTTGGGGTAAAATATTTCCACCTTTAAATAAAATCACCATATTCCTTTAGAGATAAGAATAAGTTGACCCAATTCACATATCTAGGGAAAGATTCATAAATCATGTCGACCCAATATCACAGTACATGGGTAAGTTATGACATCATCCACAACACACTTATAATGGAGGGAGTAAATTTATTAAGTACACATGTCAACTTGAATGATGAAAATAGAAAATCCACCACCTATGACCCAAACAATATAAGGCACGGAATTACATGGAAAAATAAATATCTTGTCATGTATTTCACATGATATTAAATATCATTCATGTAATAAATGATATTGTATGGAGTAATATATAATAATAATAATGAGTATAAAAATCCACATACAAACACATGTGATCAAATATCAAACATTTTCTCATAGGTTACACATGCACACACATGTGTTAAAATATCAAAAATGTTCTCATGGGATAAAAATTCACACATATGTGGTCAATCATACAACATGGTCTCATAGGATACCTAAAATAATATCAATACAAAAAATATATAAACATGTACTTCATTAGTCACTGAAGGTGGCTAATATTCATTATTAATATATTAATATTAATTTTTTTCAAAGTTCATAAACATCAATTTTAGTCCAATTTAGAAATTGAACTTCATTTCCCATCATTGGGAAATTCATGCTCAAAATGTCATTTTGGGCCCACTCAATAAATTTCTTGTGCAAAATACATTGTTCATCATTTTAATTTGTTATTTTGGTATATGATTCATCACTTTATTTGGAACATTTTATCTATTAGGTATAATGGATGAATCCCAAGGGAATATGTATATTTTGGCACCATTGTCGGGGACCCAAGTAAGTACCTTTGACACTCATCTTCTTTTCTCGCCCCAAATTCTCTATTCTCACCCTAATTTCACTTCTTTATTCCCCTTTCTGTTTCTGTTTTTCCAATGAATCCCAAAACCAATTTTCAATCAACTCCAATGGATTATCTTCGATAATACCCATTGATAGAAGAAAGCTATAATCAATTGGAAAATCAAAATTTGGAATCACCTCACATAGTGAATTTCATTGACCAAACCTTTATTGAATACACCATGCTAGTTGAGATGTACAATCAATGGGATGATGATTTTTTAAAGGATCAATTTCTATACCACTCGAGGATGATTGAAGAGAACAAACATAATGAAGTTCATGATGTCCAAACATCTATCAATCATAATCCTGAAAAAATTCTTGAACATTTGTGTGAAAAAATGATTAAAATGAATTCAGAACATTCATCACTAATATTAGAATTACAATGCTTTGAGACTTATGAGGAAAACATTCCCACTCAGGATTTATTTTCCCCATCACCAATAGAAGAATATTTTATCCCAAAAACCACTCATGAATTAAAAAAACCAACCTTTGGATATGGGATAACAAAAGAAGATCATGGAAATGCTGAAGGGTATTTAAATCAAGAGGAAATTAATTTTTTGTATTCACAAGGGGAAAATTTGACATCATGGATTGAGTTTCCTGAATATAACTACATTGATAAATTTTCAGAAGCACCAATCATTGAACCATTAGGAGATATCACAAAGAATGATTCCATGCCCATTCAGGATATTCAACTGGACAATTTTCGAGATGAATCTTATTTTCAAAATGAACTAATACTTTCTAAATGTTTTAGAGAAGAAATTTTTTTTGATTTTTTTTTTCAATCTCATTTAAGAAATTTCAATGAACCTGAGCTCAAATTTATTTTGCTTTCTTCCCCACTCAAGAATCCCACCATAGGAGATAAGAAAGACCTTTTAGTTTTTGTTCATTCTTCTCAATAACCCAATAATGCTGGAATGGTCATTGATGTCTTAGGAAAGACAATAAATTCAACTGAATCAACCATTACGGAAATTCCATGGACTTTTACACTCATTGTTAAGCATGAGATTTCACATGGAAAAAATTCTAAAAAATAATTAATTTAAATCTTGTTGAGGTGGATAAAAATGGGGTCCTAAAAATGTTGAAAGATAGAATTGGATAATTTTGGGGGTTAAATTCGAGCTAATGACATTAAATTAAAGCGCTTCATGGGAGGAAACACATGGCTTTCATGTTTCCAATCATCATGAATCATATTTTTTTTCCTTAATCTTCATTTTGTTAATTTTTTTTAAAAAAATAGACTGTTGACATGTTTTTCTTTTATGAGTAAGGATGGGTATGAAAGGGGAGCATCGTATTCATCTATGTCACGTGGTGTGATCCCTGAGTAATATCTTTCCAGGAAATTTCAAAGAAGACAATGTATCATCAGTTTATTTTATGTTACTTTATGTTTTTATAGGTATTTAAAAAAATAGATTGTTGACATGTTCTTATTTTATGAGTAATGATGGGTATGAAAGGGGATTATCGTACTCATCTGTGTTATGCGGTGTGATCCCTGAGTAATACCTTACCCAAAAAATATAAAGAAGACAATGTATCATTAGTTTGATTTTTAAAATTAACGAAAAACAAGGAAAACCATAAAAATGTTGATAGTTGGTTTTAAATAAATTTTTATGTTGTTTGTTTTGTCTGGTTTGTTCTTCTTTTTATGGTTCAGGGACTATTTTGGGTGATACATATTTGATCAGGGAGGTGCCTACATCTGCCAAGGGATCAAAGGAGAAATCTGGTGCATCATGAACTTAAACATCAAAACCTAAGTTAATTTGTTTCATTTTATTGTTTCAATTTCCTTTTAGAACACGTCTCATCTACCTCTACCCCATTCTAAGTTTTCTTTAAACACTACGGACAATGTTATTCTATTTTGGGGGTTATGAAATAAAAAATTATTTTTTTAATAAGAACATGCATGGAAAGAAAAATTCCATTAACCTTGAACATGATAAAACACATTAAAAACTCTGAAATTGGATATCAAATAATATTTCATGTCGTGATTCTGATTTTAATGAAATTTTATGTTCATGAGAATAGTTTTTGGAAAGTGCAGTTTTCTGATGTGATTTTTCAAAATTTATATTTTCATTTTCTTAATAAAAATACCACAATTCATGTCTATTGGATCATGGGTGTATATTTTAGTTCTTGGGTCCCTTTTATTATAGCATAGGGTTCTAGGGTCACTTTTAGTTTAATTTTTGTATCCAAAAAACCAAAAAAAATTGAAAAATAATAATTACCACATAGAGAAATGTTTTGCCCAAATGAGTGGCTTCTAACACTTGGGTATCATGACTCCATAGTTGTCTTTCCCATAGTTAGGCTTTATATCTCTATTATAGAGCATGGAATTTACAATATGTGTGGCGTCCAGCACTTGGGGATCATGACTCCATAGTTGTCTTTCCCAGAGTTAGTCTTTTCATATCTATTGTGGTTAAAAAATAAAAAAATAAAAAAATAAAAAATTGGATACTCATCTTAAGTTTTATTGTGATTCCCACCTTGCGCTTCCATTTTTTCCCCTTGAACAATAAAATGGGCCCCATATCTTTTGTGATGCACAACACTTTTTCATTCTTAATTCAAATTGGATGAAATGTGGTGATGAATTTGAACAAAAGAATGGGATTAGGCTTGGGATATGCTTATGGAAATAGATTTTTTAAAATTATTTTGTTGGTTTTCATAATTTTTTTTGGTATGAGGTCTTTGGGTGAGTAATGTGTATTAAAACGTTTTTGGAAAAAGGGATTCGAATTTCATATTTGTAATATATTTTTCTCGGGACTAGAAAAACTCAAGTTGGGGGGTGTGATTAGTCACTTAAAGTCGTTAATGTTCATTTTTAAAATCATAATATTAATGTGTTTCAATGTTAATAAACATCAATTTTAGTCCAATTCAGAAATTGAACTTCATTTCCCATCATTGGGCAATTCATGCTTAAAATGTCATTTTAGACCCACTCAATAAATTACTTGTGAAAAATACATTGTTCATAATTTTAATTTGATATTTTGTTATATGATTCACCACTTTATAAGGAACATTTTATCTTTTAGGTTTGATGGATGAATCCCAAAGGAAGATGAAGAGTTTTTCTCCTGAATACAGAAATTTGCTGGAAAAAAGCATAATGGGCCTAAAGCCCATAAAACAAATGTGGGGCCACCAACCAAGCCCGATGAAGTTAAACTTTTTACAGTATAAAGATAAAAATATGAGGACCATTTTATTCAATGGTGGCTAGATCTAATTCTGAAGTTTTCATGATGATAAAGGGATCTGAAGTTGACATTTAAATGGTGGGTCCAACATTAATGCTCATAAAGTCATCCCACCATTTCGACCATAACATCCAAAAGGCTATGCCAAATGTCCTGAAACTTTTAGATATCATATAGGACAGATGTTTGAGAATATTTCTCTTAAACTAACCTTCCAGATTAGTCCTTCTTCAATTAAAAATTCACACCTCAAAACGGTGGACGAATTTGACTGGTTTTGTGGTCAAATTTGTAACGTTAATTTCCTTTTCATTCTTCACCCTCCTTTTGACTCTCTTAGTTTTTGGGGGTAAATTTATTTTTGGGGGGTGGACCTAACACTCCTAATATTCCTATATAAGGATCTGGTTCTGAAGGGAATAAGCATCTCATATTTTATTATCATCTTGTGTTTCTTGTTTCATTGTAAGGTTATGCTTCCAAATTTCATTTGTAATGTTTTCCATTTCCATGTATGTTTCTTATTTGTATATTTATGTTCTTAATCAACTTCTTTATCTTATATATATTCCATTTATTTTATTAAAACTTCATTATCACAAAGCACAGTGATATCACTGTGTTGTTGTGAATTAGTTCACACATAGGTGTGAATTTCATTCACACACACGGAGGAGTGCTCGTTATATCCACTGTTTTAATTTCTTCAATCCAATTCTTGTAAGCCATCTTATTCCCACCATTGAGATAATATAATCAATGGAGGGAAAACCCTTTAATGGGTTGATCAAGGGAGGATGCAAAGGTTGTATTGAATGTTATTTTATGAACGAATTTTTGTTAATTGGCTAATTAATTTTAGACTTCCATTATTTAGGTATTTCTACTCTTCATCTTCAATGTTTTGAGCAAGCTAAATTCAATTACTAAATGACCATATACCTTGGAGAGATCATGAATTTGGTTCTCTATGTGGTTAGGGGATTAGTAATTGTGTTTAGTAATCATCAAACTAGAAAATGATAAAGGTAGTGTTATTTTTGAAGAATGGATTTATCAAGATTATCACTAGAAATTGTGGATGAACAAAGTATTTATATTGAAAAATAAAAATCTATGGTTGATCTGGAAAAGGAATAAAACAAGTCATATATAATGGTTGCAACACCAAATGAACCTCAATCAAGAACTCCCCCGAAATCAAAAATCATTGGGTGGGTAGGATAATTGAGAGTTTTAATCAATGAAAAAGGATCGTGGAAGGAATTAAGCATCCTATAATTACATTGGAACATGTTTTAATGAGAAAAAATGATGTGTTGATGAATAATAGACTTAAAGGTGGAGGTTTGGGAAATTTCAAAAGTCACATGACTATTTAAATAGACTCCAAAATTTCCCATCCAAAGTTGTGGTATTCTTGAGAACAAAATAAAAAAATTCATCCCTTCATGACCATGTGATGTGGAATTATAATTTTTCTATCACTAGTCAAAAGAAAATAGGTGTGGTGAGGTCTCAAAGGTTATGGTCAATAACAACCATTAATGAGAACTAGGTCTAGGACATCCATTTCCACCTTTCCTATTTTACACAGGGGAGAAAAAGGGACCACCACATCCTATACCACAACCATGTAATTTTCTTTTTTGGATATAAAGATCGAAAAATAAAAAAATAAGAATTTACAAAACTTCATAAGATTCACCCAAGAATATATCAACCAGGATACTCATATAAAAATGAAGAAGGAATGGTTTTTAAATAAATGAAACTAAATTTCAAGGACATTAGAAACATCAACTATCAAGGATCAAATTGCTATAACTATTTAATGATTTGAGATAAATCTCACATATTTTTGTCCTATATCTTTTCTTCTTCTATTTCCATGATATGACTACTTGAGTTGACTAAAATGACAACCTCTCGTAAAAATATTCAATATATATGGTATAATAATACTGATTTTTATCTTATAATGATTTTTATAAACTTTTAAAAGAAAATTAATTAGGTGGTTTTTCATTCACATGCCTCAGAATCCCATAGTGGTAATAATAATTTTATCATTACATAAATTTTAATACATTATTTCTATAATTAATAGAATGAATATAATATACAAGGAGGGAATAAAGTTAATTAGATTAAGGATAAAATTTCATTCTTCTTTTCTAACTTATAGGTACTTCTCCATTAAAACAGACACCTTATGGTGGGATATTATGTGTCTATAAATGAGACATAATTATTATTTCACAGGAGTAAATATCTTATCTCCTTCATAGATCAATATGTCCCAAAATATTGTATGTCTACTAGGTGTCTTTAATCATCTAAAATTTATATATATTTTTAACCATTTTATTTCATTTGATTGGTGTCTTCCTTTTCTTGAAATTGGTTTATTACTGTTGTAAATAGAATCAAAAAACTTTTACATCACTTTTATATAGTATGTAACTATAACTTATTTTGATTTATCAACATAACATTTGAAAAAAATTTCCCAAAAACCATTGACTTGGTTCCCCTAATATTTTATCAACATATTCTAAGACATTCTTGGACCTTTCTTATAGTTCTTCATAAGAGAACTTCCCAAAATTCTTATTCATTATGGTATCACTAGATTTCACATCTAATATAAATATAATTATTAGTGTTACCTCCAATTATTTAAGGGACTCTTTTTTTTGTTCCCTCTTCATTACATAATAATTAACACCATCAGTCAACATAACTTATTATAATCTTTTCAGTATGAGAATCAAATATTCTTCTACGATCATCTGAATAACTATATAATTTATCATTTCTTTATACATTTGGTCAGTATTATATTTGATCTAATTAATGTAACCATAATATTATATCATCAAAACACCAATATTTTTAATTTTCATTATTTAAACATCATTAAAATCTAGATCCCCCCTTATGTTCCACAATGAGACCAATCAGAGATTTAAATTGATTATCTTCAACTTATTCATATTATTCATTTTATTTTTACCCATCATGTAATATATTATATCTAAATTAAATTTTATTTCAATATCCTCAAAATGTTCTTCCTCATCGCCATCCTATTTTATCACTATGATCTTCCTCTGGAACATATTTCACAATGAATCTCAATGTTTTGTGTCTCTTTTTCAGATAGAACCTACACCATAGCCTCTATATAATATATTATTTGCCTCTATCAATAAAAATCGCCTTTGGAGCATTTCATTAATGTTCACAATATTCCCACACTAAAAATAATCCATGGGAATCTCTCTATTGAATAAACTTTTTCCCCTATTTGAATTCCTCGCTATAATAGATTGGAATTTATCACTTAATAATTGTTTCTCCGATCCAACATTATAAATTTTTATTTTCTAATTATTTGAAGTCTTGAATTAGTATTGAGAAACTTTAAATGTTCTTTAATCATGGGTAATTTGTATAAGTCACTAATATGAATCAAACTAATTATTTTAATGAAAAAATCTAGCTTAATAGATCATAAGTGTGATATCATATATTCATTTATATTTGATAATTTAATTATTAAAACATTTGTACCCTTAAAAATTAATTTTGTTCTCCATTTTTATATTATTTATCTAATAGATTAAATGATAATGACCTTATCTCTGATAAAAAATTTTGTAACCAAAGAAACCCATAGAGAGTAGTGTTAAATCATCATGTATGTTTTTTTTAATGTTTCATCATGTTTTACCATTTTAAAGAACTCATTAAACCTTTATTATTTAGTTTGATATTCACCATAAAAAATTAAAAGATTAAATATTGGCGCAATTCATTTACATGGTTCACTAGTAAGAGATAGTGTAAGGATTATACCCATGACATTGTGCTGGTGGTCTGAAACACACTAATATTTATTAGTTCAGTGGATATAGTTTTTTCCTTGGTTACTTTGTTCAAGACTAAATTACATTAAAAATTAGTTCACATAAAAGTACACTAACACCCTTGTATTACATCCATAGACTCTTATGTGAACAACATCAGAAGGAATACTCCTCAGTTTCTTGATATGACGGTTTCTTATACTTCATCATTAATTTTTTGGGTACTTCTCATCATGAATAATAAAGTGTAACTCTTTAAAATAATTCATTGTCTTATGAATGTACACTATTATTCCTTTACTCAAATAATATCTTTCACCTAGTTATCATCTAAAAGGGTTCTGTACAAAAATTTCAATGAAGGATATTCCCTTAAGTCCCTTCGCAATATATCCATTACCCATGTGTACTCACTCATGTTTTTTTTCGAAACTCCATTTTCTATGATATTTTTTCCTATGTATGTCAAATTTAATTTCCATATCTAGATCATATTTTTGTTAATATGTTTGTAAAATGTTCTTTTCTTAGACTCATCTTGTAAAAATTAATTTATGTAAAATTTTTCAACATAGGTAGGTTCTCTATAGTATGGATCGTAGAATTTTCTTCATCCAATTATCTTTTTTGAGATATGTTCTCCCATGTGAAGTTACACTTTTTATGTTCCACCAACTGATCCATATCTGAATAGATATCCTCTAATCATTCCACCAAAAATTATTTAATTCCAAATGATTTGGTAATTTGGTATTTAGAAAAACCTCTAACCATCATATTTAAATATTTTAAAGTGATTTTTTCACCTCGACTTCTATGCTGATTAGATAGTGAACACCTCCAATTTTGCAAGTATCTAAATAGTGAACCAATGGTTGAGAAGAAATCTATCTAGATAGAATGAAACACATCTATTGCACTAAACTATAGTAGATAAAATCATGTTGAATATCTCAATACATCTTTCATTAGAGGTAAAAACAAAACATGGTTCTAAAATAAACTTTAAACTTCCTCCTTCTTATATATAAACATTTGAATATCAACAAAAACTTTACCTTTTTTTAAAACATGTAGAAGGTATGAAATCACGGATTTCTTTATGAATTTATTATTACAAACCTATTTTTCATATAAGATGAAGTCACTTCAACCGTATTCCCATAGAATTGTATTGACCACAAACTAAACATTCATGTAATTCCTGTATCATCATGTATTCAATATATGGTCATATAAATTCAAATATTTTTGTTTGGGAAAATTAGAGATAACAAAAAGGGCATATAGATATCATGATTTTCAAGATTAATTGGAGAACATCCATAGTATTCATTGATTTTTTTTCATCTCATGAAAGTATAAAATAAAATGATTTCAATAGAACATTTATTTTTGGGCATAATATGTGGTGTATGTATGAAGTTCAATTGAAAGAATTAAAAATAATCATACTTTTTTCATTAATTGAGATGTTATTAACATCATGAATTAAATAAATAATCATAGAAAAGTGTATATCAATTTCAAAAAAATCAAATGATTTATTAAATACTGTTAATAAGTTTTTTATATAAAACATGGAGAGATCTCTTTGTATATAAACTAATTTCATTCCTTGAAGAAAAGAATAGAGAATCAATAAAAGGTAGTAACCCTTAGTTGATAAATGAATGGTCTTTAAAATTAAGTTATAATGGTAGGGATATTAGGTATATATTGGAAACAAAAATAACATTTATATCCACCAAAATAGTTCATATTAGTGAATTTGGATGCATAGATATATCAATATGTTTATTATCCATGGACATAGAACACAGAGGATAAATGAAGTTAAATCCTGAATGTTTTATATAATTTGATGTATGTATTTATATTTGATATTTTGTTAATGATTAGTTAGGAATTTGATAAATAAATTTATATTCTCATTAAAAAGAGAAAAATATCCAAAAAATATAAAAAGACATGGATTTATATAAAGGGAATAAGATATGAATAAGGATGAGAATTTTGAATGAAACATATTTATTTTCCCAACACCATGATGTATCCCTCACATGGAATATTGGGAATCACATTATAAAACATAGTTTCCATGAAGTGGTTTTCTGTCCTGAAGGTTCTCTCATCAATCATTTATCTATCATATATATTTTAATAATTCTTGGATTAATGGATTCAATCATTAAGACAAATATTTTTATTCTCATAAAATTAGAAGGATGAATGAAGAAGATTATTTTTTATCTACTCACATGTTGAGAGGATTTTAAAAGTAGTGTAAATTATGTTGTTTATATGTTGGGACATGAAGAAATAATACATGATTCTAGGGTCATGAAAATTATGGTCAGTGTGGTGACTGAAATGGTATTTATCAATACTCTTTATTGTGGTTTAAAATACTGAATATGGAATTCATAAAATTATATCTATTAAGATCCCATAGAAGAAAAAAAATTGGTTATACCCTCTATAATTGATGATTTATAATATAGAGATGAAGATATTTAAATGGAAAGGGTTAAAAAAAATACTTATATAAAAAGATAAATAGAGTAAGTGTAAAAAATAGAAAATTTCATGTTAATTTAGACGCATTTTTCGATATAAATGTTATTGGTTTTACTGATAAATATTCGAAAAAATACACCATAGAAGTATTTTATAAATTTTAAATTTTTTATTCCCCAGTGGAGGATAAAATGAATGGTTATTATATATATATATAGTGGAATTGATATAAAGTTAGTTATCTAAAAAATTCTCAAGTCAAAATCAATAAGGGGACCAATCTATATATAACAAGGTTGGTTAATTTGAAATCATTAATGGTGTTATTTATAAATTCATAAAAAATTTTATTTTTATGAAATAGGTTTTTGAAAATTCCATTTGGCCTTGAAAAAATCCATTAGATGAAGTAGTGAAAATATGAAACGTAAACATGATGTAATAATATAATTTTTACATTAATTAGAGGAACAAATTACCAAGGAAAGAAATCTTAAAAAAATTACATATCTTAACGAACAATTTGAAGTTTAATAAAATGTAAAAAATAAGAATTTTAATTGATGAAAAACATGTATTTCCATTTAAATGATAAATATATAAACAACACAAAGATTGAAATGAATTTGAAATACTCAAATTGAAATATAAAGACTATTTATATGGAATACATAAAAAAAGGTGGTGAAAAATATATAAATAACAATTTTGTGAGTAAGGGGAATGTAATTGATAAATTCAAAATTAATATCATTCATAGAATGTTATTAAGGATATGATACTAAAATAGTGCTATGGAACTCATCATGGATATTTCTCTATAAGCCATAGGATTCCAAGATGGAATGAACTTTGTTGAAAAATCTCAATCAAGGCTAAAATACCTTTGATATTAACATATTAGGTTATTATTAAAATGTTTTTACAATAGGAATATGGAATGGTAATATATTATAAAAGTATATTGGCATCCTAATAGGATATCTACCACTCCCATAACAAAATAGAGGATAAATCTAAATAAATAGATATTTTTATACTAATATATACAAAAAATAATGGAATGTGATGCTCTAAATAATCATAGCATAAAAATTAATTAAATAATAATATTAAAGACCATAGATCTCATATTCACAAGATACATCCTTATGAAGATTAAGGACCTCCATTGAAGAAAAAAACTCCCAACACACAAGACATGCTCATGTTAAGGTGAAACACCAACACCTTTTATTTCAATCTGTACTAAACATAATAAAAATCAAGAGGGAAAATTTTTTATTATTAAAAATATGTTCAATAATAAAATAGTTTAGTCTATATCCCACATTAAATGGAATAACCCTTTATTTTGGATTCATAGATTTCATATAGAATGAGAATAAAAACAATGAGTTTATGGTGAATGAATATTGAGTCTAAACATAAAAGAGGGTGTAAGGGAAGATGTTATCGAGCTATTAGATACATGAATCCTATAACACATTTCTAATAGTTATTGTGCTTGTCAAGTTTATATAGTTATAATGAAAAGAGGATTCACTATTGTTACAATTCAATAGAAGAAAAAAATTAATCTTAGGAAATAATTTATATTGAATGCCTTTATTGATTATAGAAATATTAATTAATCCAATAGAAAAGATCATTTTTCAATGATATTATTAGATAAAATACTTGATTGGTTTGTTCGGAATTGATTCTATTATTTTCTGGATGGTTATTCTATTTATAGAAATATATATATAACCATAGAATACCAATAAAAAACTATCATTCCATACCCATTTATAAAATTTTCTTAGTATAGAATTCCCATTGACTTATATGGTTAGATAACCATTATTCAATAGTTCATGATGTTGGTAATTCCATACAAGATATAGATGACCATTATGGTGTTTGTGGATGTTTTTTACAATATTAGAATAACATTTGAGATATGATTAGAAAATATAGAATTAGTTTTGGAGATATTTATTTGAAACAATTATTGTTCTCAATATGTGGAAATTATATGTTATCTTCATAGAAGGAATTGTCTTACTAAATATTGTTTTCAATAAGGGAATTAAGGTTGATAATTTGAATGTATATGTTATCCAAAAAACATATCTCTTTATAATATGTCTTGGGAGTTAAGATATTTTTAAGGAACGATTTCTTTACTAGTCATTAATTACATAATTTTAAAAAATTACGATTACATTGTGTTCAATATAGGTTAATGATAGACCCTTTGTATTTGATGAATAGTTTTTGGAATCTTGTATGTTTATTAAAGAAAAACATACTATGCCACCCATCATCACTTCACATGATTAAAAATTTCCTTTTGAAATTATGTGTGATGTTAAGGATGTGGTTGTAAGATATTTTTTTGAGAATATAAAGATAATACATTACTTGTGGTAAATTATGATTGTAAACAACTAAATGATTCTTAAAGTTACTATAACACTATTTATTAGGATTTTTTGGATGTTTTTTATCGATAAATATTCTAGAAATACCTATTAGGTTATTAATTAATTTTATTTATACAATAAACTTCACTGAAGAATCTATTTTCTAAGAAAGTGTCAAAACCTATACTCAATAGGTGGAAAATTTTATTATTGGAGTTCCTCTAAGAGATTAGTGACATAAAAGGTGATGATAATATTAGTGAAGATTATATTTTCAGTCTATTTATTAATCATTATGAGGATATTAGAGTAATTAATTATGCCTTTCTAGATGAAATGTTACCCACTTTCTTAGTTAATCAATATTCTTTGTATAAAATTATTTCCAATTTCATAGTAGTATAATTTATGACCAAATATTTCTAAAATAATCATAGAAATATGTTCATTTATGAACATATGTACTATTTTTTGGATGATTCATTTAAATTTAGGATGTGAAATAATTTAATTTTAATGAAATGTGTCATAGGGGAAAAGATGTTCCATATTTTGGAGATTTTTCCATCATCTACTTAGGGAGGTCATCACAGAGGAGAAAGGATTTTCCAAAAAGTTCTTCAAGTTTGATTATATTGTACTATGTTATTTAAGGATTATATGATTTTAGTTTTTATATATGATAAGTGTTAGGTGATATTTCATATTGGTAGAATGTATGATCTACCTAAAAAATTTATTTTAGTTGCTGAAATTTTTCATTTTTGGGAATTGGATTTTTGGGGACCATTTCTATATTATAAAGAAAATGAGTATATTTTTGTGATTGTAGACAATGCTTCTAAATAGGTTTAGGTAGTGTAGAATCCAAAAAATAATGATAAAAATGTCATTTATTTCATGAAGAAGAATTTGTTCTCATGATTTGAAGTCCTTGAGCTTTCATAACCATGAATGGAACTTATTTTAAAAAAAAGTTTAAATATTTGATGGAGAATTATGGGTGTTCCCATATAATAGAAATAGATTACCATACAAATTCAAACCACAATGTTGGAATTTTAAGTAGATATTTTTAATAACATTCAAGTTAAAAATATCTAATATTAAATGAAGGATTAGTCCTTGAAACCACATAAAGCATCATAAGATAAAATAAATACATTCAAGACCACAATTTATATGTTTCCATAGAGAGTTTTATTTGTAAAATCTTTTTCTTTACCTATTGAGTTGAAACACATGTTATACTAGGTTACGCAGGATTTGAATTTTTATTTTAAGGATATTGGAGAGAGGATGTTACATGAGATGAGTGAACTATATGATACTAGGATAGATTATTATGATAATTATAGCAGATTTATAAACTTATGGAAAAATATTTCCCTAAATCCATCATCTAAAATAGATTTTTATGGCTAAACATAAGGTTTTTCTTTTCAATTCCAGTCATGGTACTTTTCTTTGGAAGATTAAATCCAAATTTATTGGGCCATTCACCATATTTATTTTTCTTTTCAGTGGGGATATTAGATTTTATGATATGAAAAAAAAAATTTCTAATTAATGGTAAAAAGGATCAGACCTTATTTCTAATGGATTAAACAGGGCATCAATTCCATTTTTATGATTCCAAAATTAATTCTCACTATAGTCTAATATTATAATATTAATTCATTATACCATTGGATTCAACCAATATCCATTATTATAAAGTACTAGGATAAAATACTAATTTAAAATTATATATTAATAAAAGAATGAAAAAATCATCATTTTAATTCTATTTTGTTAGGATAAATATTGATTTTAAACTTACTTGGCCCAAATATGCCAAGAATGAATTTTTAAATATTCCTCTTAGAAATAGGCTTCTATGAAATATCTATAATGTTGTAGTTAAACATTACAAATTTTATTTTAATTAAAATTTTATAATATACGAAATTAATAAATTATTAACTATTTCTTTGATAGAAACAAAGATAAGAACATTTGGAGGAAAATTATTATTTTTCATGAAATTTATTTTTTATTAAATGGCATAATTTCTGTCCATTTTAGTTAATTAAGATAGTTTTTAAATATTAATGATTTAAAATAAATTTCAATATTATATATATATTTATTTATTTATTAATTTAAATCCATATAATTATGATTACTAGTTATATAATCAATATAAGATCATTTTATACGTCAAAAATGGATTCATTGAAAAACAGTTATTTAGGAGAAGTTTCTAGTTTTTTTAAACTAAATTATACCATTTATTTAAATAGAATTTGATAAAATGGATTCCATATATTTAATAAAAATAATCTAAAATATTTAATAAGTAAAACATAAAGGTTTTACATAATGAATAAAAATATATTAAAATATGTATTACTATAATTAAGGTAAAAAATGATTTGTGTGTTACATGCGTTTGTATCAAAATTAGTCTTCCACAAACAATTAATAATTATTTGATAAATTGGATATCTTAATTATGTCAATTTGTCAATAAATTATCTAATAAAGATAAATTTATTTTAGGCTTGAATTATTCCTTTCCATGGTTAAGAAACTAGTTACCCTGATGAAAACTAAATCGGTAAATGTAATTAAATATAGTCAATAAGGGAGTAAAATTTCTAAAAAAATGTTTAATTTTACATGATATAGTTTTTTATCAACCTTAAATTCCCCATAATATATTATTTATCAAATTTGGTGGATCTTTAGGTGATAAGGATTTCTGATTATTAAATTGTTTCGGATATTTACAAAAATTCCACACATTAATTATAAAAGGGATCATCATCCCTTAACTGATTCAAACAACTCAAGACATTTGGATCAACCAAAAACATCCAAAAACTCTACAAAACATCTTTATTCACACTCTAGAGATTCTTTTTTTCCAAAAATACAAACCATATAGTCCTTAAGAAGAGATCCAAATGAGCATTCTCTAAGTGAATTTAATCATCGTAACAAACCTATTTCTTTTTCATTCTTCTCTTACAACCATATATTATATCATAAAACATAAAATATTGTAATAAAACTATATAAAATATAATATTATGTAATAATGTTTATGGAATAATATTTATCCACCTCTTTATAAATCAAATGGCAAATAAAGAGATCACTCGTGCGAACAGAGGACTACCGCCTCGTGAATCGAAATAATTTGTTTTCCATAACAGACTCACATAGATAGTCATAATGTTTTAAAGTATAAATATATATATGATACATAATACATTATATTAATTCTAAAAAATTAATAAATCATCAAATTTTTTACCCTTTCATCCTTTATGGTAATTGTATGGTTATCTTGCATACACACAACATATCATCTCCACGAAGTGAGGCAATTAAATTTTCATGTTATACATTAAATAATGGTTCTAAAAGGAATCTATGGAAACAAATATGATATTTATTAAATTAATATCATTTTATAGATGGTATATTGATATTACAAAAAAAAAAACTAGAACATTGATGAAAAAGTTGTATGAGAAAAAAAAGCAATTAACACCAGAAACCATGGTAAAATATGAAATATTTTTAAATAATAAGAGAGAATATATTATAATATGTGAAAATAATATATTAGAAATAATAATATGGTTATGGTTTATTTTAATAAATTTTTTAAATTATTATATAGGAGTTTAAATCATTTTCAACTAAATGGAAGCATTGTATAAGAGATCATATCACAATTTCCTTTCATTGAGGCACATTTGAATGTCATGGAGGTAATATAATGAATAAATCATTCTTCATGGTATTTTAGAATTAAATTTTAATTATTTCATTCAATTATATCTGTCAATAATGATACAAAATGGTAATTTATTTCATCTCAATTCCCTTTTCATTGAGAGTTATTTGATAATATGCACTTATGCACTTTTATGGGGTGTATATACTACCCTTTGGTTTTATTTGACGTGAAAAACTATTTATTCATGATGGTAAATTTTTCAATTTGAGATAATGTTTTCAATAATTTATAATTTAAAAGTTACCGAAGTGGTAAAAAAATAATTTACAATATCACATTCATTTTGGATTGCTTTTATTTTCATTTAAGGAATCTAACCATATATCTTTCATAAGATCCATTATTTTTTTTAATCATTGGTAGTTTAATAATTTTTCATATTTTCCTATAACATTTCTTCTCTTTGGTACTAAATAAGATATAATTTTCCTTAATTTTATACTATAAATTAATTTTTCAAATCTCACCATAGATTTATTTTATGGGTGATTATCAAATTTTAAGGTTTTAGTGGAATTTTGAGCTTAATTGTAAAAATGGATTAATTTTATGATTTAGCTATATTATTTTTATTTTTTATTTTATCCATAACTTTTTCTAATTCAAATTTTGAACTTCATTATTTTGTAGGATTCCTGACCTCATGGGACCATTTCATCCTTATAGAATAAAAATTCAATCAATGATTTTGAGCACCAAAATTAGCTCATAATCTAGGCCTTGAAAAACTGTGCACAAATCTAGAAATATTTAAAGATAATATTATATATGGAATTGAGATCTTCCAATAAAGCTAAAAATAGAAATAAATCTGGATAAAACATTAATTAAGAACATAAATTATGGATTCCCTACGTGAATCCAGAGGTTTTAAGGCCATAATGACATAAGAATTTTCTGATTTAGAGTTTAAAGAGTTACCTTGATAGATTAAATGTTTCGAACTAATACAACCATAACTAATACATAAATGGTAATATAAAGAAGAAATTTGAGGTTGTATTATATAGAGAAAATGGGACAAAATTAAATAAGTACACATTCCATGATTCATCCATTTATTAGTCCATACATTGGAATAATTATAGAGATCATATTTTGTTTAGAAAATGTAACACCTTTTCTCTAAATTTTTTAACATCCTCTCACTTTAAAAAGGATACCAATTTTCAGTGGGAAATGTGAAGTTTAGTTTCTGTAATAGACATGTAATATTTTTAGTATATAATATTTTACCTCTTCTTCTTCTTTTCATTTTAATTTTTTTTTCTTTTTTGTATTCCTCCTACCATGATTCTCCCATCTCCATGTTTAGGTAGAAGTAACCCAGATTATTGTTTGAGGTGGGAAGTTGTGATGTTTGAGTTTATTGGGATTTTATTATTTCTCATGCATTGTTCTAAAATTTATATAGTGTTTAAAATTATTAGGGTGATATATTTAACCACTTTATCTCCTTTTTTTCTTCCTACTAATTTAATAATATTACATCTCATTAATATGAAATTCATTCTAACAATGTAACATCGATTACGTATTGATCTAGAAGAGATTAATCATGGATGATGAGGTCTTGGTGTAGGGTATTACCATTCAAATGGTAGGTTGCATAGTGAATTTTCTAGATCTATACATTGAATAGAATAATGAGCATATATTTTGAATAACAATGATAACACCACCATGAAACCCCGAGAGAAAAATATTTATTCTGAAAACTTATTTACATGTTTCTTATTTTATTTAATTGTGATTTTTGTTTTTAATTATTTATATATTTAATATTTCATGTATTTTCATTATCTGATACCTTGTTTAAATAATTTAATTTATTTCTATATTAGTTAGAAATATGATAATGAAAATAGAAAAATATATATGTTGAAGAGACATCCTTGAGATTGACCCTAGGGTGTGCCAATATGGTTAATTATTAAGAAAATAAGAAATTTATTCAGTTATGGTTCCCAAAAGACAACTATCGTATACTCATTTCATGTAAATAATTTTTTAAAAGAAAAACTGATTTTATTTCTCTATTAATTGTATTTATTTTTCATTCATGCCCATTTTATTCAATTTTTTTTACAAAATTCTATTTAATTTCTCAAATAACTTATTAAGGTCATTAAATTTAATCATTGAATTTTTAAAAGGTATTAATGGAAATTTTATAATATTTATTGAAATGGATGTATTTGAAAAAAACTTAAACTGAATGTTTTTTATAAAATATGGTGAAAATAGATTCCCCACCACTGTAATAGTTTTATGAAATATGGATTATATACATTTATTCAATGGTTTTATAAATAAAAATCATTTGTTAAATGTTTTACTTTAATATTTCCCTTATTTTCCAATTATTCTTCCATGGAAAATTATTTTATTATTAAAATCAATATTTTTGATGAATTGATCTTCACCTATTATTTATTTAGTAATATATTGTTTGTTAAATTTATCATGAAACATTCAATTTTTGTTGTCATTTTCATTAGAAATTTCATTTATATTAAATATTCATATTTTTTGTATCATGGATATGATTTTTGCATAAATAATTTATACTATTAATGTATATTGTTTACTTATACATTTAATTGATTAACTGGTAAAATATTGATAAATATGTATTCATTAATCAATATGAATATTTATTGATATGAAACAATTTTAATGAATTATATTGATCATTAAATATATAAGAAATTATTTATACATTTAGTGATGGGAAGGGGCCACAATTATAAAACCCCTTGATTTATCAATATGTCTCATGAGGCATATAACTTTTCCAAATTAGATATATTTTTACCCATGGTGTTAAACTCACTTAGAGAAAGGTCTTGACTATATCAATATCTTGATATCTAGTATTAATAATTTCCTTCATTTAGAATCCTATTTTTATTATCCATGATATTATTTGATTAATATTATCAATGTATGCATTTTGTTCTCAAATTACTGATTAAATGGAATGTTTGTTTAGTTATTTAATTTTCCTTGTTAATTATAACATATCTAGTAATGAAAGTTAATTTATTACTTAAATTGATTTCTTGTTTAGTTATTTACCCTTTCATATTGACTATGCATTATTGATTCGTGATATCTTATTCTTTAAAAATAACTTATTGAGAATTTGAGCTCACCCTTATTTTGTTTCCTTTCCCCATTATAGAAAGGAAAACTCATTGAATGAATTCAATTACACTGAATGTTTTCCCTTGATATGTTTTATATTATATTCATAATGTAAAATGAGTATCATGTATGTATATATAAATTGAAAAATATTAAACTTATTGGTTATTCATGATTTCACCCCTTAAATCTATATCAATGAAAAAATGTAACCTCTGCCTATAGGTTAATGACATTATGGTTGTTACAATTTCTATAAGATGAAGAATTGTATAAACCAGTGGAAATAGAATAAGGAAATAATATATTAGAGAACATAATCCTATAGTTGAATTTGAGGATAAGTATAGAAGAGAATTTTATATTTTTGGTAAGTAATATATCATGTGGTTTTTCATAGAAATAAATATAGTATAGATAGTAAAATTGGATGTGGTTTTAGCACAGTTTTTCCTTGGGGTAATAACTCTGAAAAGGGAACATAAAAATTTAAGACGATTTTAACCGCGTGCATAAAAACATGACATACTAGACACCTAGTTTCAAATTATTTGGTGATATGATTAGAATAATTCACATTTTATTTGAAAACCACTATAAAGAAATTGAAAATATTTTTTTGATTAGAAGTTATTCCGAAATGAACCATGTTTATTATTCTAGGATTAAAAATGCATGAATTTTCAAATTATGTAATGTTTTATGGTAGATTTAGAATTATACATTACAATTTAGGATTCGTAATTTTATAATATAATAAAATATATTTATTTCATTAGAAATGTCTCATAGAAGAAAAATGGTATTAATAATCCTAGAATGTCTAGTGATTTCCAAGATGAGAAATCCAATTTAGATAGTATTGGAATTTAAAATATCATAATTATATTAGGTCAATTTAAATAGGTTCTTATAAGAAACCTCTCTATAATGGAGAAACATGTTTCTCCATAGTACGACTCTCTAATGTTGGACCACTTCATGCGACATAGGTACCCATCATTTATTGGGACTAATAATTAAGTGTTATCTAAACAATTGATTATGTCCTTTGAAAATATGTAGCTTACCTTGGGATGAAATGAAAAAGAAAATAGTTCTAGTGGTATTATATATTCTCAAGGATTATTTTCATCAATGGGTGTCATTGATCTGGAATACTATATAAGAAGAAAAAATAGAAAACATGGTATAAGGGGATTTTAATGGAGTATTCTTCGAAAAAATAATTACTTATGAACAATGAACAAATATGAATAGAAAGATTCTTAAATTAATTAAAATGGAAGTCAATTGTGTTGTAGAGTATGAGTATTCATTTACAAGGTAATCAAGATAAGCTATAGATTACATAAACAATACAGAATTAAATATTGACCATTTATTTGAAACACTTAAGAAAAGTATCCAAAGGCCACTAGATTCTCAAAAATTATCATCATATGAGGAATATTTTTATACACCATCAGAAAAAAGTAAGTTTTTACATGAACATTTATATTTAAGGGGAATAAAGAGAGTAATTGGTTGCAAATACACAATGAATAAGTGAATGCATTAATGAATAAGAATAAAATGTATCAACTTTCTTCATGTTAAAATTGGGGGATGAAGCATCCAAAAAAATGATTGATGGGCATGGGAGTTTGGTACATGCTAATGAATGAAATGAGATATAAAAAATAAATTATATAAAATTATTGAGATATAAATAGAATAGGAATTATTGATAATAATTCCCCAATAATTAATGGAACATGTCATAAAATATGTTGAGGGGAGAAAGAAAATATGATACCATCACTACAATTGATTTTGATGTTCCAAATAATGTGGTGGAAGGTACATTATTCATTTCCTCAAATTTTTAAAATTCTTTATTTGATTTTTGATATCAATACACACTTAAATCATACATTTTTCAAATAAATTTAGTTATTTACCTAGAACATTAATAAGGGACTTTTCAATCAAAACCCATAGTGGAAGTACCATTATTATAAGGATGTGTTAGGAAGTCCCCATTATAAAACAATATAAGTCCATATTTTTTTACTACATTATTATAGAAATGGTATAAATTAATATAATCCTTGTTATATATTGTAATTAAAAATTTAATCCAATAATTTATTTTATGGATATGGATATTATTATTCGTGATATATATATAAAATGCATTTTCATTAGGGAAGATAATTCATCATTCAAGTCTTTTATAGATCCACCCCTAGTAGATCTTATATGTAAGATTCTTGGGAAGAAGTGAAAAAATATATATGGATGGAAAAGTTAATATTCAAATTTTGGATGTACCTTTTTTGTAATAATACAATGATGTTTTTCTAAAAGAATTAAATAGACATCAACCAGAGAGTGAAATTCTTTTTTTTTCATTGATTTAATCCTTATTGAAAGAACAATATCAAAGAATCCCTATATAATGGACACATTGGAATTAGTTAAGTTAAAGAAACAAATATACGAGTTGTGTAATAAGGTATTTATCCATATTAGTGTTTTGCAATTGGGATCTCTTGTGCATATATTTTAGGGAAATCAATTATAGAGAAATATTTTACTAAAACCTATATCTTTATGGATAATAAAGAGAATAAGAGGTTGGTTATACACCATTACAAAGGTAATGAATAAATTAATAATAATTAAATTAATCAACATACATCATGTAAAAATTATGACAAGAAACATCCTAGAAAATGACTGATGGACAAGGCAGTTTTTTATAATTGTGGTGATAATGATAATATAGCTAATGAATTATTGGAGAAATAAATAATTAATGATGTATAGTGATTTATATGTAAATAAATGGGGGTATTATTTATAATAATTCCTCAAGGATCAATGGAATACAGCGTAAAAGTGTATTAGGGGAGAAGGACAATCGGATATGATCACTATAGTTGAGTCGGAAGTTCCTGATAACATGGTAGAAGGTAATTTAATCATATCCTTGTATTAATAAAATGTTTCATTTAATTATATATCTCAATACTCTTTTAAATAATCAATTTTTTCTCATGAAGACTATACATTTACAAAGAACAATAAGAAGGGAGTTGTCAATCAGAACACCTAGTTAAAGTATCACTATAATAAGGATGTGTTAGGCAGTCCCCATTATAACACATAAATGTTCTGAATTTTAAATCATTATTATAACTATAATTTACTTTAATATAATCCTTGGAATATACTGGAATTCCAAATATCATGGAATAATTTATTACAAGTAAAATGAAATTATTATTCATGATGAATATGTATAATTTCATTTCACCAGAGTTGAGACTTCATCATCTAAGTCGTGTCTAGATCCACCCCAAGTAGATCTTCAGAATGAGATTCTTATGGAAGAAGAGAAAATAAAATATATGGATTGAAAATACTATATTCAAATTTAGGACATACCTTTTTTATTGAAATACATTGATGTACATATTAATGAATTACATAGAAATTCATTGGAGTGTGAAGTCCAATTTTCTGTTGATTTAATCATTGATGCAAGACCAATATCAAAGAATCCCGACATAATGGACAGTGTAGAATTAGTGGAGTTAATGAAATAAATAGATGTGTTTTTTGATAAGGTATTTATTTATCCTAGTGTTTCACCATTGGTATCCCCTATTTATATATAACGGGGAAATAAATGTTATTATAATAAATAATAAGTATCTTGTACCTTACATTGATGACTTATTCAATAAAATTCATAAGTATCAAAACTTTTCAAAAAATTACCTTCATTTTTTGTATCATCAATTTCTGTTATATTAGGAAAGCATTTTCAAGACAACATTCTGAATAACGTATGAAAGTTATGAGTTTACATTAAATTCATTTGGATTGAATATTTTACCATTAGTTTTTATGGACTTAATGAGTACATTGTTGAAGCATTATATTGATTATTTTGTTGTTCTATTAATTAAGGATATGTTATTGTATTCTAAGATCGATGAGGAATATGATAATTACTTATGAATCATTATTTAAATGCATAGAAGAAGATAAATATAATTAAAATTTTGAATGTTTGAATTCTAGCATTATGGAGTTCCTTTTCTTTTCCATATTGTCTCTAAGGATGGAATCTCTATTGATACATTAACAAAAATGATAGTTAGAGAATAGCCTAAACTAATTAATATAACTATAGTACATATTTTCATTGGTTTGGTGGGTTACTATTGTTTACACGATCATAACTTTACCTAATTGGAAAATCCATTAACCAATAATACATTTAAAGGGGTTATGTACATATGGACAAAGGAATGTGAATAATGTTTCGAAGAATTTAAGTGGAAGTTAGTCAATGATATAATTTTTAATTTACCACTGTGAAATTATTTTTTTGTTATATATAATGATGAAAAACATATGGTACTTGGTATTGTCCTTATAAAAAATGATAAGGTTCTTTTATATGTGCTGGCATAGTTAATTACTCATGAATTTTAGTGACGAACTCATGATATTGAGTTGGAACCAATAATATTTTCTTTGGATAAATGGAAAAAATATCTTTATACTGAATTATATGAGATTTACATAGATTATAAGATCCTAAAATACATATGTTGATAAAATTATATCAGCAATATAAAGAGGTGGTGGATTGAACTACTCTACCATTATAATTTTTCAATACACTATTACCTTGGGAAAGAAAATAAGGTAGGAGCTGCATTGGGTTGGAAGTATCATGATGTTATATCCCAAATGATGATTGAGAGGGATCATATGATCATGGATCTAGAAAATATGTTTATGATAATTATTAAAGAATGTGTGACATCAATCCTTCTTCAAATTATTGCAAAACCATATATATCAGAAAAGATAAAAAGTTTTCAATATAATGAAGGGAATTTTTATTTTAAAATTGAAGCTATGAGTGATGGGATGTTGGTAGAATTCATTTTTGAAGGTCGTTTGCTGAAATTTAGAAATATAATATGAGTTATATCTATACCTAAGATTACAAGGGAATTGTTGGATGGCACTCATAGCTGAAATATCTCTGTACACCCTGGTAGAACCATGATGTATATGGATTTGAGGTATATGTTTTTATGGGATAACCTGAAGTGAGAATTTTTTTATTATGCATCTAATTTATGGATTTTATAATAAATTAATTTTGAGATCCAATGTACAAGAGGAGTCATGCAACCTCTTCTTATTCCTCTGCTGAAATGGTATGATATTGTTATAGATTTGTCACAAGACCACCAAGGACCCCTAAAAGGAATGATTTAATGTGGATTAGTTTTTACCACCTTAAAAAATATGCACAATTCATCATTATGAGATAATATTTAACACTTTACCACCTAATAAAGATCTATATTAATTATTTTTTAAGACTTAATGGAATACCTCCTTCAATTTTGTCTGATTATGATCCCCGTTTTACATAGATTTTTTAGAATAGGTGATAGAGAAAATATTTTAAATTAAATTTACATAGAATTTCATTGTTTCAAACCCACAAAATTGTTATTCTATGATGAATTGCTTCATTTTTATGATATTGTTGTTATTTTGAGCTAAACAGTAAAAATGCCCATTTTAGATTTTTAACTGTTTTAAATTATTTTTGTACTTTGGACATAACATCTTCTCCACAAATCCAAATTGAAAATTTATTTCTTTTCCAGATTCCACACATCCAAGTATTCATTTAATATTTTTGGACCAAAAGTTGAACCGACCATATAAAAGTCAAAAGAAGCTCACAATTTATCTCAAGAAAATTTTTTATAGTTCTTCCGAGTTTTGATGTGAGGTCCATAACTCATTTTTTGTGGGCCCAATTGTAGTGGAATTCAGTGGATGGACGCAAAAAGAGTTGGGGAACATATTTAGTGAATGAAAGGTCGTGGTAATTGGACGTTTTTAGGGTCATTAAAGCATCCTAATCCGGAGGTTTGTGATTTGGTGAGTCTGACTGGACAGAATAAATTGTGAGATTAAAACGGGCATACCTCTCGAAATATTTGTCCAAATACGATGATATTTTGAGGGGAAACGCCCAAGGGAATTATAAACAACATTAAAGAAGGGTGAATTGCATGAATATGTCATTTTATGAGGATAAAACGCATCAACATCTGTGGGAATAATTCTCTCTATAAAAGGAGGAGAGGTCCCCCCTCTCAAAGTATCACATTCTTCACCCCATTCCTCCCGGGGCACCATAAAGGAGAACTTTTCAAAAAAAATTCTTTTATTTATTTTTTTCCATTTTTATGTAATTCCTTATTCTTCCCCTCTCAAATTTATTACCCTTCACATGGAGGGGTAAAACCTTTGAGTGGTCGGGGAAGGGGGAGTTTCACTTTTGTAATCTCGGAGTTTTGGGCATAAATATAAAATCCTCTTTTTCTTTTGAATGAATTCTATTATCACTATTTTCCAATTATCTCAATGTGATATTGTTTTGAGTTTCTTGTATTCATTGTTAACAGCTTTGGTTAATGACTTTTAATCTCCATCTTCCTATTGCAATTTTTCATGATCGAGCAGATTGTGTAAGGTGATGAGTGTCTAGCGATCGTTGGCACGTGTGTGAAACTATAAAACTTTTTCTAGAGTTCTATGGAGAAAAAATTCCCGATCGGGACTTTCCTTAGTTGTTTAAGGATTTTTTTATGAACTTCCATGCACATAGGAGTGAGTCTCATTTGATTATTTAACCAAGGGTGATCAATAAATCGATCGAGGAGTCTTTCATTTGTTATTAAAAAGGCGGATAGGGAATACAATCATTATTCCTATGATGAAATTGAAAAAGTGAATCCTACCCTGACCCCATCACTATATTCATCCATTACTGTTCACCCTTTCTTTTTATTGCTTGCTTTATTTTTCAACCCAAACAATTTCAAAAACAACCTTTTCATCTTTCTTAAATATAAGTGACAAACATAATTGTTGTGCACTTATCTCTAGAGACCACTTAGTTTAACCACTATACTACATTGTAACTTAGGTATTATTTGTTCTTGTCACTACCCACATTTGGAACATGTCAAGAGGCTTGAAAAGTGTCTTGATACTGAGCTTCATTTTAGAAACACCTTCCATCCTAAAATTTGAGGATAGTATGAAATAAATATTTAAACATTGGAAGAAATGTTGGGGTCATGATCACTCGATTTTCATGTTATATGGAATCAATATTCGACTTTTATAGAATTTTACTCTAACAGTTTTTTCTATTCATGTATTCATCTTGTTCGGTTGCAGTTGGAGAAAGGAAACTAGTAATACTATAACTTATTGAAGATAAAAAAAATAATGGTAATTTCTATCCAATCTCATATTATAGAATATGAATGTAGGACAATAGTTATTATAAAAATAAATGGAAATATTTATAATTTCATTTGGGATATCATGTTTTAGTAAATATACCTTCATAGAAGGGTGACATAAGGTTTGGTAAAAAGGGGTAAATCTACCCCATGTACATCATACCACAAAAAATTTAAAAAAATTGTTTTATGGATTTTCATTTTGAAATTCAAAAGATTCTCTCCAAAGTACATGATATATTAAATATATCATTATTATAGGAGTACATGTGAGACAAAATAGATGTGTTCGGCTCTGAAAAAATTTAATTGAAACCTGATTTATCTTATTGTGAATAGCCTATCAAGAATCTTGACACAAGAGAGAAATTATTGGGGAATCATATGATTTTACTGGTAAATTTAATTTTTGAGAATCATTAAATTGAGAAAGAAGGGTGGGAATGAGATTATGTTATGAAGAACAAGCACCCTCATTTGTTTAGAAGTAATTATCCACAAAAATTTCAAGGATTAAATATTTATAAGAGGAAAGAATGTGACTCATGAGGATCAATTATATCATGTGAAAATTATATTTAAATATAAATATAATAAAATTCACTCCTTAATTATAAATTTATATAATCAATGTTTATTTTGATCATATATAGTGAAAATAATCCTTGAAATAATTTTTATAAATTTCCCTTAAAAATAAGATTTTATGAATAATCGAGAATATAATATATAACTATTGACATATTTATTTATAATAATTTTTTATAACAATTTCAATTTTAAAATTATTTACCATCAATTTTTTATAAATAAATATATAAAAAATTAGAGGCAACCAAGGTTATTTTTAAAAAAACTTTTTTTCTTCAAAAAACTATTTTTATTTAAAAATGCATAATGGCTATCAATTTGAATTACAAATAAAAAAAATTAAATAATTTATATAAAATTTGTAGATTATATATCAAAATATATTAATATAAATCTATATAATTTTTATTAGTAGTCAAATATTTAATATTAGATCATGTTTTGATTAATAATCATATTTCATGAAAACCCATTTTTTGATATGATTTGAGGGGATTTTTTAACTAAATTATTCCACTTCTGTGAATTAAATTTGATAAAATTGATTAAATATTGGTAATAATTATAATTAATACTAGCTAATAAGGTTATCCATATATTTTTTCATAATTCATAAAAAAAATATTGATTACCACAGTTAAGGTAAAAAGGGTTTTGGGCATTACATTTTATTATGATAATATTAATTTTACACAAAAATACAATTTAAATTTTTTAATCAAATTTAATATTATAGATAATTGGGTCCAAATTATCTAATAATTACCAATTTATTTTAGGCATTAATGAATAATTTCCTAGTTTAAAATACGAGTTTCCATGGTGAAACTAAAATGGTAAAAGTAATTATACACAGAGGATAAGGGAATGATGTGTTTAAAATATGATTATTTTTTTGTATTAATGGTTTGGATGAAACATAAATTAAATATAATCCATTATATATTTTTTTCTCATTAAGAGAGAGTAACTTCCCATTATTGACTAGTTTTGGGTATTTAAAAAAACTCAATTGCTCCTCAATTATAAAAGGGAACTCCCTCCCTTATCTTATTCACACCTCTAAAGTAATTTTAATCTTATAAACCCAAAAAAAATCTTTTCCCAAAATACTTATCCACATTATTAATCCATTTTTATTCCAAAATTACTAACCCTAGGGTCCATAAGAAGCGATCCAATAAATGAATCTTTAAGATAATGTAATCATCTTAACAAATAACTCTCAACTTTATAATTATTTTACCATATTAAATTATGTATTCACACTTCCAAAATTATAGACAAATATGACCCATATAATGGTATTTTTTATGTTCATGGACTAAAATTTATCCATATCCTTCTCAATCAAATAAAAAACAAATCCAATGCTTGTGTGGATGGTGGGCTTCTGCCTCACAAACCTACGTAAATTTTTTCCATAACAGAATCACATGGATAATAATAGTAATGTAAATAATGAATATATATATATATATTCATTTCACATATGAAATGATATTAATTATTAAAAATTAATATATATTCGACTTCCTAACACTTTAACCCATTAACGGAATGATATCATCACTCTTGTGTACGTACGACCTACCGTCTCCATAATTTAATGAGATTTTTTTCCATGTACGACATTAATGAATGGTTCAAAAAGGTATGTAGTTGAAAATTATTTTATTTATAAAATTAATATAATTATTTATATGATGTTTCTATATCTAATATAAATGAACAAGAAATTTTTTGATTTACATGCATGAGAAAACAATGTAATTAACACCTAAAACAAGCGTAAAATTGAAATAATATTAATTAATGGGTGATATGAAACTATATAAGGATCATATATGTTATTTTAAACAATATTAGGGTTCTGGAATAAATTAATATCTTTTTTAAAACCATTATAAATGAGGTTAAATGTTGTTTATCTAAAGGGAAATGTTAAATAAGGGATTCTATCTCAATTTCCATTCATTGATTCACATTTAAATGTTATACAAAAATTTATTTTTTATGGTATATACATGTTCCACTTTACACGTAAGCAATGTTCCTCCTACCCTGATGAAAGAGAAAGGGAATAAAATTGAATCATATGACCCTGAAGACAATGAGCAAGGGGAAATCTCTGATTCTAGTGAATCCTTGCTTACAGATGATGACAATCCTAGTCAGAATAAAGAAAACATTCTTAACTCAAGTGCTAATAAAAGGAAAAAGCCAATGGTGGAAGCTGATGGTCCCATTACCCCACATCCTAATAAAATGAAGAAGCATAGAGACTATTCTAACATCGAAATAATATTAGTTACATGATCTCTTGATGCCACTAAGAAAGAGAATTCAATCCAAATAGTGGTTGATTAACCTATTGCAATCTATGGTTCAGTTGAAGAATATGATGAAAGGAATGCCTATTTGGTATACAGGGATGCCTACTATAATTAGGAGGTAGTGGGAGACATAGCTGAAGAATGGATGGATGAACAAGATGCAATCACATTTTAGAAATATCAAGATAGTTTCATTACAGTTGAGATATACCTTGAAATCAGAAAGCGCATGTTTATTAGGATGTTGGATGAGTATAAAACATATCCTGATTTTGACTTCAAGGCTATACCTTGGGAGTGACTTCATCTCTTTAAATCATAAGTTCTGCTTCAAGCTGCTTATTCTTTTATGCTAATGATATGTGGTTATTCTTGTCCTTTGAGGGGTGTTGTGCACTGCTTTTCTTTTCTTTTAAGAGTACCATGTAGCCTAGTTCTGTTTGGTCTTGCTTTTTTGAGGTTAGCAGTAAAGTTCTTTATGCGTATTGTAATGAAGATATGTATTACTTGATGCTGTCTTGCAAAACCTTTGATGTCCATTCTTGATCGAGGCCGAGCTGGTGGTCCCTTCTTACTTTCTGTAATTGAGGTGCACTGCAGCGTTTTCCTAGTTGCCTACTGAATTTGGACGTCAACCTCAATTCCTTACTTCCTAAAGACTATGATCTAGTTGTTTTTTTTCATGTTGTTCAGGTTTTTCTTTTATCCCCTTCACTCCCTAATGGTGTAAGTTATATACACATCGTGCTTTTACTGATCTCTTTAATTGTAATAAATATCGTCATGAATTGGGTGACCAATTCATGTTGGCGTTTTTTAAAAAAACATTACATGTAACATCATGAATCCCTATTACATAAATGATTTTTATGCTTCAGTTTTAATTATTTAATCCAAGGGTATTTGATTCTAATGTTTCCAACTGGTAAGGGATTTCATCTAAATTTCCATTCCATTGAGTCATATTCGTTAATATGCTCTTATTAACATTTAAATGGTATCCATAAATTCACTTAATTGTATTGAAAATTAATAATTATTTAAACTTGATGGTAAATTTTAAAATTCACATATATTATTTCATGGTGTTAATATTTAAAATTTACCAAAGAGGCATGAATATATTTTTACAATATCAATATCTCTTGGGATTTCATTTATATTCATTGAAGGAATATTACCATTAATCCATCACAACTTCCAATTATTTTCTTATCATATTTATACTTAATATGTTTCCATATTTTTTATTAACTTTTCTTCTCCATAATACATGTTTCATGTAAATATATGTTTATAATAATAACAAATTTTATTTATCATCTATTCTGATATATTTTTCTTTCATGTAAATGTTTTCAAAATTATTTTAAAATAATCCATTAAATTACAAGAATGATTTATTTAGTACATTTTATATTATTCTTTATTTTCAAAATGGTGTGAATGGTATCTTTATATTTTATTTCTAAAGGGTTTTTTTCAATAAAAAGTAAAAAGTAATTATTTTTAATGTATACGATGACAACAAACTTCTCCACCACCATAACTATATCTATGAAATTTATATTCTTATAAATATTTTAAATAGTTCTATAAGGAATATTATTTTATGATATATAATTTTAATATATCATTTCCATTTCCTTTATTCTTGAAAAGGTCCAGATTTTATTTCAAAAACATGTACTCCAATGGAACCAATGGTCACCTCTCATTTGTTGACTAATGACGTGACCTCCAATATTATCTTGAGAAAAAAAATTCATGTGACAAATTTTTATTGGAAATTACATATATTTTAAATATCTATATTATTTGTATCATGTACATGATTGTTTCATAAGGAATATACCATTTTTATATATGGTGTGTACATTGAAAGTTACTTGATTTATGGGGGAAATATTAATAAATCTGTATTATTTAATCAATAAAGGTATGTTGTGATAATTAATAATTTTCATTAATTAAATTTAACATTCAATATATCATGAATGTTTTCTACATATATCAATGGGTTGGGTAAGAAATTATATATCCCCTCGAATCATCAGTAGGTTTAATGAGATAAATAAGTTTGGAAAATTAATTGTGTTTGTACCCATGGTTTTAAACATCCTTATCACAAGGTCCGGCTGATATATATATCATGGTTTATAGGATCATGAAGCCAAATATTAATAATTACCTTCATCGAGAGTTTACTTATTATTATCTTTGGATATTTTCATTGATACTATCCATGGATTTATTTTCTTCTCAAGTTATTGAATAAATGACATTATACCTTATCTAATCTTGATATTCAACTTATTTATTAAATTGTAGGTCAGTTTAGTTATTTACATTTCCATATTGATCATTCTAGATTTATTAATGATATATTTCACATTATGTATCCTGTACTGATCATTTCAACTCAAACTTATTTTTTTTCTTTTCCCCAACATATAAATTATAATTCATTGAATGAGTTCAAGGATGTTGAATGTTTTCCATTATAATGTTTTATATTAAATTCCTAATGTAAAATAGATATTAGGTTTGTATTTTGATATCATTGACTAGTAAATTGATAGGTCCTTTTGGATTTTACCACTTATAAATATGCAAATGAAATTTGTTAACCATCATCTCTTGGGTACTAGAGTATGGCTCGTTACAATTCTTTTGTCCTTAATTTTATTTGTAAAGAATAATGTGTTGATGTGATCTATAATTTTTGATTGGTTTAATATTGAATTTAATTATCCCTGTTTTTTTAAATAATATTGGTGGTGTGATGAAAAAAGAATAATATTATACCAATTCTGTTAAAATCAATGAGAAACTACATGTTGGAGCCTCACTAGATAAACATCCCTAAAATATACCACTAGTTACATTTTATTTGAAGCATAATATTGTAAATATACTAACTATCTATTTTAATATATCTAATAAAATATTAATAAACAATGAGATTTCACATAATGTTAATGGGAGAAAAATAATTTTTTAAAGAACACAAATGAGAAAGCATTTTAATTTATAGAGTTCTTATTTTAATCTCTCTAATTTACTCTTCATAATTAAATTTCTTCTAGTACAATTTTTTGTTTATTTTTAATTGAAAATTTAGTTTCCATGTTTTTTTATCTATTAGTTTTTATAAAAAATGGTGTCTGATGTACCCAGTATGGTTTTTTTCATCAATGATAAGGATGATACGATCTTTATCATTATTAGAAATATTTGTGTTAATCCTTAATGATAATATATATACCTTTTAAATTGGGATGACACAACCATATTTATTAATATTTATTATTACCTTCAAATATAAAATTTTTCTTACTATTTTAAAATATATTATGAACGTAACAATTTCTAAATTTTCTCCCACTTTAAGGTTAAAAATAATGAAACTATTATATTTTAACGGTGAGGGAGGGTTTTTCAAATGTTACATATTTTTAAGTTCAAAATAAACATTAATATAAAAACTCACCTAATCAATCCCATTATCATATAGCTCCAGGATGTTCCTTTACAACTGCATTTTTCACTTACAATACATTCTAGTCGATATCATGAACTGTTTGTACAATCACCTTGATAGGATTAAGATCTACAAGAGGATTCCATCAAGGACCATCCATTGTAACCTCCTGAGGAACTCATGAATGATGTCTTAGAGGCATAAGGTTGCATGATTAAATGGATGAAAGGATAAGACAACAAAATAATATGAGTTCAAACTTGAAAATAATTAAAAACAGAGTTTAAAATCATGAAATAAAAATAGGATACACACAACCCCACATCCCATGGTGACTTGAGTATCATCACTGAAAGAGTTTTATAGGAAATCACTACAACATATCTCTCAATTTTAAAATACTATCTCCAGTTTAGAAAACATATTAGGACAAGTAATCTGCAGTACATACCTCCCTCTTTATCCAATGTGTGATGAACCCGTCCTGGATAGCATCTCAAAATGGTACCCAAACTCAATTTCCACATACCTCGAGAGCATTCCTGATTCACATGGGCTCAAAACTATCACCTGGGTATCAAACAACAACTATAGAGAATTATTTCTCCCAAAATAATAAAATAAAATCGTATATATATATACAAAATAGAGAGAAATAACGAAATTGATAAAAATATGTCATAAATAAAATAAGAAAGTAAAAACAATAAAACATAAAATTAGAAAAAATATATAGGAGACAAGTCCAGCAATAAAATAAAACATAAAAAAACTATTACACCATGTGATAATGTGGAAAAACTCCCACTATATCACTACAAGCTACCCAGGATCACCTAAAAGAAACCCCACTACCTCACTACAACACCTTTCCTTTCCCTGCATCAAAATAAATACAATAGTATACACACCACTGAAGTGGTGTACAGGGTGAGAAATAGTACACTCAGTAGGATCCCACTAAGGTGTTCCATATCATGTATAAGTACAACAATCTAAACTTGTGTGACATTAAAGACAACAAGACATTATAAATAGTTAAATAGTTTTGATATCAAGATCATGGGAAAAATTTTAATTTATTATTTTTCCAACATTTAAAAAATAATTCATTTAAAATTGCTTCAATTAATTTTGTATACATCAAGAAATCATATCAAATAAAACCAATTCATACATCACATATCATATCAAATTCATGAAAATAAAAAAATAGTACAAGCTAAAAGAATAGGTATCATTCTGTTAAGGATCACTATCGGTTAGGCTAGCTTGGACATGCATACCAAGATATAGATAATAACATGAATCAAGCCTATAGATATATGTATCAAATCTAGAGAAAAAGTAACACTACAAAAAGTGAACTTCCAAACAATATCTAATAAGTCCCTAGAACAATAGGCATATCGGGGAGATAAATACTGCATGAGTGAACCCCCTAATAGTAAAAAAGATGATTCATTTTATTATACCTTCTACTTAGGTACCCACGGATTCCTATGTCATATATTTTCCAAACCATTTCATCAAAAAAATAAATTATTTAATACAATTTCAGAAATCCAATTCAAAATTATTTTAAAATTCATTTTCCTTTAGCAAAATAAGTGGAAAACCATTTTTCTCAAAAACCAGTTTCCACACACAAAAAATAAATCAATCATTAATTATATTTCATTTTAATGAAAAATATAAAAAACCATAGAAATATAGTTCATCCAACATATGGTAGAGGTGAAAACCCCTACCTTAAGCTCAGGTCCCACATGCCCGCAATGGGATCCACCAATAATTAATAATTCAATGACAACAATGGATGTCCAAGAATTAGTTCTAATATCTCAGAATCTATTCTATAGGAAAAACTATTATCATTGTGGGAATATCCCAACATACCACAAAGAAACTATACAAGTTCACCACAATTAGAACAAGGGATAGCATTCAGAGGAAGATATTCGCTGTAGATAAAGAAGGATTCCAGATGAATCAATAAGACAAATCAATAGATCTACAATCATAGAAAAATGGGATATTTAAATCAAATAAAATGAAGAACTAGGGGGGACACTCACCCAGATAAATGCACTGAAACAACAATGATGATCAGTCATAGAATGAATCTATTCATAAGGCACAAAGGACTCCAAAATATATTAGGGGAGCACCTAGGTCAAGAGAAAGGGACCTAGAGATGAATCAAATAATACACAGCCATAAAGAACCCTAAAAACTACATACCACAATAATTAAACATATTAGAATACCTTTTCACCTCATGTAATACCAAAACATATATACACAAAAAAACATTTCTCTTTTATTAAAAATACAATTATGTTATTAAAAAACATGTAATGTATATTCACATTGAGAATGATTTTCACCTTGTAAATGATTTATAGCATCATTTGGGAAACCATTACCAGATGTGTAATCACATTACATGTTTTTTATTTATCCTGTAGAATTAAAATGGCTCAATGTGTCCCAAATATCCCCAAATAAACTTAATTATTCTATGAACTCTGAAAGAACCCCAAAATTTCATTATCATGTTTCTAACTTGTCAATATTAATTCACATAAACATGCATCCTAAAACTTTAGGACATTTACCCCATGAAATTCCATCCATCCTAGGGAGTCCCAATATAGATTCAAATATGGAGGAAAAATGAATAATGAGAAGATAAATTCCTTGAAGGTGGTAACAAGATTTTACAAACTCAATACAATAATACTTTGCATCCTCAAGAATTCATTTAGAGGAAAGATGTCTAGAAAACTTTTTTGGCCACTACTCCCTCATCAATGAATCATGCTCCCAAGTCTTGTGAGAATTTGATCCATGTTTTCATAGTACTCTAACAAATGTGATTGACCTCTGAAACAAATTATTCACTTTATATTAAATAATCTCCACAAGATTCTCCATAATAGAGAAATGTTGATCTATGTTAATCTCTTCACAACTAAAAACATGTGAGTGACTAGGATTGTATTTATTGAGATGTGATATATGGAAAACACCATGAATTCCTGTTAACTAAACAAGAAATTCAAATATATATAAAAACATCTGAAGACAACCACTGACAAAAAATAGTCCAACATATCTTGGAGCCAAATTTCATTGTTTTTCAAGATAATAGTGACCCAAATGAGGATAAACTTATAATAAAACCATGTTAGCAACATAAAACTCCAAAATAAAATCTACATTCTTCCACTTAAGATTTATATAAACACTGAGCTATAGCCAGCCACTGGTGAATTTCATTTTTCATCAAATATGTATCCTTAATGATATATGATGCTACCAAAGAGCACACTCCATCCAATTCCCAAAAAGAGTTGATCTGCATGGGAGAACAAAAAAAGCCTCAAAAGGATCCATGATGACCATCGAGTGATAATTTTTTAAAAATAACTACTCAACCAATACCAGATGCCTATTCGAAGATCTTCTATAATCTATAAAATGTGCATGTGGAATATCCTCCATGATCTAAATTTCATGCTCTATATCACCATACCTCTAGGAATGACATGTTGTACTCAACCTAACCAGAGTCCCCATAACTTCTTGGAGACTCCACTAGAACCTAGAACATAACCTATTATCCCTATATTAAAGCATGAAAAAATGAACTCAATGTAACCTCATAATATCCTCTACACACATCTTAGATAGATCATCAACTCTTTTAGTGTCCCTGATGGACATAAAATGAGATAACATTTTCAAACGATCAATCAGAACCTATATAGAATTCCTCATGCAGGGTGTCTTTGGTAATCCAACAAAAATTTCTCTGGACACATCATCCCATTTCCATATCAGCATAAAAGGAAGGAGTAAACCAGAGTGTTTTTAATGCTCTTCTTTAAATTTTTTGCATGTTTAATAGTAGGACACATAATCCTCAATGTCAAGCTTCATACCTGGCTACCAGAATCACAGTTTCATGTCATAATACATCATTTCAGTTCCTATATGAATGGACGAAAAAAAAACTATGAAAATCAAACAAAATTGATCTCCTCACTGATACTACGACAACAACCTTATCCCCATAATAGATAATAACATCTGAAGATAGAGAGACCAACCAAAAATAGTACCCACCCCATAAAAGGATTGTAAAATTTCTTTTATCTCTTCATCCTACTATTGAAACTATAGAATATACTCAAGGTGAGATGATGATAAATAAACATTTTCTAGAACTATAACTAAAACACCCTCATGATTATCCAGGTGAAATTGGGTGGGGTGTCCCTTGAGGTTCCACTATTCCTTCAATTCCAAATTAGCCTGCGATGGTACTTTCCTGTTATGAGTGTCTGTAATGACATTGCCCTTCCTCAGGGTGTAGGATATGTTGAATTCAAACATATAAAGGTATTACACCCATATTATTTGTATAAGATTAATGTATTTTTTAAAAAATATGTCTCTCAAAAACTTATGGTAAAATAATACTATGAACCTTTCCCCCCAAAAGAAAATTTCACTAAAAAATATGTAGATGCATGATAGAAGAAATCTAAAAATTATATGTATGGTAATTCATCTCATGTATTCAAATATGGTGAGATACGTAATCCACCACAAGAAAATCCTTTATAATCATGAAACCCAAACTAGCATGAGAAGCATTACAGAAAACTATATACCCCTTAATGGGAATAGGCAATATCAGAACTGGTGTCGATGTTAGAAGTTATTTCATCTCATTGAATGAAGTGTGACACTTTTCATCCCATATTAATTTATCTCATTTCCTAGTAATAGTAGTCAATTGTGATTCCAATTATGAAAAAAAAATTATGGATCATCAATAATATCCAAGAAGACCAAGAAATATTAGAATTTCAAATAAATTACATGGTGCTTCACATGATAAAATAGTTGTCACCTTCCTAGTATCAGCCAATAATAAATTATTAGAAATCTAGTAACCTAAGGAATCCACATCATGGATCAAGAAATTTCATATTGAAATAATTCCATAAATTAAATACTCCTAATGAATTCTATAATAATAATCAATTGGTGCTCATTATCTTTATCCAATCTAATGAAAACCAAAATTTCATCCATGAAGACTACCAAATAAGTGTTAGAATATTGATATAATATCTTATTAATCAGTGTTATAATAACCAAATGTGAATCATCCAGAACAAATAGAATGATAAGATATATTAATGTCCATACATGATCTTTAATGTTGTCTTTAGTATATCAAACTACAAAAACTCTAAGATAATGATAACATAACTAATGATAAATCATTGAAAACCAATTTGTATCATTTAAATAGTCAAACATATAACCCACACGGTGTAAAGTATACTTAATTTTAATATTTACTCAGTTATTCTTCTGACAGTCCACTTATAATTAGATTGAACCATATTGATTTTTGTAAATAACATAGGGGCTGCCTAAGGAAAAATTAAAGGGTAAAAAACCATTCTCAATTAGGTCATATAACTGAATCTGAATATCTTTTTGTAGCTGATGCTTCCATATGATAAGAAGTTATCAAAACTAGATTAATACCTTGAACAAAATAAATAGTATACTCTTCCTAAATCTCTATTAGAATACTGGAGAAATCATAAGGAAAAATGTTAGTAAATTCCTGAACAACAGTGGGAAGATCAACAACAAAATAAAAACCATCAGACATAACTACTATAGTAGATAAAAAACAAATCAGCTATGGGAGGGAAGGTCATACACGACAAGACCTGATATCTATCTATCCCTGAGACATCCATGATATTCCATCAATTGTATGAAATGAGACACACTGATGATAACAATATACCTCATCATTATGAGAAATAAGAAAATCAATACCAATGATGATGGAAAATTGATCCAGATTAAGAATAAAGAAATCTTACAATAACTCTGTATCAACTATTAATCTTGACCAAGGACACTAAAAACCCATTTTGATTCCACTTTTAATGTGGTGTCTCTAAATCCCAAATAAAATACCTGAGCTCTATGGGTTTTTAAAAATATCAATAAATTTACTATATATAAATGGGTGGTAAGTACTAGTAAAAAATAATGTTATTTATACATATTATTCAATAAATATGTTAATGCTCTATATTTTTAGAACCATGTCTACCATAAAGAGAAAATCTGTTACTGATTAAAGGTGATTCACTCATGAGTCCTATAGATAGATCCATGAATTATTTGAAGCATCAGACTATAATGTAGTAGCCTTTTGTGTCAATGATCCTTGACCACAACGATGTGAAGACATAACAAGACATAAACACTGTATATGACCATAAAACCCAAAAAAATTTATAGATCATCATAGTTGTAGAACATGAATTGTAGGTCTATCAAACATTTCTAAATTGAGATAACGTCATAGGAATACTATTAGTAACAACTGAAGGTGTAGAGGAGGCCTAACTCTGAGAACCATCTCCACAACTCTTATGATAATCTTTACATGTCATCTATTTCTCTTGTGTGCCACTGAATATTCTACTAGGTTGAAGAGAAGTAAAATAATAATGAAACTTTATTTTTCTTTTAATATCTTCCATAATCTACCTACATCCATCTCTATATAGGTGAAAACCTTCATCCAAAGTACTTTCTATAGGATAACTAATCAAAAACCTTTTAGGTACTTCTGCGCCTTTATTAAGTCAGTTTTTATACTACAACTGGAGCTAAAAAACTATCTCAAGAAACCAATTGGTGTATGCTAATATTGAATACTCTCCCCATTATAGTGAGAGGAACTATAGAGAATTCCTCAATATCAGGGAATTTAGAATAAACTACTGGAAGAAGGCCGTGTTGAAACCCTTACAGTCTAAGACCAGATGTCACCCATCATGTATTATATAATCCCACCATAACTTTCTAGTATTTTTAAGTATGAATTCCATACACATATCTTTGATACTCTCAGTTATATCCAAGAATTCAAATAACTAATAAATCTTGTCTAGTGAGCCCTCTACCTTATGAGGTTCATATATACCCTTAAAGGATGATATCATTTCATGAAAGAACACATGTGATCAATCCCATTCATCTATATCACCTAGTTGATCTTCAAAAACATTTTTCAGGACTTATGATATGTTATGGTCAATAGAATGAACTTCCATATGATCTCCTCAATATGATTTGTATGTATAAGTGGATTCCCTTGAGGGGCATCTACTACAACCTCTTGAGGAACTCATGAAACACATCTTAGAGGGATAATTCTATAAAAAAAAGACTAAATGATTATAAAATAGAATAATACTAGTTCAGAAAAAATTAAGAAAAAATAGAGATTAAGATCATGAACTCAAAATAGGAGACACATAACACAACATCCCCTTGTAACTTATGTATTGTCAAAGAAAAATCTGGATATACACTCACGTAATTCTACATATCACGTCTTGATAATCCTATCTCTTTTATTCTAAATGTACCATGAAAAGTTCGGTTGAAGAAAACCCTTACTCTAATACTAATTTGTAATGGGACCAGCCCAAATACCCTCTCACACTAGTACACAACCCGAATTTCCTTATACCCAAAGGGAGTTCCCGATCCCCATAGTCTAGACACTAGCACTCTGGCGTAAAATAATAACATGAGGGAATTACTTAACCCAACCTAAATAAAAAACAAGGTATATATATACCCAAAACAAAGAGAAACAAGGGAAAATATAAACATGTGGCATAACTAAATGAATACATTGAAAACTATACAACTCAAAAGATGAAAAAAAAACAAAATACAACTTAAACAATAAATGACAATATAACATAAAATTCTACTCTATATGATAATATGGAAAACTCCCACTATATGACCACTATCTACCTAGACACAGATTACAGAAACCTCACCACATCAATGTGGTTCATTTCCTTTCCTTACATCAAAATACAAACAATGGTCTATGCACCGATAAAGGGTTGTATATGGTGTGAGTGAACATGCTCAGTAAGATCCCATACATGTGTTCCACAACAAGTATATATACAAAAAATTTAATTTCTCAAATTTAAGGAAAAAATGCATGATAAATAGTTAAATATTTTTTATATTTAAACCATAGAAAAAAAACATAATTTCAACTTCTCCCCACATTTCCCACAAAATCTAGGTAAAATATTTTCAAAACATGTCATATACATCAATAAGTAATATCAAATAAAAACAAATCATGAATTTCAAATCATATCAAATCAATGGAATTCAAAACAAATAGTACAATCCAAAAGAACATGTAAAATAATTCAAAGGATCAATATATGTCAAGCTATCTAGGAAACTCATACCATGTCATAGATAATCACAGATATCATACCTCTAGATATATTCAAAGAATCTAGAGAGAAAAGGAACAACCAATAATGTTTATATACTAACAATATTTAACAATTCCCTAGAACAATAGGCCTTGAATGCAAAATAATTCCCCATGTGTGAACCCCCCAATAGTATCAATAGATGAGAATTTTTACTACACCTTCCACATAAGTAACCTAGGCTTCCCTTATGCTCTATTTTCAAAACCATTTCGTCAAAAATCATTTTTGAAAACCATTTTAGAAATTCATCTGGAATTACTTTTAAAATACCTTTTCGTTTACTAAAACAATGGGAAACCTATCTTTTCTCAAAAACCCCATTTTTACACACACATATTAGTCAAACAATATTCCCATTTAATTTATAATTTTTTTTCAAAAACCAAATAAAAAAGGTTCATCAAAAATAGTTTAGAGATTGAACCACCAGTCGCAACCTCAGGTCACCCTTGCCTACAATGGGATTTACCAACAATAATGAATGAAAATATATAAACAAAGGTCCTAAAATCAATCCAAAAATCTAAGAATCGATTCAATAATAAAAATGGTTGGTAGAGTGGGAAGATCACAATATACCTCAAGGAAACTCATATGACACACCACAACCAACAAAAGGGATAAGCTCTAGATTAAGATCAAACAAAATATCTAGAATGAATCATGGAGAATCAACATGACTGATCAATGTATATATAATCATGTCACAACATGGATACCATGATTAGAGAAAAAGAAGAAAGATGGGGAATACTAACATGATGAAATGCACTATAACCATAATGCCACTCAAATTATGAAAAAATGATTTTTAAGGGATAAATGTCTCTAAAATCACCGAGGAGAGCTCTTAGGTTGAGAGGTAAGACCCTATGGATTAATGAAATAAACCACACCGATTCAACACCCAAAAAACCATAACCTATGATGATTACATGTTGTGATATACCATTTCATTTCTTGAAATCCAGAAAACCCATGTACACTAAACACCCATCTCATTTTTTCTATGAACCTCATTTTCACATTACGAGACATGTATTGTATATTTATGTAATTTATTATTTACACATTGTAAATGTTTCATGGATCTTTTTGGAAACCATTACATGTAATGTAATCCCATTACAAATTGTGTATTTCTCTTTGAGACTGGAAAAAGTCTAGATTCATCTCAATAATATTTTAAACAACATCAGTATTCTCTAAAATAAGGGATAACCCAACAAATACATTAACATGTTTATACCCAAAATCCATTAATTCATACCAAAATACATCTACGAAAATTAGTTCATTCCCCCTAAAAAATTAACTCTATACATGAGAGTCCCCAGATGCACCCAAATTAATATGAAATTAAATAAAGAGAATGGAAATACCTAGAATATGATAACGTGATGTTACATTAACTTTTTAGGATTTTTTTGGGTTTAATCTTGTTTATTAATTTCATTCTCTCTTATTTTTATTTATTTTTGGACAATCTCTTAGTCTATTAATTGAAAACATCATTGATTTTGAACCAATCAACATTATTTTAAACTTGTAAACTATTATTTTAAATGATTTTGAAAGAAAACATAATAATTTTCAAAACTATATTTGTTCATTGTTTCATTATATTATTCCTAATTTAGTTGGATGGGTAATTTTTTATTCCTTGTAATCATTAATCATTCTCATCCAAATAGAGTATCTAATTATTATGGATTCTAATTATATATCCCTCTTCTCCTATAGGTAAATTATTGTTTGTATGCCTCAGTCAAATCCAATGTGTTATTTTTTATACTCGTTCATAATTTTCAATCTTAATATTTTTTGTAAAACAAAAACAATCATTCTATAAAATCTTGTATTTATTAAGAAAATTCACTTTTTTATTGAAAGTGTTTGTAGGGGAGAATATTTTTGAGAACTAATTCTTAGTGATAGAACATATTTTCACCATTGAGAATTATTTACCTCAACTGAATTTTCTAAAAGTTATTCCTTCAGACATAAAAATGCTAAATATGATAAAATATGATGTTGAACTATTTCATTACCTGGTGGAACATCCATTTTATCAGTTTAACCCCTATTTTAGTGCCAAATTTTGTTTTTATTGGTAAAATTTTTAATTTTGATAATTTTATTGAAGATATGGAGTTATTACAATTACTCATAGAATTTATGAGATTTGGGTGATAAATAGATCAAATTTTCTTTTTAGTTAATTTTCATATTTATTTTGGGAACAAAATTTCATAGTTATCATTGAAATATTCATTATAATTTTAATTTTCTGGGTTTTGTAAATTTTGTTGTTAAATGTTGTGAATCCAATTTTTTATTCATAAAATCTAACAACTATGACCATATTTTGGTTTTCTTAACAGAAATTTAATTGAGATATTTTTTATTTTCGGTATTTGTTAAAAATATTTGGAAAATGTTGAATCAATATTTTCACAATTCATGGTTATTTATTTTAATATCAATTATTGGAATATATTCATTATTTTATAATGCATGAATTCATTAATTAAATATGTTCGTAATTTTATTTCAGAATTTTAATATTGAAAACATTATATTTCGTATGTTTCTTTTTGAAAAGGATAAAGTGAATGAATGCTTTGTGAAAAATTTATTGGATACACCATGAAGTTACCATGGTATATATGATGTGGTTGTAGGATGTAATTAAATAAACATTATGCTGTCACTTATGTGACCATGATAAGAATGAAAAAATCTGTAGGATTTGTAAATTTCCAATGTATTGGACTTAATGAAAACCTCCATATCATATTTTTGCCCCTATATTTCAATTGATGTATGAATCATAAATAGTCACAAAAGTCACCATGAGGTAGGAAGCAAAGTGACTTCACCTTGAATGATTAAAGATACTATGAAAAATATCAATCATTCAACCAAAATAAAAATGTTTTCATGTTTTATTTTCCGCATTACTACTTGATATACCCCAAATTTGAAAACATTAGATAATGAAAAATCAATGTTTCCAAGATCAAGATAACCATATGAGATAAGATGACCATTTAGTTCCAATTGGTAATTTTTTATGATGTGGGGAATGATACAATGAAACTCAAAAGGCCAAGATCACTGATGTTGAAGTCATCTATTCTAGATTGAAGATAATTAAATCAAAGAACCTGGGGGTTGATTGATTTGAGAATTAGTTTGAACATGAGCCTAAATCAGATCAAAAGACTGAATATGTTGATGGTGTAAGATGAAATCGAACTACTTGAATTGTTGATAGATGAGTTTTAAAAATCAAAGATCAATCAATGAATCAGGATAATCGATATAAGATTGGGGAAGAAGTAATATTGGTATTTATTAAATGAAGAATTGTTCAAAGACAGCATAAGGAGATGAATTAGACTCGTCATGTTGTTACCTATAATTAAGATCAATCACTAAAACAATGGAAACACGTAATTGAGGACACTAGTACTCAAGGGATTATGGTGATCAAGTCTTCAAAAAGCAGTGTTGGTTGGTCGTGACGTCGATCCAGATATGAGTCTCACCATTAATGTATTTAAAACCTAGGTTGATCATTAGAATCCAAGACTAAGGTTTAGATGATGGCTTCCAAAACCATTTTATATATATTAAATGGATATTGAGGCCTTATCATATATCTATTGAGAAACACTTAGTATATTTTCATTCACTTTTTATTATCATTTAAGATGAACATTCATTATTTAAGGGGCTTCTATGTTTCTTCGTGGATATAGGTGAGAGTTGTATTTTGGATACACACATCCTATATATTATAATACCACAATTTTTTTAGGTCATTAATGAATTCCTATTGATCCTAACTGACTAACACACAAAGGATTTGAATTGTTGATGGATTCTAATCTTAAAAAATGAGATGATCAACGCAATTGATGAAACCCCAAAAATTGGTATTGGTTGATCTATAATGAATATCTAAACATGACAGGTTATATAAAATGGTGCTAATAGAGTTTTGAGACAAAGACTAAAAGATCAAATTTTTTGTTGAATTATCCATTCGTAACATCTAATATTAATTTATCATGATATAGTGTCCTACTAAAATTTTCTAACCACAAAAGAAAATTTCACATGAAATATAACATATATATTAATTTTTCTTAGTCAAAAGTCACATTCCCCAAAAACGGAAATGTAAAAATTACTATATGGAAGAGAAAATAATTTCTTTAATTCATGAATCCAAAAAATCAATTTCCATGTTTCCCATATAAGATAAAAACTAAATCATGATCTTCCCATGGGGGGAGAATTTCATTTTTTTAGGATAAATATTTATGATTACCTAAATGTTTTAGAAAATCAATAGTGAACTTTGAATGTGGCTATCAGCTGTTTGAGCTTGATATGGTTTTTAGTGAGTGATGGAACTCATTTTGGTTCAAAATCATTTTATAGTGACACATAAATTTAATACAAAAATATCACATCTGATTAGGTGAATACTCAATACATGACATTACAATCCCCAATATAATTGTATGGATCTACTATATTTGGAAACTTAGATGCAAAGAAAACATATAAATTAGAGATAAAAACATCTTACACTATGTTATTTATTACAAGTTACCTTCTTAAAACTTTTTATACTTATAATAATTCTTCATAACAAGGAAAATAAAATATAAGAAATGATGTGATATTATGCTCAGTATAGGTAAATAAGGGAGATATCAGTGATCACTTAAACGTTATATGAGAATAAGGTTATGAGAGAATGAGAATAAAATTTGAAATCCATACTTTGTATATAATTGATCATAATATTGAGTCATGGAAAAAATCAAGGTACATTATAAGACAAGAATGATAAAGTAATTAAAGAACAAGAGTCGTGAGATCTTAACATTTACAAATGAGATAAGTTTTTGGAATATACAAAACAAAATAAAATAATTTTCTTATTCAAGGATTACATCCAAAGATTTCATAGTATATTGGGATCGCTCTTTTGATTCCATCATATATTTAGTCAATGTTCACTCCCAAGACTATCGTAGTGGACATATTCCATTACTGAATAATATTTTACTCCCCAGTCAAGTTCATATTATCTCATGAGATATCGGTCTTCAACCAATTAATTAGAGAGATGCATAATTCAAGAAATGCATGTCACATAATATAAACAGTATATATGTGTGACATAAGATAATTAATAATTTATCATATCAGAACACAAGGTAATGGAATGAGTTTCAAAAATATTTGATAATTTCATCATAACATAACTCATATAGTAGAATTGGGTTTCATAAATTGTTCATCATAACATAATTAACTCATGTGAGAGAAACAAGTTTTAGAGAATAATTCTTAAATCATCGTTATCATAATACACTTGTAGAATGATAATGAATGGTTTAATTGGATTGTAACCCAAAAAATAAGGAAGATCAAAGGATGTTTTCATAGTTGAAAAATATCCTTAAAAGATCAAGTTAACAATTCTTGTTGAAAATTATCTTTTTTATATTGAAATAACTTATTTTAAATATAAACTTTAAAAAATAATAATGAAATTTGTTTCATTTAAATGAATCTTGGAATGTTATAAAATAAGATTCAAATCATTGAGTGGTCACGACATTGGGAGATTCTATTCATTCCATGTATGTTAAAACAAATATTCCTTTCACATTTTCAATAACAACTCAAGAGTACATTGTTTGGAAAATAAAAAGAATATTGAATTTGAACCATTTATTAAAAAATTGAAAAATTTGTAAAAATGAATTTAAAAAATAATAATATATTGTTAAAAATATTTTTTAAAACATTTTTTGGAATCATATATATCTATGAAAATTGACTTCTGACTAAAGTGAGAAATAAAATTATTTTACTTAATATTATTATTTCTATCTCTTGAATTTTTTAAGGGATAAAAATGATAGTAAAATGTGTATTACATATAAATAACAATATTATAAAAAAATATATGAGATTATTGAAAATAATATCATGAAATTCCATCAGCAGAAACTTAATCATAAACAATCCATCTAAATAATGATATTGTAATGTAAAACCCTTACCTTGAGTTAGAAATACATTAAAGGTTCTTTAATATACATCATAAAAATTTTATATTTATTATAATTATATAATATATTCATTTACATAACTATAATATCATTTATCACCCACTTATAACAGTTTGAAAACAATTTATTAATAATTTCTTACTGAAATTGTCATTTTGGTGTCTCAATTGTTTCATTTTTCACGTGAATTTCAGTTATGTAGTTCCTATTTTTGTACGTTGAACCTAAATTAATCATGTATATAATTTTGAAAATAATATATATATCATATATAAATTCATTATATATATATATTGTCACTATTAAACTATAGATATATGGAAATTAATTATACCGTTCATGGAGACAGTATGCCAAACATACAAATGACCACTGTTTTAACATTGTGAAGGATCGAAAGAAGGAAAGGTAAATATTAATTTAATTTTAAATAATTATTATTATATTGTATATATATATATATATCATATATATTAACTAAAACTACACTCATTACAATCCGTGTAAACTTGACATGAAAAGAGAATCACATCGCTTCATGGAGGCAGTATTTATAAGGTACGTGTGAGAAAAGTTATCATTTGTCAGTAGATTGGAGGTAAGAAAGTATATATAACATTAAAAATATATAATAATAGTTTTTTCTTAAACATTATTTATAAACATTAATTCTTTTATAATTATCATCTATGAATGATGGTGATGTAAAATTAATTGTATCACTATGTGGTGGTGGTAGTCCACACATATGCACAAGCGATACTTTAACAAAGTATTTAAAGGAAAAAATGGTTGATATTTGTGGTTTTGTAATAATATTAAAAAAAATATTAATATCTTTTACATTTTTATTTTAAAATGAATAACACTTTTTTATATGAGGTGAAGTAAGAAATAAATTGAAATAGGTTGAGTAAGAAGATTACCTCTTCCTTGGTAGGACTCCATTAGATCATTTATTATGGACAATTTTAATAGACATTTATGAATAAAATATCCAAAAATTAATTGATATATAAGTAGATAATATAATTTGGTAGGGTTTTTTCAAGATAAAAGTATTAATTTTGTGTAAATATTACAATGGAGTGGTTTCCTTTTATACATGTTGGATAGGACACCCACAGAGTTTCTTAAAAGAATGAAATATAACTAACTCTTTGTAATTAAAATTATTTCAAATGGATATATATTATAATATTTTATTGGATGAGATTAAAATATATGTTAATAAAATAGGATTTAGTTGAGTTTAATTGAAAATTTCACCCTTACCTCTTGCTTTTACTCCATGTACAGTAGTTTTAACCTTGACCACGATGAAAATTATTTTTTTTATACTGTTGATTATAAAATAATTGAAAAAACGTTTAGAACCATATTTTTTAAATTACGATTCCAAATATAGGATCCATTTTATAAATTAAATCACTTATATTGGGGGAAATTACTTTTCGAAAAAACTCACAAAACACAGTGAAAATGGTTTTCAAGAAAAAATGTATTCTCAGGTATAATTTTTTTTGGAAATAAAATAAATCTAAAACTAACTCCAATGATAGTTATTTTTTAACTAAAAATATAAATTCAAAAATTTGGATTTTAATTTTTTTTAATGGAACATTGTTAATTTTTTAAACAAAAATACATTTTCAAATAAAAATCAATATTTTTTACTATTCATAAAAACATTATATTTTCATTAACATCTAAAAAGTAAACTCTAATTTTTGTTTCTAATTTTGATATCAAAAATTAATTTTATTTTATTAAATACATTTTATAAATTATTAAAAATTTAATTACATTGTTATACCAAAAAATTACTAAAAGCCATTTGTGAGGAATAATCTATTTCAAACATATAATTAATTTCTTAAAAATTTAGTAATTATTTAGAAATATATATTAATTATGTAAAAAATAATAAATATTTATAAAATTTGGTAATTATATTTCATACAACCAATTTATATGTTATGTTATAACGATGTACTATATTACAGTGCATTTAGACTTGTGGTTTCGTGCATCATAAACTATCAAAGAAATTAAATTTGTTTAAATAGAAATATATCATAAAATATCTCGTTGTTACATTATACCCCCTATAAAATGAATTTATCCCTTAAAATTTCACCACAATTATATAAATTTTTTAATATTTTTCTCTTTTATCACATCCTCAGTTTCCCATGTAGCATTATCATATTTCTGATTTCTAAAAAGTACTTTTACCAAGAGAGTAGTCATTTTATGTAGCACTTTATCTCTATGATCAAGGATTTCTACTAGTTATACTTGAAAGGATAGATCATACTCTGGATTTATTACCTATGATATTATTACATGTTATGGATATTGTTTTTACATTCTAATGGAGAGATACATGGAAAACATTATGAACTTGGGAGAGGATCGGTGGATGTCCCAAGAGATAAGACACCATCCATATTTGATCAAGAATCTTGAAGGGGATAGGATACATTGGGATTAGCTTTCCTTTCATTTAGAATCCTAAAAAATTATTTCATATAAATATTCATAGGAATACCTTCACACAAACTTTGAATTCTCAATTTCAATGATGATTCTCAACATAGTTATTTTTCTGAAAATTTTGACATGCCATTATGTGATGCTGAATGGATCTAATATTATCTACCATGACTTAACTATATTTGGATCCAATATCTTTTTTTTCTAAAATCAACCTAAAATGGTGGATTTATACTAATATTTATATATAGGTCTTCATAAGAAATCATTTCAATTCTTAAGTTAAATCTATTTTTGTAAGATAAAAAATTAATGGAATGTGTTGATCCCATCCACCATTGAAATTTATAGAAAAATAAATCAGCAAATCCCGTACGGATTGAATGGTCCTATCAGAATAACCATCTATATAAGTATTATAGGAATTACTAAAACACTACTATAAATCCAATTCTTTTTTAAGACTTCACCAAAACACAATGTTAAACCACATATCATGATTAGATACAATAAAATTTGGTACTCCATTCCACCATAACACTTCCATAATGTATATTTAGGAAATTTTATCAAGAGAGAAATATTTAGTTAAATCAATGGAGTGTTATGAATTCATTTTATGATTGAATAGAAATAAAATAATATCATGTAATTTAGATGTGTTGGGATTTAATATGAAAAAAAATACATGTAGAGGTTTTACCCTTTACATTTTAGTATAAACAATATTTATATCATCTCATTATTATTTTATTAATATACTTAAATTTTCAACATACAAAGCATAGATATACAAACTCTTAAATATATCTCCTTATGTTTTCCAACTAAAAATACTCATTCAGATATAAATAATCTAAATCCATGATGAATTGAGAATTATGAACTGTGAGAAGCACCCACTAGCTACGTCATTGAGTAAGACTATGATAGGAAAAAATCCTAAACTAAATCATTCTAAAAAAACATTGTTAAACATAAGAATATTTATAACCTTCTTCTTTAGTTATAAATATTCCTTTTGTTCCTCTTTAAAATTCACCTAGTAAGATGTTTAAACACTCATTTGAGAAATGTGATATTTCACCCTTTTATGATTTCCATATCCATTTTATACCAATCTAGCAAGATTGAATATTTTTGTGATCCTCAACAAAGATATCTAGAATTATCCATTAAATAAAAATCATCTGCCACCTTTTTCTCTTTAATAGGATGATGATGTATTTAACTATTTTAATATTTCATCAACTCCAACCATCTTCTATGGTGATTATTAAGCTCTTTTTTGAGTTAATATATAATGGAAAACATTTTTTACTAGTATATATATGACACATTTCTTAGTAAATATAATTCCTTTATATATTTAATGAAAAAATTATGGTATATTAATCCAAATCATGAGTTGGATCGTTTTTCTCATGAGACTTCAATTGTCATCAGGTATAAGTTATCACCATATCATTCTACATGAGGATGCATCCTATTCCCTTTATCAACACATCACTACAGATCACAAATCTGCCTCCATTGTGTGGTTAAGTAAGAACATGTGTGGTGAATAACCTTCTCTTTAAATCCTTGACTTTTTTTAAAATACATATATCTAAAGGAACATTTATCAAAATTGAGTTAAAATGTTTCTTGAATTATAGTGTAATGAGAAAATTTTGACCAAACATATTTAATATCTAGAAAAATAAAGAAAACTACATATCTCAGTAACCATGGTATGTCTGGGACAATGTTCAACAACTGTTTCCTATCTTGGATATTTTGATATACCCAAAATTGATATTATATGTCCCAAAATTGAAAAAATTATAGCCAAAATTCACACTTTGTAAACTTTTAATACATCTTGTCCTTCCTTAGGGTCTTCAATACAATCATCAAATGATCATTATATTATTTATTTATCTTTTAATATAAAATAATATCATTTATGAAGACTACCATGAATTTATTAATGTAATATTTTAAGACTCTATCCATTATATCCATTACTGTGGTAGTGGAATTAGTAAGATAGAATGGAATCACTATATATTAATATTTCCTATACCTTGTATGGAATAATATTGTTGGAATATCATCAATCTTGACCCTTAAATGATGATATACTGAATAAAGATTAATATAGAAAAATTATTGACATAAGCATAGTTGATCAAACAAGTCACCAATATATGGTAAATGATACATGTTCTTGATTATGTTCTTGTTAGGTTTCCGATAATCATATAAGAGTCTCATCAATCAATAATTCTTATTAAATAAATAATACTTGAATCCCATGGTGATGAACATGGTTAAATGAATCCACTGTCATGATTTTCCAAAAGTTTATTCTTGAATTATTACAACACACTCATGGAAATTATATATTTCAATAGGTGTTCTACAAGGTATGAGTTCTGATGAAAACTCAAATTTCGGATTCAGTGAAAGACTAAAAATATATTTTTAAATAAATCTACAAAATACTCTATAATAGTCGTATCTATGGTGTTAAGTTTCTCCAAAAACATTTAAGATAAAAAAGAGTTTCGAATATAAGTAAATATATATAAAATGGATGTGATTTACATTAAATATTCTGGTTTATCATCACATTTATAAAAAAACAAATGTCGTTTTGTAATATCAAATTTGAATTAACATCCTTAGAAATTGATGTTACCATTATATAGAGAAATATAATCCATGACTATGAAAAAATATAATTCAACTAGAGAGATATTAAAAATATTTTTAGAAACCACATTCCCACAAACTTCAATTAGATGAGAATCATATTCTTGAGATATGATCATCTTTCTATTATAATTTTCCAATTCTTTTCCAACATATAGTCATAGGGGTGATATTATGATACCCTTGAGAAATTATTCAGAGACAAACAAGTTGGTAGATCCATAATCAAATAGTACATTACCTATTCTCAAGTGAATGTAATGTGTATCTTTCATTTCTTTATTATACAGATCAGCAATACTGATCGCATGAGATTTACCTTTATCTCTATTCATAAGAGTTTACTGATGTCGATCATCATCAATAACATTAGGAATGGATAATTGGTAATCATAATTCAAATACTCCTTGAATATAAAATAGATGCATGTGGGTGGTGAATTCTACGAATATTTTTCTCTTTGCACATCATTAGTTAACTTCTTCTGATCACTTCAATATTATCTTGTTTGATTACCTTATCTATCACACATAGAACACTTACCAGTTCTCTTAAGATAATTTCTTCCATGTTTATTAACACACATTGAGAATGAAAAAAAATCTCATCATCTTATCTCTATGTTATTAACAATTTCCATTTATTTCCATATTTCTTTTCTTATCAAAATAGTAAGACTCATGGGTAACTCTAATCTCTATTTCCAACTGGATAGAAAAATGAGTGATTTATTCATTACGACTGATGTACCTTATGAATAACACCCTTTTAAGAGATGGATCCAATCCAAAAAATAATAGATCAACCTTACAGTAATGTTTGATAATAGTACAAGAAGAATACCTTACAAGTCTTGTAAAATATTCCTCATAGGTACAAATAGATTTATCATCCTTCATATTTTTCTTATGAAATTCCTTATACATTTTTATATAATGAATATATGTAATGTACTTATTGAAAAATAATTTATTAAAATCATCCAAATCCATATATTTATTTTTCCTTTTCTCAATGTTCCTTATAGGAGCCCCCCATTGATCTGAATCACCTTCCATAAGATAAAAATATAACATATGATTTTCATGTTCCAAGCACTAGAGAAAACAAAATATATTTTGATTGGTACTGATGCATTTCTTAGTAATTAGTGTAACATGAAGCCATATAAATGACTGAATATGATTCCTCATGAAGGACTCAAGATTCATTTGTTCTTTCCTTTTCACATGTATAAGATCACCATGATTCTTAGATTGAGAAGGCTTCATAAGAAAAAAAACATTGTTTTTGTATTCCATTTCCTATGAAATTTTGTTTCTCGGGATGATAATCATTGAATTTTCCAACACATTTATTATTAACACAATTCCTTATAGTTCCATCCAAGGAAAAAACCAAAAATGATATTATGAGAAACAATAACCATAAAGGGAAATCACATAATCAAGAAAAATCATTTATAGGATGTCTAAATCATGGAAAATTATTTCGAATAAATGAAATTCTAGGTTTAACCTTGGTCAATAATTGTCAATATTTATTGAAATTTCTAATAAATTGTGTTACATTTTTTTTGTTATCCACGTGTATCCCCAAAGAGTGTCAAACTAGGTGGATAGTAGGGGAACCATACCCACACACTAGAATGAGGGACGATATATATTCAACAAACTCTTTTCAAGCTTATTAACCCTATATGCATCAACGTTAAAACCGCATCCACTTGTAATTTATAAATTTCTATGTTATTCTAGGAAATGTATACTTATTTTGTTACCATAAGATAAGAATTTATTCTACACATAGATTTATCCTAAGTGTAATCAATAAATTTTATAATAATTGTTCTCAAATGTATCCAAAAAAGGATCTGATAAGAGAAATATCATCCCATACTTTTTATACATAAATATCATATCTTATTATATTAATATTATTAGATAATATTAAAATATATGTAGAATAATTAATGTCGTGTTTCATTGTAAACATGGATACATATAAAACTTATTAATAAAATATCCACATTATCTCCAGGTATGTTCTTCATAACTACCACCCTTCATAGGCATATCATAATTAAAACCATTTTTCATAAACTAGGGAAAGAAAACATAATAAAGGGTGATCTTTGATACTTGGTAATGATTAAAAAGGGTAATATCAATGATCACTTAAACATAACATGATAATAATAAAGTGAGAACATGAGCATAACATTTGAAAACAAACTCCAATATATCATAGGTCATAATATTAAGTCATAGAATAAAGAATGGTAGTTCATGAGATATAAATTATAAAGAATAAAATAACAAGATTCATGAGAGCATAACATTGTCCTAATACATTGTCTTATGGAATAAAAATATGCATTGAAAATATTTTCGTTCATCAAGAATTTCTAATAAAACTATCCTATTGGATTGGTATACAACCATGCCTTAATTTACATTGACATTACAAAATTGTTTTTGGATCATTTCATACATTAAGAAAAAACATACCAATATACCATATTAGATTAGTTTCATTGGAAACATGGAAAGATAAACAATTGGTTCATAACACATATACTTCTTTATCCCCCTATTTCTTCATAAATGGACCCCTTTTTGATATATCGTACTGAATAACTTCCATCATATCCTAGGGAAAATAAACATATCAAAGGGTGAGATCATATGCTCAGTAAAGATAAAAAAGTGAGATACATAATCATAACATGAACGTAAGGGTATGAGAACATAATAATATAATTTGAAGATCATACCCTTCATATTGAAGATCATATAAATAAGTCATGTAATAAATAATAGATGTTCATAAGACAATAATCATGATAAAATTAAGATCAGAAACCATGGAAACATAACATTAGACTAAGACATGGAATTTGTGGTACACACGTAAGCATACAAAATGATCCATAGTATATAAGGAATCAATTACAAGGCCAAATTTGTCTCATGGGTTCCCTCCCTATGTCATCATTCTTGTCATGGTTCACTAATATGAAAATCATAGTAGTCAATGTTCACTCCCAAGACTATATTAGTGGAAAAAGTTATTTACTAAATTGAGTTCACTCCATATTCCAACCATTTCTATCTCATGAGATATAAATCTATACCCAATTAATTAAAGGGATATATAGTTCCTGAGCATCACATAATGAAAACCATACATGTGTGGGTAATAAGAACGTAAATTAAATTAGAACCCATATAATAAAATTAGTTCCATAAACATCCTTCAATCCTAACATAACCCATGGAAAGGAAATGGGTTTCATATATATCATTAATTCATAAATATAAGAAATTTATAGAAATAAAAATAATGGTATCATTGAATTATATCCCCTATAAAGAATAATTTTAATCAAATAATGTTATGTTAGATGGAAAATAATTTTGAAAGATCCCTTGAAAACAATTCTTGAGGAAAATATCCTTCCTTCTTTGAAAAGATTTTATTTTCTTAAAATTCCACCAAATTTTAAAATATATTATTTTATTTGAAAATAAAAATTTAATATTATAATTAAATATTTAAATAATTATGGTTTCATGATGGCGGAAAAATCCTTTCATGCCACATAAGATGAAAAAACATTCCTTTTTTCTAGAAATATCATAATGTTCATTATTTGGAAAATGAAACAAATATTCATTTTGAATCCAGTAGTAAACAATCAAAATGTTTAAAAAATAATTTAAATAAAATTAGTATAATTGTAAAAAAAACAAAAATTTTTTACAAAACATTTGTATGAAAGATAAATATTCCCCGACGAAGACTTAAAATGAAAATATCCTAAATATTGATGAGATTGAGAAATAAATAATCAAAACATTATAATCAGTAGAATTTTGTTCCCAATGAACGAAATAAAATTATATGGATAATATAATACCAAAATATTGTTTATAATATTCATTAAATAAGTTCATGGGATGCATGGATACCTTATAGAAGAAACATGTTGTAACATCCCAGGTAAAGGAAGAATAAGACATATTTTATATTTATTAATATTTTTTAATTAAATATTAATTTTACTTTAAAGGGGTTTCTATGTTCGATAGCGTACCCGAGACGCAACAATGGGGTTTTTTTGGAATCTTACGTTGCACACTAATAATATAATATTATTATTTTAAATAGTAGTTAACTCCTAGCTGTTCTATTGGCGGGAATGAATGAAACTAACTACAATATGATTATACATATTTGTTAAATTTATTTACATTTATCCAATAAAATGATAGAGGCTTAAAATATGAATGAATTTAATTTTATGCATAATTTACAATTAAAGGCCGATTTACCACCTTTTAATGGTGAAACCTCTTTAAATATAGTTTTGGTCACTTTAATACATTCTAATTGATGAAATAAAATCCTTCTTTATAATGGGGACATCAAATTTTACTTTGGGTAATTTTTTTGGTATTTTTCTGTTAAAGTTCATTTTTTTAATGAATAGTTATAAGTATTGTATTTTAATTCAAAAGTGACTTTTAATCTAGTTTATTTATATGGTTAGATTGACTTTTTAATTGTTTTTAAAGTGAAATTAAAATATATTTTTACCATTTAATCCAATTTTGGTCATTGGAATTAATTTCACTTTGAAATTGGATATAAACAAGTATCAATCTTTTGATAGTTATTGTTTCTTAAAAACACGCTATTTGTTTTGATAATGGGAATTAATTTTAAAATTGATTAATTCCACTTCTATGTTTTTAATTTGGAAAAATATACATCAATTTTTAATTTGGAATATCAAATAATGCTTAGGCTGAATTTTTGGTATTTTTTGGAAAAACATCAATTTTTGATGAATAGTGAAACCACTTAGTGATAGTTAAAAAAACTATCTTTTTCATTTAAATGAAATTTTACCACTTTTGTGAATTGAATTTCAAAATTCTGACATTCATGGTTGTTATTAATAAGTAAAATGTGGTTCAATAAGATGAAACTACTATTTGGTGAATAGTAACTTTTGACTTTTATTTACCGCGGTTAAAGGTAAATAAGGAAATTCAAGGTAAAAAGAATATTATAATAATTCAAAATTACCTTAACACTTGTCCTAACCTTATTTTATAGGTAGTATCTGACCATGGGCATCCTGGGGTCGATTTCGGGACCCCATGGTGCCACTTATGAAATATAATGACACTTTAGATTAATTAATTTAATATAAAGACAAAATTGACATTAACAAAAAATATTTTAGTAATTAATTTTTATGTGGTGTTTTATAAGTCCTATTTTTGACTATAAATATTCATTATAAATATAAAAAGATTTCCTACATCATGGTATTTTTTTATAATTTTTAGACATATATAAATTAAATTATTTATGACACAATAATGATGGAGTATTTACCTCATTAATAAATGATTTCAATAAATAAGATTATAATGATTAAAATATTATCCAAAACATGTACAATTATGATTGGATGATTTTATTTATACCATGATTCATCTTATCTTCTACTATAATTATTTTTGGACCTTTTGAAACTGAAGATATGTTTATAATAAAATAATGGTTTCACACTTTCCTAAAGAGCCCCTCCTCTCCCTTATAAAAGGAGACCATTTGTATCCAATTCCACACATCTCTCAAGCCATTTGTCTCGTCCAAACTCTACCCAATTAATCTCCCTACATCCCTCTCCTCCTTCTAGATGCCTTAACATAGGCACAAGGCATTTCAATAAGTCCTTTGTTTCAAACCAAAGAGAGTTACCCAAATTAAAGGTAACAGTTTCTCTTAAATTGTTTTCTTTTATTTTACTTCTCCAAACCCTAAACTCTTTTTATTTCCTTTATTTTTTAACAACACCAGTATCCTCAATATTATATAATGTTTTATGAGAATTATTTGAACTACACTTACACACACCTCCATCTAATGGATGAAGAACATAATGTTTCTGTGGATGGAAAACTAAGGCCTCAAGAAACGATGATTGTTCAATTACATATTACTACCTCTCATGGTGGCCATTATGATGGTACTGTATTTATATATGATATATATTATGTTTATTATTTCCTTATGCTTCTTTAAGTCCCATTTATATCACACCTTTATGGTTTCCATAGTGGGTAAATACGATAATCTCATTTGAGGAAGTGTGGACTATCACCCCCTCAAAGTGATTTGATTCGTTAATGCTTTATGTGGGATGTATAAAAGATGGATTTAACAATATTATATATGAAAATATACTGGAATTATAATATACCTATGTGTCATTATGTTTTATTTCCATTAAAATAAGAAATAGAAATGAAAGTAGTGTTCATGCGTACGTACGGTTTACCGTCTCGATGAATGGTGCATTTCATTTCTTACCTCTAAATGTTATTTACTATTATAAATACATTTATATACTGGATATATATGATATATATGATATATAAATCATTAATACCATTTTGGATATAATGGACTATTGACCACATGGACAACTTGTAAATATAAGGTGTTCATTTTGACTCAAGTACCAAATATCAACAAAATGAACGTTATTAACTTAAATGATTACATAATGTTTATGACATGGTAATAAGTTATATAAAAGGAATAATAAACTTGAAAAAGGTTCTTAAGAAAGTAGAAATTAACTTTAGTTTATTATTCAGTATATTAAAGAACGATCGAGTCAAGTCGGACCTGAGGTAAGGGACTTCGTCTCAATCTCCTTTCATTGAGGCATATTTAGTTTTATACACGACTTTATTTTATATGGTGTATAAACCCATTTGAATTTTAATTTCAGTCAAAGGAAATCATTTTATATGAAGCGTTTAACTAAACAACAAAAAGGAATTTTTTTTACGTAAGCGGTGACAACGACCTTTCTTTCGCCGCGGGTATTATTTGATCTTTGGCTTCCTTGACAAGCCAGAATGTTTTTAAAAGGAAAAATAAATACCATATACTCTTTTTATGTATTTTGGTATTGAAAATTATTTTTGAGAATGGATTTATTATTTCAATATCTTGAAATGATATTTTATTATTGCAATGTGGAAATTTTATCTTTCCTTTATGATTATGTTATGTGTTATGATCATGTTATGGTTCTTGGGAATTATTTACGTATACGGGTGGTTCTATGATAAACCTATGATGGGTGAGCCCGAGATAGCTCTGCAATGCATTGGGTAACGTGACGAAGGTAAACATGAATGTTTATCCTAATATATTTAGGGAATATACTATAATGGGTATTCCAAAGTAACTCCCTATTTAGCTGTGATAGATACAATGTAAGTATGATATGGATGCCAAAAGTTAACTTTATGATTAATGATTTCTATGTGTCTTTCATAAATCTTATGGTTTAATGAGGTAAATAATGAATTCATGTTTTGTATGTATTTATGAACAAATGTTTTCATTATTTGTTTTATAACCCTTACTGAGCTTTTTATGTTCATCCAATGTTTTGAAATGTTTTCACAGGACTTAAAGATGAATAGGTTCAAGGATGGGATCAATGGAAAGACATGTTGTCTAAAACATGAAACTAAACATGACTCTTTTTTTTCAAGAGTTTTTATTTTATGAAAAAATGGAAACTGTTTAGATATATCTACCTTGTAATATTTTGAGATGTATTAGTCATGTCCTAATTCTCTAAAACTCTAAACCTACAAAGATCCTCAATGTGAATTATTCATTTAATTCAATATTATGTAATGTTTAAGGTCGGGTCCTTATAGTTGGTATCAGAGGTCAGTTTAGATAACTTTAAGAGTTATTGTGTTGCTAAATAAATGTCCAGAAAGTAATTTATGTTAATATTGAAATCATATAGCATTTACAGATTACCATGTTGCTTCACCTAAGATATTTCTTTTTTCAGAATGGTTTTCCGCAGAGGAAACAAGGAAGCTATGTTGAGATAACATCAGGAGGAAGACAACCTTCCAAATCAGCAGCCTGAGATGGTCAGAATTGGAACTGAACATTTTTTTGTAGTGATGGAATAGTTGACTCAGGTGATAAATAGTGGTGGTATCTGTGTACGAGATCGGCCAAATCAACCATAGAGGAACATGTTAGTATTGGAGAATTTCTTGAGGAAATATCCCCCATCATTCAGAGGATCATCTAACCATTTTCTAGCTGAAGGGTGGATGAAAGCACTAGAGAAGATTTTTGATGTCATGGGTTGTTCATAACATCAAAAGGATAGTATTGAAGTTTACCGTTTTGAAGGTGAAGCTGATCAGTGGTGGTCTATGGTGAAAAATATCAGGGATAGTGAGGAGATTGATGTTATCGATTGGGATGAATTCAAAGGTATGTTTCTTGAGAAATATTTTTCTAAGGTGGTTTGTCTTAGGATGGAAAAACAATTCCTGGAATTGAGGCAGGAGGATGACTCAGTGGCTACTTATGAAGAAAAATTCACTCGACTAGCAGGGTATGCTCCAAATTTCATATGAGATCTTGATAGTAAAATCAACCATTTTTACTCAGGATTAAATCCAAAGTATCGAAGGGATTTAGCTTCTTGTGAGTTCAAAAGTTATGAAAAACTTTTTCGTTGTGTGGAGAAGGTGGAAATTGAGTTTTCTGAGGATCATGTATTCTTTGACAAACAATAGAATAAGAGGTCGAGGTGGCATGTGAAAGGGAAGAACTATTCAAAAACGTCTGATGGTAAGAAACCTAAGTTTACAGTTTGTGAAAATTGTGGTAAAAAACATGTTGGGGAATGTCTTTTGAATTCTATTAAGTCCTACTGATGTGGTAAAATGGGGCATAAGGCTCGTAATTATACTGACAAAGATCAGAATAATGGTAGGACAAAATCTGATTTATAGTCTGTAAAATATTTTAAGTGCAATGAAATGGGTCATGCAAATGAGTGTCCAACAAAGAACTCAACTGAAAAAAATAAGCCAGACTACAAGAAGAAAAGGGTGGCGAAATACTTTGCAACTACTTCAGCAGATGTTGGTCCACCAAATGAAGTAGTATCAGGTACATTTTTTGTTTTTTTAGGTTATGCCAATGTGTTGTTTGATTCAGGGTCTACACACTCTTTAATTTCTGAGAAGTTTTATAGTAAATAGGGAATTCCATCTCATGATAGGAATACTAAACTTATGGTAAAAGTACCTGGAAGAAATGTTGAGACAAAAATAAATGATAAGAACATTCATGTCCTTTTGTATAGAGAGAATCTACCTGTAAACCTTATTGGTTTACCTCTAGTAGAGTTTGATGTTATATTGGGCATGGATTAGCTTTCTGTTTATCATGCTAAGATTTACTACAGAGTGAAAGAGGTTTCTTTTCAGAATGATTTTTAGTTTGTGTAAAATAATGAACCCTTGCTTTTGATGACATATCAGGAAGTCAAAAACAGGTAAAAGATGGAAATGAATGTTACCATGCTCATATTGTTGAAAACAAAGGAACTGTTCAGATTAATTATGTGGCAGTGGTAAATGAGTACATTGATGTTTTTCTTGATGAGTTTCTTGGTATTATACCTGATTGGGAAGTTGAATTTACTATTTACTTAGTTCCTAATGCTAAGCCAATTTCAAAACCCCCTTATCGAATAGCACAAATTGAACTTTTAGAGTTAAAGAAGCAATTGCAGGAGTTATTAGATAAAGGTTTCATTTGACCTAGCACATCACCAAGGGGTGATCCTATCTTGATTGTTAAAAAGAAATATGGTTGAATGAGACTTTTCATTGATTATAGAGCATTGAATAATATCACTATTAAGAATAAGTATCATTTCCCTCATATCGATGATTTGTTTGATCAGCTCTAGCGAGCTCAGTATTTTTCAAATATTGACTTGATGTCAGGGTACCATCAGTTGAAAGTAAAGGAATCAGAAGTTCCGAAGACCGCATTTCATACTAGATATGGCCATTATGAATTTGTAGTTATGCCTTTTGTGTTAACCAATGCACCTACTGTATTCATGGATCATATGAATAGAATGTTTTGTGAGTTATTGGATAAGTTTGTGGTTGTGTTCATTGATGATATTTTGGTTTATTCCAAAATTAAGGAGGAACATGAAAGTCATTTAAGGGTTGTCTTTTAAACCATAAAAGAAAAGAAAATATTTGGGAAATTCAGCAAGTGTGAGTTTTGGTTACAACAAATTTCTTTCCTTGGTCACATTGTTTCAAAAAAAGGAATATCTATTGATCCTGGTAAAACAAAAGTTGTTGAAGAATGCCGAAGACCCAAAAATATAACCGAGATTCGTAGTTTTCTTGGTTTGGAAGGTTATTACAAGAGGTTTGTTGAAAATTTTGCACGGTTTTCTAGTCCAATGACTAAGTTAACTCGAAAAGGTGTTAAGTTCATCTGGACAAAAGAATGTGATGATTGTTTTCAGGAATTGAAAAGAGGATTGGTGAATGCTCCAGTTTTGGCACTGACTTCCAGAAATGATGAGTTTGTTATCTATAGTGATGCTTTGTTGAAAGGAATGGGTTGTGTCCTATTGCAGAATGATCAGGTAATTGTTTATGCTTTACGTCAGTTGAAACCACATGAGTTAAATTACCCTACACATGATTTGGAATTAGCTGCGGTTGTTTTTTCTTTAAAAATTTGGAGGCATCATTTTTATGGAGTGAAGTGTGAAATATATACTGATCAAAAATGTTTAAATTATATATTCACTTAGAAAGAATTGAACATGAGACAGAGGGGATGGTTGGAATTAATCAAGGATTATGATTGCATGATCCTTTACCTTCCGGGAAAAACAAATAAAGTGTTTGATGATTTGAGTCGAAAAAGTAACACTTCATTAACCATGATACGTTTGGAACAAGATCCTTTGGTTTTTTATTTGATGAATTATGGAATAGAAGTTGTTGGTGTAGGAAATTATTCTGTTTTGTTTTAGGTGTTAGTGAGATCATCTCTATTAGACAGAATAAAGCAAGCTTAAAAGGAAGACAGTGGGTTGCAGAAAAAGGTAGTTGGTACAGAAGGGTAATTTTCCAGATTTTAACATTGATAATGATTGTGTTTTGAGATTTGGAAAGAGATTATGTGTGCCTTGTGATTCACAGTTGAAGAATGAGTTGTTATGTGAAGCTCATAGTTCTCCATTTTCATTTCATCCTGGCAGTACTAAGATGTACGGAGATCTTCAAGAGTATTACTGGTGGGATGGAATGAAAAGATATATTGTTGATTTTACTGTGAAGTGTTTGTCTTTTTAGTAGGTTAAAGTAGAGCGACAGTTACTGAAAGGGTTTCTTCAGTCTTTACCGGTGCTAGAGTATAAATGGAAAAATATATCCATGGACTTCGTTGTGGGATTACCAAAGACATCTCGAGGTAATAATGCAATCTGGGTTATAGTTTATCGATTGACTAAATCTACTCATTTCCTTCCTATTAGAGATACTTTGTCTCTAGATCAACTTTCTCGATTGTATATTAAAGAGATAGTCAGGTTGCATAATGTAACACCCCAAGATTTCATAGTGTGTTATTTCTTCAAAATAATTCAATAACTTGCACTACACGCAACACCGAGTTCAATCACACCATGACTTAAAAAAAAAAGCCATTCAAAAGAGGTTATTAATAGTATTATATAAATTTTAAACTTTATATAATCCTTATAATTTTAGAATCCATATTATGAGTTTCTTAGATATAATGCAAGAACAAATTCATTTTCAGTATTGCAATTTTATCAACTTTAATAGTGAACCCTTTTTAAATACTATATTTTAAACTTTTTGACTAAATGGGGACATCAAAAATTTAAAATGAAACATCCCAAGCTTCTACGGTACGCTTCTCTTTGAATAATGTGATAGCGTGTGTTGTACGCAACACCGAGTTCTAACAACCAATTAAACTAGCCGTTATGAATAGTAATTACTACTTTTTAAAATTATATATATTTTATATTTCAAAATGGACTTCATTTTTGGATTCGGAATATCTAATTTAGCCTAAGGTGAAATTTTGGTACTTTTCGGATAACTTTCATATTTTGATGAATAGTGAAAATTACTAAATTTTAATTAAAAACAACTTTTTTAATCAAAATAATTAATAGTGATAAATTATGAATTTTAGTAGTTTTAAAGTATATTTAGAATATATTTTTACCATTTAATATAATGTTGGTCATTGGACATAATTTTACAATTAAACCGAACATAAACAAGTGTCAATCTTTTGATAGTTATTACCTCTTAAAAACACGCTTTTGTTTTGACAGCGGGAATTAATTTTAAATTAATTTCTGCCACTTCTGTGTTTTGAATTTAGAAAAATGGATTCTATATTTGGAATCAGGATGTCCAAATTGTGTAAATAGGTAACTTTTATTTTTAGACATTTTGAATAATTACTGTGGTAAATATTTTATTTACCATGGTTAAGGGTAAATCCGGTAAATAAGGGTTAAAAAATAATATTATAATAATACAAAATTACCCTAAAACGTGTCCTAACCTTATTGGTGGACACCTACCCGACCATGATCATCCTTGGGTCAATTTGGGGACCCCTTGGAGCCACTTGTATGTGGTAGGGACACTTTATATTAATAAAGTTAAAATAAAAATAAAAATGGCATAAGCTTACATCTTTTAGAATAACAACTTTTACATAGGGTTATACATGTTGTATTTTAGATTATAAATATTCATTAGAAAGATAAAAAGATTTCCTACATAATTATATTTTATTTATAATTTTTAGACATTAAATAATTTATTTTATTTATGACACAATGATGATGCAGTAATTACTATAATAGTGAAAAATTAAAATAATTGATATTATAAATACCCAAAAAAATATAATATGAAACTTTTAATGAATTAAACTAATTTTCTAGGATAATATTATATATTAGGATTGATATAATTGACTTTTTTCGAAGTAATCAATCTGTTATGAGTTTCACAAAAATCAACTATTGAATAGTGTCAAAATTGACATAAAAGAGTTCTTAAAACAAATATTATATTATTAATTGATATTAAATTCCTAAAAATCTAATGTTCGGCCAAGAGACTTATATAATGATAGGTTCATCATTAATGGACCACTTGGGGGTAGTTTGGATGTATATAGTAAGTTTATTAACCATATTATATAAAAATACAAAGAGACATTGTAAAAGTGAAACTAATTAACCTAGAGTTAATACTTAAAGATAAGGTTAATATAAGTACCCAAACCTGTCTAAATTCTATTGGTTGAGTTGTTTTCGACCCATAACCACCTTAACCTTTGAATAGTCAACTTTGGAGCCATTGGAAACCGATTATGAATTTATTATAAACTAATATCTTAGCTTTTCCAAAGGTGCCCCTCACCCCTCTTATAAAAGGGCACTCCTCCTTCTCATTTATTCACACCTTCAAAGCCTTTTGGTTCGGCCAAAATCTGCCCAAATACTCTCCCAACATCCCTCACTACAACCTAGAGGCCTTAGTTTGATCCGAAAGCCAACCTAAGGAGCCCTTTTGATCAAATCAAAAGGAAGAACCCGAAGAAGAGGTAATGATTTCACCACCCTTCTCCAAGTTCATTTCTTCTTCTACTTCTTCTTCCTTTGTTGTTACCATTCTAAAATAATAACTCCAGTATCATATATATACTGTGATGTTATTATAAATATGGTACAACCATATTCAGTATTCTATCCACCCTTTGAATAACATGTCACCATACGTGCGTACGTACGGCTTACCGTCTCCACGTCGTGGTGTAATTGTTATTCAATATATTATTATTTGGATGGGTATAATAATGATGGGTAACTCATGTAAATAATAAATATAACATGTTAATGATTCTGTATATATGATATACCATCCATTTATATATTATTTTAATATCAAAAGAATGATATTGTCGCTCGTGCGTTCGTACGGACTACCGTCTCCACGAACGCGATGAGATTCATTCTCCATCGTATCCATTCAAGTATAATTATCATTTGATGATTTAAAAATGATGTTTAAGGACTAGATATCATTCTGGATATGAATAAGATACAACAACCATGGCTTATGTAACAAAACATATAAAAGAAAATGAGTAAGTTAACTCCCGAAACGACGATAATTCTAAGATATTATTAACAAATCAATATTAAAAGATCATATATGATATCATATTAATGTATATGATTCTTGTATAATTTAATAACAATTATTTCACCATTATACAGAAGGTTAACCTACCCCAACCAAGTAAAAGTACAAGGTAAGGGTTATTTCACAATCTCTTCACTATTCGAGGTTGTTTATACATAATTATCTACTGGGACCTCGTTATCATCCACATCCATGTTTCTTCGAAATGTATTTCAAAACATTTTTAATATTTAAAATAATATGGGTTAAAGTCATTTATACCCTTGTTTGACTTTTTATAAGAGGTTTATAAAGGAATCTTTCCTTCGTTTTCAAAACAAGGTCCTTTTTTAACCTTTTCGACAGAATTAAGGTAAGAATGTTTTTTTTAACTTATACGGCGGGTGCGGCTATTTTCCGCCGTTATAAAATCTTCAAATCTTCCCTTACAAGCTTATAAGATTATTTTCAAAGAAAATGTTTTATTTTATATGGATCTTAAATTATTTCAAAATAAAAGGAGATATTTCTTTAAAAAGAATTTTTATTTCATCTATGTCAACATCCTTTGATGGATTTTAAGATTATTTGAAGTTGATTTATTATGATACAAAACTTCTATATTGTATTGAAGGTTTTGTGATATGTTTGACTATGGATGTGATATTTTTATACCATTCATAGTTTATGGTGAAATTATTGACATTTTGTATGCTAGTTTTAATACGAATGTTTATGTTATGTTTAAACCTTTTCATATGGGAATGCATTGGACTTAATAAGTGACGGGTGGAGCCCGCTATAGCTCCTCGATGCATCGGTAGGTCTCATGAGACAAACTAGTGTCTTGGCACAAGGCCTTGACAAAATCTTATTTGTAGTCTTGGCACGAGGCCTTGGCTATGTGGTTATGATAGTCTGGCATTATGCATTCCATCATTATGAAAGTGGTTATTGATTTTTCATGTGATTATTCGTTTAGTAGAATAACCATGTGAATAAGTAAATGGCATTATTTCATTTTATTTATGCCATACTATGTTAAATGTTCAAGTTTAAAAGGCTTTTGTTTTAGTTATACATTGCCTTAAATGTTTATTCTTATTTATGAAAGTTTCCGTTATATTGTTATCCTTACTGGGCATTTGAGCTCACCCCTTTTCTATGTTTTATTTTTCCCAGGAAGTGAAGATGTAAGTTATGAATGACCTGCAGGGATATTATGAGGGGATTATAGTGTGGACTGTGGAAACATTATGTTGTTGTAGTAGTTTTTCATTTTATGATGTAATGTAAAACTTATGAATATATCTAGTGTTTCCAAGGCTACTAAACCAATCGGTCTTTCGAGATTTGATCTTTCTTGTTATCATGCCAATGTTATATAATAATGCACCGACTCTAGGCAACTAGGGTCGGGGCGTTACAGTTGGTATCAGAGGAAGTTTAGTACAAACCTTGGAAGCTAGATTTAGATAAACTCTGATTAGAGCATGTAGACCTAAGATTAACTTTGAGGATTAGTATAGAAGAACTTCCTAGAATTTTGGTATTGTAGAGATTTTGTGAGTTTTCCGAGCAATACATCCCTGTCTGGATACGAGCAGGTAGAGGCGGCTCTGGCACAGATGTACCTAGGGGTAAAACCCGAAAACACCGCTTTGAGCTAGACTCGAACGGGAACTGGTGCACGACAACGGGCCTTGCTGCACTCTTGGTTACGACACTCCTGGGGGATATGCTTAGGATAACTCTCATTTTCTTTACAAATCATTTTGAAGGGATTATGAGTATATACTTCCTCAAAGAAAACATTCTTATGATTATGGATTATATCCATAAATAGTTCAATTTATGTTAAGTGTTTTATAAGTATGGGATTATGTATTTTGATTCATAAACTGATCTAGTGTATGCCATTGTTTAGAAATGGCGCCCAGTAGAAGGAATGAGAACTCTATCAATGCACATGATACAAAGAGAAAGAAGGATCATATATTTTATGGTCTTAAGACAAAATTTACAAGAGAAATAGTCTCTCATGTATTATCATCATATGAAGAAATAATATCATGTGTTGATAAGATAAGTAAAGAGTTTACTGAGTCCTATGGCTTTGAAGGGAATCAAGAGAAGAAAAGGATGGAAGAGAGAAAGATGGATAAAGGTAAAAGGGAAAAGAAGAATTTTCCCATATGTGGTAACTGTGGAAAGAAACACCCTGGAACTTTCCTGAAAGGAATGAGAGTTTGTTATAAGTGTGGAGGAAAAGGGCACAAAGTACGTGACTACAAGGGTAAGAAAATGGTTTTAAATGTACAATGCTTCATTTGCAAGGAGTTTGGACACTACGCGAACCTATGCCCCAGTCATCAGACTATGCCGCAAATGATGCTATTGGATAATAATCAAGTTATGATACTACCACAGATGAAGAGGAATGATTAGAGTTCTTATGTTGATTATGTCAATTGAGTGTTGTATCAACAATGTACTTGTTATAATAATTATGGAGTATATAAGGATTGTACTGCAGTACTATTTCATTAAGGACTTGAGATTGTGTGGAACAAAGAAAAGTGACTCAATAGCAGGATAACTTTTTGGAAAATATATGGTTGAGAGAATGATAAATCATAATATAGTTCTGATACTGAGGTAGTGATTTTGGAATAATATGTGATTGTTTTGGATAAATTATATTGGATATTCTTGACTACCTTGGAACTGATTAATGATTTGTATATTCCATCATTGTTGGGGTTTAAACCATTTTTGGATTAATGAAGTATATCCAGCATTCTATATGGAATAAGGGAGCATGAATGTAATCAATAAGGAATATGGTAATACATGATGAAGGTATTCATATGCTATTACGGGGTAAAAAGGATCTATATTATGTTTACCTTCCTTATAAATGTTAGACTGTGAGTTTGGACAGAAGTATTTTGGATAGTTCTAGTTTGGATTATTTTGGATTTCCATAAAAGGACAACCCGGAGGTCGGGCGGCAACCCGTCGCGTCCGGCAAGGCTGCGAGACTTGAACCCGCAACCGAAGGGCGACATGGGTGTATCACCTACCACTGGCCCATGAGATGTCCTGGATTAAATAATGTAGTTTTTATTAAAAGATCATGTAGATTAATTATAAATTCGTTTATTTTGGAACCCTATACGAATAGTGTAAATAGAATTTTTTTACATTATATTATCTTTTAGAGTGAAAGATGAGTTTGTGGTAGAAATTTATTAATGGATAAAACTCTAATTATAAAGTAAGTATATCTCATTATGATCTTAGACAATCTCATAAATAAATTCCTCAATATTAAGAAAAGCAACTTAGAACAAAAATGTTTTCCTATATGGTACCTTAAATCATCACTAATTTATGGCTTTGGGGCTGTTGGCCTTTTCATAGCCATGTTCTCTACCACTCTCCATCCGATAATTGATGGTTAGATTTTTCTTCCATATCCATATTTTCCTACATGGAACCCTAGTATGTGTTATTTTCAGTAATCTTCATACTTTCGACTCTTTATTTTAAATAGAGGCCTCATTAATTCTTTTTTCGATGTGGGATTTCAACTAGGATATTTTGAAACATCAAAAATGTGTTGTCCTAATACCCTATGTTTTGTTGAACCGATGGTATTTCAAATCATCATAGATTGATGAATTTAAGGACCTCAATTTTATACTTGTTTGTAATTGATGTCCTCAATCACTACCTACAAATATTTACGTTTTTCCTCCAATTATATGTCTCTAAATGCCACCAATGTTCTCCTAATCAAGATCATAATTTGGTGGTGACCCTTTAATTTCTATTTTCCTCATATTAAGACTAAATTTTAGTAACCCAATTTCCGATGTGGGTTTTCCCACAAATATATTTTCTATTTTCAACCTTTTATTTTCGAAGAGCAATTTCGAATTGCGAGGACGTAATTTATTGAAGGAGGGGAGAATGTAACACCCCAAGATTTCATAGTGTGTTATTTCTTCAAAATAATTCAATAACTTGCACTACACGCAACACCGAGTTCAATCACACCATGACTTACAAAAACAATCCATTCAAAAGAGGTTATGAATAGTATTATATAATTTTTAAACTTTATATAATCCTTATAATTTTAGAATCCATATTATGAGTTTCTAAGATATAATGCAAGAACAAATTCATTTTCAGTATTGCACTTTTATCAACTTTAATAGTGAACCCTTTTTAAATACTATATTTTAAACTTTTTGACTAAATGGGGACATCAAAAATTTAAAATGAAACATCCCAAGCTTCTACGGTACGCTTCTCTTTGAATAATGTGATAGCGTGTGTTGTACGCAACACCGAGTTCTAACAACCAATTAAACTAGCCGTTATGAATAGTAATAACTACTTTTTAAAATTATATATATTTTATATTTCAAAATGGACTTCATTTTTGGATTCGGAATATCTAATTTAGCCTAAGGTGAAATTTTGGTACTTTTCGGATAACTTTCATATTTTGATGAATAATGAAAATTACTAAATTTTAATTAAAAACAACTTTTTTAATCAAAATAATTAATAGTGATAAATTATGAATTTTAGTAGTTTTAAAGTATATTTAGAATATATTTTTACCATTTAATATAATGTTGGTCATTAGACATAATTTTACAATTAAACCGAACATAAACAAGTGTCAATCTTTTGATAGTTATTACCTCTTAAAAACACGCTTTTTGTTTTGACAGCGGGAATTAATTTTAAATTAATTTCTGCCACTTCTGTGTTTTGAATTTAGAAAAATGGATTCCATATTTGGAATCAGGATGTCCAAATTGTGTAAATAGGTAACTTTTATTTTTAGACATTTTGAATAATTACTGTGGTAAATATTTTATTTACCATGGTTAAGGGTAAATCCGGTAAATAAAGGTTAAAAAATAATATTATAATAATACAAAATTACCCTAAAACGTGTCCTAACCTTATTGGTGGACACCTACCTGACCATGAGCATCCTTGGGTCAATTTGGGGACCCCTTGGAGCCACTTGTATGTGGTAGGGACACTTTATATTAATAAAGTTAAAATAAAAATAAAAATGGCATAAGCTTACATCTTTTAGAAGAACAACTTTTACATAGTGTTATACATGTTGGATTTTAGATTATAAATATTCATTAGAAAAATAAACATATTTCCTACATAATGATATTTTATTTATAATTTTTAGACATTAAATAATTTATTTTATTTATGACACTATGATGATGCAGTAATTACTATAATAGTGAAAAATTAAAATAATTGATATTATAAATACCCAAAAAAATATAATATGAAACTTTTAATGAATTAAACTAATTTTCTAGGATAATATGATATATTAGGATTGATATAATTGACTTTGTTTGAAGTAATCAATCTGTTATGAGTTTCACAAAAATCAACTATTGAATAGTGTCAAAATTGACATAAAAGAGTTCTTAAAACAAATATTATATTATTAATTGATATTAAATTCCTAAAAATCTAAGGTTCGGCCAAGAGACTTATATAATGATAGGTTCATCATTAATGGACCACTTGGGGGTCGTTTGGATGTATATAGTAAGTTTATTAACCATATTATATAAAAATACAAAGAGACATTGTAAAAGTGAAACTAATTAACTTAGAGTTAATACTTAAAGATAAGGTTAATATATGTACCCAAACCTGTCTAAATTCTATTGGTTGAGTTGTTTTCGACCCATAACCACCTTAAACTTTGAATAGTCAACTTTGGATCCATTGGAAACCGATTATGAATTTATTATAAACTAATATCTCTAGCTTTTCCAAAGGTGCCCCTCACCCCTCTTATAAAAGGGCACTCCTCCTTCTCATTTCTTCACACCTTCAAAGCCTTTTGGTTCGGCCAAACTCTGCCCAAATACTCTCCCAACATCCCTCACTACAACCTAGAGGCCTTAGTTTGATCAGAAAGCCAACCTAAGGAGCCCTTTTGATCAAATCAAAAGGAAGAACCCGAAGAAGAGGTAATGATTTCACCACCCTTCTCCAAGTTCATTTCTTCTTCCACTTCTTCTTCCTTTGTTGTTACCATTCTAAAATAATAACTCCAGTACCATATATATACTGTGATGTTATTATAAATATGGTACAACCATATTCAGTATTCTATCCACCCTTTGAATAACATGTCACCATACGTGCGTACGTACGGCTTACCGTCTCCACGTCGTGGTGTAATTGTTATTCAATATATTATTATTTGGATGGGTATAATAATGATGTGTAACTCATGTAAATAATAAATATAACATGTTAATGATTCTGTATATATGATATACCATCCATTTATATATTATTTTAATATCAAAAGAATGATATTGTCGCTCGTGCGTTCGTACGGACTACCGTCTCCACGAACACGATGAGATTCATTCTCCATCGTATCCATTCAAGTATAATTATCATTTGATGATTTAAAAATGATGTTTAAGGACTAGATATCATTCTGGATATGAATAAGATACAACAACCATGGCTTATGTAACAAAACATATAAAAGAAAATGAGTAAGTTAACTCCCGAAACGACGATAATTCTAAGATATTATTAACAAATCAATATTAAAAGATCATATATGATATCATATTAATGTATATGATTCTTGTATAATTTAATAAAAATTATTTCACCATTATACAGGAGGTTAACCTACCCCAACCAAGGAAAAGTACAAGGTAAGTTTTATTTCACAATCTCTTCACTATTCGAGGTTGTTTATACATAATTATCTACTGGGACCTCGTTATCATCCACATCCATGTTTCTTCGAAATGTATTTCAGAACATTTTTAATATTTAAAATAATATGGGTTAAAGTCATTTATACCCTTGTTTGACTTTTTATAAGACGTTTATAAAGGAATCTTTCCTTCGTTTTCAAAACAAGGTCCTTTTTTAACCATTTCGACAGAATTAAGGTAAGAATGTTTTTTTTAACTTATACGGCGGGTACGGCTATTTTCCACCGTTATAAAATCTTCAAATCTTCCCTTACAAGCTTATAAGATTATTTTCAAAGAAAATGTTTTATTTTATATGGATCTTAAATTATTTCAAAATAAAAGGAGATATTTCTTTAAAAAGAATTTTTATTTCATCTATGTCAACATCCTTTGATGGATTTTAAGATTATTTGAAGTTGATTTATTATGATACAAAACTTCTATATTGTATTGAAGGTTTTGTGATATGTTTGACTATGGATGTGCTATTTTTATACCATTCATAGTTTATGGTGAAATTATTGACATTTTGTATGCTAGTTTTAATACGAATGTTTATGCTATGTTTAAACCTTTTCATATGGGAATGCATTGGACTTAATAAGTGACGGGTGGAGCCCGCTATAGCTCCTCGATGCATCGGTAGGTCTCATGAGACAAACTAGTGTCTTGGAACAAGGCCTTGACAAAATCTTATTTGTAGTCTTGGCACGAGGCCTTGGCTATGTGGTTATGATAGTCTGGCATTATGCATTCCATCATTATGAAAGTGGTTATTGATTTTGCATGTGATTATTCGTTTAGTAGAATAACCATGTGAATAAGTAAATGGCATTATTTCATTTTATTTATGCCATACTATGTTAAATGTTCAAGTTTAAAAGTCTTTTGTTTTAGTTATACATTGCCTTAAATGTTTATTCTTATTTATGAAAGTTTCCGTTATATTGTTATCCTTACTGGGCATTTGAGCTCACCCCTTTTCTATGTTTTATTTTTCCCAGGAAGTGAAGATGTAAGTTATGAATGACCTGCAGGGATATTATGAGGGGATTATAGTGTGGACTGTGGAAACATTATGTTGTTGTAGTAGTTTTTCATTTTATGATGTAATGTAAAACTTATGAATATATCTAGTGTTTCCAAGGCTACTAAACCAATCGGTCTTTCGAGATTTGATCTTTCTTGTGATCATGCCAATGTTATGTAATAATGCACTGAATCTAGGCAACTAGGGTCGGGGCGTTACACATAGAGTTCCCCTCTCCATTGTATCTGATCGTGATCACAGGTTCACTTCTAACTTTTGGAAAGGCCTTCAGAATTCATTGGGTACTGAATTAAACATTAGTACAACATTTCATCCTCAATCAAATGGGTAGTCAAAATGAACAATTCAGACCATGGAGGATATGATACATTCTTTCTCGATAGATTATCTGGGAAGTTGGGACCAACACCTTTTTTGGTAGAATTTTCTTATAATAACAGTTTTCATTCCAATATACAGATGGCTCCATTTGAGGCATTATATGGAAAGCACTGTCAAACTCTAGATTTTCGGGATGAAGTAGATGAAAGGAATCTAATGGGACCAGAATTGGTAGAATAGATGGTAGATAAAGTTCAGTTGATTCAAAAGTACATGAGAACAGCTCAGAGTAGACAGAAAAGTAATTCCGAAAATCGGAGGAAGGATCATTCCTTTAAAGTAGGTGATCATGTCTTTATCAAAGTTTCTCCATGGAAAAGGGTGATGTGTTTTGGTAAGAAGTAAAAGTTGAGTCTGAGGTTCATTGAACCTTATGAAATTCTGGAGAAAGATGGATCAGTTGCGTATAGAGTGGCTTTACCTCCAAGTTTATTCCAGGTACACAATGTTTTTCATGTTTTGATGTTGGGAAAGTTTATTACAGATCCATCTCAGGTTTTGAGCCCAGAGTTAGTTCAGTTGGAAGAGAATCTCTTTTACGAAGAACAAAAAGTCCAGATTCTTGACTTTAGAGAGCAAGTGTTGAAGAATAAGTTAATTCACTAGGTAAAGGTTTTGTGGAAAAACTATATGGTTGAAGAGGCAACGTGGGAATCTGAAAATCCGATGAGGGATAAATACCCCCACTTATTTTGATAAGTGAATAAAAATTACAGGGATGCAATTACCAAAACGGGGGAAGGATGTAACATCCCAGGTAAATGAAGAATAAGACATATTTCATATTTATTAATATTTGTGAATTAAATGTTAATTTTACTTTAAAGGGGTTTCTATGTTTGATAGTGTACCCGATACTCAACAACAGGTTTCTTTGGAATCTTACGTTGCACACTAATAATATAATATTATTATTTTAAATGGTAGTTAACTCCTAGCTGTTGTATTGGCAGGAATGAATGAAACTAACTATAATATTATTATACGTAATTTTTAAATGTATTTTCATTTATCCAATAAAAATTTAGAGGCTTAAAATATGAATGAATCTAATTTTAAGAATAATTTACAATTAAAGGCTGATTTACCACCTTTTAATGGAGAACCCAATTTAAATATAGTTTTGGTCACTTTAATACATTATAATGGACCAAATAAAATCCTTCTTCATAATAGGGACATCAAATTTTAATTTGTGTAATTTTTTTGGTATTTTTCTGAAAAATTTCATTTTTTTGATGAATAATGAAAAATATTGTATTTTAATTCAAAAGTGCCTTTTAATATAAATTATTTATATGGTTATAATATCTTTTTAATTTGTTTTTAAGTGAAATTAAAATATATTTTTACCATTTAATCCAATTTTGGTCATTGAAATTAATTTCACTTTGAAATTGGACATAAACAAGTATCAATCTTTAGATAGTTATTATTTCTTAAAAACACGTTATTTGTTTTGATAACGGGAATTAATTTTAAAATTCATTAATGCCACTTCTATGTTTTGAATTTGGAAAAATATAAATCAATTTTGAATTTGGAATATCAAATAATTCTTAGGCTGAATTTTTTGTATTTTTTTGAAAAACTTCAATTTTTTGATGAATAGTGAAACCACTTAGTGGTAGTTAAAAAAATGGACTTTTTCATTTAAAGGAAATTTTACCACTTCAGTTAATTGAATTTCAAAAATCCGAAATACATGGTTGTTATTAAGAAATAAAATTTGGTTCAATAAGATGAAAATAGTTTTTGGTGAATAGTAACTTTTGACTTTTATTTACCGCGGTTAAAGGTAAATAAGGTAATTCAAGGTAAAAAGAATATTATAATAATTACAAATTACCTTAACACTTGTCCAATACTTATTGGATGAGTATTGGCTGACCATGGGCATCCTTGGGTCCATTTTGGGACCCCATGGAGCCACTTATGAAAGATAATGACACTTTATATTAATTAATTTAATATAAAGACAAAATTGACATTAACAAAAATCTTTTAGTAATTAATTTTTATATGGTGTTATATAAATCGTATTTTCGACTATAAATATTAATTGGAAGTATAAAAATATTTCCTACATCATGGTATTTTTTTTATAATTTTTAGACATCAAATAAATTAAATTATTAATGACATAATAATGATGCAATATTTACCTCATTAATAAATGATTTAAATAAATAAGATTATAATGATTAAAATATTATCCAAAACATGTAAAATTTTGATTGGATGATTTTATTTATACCATGAGTCATCTTATCTTTGAATATAAGTATTTTTGGACCTTTTGAAACCAAATATATGAATATAATAAAATAATGTTTTCACACTTTCCTAAAGAGCTGCTTCTCTCCCTTATAAAAGGGGACCATTTTTATCCAATTCCACCCACCTCTCAAGCCATTTGGGTCGTCCAAACTCTAGAAAATTAATCTCCCTACATCCCTATCCTCCTTCTAGAATCTATAACTTAGGCAGAAGGAATTTCAAGAAGTCCTTTGGTTCAAACCAAAGATAGTTACCCAAATTAAAGGTAAGAGTTTCTCTTAAATTGTTTTCTTTTATTTTACTTCTCCAACCCCTAAACTATTTTTGTTTCCATTATTTTTTAACAAAACCAGTATCCTCAATATACTAGGATGTTTTTATGATAATTATTATAACTACACTTACAAACACCTCCATCTAATGGATGAAGAACATAATGTTTCTGTGGATGGAAAACTAAGGCCTCGCGAAACGATGATTGTTCAATTACATATTACCGCCTCTCATGGTGGCCATTATGATGGTGCTGTATTTATATATGATATATATTATATTTATGATTTCCTTATTCTTCTTTAAGTCTGATTTATAGCATGCCTTTGTGGTTTCCATAGTGGGTAAATACGATAATCTCATTTGAGGAAGTGCGGACTACGACCCCCTCAAAGTGATTTGATTCGTTAATGCCTTATGTGGGATGTATAAAAGATGGATTTAACAATATTATATATGAAACTATACTGGAATTATAATATACCTATGTTTCATTATGATTTATTTCCATTAAAATAAGAAATAGAAATGAAAGTAGCGTTCATGCATACGTACGGCTTACCGTCTCGATGAACGGTGCATTTCATTTCTTACCTCTAAATGTTATTTACTATTATGAATACATGTATGTACTGGATATATATGATATATATGATATATAAATAATGAATACCATTCTGGATATAATGGACTATTTACCACATGGACAACTTGTAAATATAAGGTGTTCATTTTGACTCAAGTACCAAATATCAACAAAATGAACGTTATTAACATAAATGATTACATAATGTTTATAACATGGTAATAAGTGATATAAAAGGAATAATAAACTTGAAAAATGTTCTTAATAAAGTATAAATTAACTTTAGTTTATTATTCAGGATATTAAATAATGATCGATTGAAGTCGGACACGAGGTAAGGGATTTCATCTAAATCTCCTTTCACTGAGGCATATTTAGTTTTATACACGACTTTATTTTTTACGGTGTATAAACCCCTTTGACTTTTCATTTCAGTCCAAGGTAATATTTTTATAATAATCATTTAACTAAATGATAAAAAGGAATGTTTTTTTACGTAAGCGGTGATAGCAACCTTTCTGTCACCGCGAGTATTATTTTATCTTAGGCTTCCTTAACAAGCCGGAATGTTTTTAAAATGAAAAATAAATACCATATACTCTTTTTACATATTTTTTTATTGAAAATGATTTTTGAGAATGGATTTATCATTTCAATATCTTGAAATGATATTTTATTATTGCAATGTGGAAATGTTATCTTTCATTTATGCTTATGTTATGTGTTATGATCAGGTTATGGTTTTTGGGCATTATTTACATATACGGATGGTTATGTGATTAACCTAGGGCGGGTGAGCCCGAGATATCTCTCCAATGCATTGGGTAACGTGAAAGAGGTAAACGTGAATTTTTCTCCTAATAGATTTAGGGAATATACTATGATGGGTATTCTAAAGTAACTCCTAGTGTAGATATGATAGCTACAATGTAAGTATGATATGGATTCCCAAAGTTTCCATTATGATTAATGATTTCTATGTGTCTTTCATAAATCTTATGATTTCATGAGGTAAGTAAATGATTTTATGTTTTTTATGTATTTATGAACAAATGTTTTCATTCTTTGTTGTATAACCCTTACTGAGCTTTTTTATGCTCATCCCAAGTTTTGAAGTGTTTTTACAGGACTTAAAGATGAATAGGGTCAAGGATGGGATCCAGGAAAATTCATGCTATCTAAAACATGGAACTAAACATGAATCTTTTTTTCAAGAGTTTTTATTTTATGAAAAAAATGGAAACTGTGTATATATGTCTACCTTGTAATATTTTGAGATGTAATAGTTAGGTCTTAATTCTATAAAAATCTAAACCTGAAAAGATCCTCAATGTGAATTATTCATTTAATTAAATATTTTGTAATGTTTAAGGCTGGGTCCTTATACATGTTTTGTATAACGGATGAGTCCCATAGAAATAAAAGTGATACATAAATCAATTACTACATGAGTAACTTTAGAATCATAAAACCCATAAAATAATAACATAAATTAGATATTTTAATATCATAAAATAAAGGAAATTAATCATATATAATGTAATTGGTTTGTACATACACCTCACAAAATAAGTGATTGTTGAATATTGCATGTATCTCATGGAAATAAAAAGTGAGATGAAATTCCATTAACTTATGTCTTCAGTCTCATATTACTCATAAAAAACTCAATTATAATAAATATAAATTTTTTATAAATATATTAAAAATCATATTCAATTATATTATACCATATATGATTGACTTATTACTTTATATTACCCAGTTTTTGCAGTCCCATATCACAGTAATGTTTCAGGGAATAAACACTTTGTTTATCGTATTTGGTTTGAGTTTTTATTCATGATACTCTAATATAGACCATGATTTATATACTTAATGAATATTAAACGTAATTTATATATCATATATATTAATCATATAAATATCTACTAAATATTTATATTTGAAATAGAATACACCATTTTTGAAGATGATAGGTTATATGTATGCATGAACGCTATTTTGTTTTTCTTATGGTATTGAAAGGAAGAAAGTAAATTGAATATATATGAAAATGAATATATATTTATATATATATATTATTTTATTATAATTATTTTTTAATATATTTAATATACATTTAAAAAACCCATCCTTAAATTATTTAATGTAATGTGTGAACGAATCAGATTACTTTGAAGAGGCGGTAGTCCACACGTCCACAAACAAAGTTATCGAATTTAAAAAAAATTGAAATCCTGAAGGTATATTATATATTATAATTATAGAATAATATATACATAATAAATATCATATATATTATATAAAACTATGTGTCTATCATAATTTTGACCATGATGGGTGATAATGGAAAAACGAACAATCATTGTTTCACGAGGCGACAGTCCATCGTACACACAAATAATAAGTTTGTTACCAATTAGATGTAATTTTGTGTAAGTTTAGGAAGAAAACATAATATAAAAATAGTTCAATATAATTAGTATAATTATTTTATTATATAAACATGACATAAAAATAATTTAGGGGGTTTAAGGAAGAAATAAAACAAAAATGTTTATTGATGAATATTACCTATTCATTTATTATCTCCTTTTGATTTGAACAAATAAATTCATTGGTTAATTTTCTTCCGAATGGAATTATTATAAGATGAAAGGAAGAGTTTTTGGAGGTGATTTTGGTAGATTATCTTCGAGAAAAGGGATTATAGGTCTGATGAAAAGAGAAGGAGATCTGCCCTTGTATAAGACAGGGGAGGGGAACATTTGGAAACTCTCAAAATATTAATTTATAATAAATTCTATATCAATAAAAATATATAAAAATGGATATTTCTTTAAAGATAATATGGGATATGGTTTTAATATCATCAAGAAAAATATTTTATATAAGTATTCCTATTATTTTAAACATTATCATTTTGATTATCCCTTAGTTAATCCATTTTCATTTTAAATATGCTAACAAAGGTTTTAACAATTTTAATTTTAAATATGGTAACAAAGTTTTTAATATTAATAGAATATAATTTTTACATATAAAGAGTAAATTGGACCATAAATTTCCATATTAATATATGGTAGTCCATATATAATCCCCTTGTCCTTATTTAAATTTTTTATAATTTTTTGAATAATTTAATAATATATTATTTTCATAAAATGTCATAAGTATCATTTTTAACACTACTCATAATATTGACATTAATAAAATCTATCCAGAAATATTACCTCAAAAAACTCTTTTTATATACCCCTAATATTGCATTTTAATCTATAAAATTCCTGAATCACCATAATTAAGTGAAATTATATTTATTTTAATATTTATAATATCATTTAATTGATTGGTTCATTTATTAAGTAATTACCACATCATCATTCTTACAATTATTTATGAAATTTATTTATTTATAAAAATTAAAAATAAATTTATATGATCTATATAAACATTTGATATTTATAAATAATATATATATATATTAAATAATATCTTCTATTTTACTCCATATTGAAAATATTTTACGTATTATTTGTATGAATGTGACATTTTGTCACTCTATTTCAGTTTAATAATATTGAATTCAGTTTAATGGAAAGAGATCCATTAAATTCATAAAATAATATCCTTGTGTGTTAATGTTAAAATTAAATTCGTCCAATAACATTTGGGAATGTTTTAGGGTAGTTTTTTAATATTTATAATATTATTTTTACCCTTAATTACCACATCTACCCTTAACCATGGTAATAAAAATTACTAAAGTTTCCATTACTATTGTCCAAAAATAAAAGGGACCGATTTATTAAATTTGAATATTGTGAATCCAAATATGAAATTAATTTTTCATAATTCATAAAACATAATTTTTGAGAACTAATTAAAAAATTAATCTCATTGACTGATTGAGAAAACATGTATTTAATATAAAAACATTCAAAAGATTGACATGTTTTTATATCCAAAATTTATTTGAAATTGAAAACAATGGCCTATATAGGTTTAAATGATAAATTATAATTTAATTTTAATTTAAAATAAATTAAATATATAATTTGTATCTATAAATTATTGTGATGAAAATGCTTTTTTCAACTAAAATTTAGTATTTTTCAATATTAATGAAAACATGAAACCTATCAGAAAAAGACCAATCATTAAACCAAATAAATTTTTTGTTTTCCACATTAAAATAATATGTTTTTTTCATATAAAATTTATAAAAGTTTCGAAAAAATATATTTAAAATGGGTTATCCATTGAAAAGTTGTGAAATTTCTTTTTTTAATAAATACTTCTATTATGCATAAAATTGGATTTTTTTTCTTATATCTTGTCTAGTAAAACACATAAGAAGAATGTTAAAAATTAAATTGAATTTATTATATTTATAACATTAATATAATTCAATAAGGGTGATTTATTTATTTATTTATATAAAATAGACTTGTGCATATGTTAATAATTGTTCAGAAAAACATTTCCCTTAATTTTATAATGTTTTGCAATAATTTATAATTAACTGGTTAAATAATTTTGTGTAAAAAATAATCATATTTAATCAAATCCATACCTTCCATTATAATAGATAGACTATAAAATTCTTGTTTAGATATGAATAATAATAAAATTTTGTGTCATAAAAACTCAATGTTCAATATAACGCAATCTAAGCCGATGTTTTATATAACACCTAACATCAAAGAAATAAAAATATTTTCTAAAAAATATATATATTAGAATTATAAAAGGGTTACATTATACCCCCTATAAATTAAATTTCTCCCTAAAACTTAATATGGTTCATCAAATTTTAAATACCTGAATGTTTTATTCATAGAAAACCAAATCATAAAATGATTACTAAAAATAACGTTTTTTAAAAGAACAATTTGAAAACCAAACAGTTATGAAAAGTTACTCATAACAAGGTTTCCATGTAGGGTAATATAGGTGTGAATTGAAAACATGTACATTGGAGTGAAATATAACTATCATGTTTTTATGGAGAGTGATAGAGAAAATAATTAGGAAAAAGTCAATGATCACAAAGCCATAACCCAAAGAGTCTTTAAAATGGTCATTGATTTCATAAAAAATGATTATAATGGTACAAAATTTTAATTACAATAATTATTTCCGAATGTTGTTGACTTTTCATGAGAAGATATACTTACTTGATTTCAGCTTATTCTCACCCTTTGTTGTTTCTTGATCAATTTCCACTTAATTACTTATTCTAATGAATAATGGTGAATTCTTCATTACAGAATTATTAGTAGATCATGAGATCCATAAATAGAATATTGCATAATTCCATTTGTCTTTCTCACAACAACAAGGGGTATCAAAAGTAATCCAATATTGATAAATACTCATATGGGAAGACAATAATTTAATCTCTAAAAACACATTTTATGTTTAACATAAAACATTTCATAAAGTGTTAACCTTATAACCCTTAAAAAATATGAAATTCTAGAACATTAGATTTAAGGTCACTAAATTTCAAAAAAAACATCTTAACATTAATCTGTTGAATATCATAAAGTGGCTCTTTTTTTCACATACAAAAAAAATACAATACCTTCATCATGTACTCTCTTGAAACATGGTAATTAACACAAAAAAATTATTGAAAACATACCTTATTTATTATTCCATATATCATTGGATACATTCCTCAAGACCAAAAATGTAGTAAACTCCATTTGTGAAAGCCTAAGCCACTTAGTCAAAAAATACCTAATCATCTTCAAGGTAATCAGTAACATCCAATTTCCTTATTCTTATCCAAAATATCTTTATACAAACATCAATATATCATCATCAATCGCATTTTAAGGTTTACACATCCATGAATTATGTCTTTTCCAAAAATATCACCTTACAACCCCAATCATATTTCATTGTAAGAAGTACTATTTAGCGTATGCTCTCAAATCCTTAAGGAAAATACTATAGTGGACCAATCAGTTGATTTTATATTATTCGATAATACCCTAAAATTAATTCTAGAACATTATTCTTGAATTAAATTACATTAACACTCCAATCATCCACCATTATTCTTAATGAATTACCCATGATTCATCATATTATTTCATAGTACCCATTTCCTAGAAAATGAAATATTAATCATGTCTTAGGGTTCCATAACCTCAATATATTCATGATTATTAGGGTAAATGTAATCAATGATTTTATTTAATCACATACCTTTCATGTGTTGTTTTCATTCTCCTTATCATTAGTAGAATATCCAATACTAATACCACCATCTAGATTCTCTTCATGAAATTTCTATTTAGGCCATCAATTTGAATAATTTGTATACTTTCCACATATGAAACAATCAATTTTAACCATGTTACTTCTAGTTCCTAATATTTAATAAGACCATAAATCATATTATGAGAAACACTTATCATATTAGAAGAACACATAATCATGATCAGTTACTTATATGATGATTAAATCATGACACATTAATTTAAATCTATGATACCTTCAGCTTGTCCTTAGAGACATCCTCAGACATATCCTTTGAAATATCCTTAATTTTATAACTAAATATTTATTGTCCTAGTTTCCAATGGTTGACTAAACCTTTTCTATGATATGAGCTATAACAACCCTGTATTAATGTACATCAACATTACATCGTTTTTGGAACAATCCATACATTAAACTAATACAGGCCCAAGGACCATATTATTTTCATGCCTTTTTAAATTGGGAAAATTAGAAAACGGGTTCATAACACATCCACTTATAATTCTACTAATTTCTTTATAAATTGACCCCTGTCTGACATATCAGACTTAATATATTTCGTCATATCCTGGGGAAAAGAAATATAAGAAAGGTTGAGATCAGATTCTCAACAAGGGTAAACAATGGAGATATATAAGAATTGAATGAACATAAGGGTATGCGAACATATGAATAACATATAAGGATCATAATATTAATATGAATGATCATATAAATGGGTAATTTAATAAGTAATGGAATTTCATAAGTCATGAATCATAAATAAATCATAATCAAAAACCATGGAATCATAACATAAGAATAATACATGGAATTTGTGGATGACACATAAACATATAAAATAATTTCCATAATAGACAAGGGAGACTGAAAATTCAATCTTATTAGTATGATTTCACTCCCCATATCATCTTGGTAGTCATGGATAACTCCCATTACCCTCGTAGTAGCGATGTTTCACTCTCAAGAACATCTTAGTAGAAAAATTCATTTATTGTACCAAGTTCACTCGTTGTTCAAGCCATATCCATCTCATGAGATATATATCATTATTCAATTCATTAGAGTGAGATATAGGTACCACATATCACATAATTAAAAATATATATATGCTTTCCATAAGAAAATAAATTATATCATAAACCATTGAATGAAATGAGTTTCATAAATATCATTCAATCATAACATAACCCATGGAAAAGAAATGGGTTTCATAAATATCATTCCATCATAAACATAAAAAAATTATTAGAAAGAATAAGAATCGTAAAATTGAATCATATACTATTTAAACCATTATTGATATCAAATAATGTTATATTATATGGAAAAATAAGTTTGAGGTATCCCTAAAAAACAATTAATTAGGAAAATATTCCTTCTACTTTGATTTTTTTTCAAAAAATTCCACAAAATTTTAAAAGAAAATATTTTATCTTAATATAAAATTTTAATCTTATATTTTATGCTTCAAATCATTAAGACTTCATGATTATGAAAAATTATTTTTATTCTGTATAAGATATAATTACATTCATTTTTCCAAAAAAGTCACAAAGTTCCTCATTTAGAAAATAGAAAAAATTTCCTTTCAAATCATGTAGTAAAAAGTCAGAATTGGTAAAAATGACATTAAAAATCCATAAAAAAATATCTAATTTTTTTTTTTAAAAACTGTTTAGAAAACACAGACATTAATGATAAATATTCACCAACTAGGAAATAAAATGTACCAAAACCAAATATTTATGAGATTGTGAAATAAATACTCATCGTGTTATAATCAGAAGAATCATGTGCGGCATGAAAGAAAGAAAATTATATATTTTTTAAATACCATAATCTTAATTATTATACTCATAAAATACATTCATGGGTAGTATATACACCATTTATAAGATTAAAGTCATGTATAAGGTATGTGTCCCACCAAAATAAAGTGAAACATAAATCCCTTATTACTTGAGTAAAATTAGATTCATTAACCCCATTAAATAATAACAGAAATTTTAGAATTTAATATCATTAAAAATTGAATTATATAAGATGGAATAGTTCAATATATACACCACAAAAAAAAAGAAAGTGGTCAATATGATATGTCTCACATGGAAATAAAAAATGAGATAATTTTTTTGTTTATGTCTTTTCTCTCAACATACTCATACAAACCTCTTGTATAATAAATATAATTTTATTATAAATATATTATAGAGTAATATTTTGTTATATCATACCATATATGATTCACTTATGACATTATATTACCCCGTTATTAATAGTTCCAATTTAATGAAATGTTTTGGGTATTAACCGCGTTGTTTATTGAACTTATTTTTACCTGTTATTTTTGGTCATCTTATTTATATAATGATTTAATTATTTCTAGAATATAAATAATTATTTTTATATAATATACATTAATCATATAAATTTCTAGAAAAAATATATATATGTAATTTAATACACCGTTTATGGAGATGGTAGGCCATATGTACGCTTGCATGTCGTTTCTTTTTTCATATCGTATTGAAATGGAGAAATTAAATTAAATGTATATATATATAATTAAAGTATAATTATTGTGTACTATATTTTCAATATGTTTACTAAACCCATAATTATTATATTCCATGTAAAATTTCAATGAATCACATCACATTGATCAGTCGATGGTCCACACGTCCCCAAACGAAGTTGTCATATTAACAAACAATTTAAAGCATGAAGGTATGTTTTATATTATAATTAAAAAATCATTTATACATAATAAATAAAAAATAAGTAAAATAAAAAAAATCTATAATAATTTCCACAGTTATGTGTGGTAAAGAAAAAACGAAAAATCATCGTTTTGTAAGGTGGAAGTTTTCCTTACACACGAACGATAAATTCGTTAGCAAATAGATGAATGTGTGTGACTGTGTAGGTCTAAAAAATAATATATGAACATATCACTATATTTTTAATACATAGGTTAATATATATATATATATATTAAATAAAAATAATTTATTGGGTTAAAAGAAGAAAGAAAACAAAATTGTCTTTTGATGAATGTTACCTCATTTTTGGGTATCTCCTTTTGATTTGAAAAAAAGGTCTTCCTGGGTTAGTTTTTTTCCCAGATAAGGATTATAGGATGAATGTAAGAATTTTTTGAGGAGGTTTTTGTATTTTTTTTTCCTAGAATTAATGGTATTAGAGGTGTATTGAAAAGAGAAGGATATGTTCCCTTTTACAAGACAACGGAGGGACACTTTTGGAAACTTGAAAAATATTAATTTATAGTAAATTATATATCATTACAAATACCACTAAAAGGATACATTTTTTATGATAATATTATATAATGTTTTAATGTAATCAACCAATATGTTTTGGAAATGTTTTTTAGTTATTTTAATCCTTATAATTTTGATTAACACTTATTTAATCAACTTTAATATTTAATATAATAATAATGTTTTTAATATTATGAGAATGTAATATTTTCATATAAAGTGTCAATTGGACCATAAATGGTAAAATTAAGATATTATAAACCATATATAATCCACATATCCATGTTTGATACTTTTTATATTTTTTAAAATAATTTAATAAATTATTATTTTCATAAAATATCATAAATGTCAATTTTGACACTATTCAAAACATTGAATTGAATAAAATCAATAAAAAAATTTTGCTTAAGAAATTATTTAATATACTCCTAATATGTAATTTCCTTCTATAAAATTCATGGATAACTTTAATTAAGTCAAATTAAATTTCTTTTAATATTTTCAATATCATTTAATTGATTGTTTCAAAACTGGGTGGCCTCTGAAAAACAACGACTCCCTCTCCCTCTCTCCCTAGGGTTGTCTTATCGGAGATTTGGAGGGGGAGTCTAAAATTCATTCCCCTATATTTTCTTCATTTTTTATATTTTCTCCTCCTCGTATCGTGCTTTCATTGGCCTTCCCTGATGTTGTGATTCTTTCTCCATTTCTCCTTCTCGGTGGTGCTCTGTTTCCATGATTATGACGGGACGGAAACTTGAAATTATCTGCTAAACCTCTTCAGCAATTTAAAAATGATGATAAATGTTTAATTCTATATAGTGAGGTATTAGTTTTATTTTTGTAGGTTATTTGATGTTTCTTCCCTTTAGATGCTTATACCCTGCTCTAGCCTCTCGTTCTACTACTCATCTCCATGTCGGATTTGGAGAAGTGGAAACAATGAGGTTTTGTGTTCATGTGTTGGTGGTCAAAGGGTTGTTGTTTTTTGCTTTAATGAATGATTATTTCAGTATTTTTTTCACTCTTATGCCTTCCCTCGTTTCGTGTTCCTTTGAACCTCTCCCAGAAAAAGCCATAGTAGTGGTACTAAGAAATTTTTGGATGTGGCTTGGAGGAAATAGATGTATTGGGCATGACCAAAGTTGGGATGGTTTTTGGTTTTTAGACTCTGAGATGATGGATTTGTTCATTGTGTCATTTTCAACATCAATGATGGTGTTTTTCTTCATTGTTTTCTTAATTTTTCGGTTTTTTGTTCAAAGTGGTGATACAGGTGATGACGACATGACAAGGTTGACGACAGTCTTCAGATGGACATGACGATGGCATGCCGATATTCAGATGGGTATGATGATGACATTGTGTATAGATAATGTAAATTTTTAAGATTCATTCTATTTTGAGGTTTGAAGGTGAAATGACATTAGCTGTTAGGGTTCTCGCTGGCATTATTTAACATTGGCAAAGACGAGGTGGTTCAATGTCAGGGGTGCGGCTCACTGGTTGAGGATCCATGTCCCGAGGTGTCTCGGTGGTGTTGTGATGATGGTTTTTTGTTTATATTTGAATTTTGAATGAAAAATAACATATTGTGAAAGCGGTTTTTTAATTTTTAATTTGGTAAAATCATATCTGGCTCAACTAGATACTGAAATTTTAATTGATTGTTTCGTTAATTGAGTAATTATTGTATCATCATTTTGTATTTATTTATGATAATTACTTCTTCTGTAAAAATTTAAAATAAATTTTTATTATTTATATAATCAGTTTTATTCGTGGATAAAATATATAGTCGAGCATATATTCTATTTAACCCCATATTAAAAATATTATAAAAGTTAAAAGTAAGAGGGTGACATTTTGTCAATCCCTTTGAGTTTGATAGTATTTAAGTCATTTTCATGGGAAATTGATCATTAAATTATTCAAATTCTATAATTATTTATTAGGTTATGAATTAAAATCATCCAATTACATTTGGGCAAGTGTTAGGGTAGTTTTTTAAATTTTATTATATTATTTTTACACTTAATTTCCCGATTTACCCTTAACTTTGGTAATAATAATTACTAAATTTACTATTAATATTATCCAAAAATAAAAGGTAACTATTTACTAAATTTGAACCTTATTATTTGAAATTTTGAATCCATTTTTATTAATTTTAAATACTTAATTCTCAAAAATGAATTAAAATAAAACCCATCAATAGATCGAGAAAATGAGTTTTTAATGTAGAAACATCCAAAAATTGACATGTATTTATAATCAAATTAAATGTGAAATTTATTCTAATAAACTAAAATATATTAATTGATAAAACATTTCTCTAATTATATTTTAAAATAGATAAAATATAAAAGTAAACACTAAGTATAATTTTGATTAAATTTTTTTAATTAAAAATTTAGTATTTTTCATTATTCATTAAAATAAGAAAATTAATAAGAAAATAACCAAAATTCAATAAAAGTAAATTTTAATATCCCTTTTTCTAAAAATAAGTTTATTTTTTCATATTAAAATTATAAATGTAAAAAAAATTAAATTTAAAACTAGTTATCCATTAAAAAGAGGAAAAACTGCATTTTTAAAAAAATAATTATTTTATGCATAAAGAGGATATGTTATTATATCATGTCTTGAAAACACATAAGATGAATTTTAAAATGTAAATTGAATATATTAATCATATATTTCATTAATATAAATAAAAATGGTTATTTTTTATTGATTTATCTAAAACACACTTGTGCATATTTAAATATTTTTTCCAAAAAACATTTCCTTTTTTTGAAAAGTTTTACATTAATTTATAATTAATTGGTCAAATAATTTATGTGTAAAAAATTATTTAATAATGTACGAAATCCTATTCATACATTCCATTCTAACATCTCATATATATTTGTCCTACTAAAATTAATATAGTAATAAAATCATGTGTTATCGAAACTTAGTGTTGCTGAATAACGAAAGATAAGATGGTGTTTCTTATAACAGAAGACATCAATAAAACCATTTTTTTAAAAAAAATATCGTTTAAAAATATCATGGTCTTAAATTATACCCCCATTAATATTAATTTATCCCTTTAAAATCATCTAGGTCATAAAATATTAAATAATTGAATGTTTCTTTCAAAGAAACCCACATCATAAAAATGATCACTAAAACTCCCCTTTTAAAAGGGAATTTTGGAAACATATATTTTACTCAATGTAACTCATAAATATTTTTCCACATGAGTTAAAATACATGTTTATTGAAAATAAGGACATATATTAGAAATCTAACTATCATGTTTTTATGGAGAGAGATAGAGAAATTGGTTGGAATAAAGCCAATGATCACAAATCTATAACCCAAAGAGGATTTAAAAAGGTCCATGATATCATCATAATGATGATAATAGGAAAAAAATTCTTTTCAAGAATATTTTCATAAAGATGAATAATTTTCATGATAATATATACAAACTTAATTTCAGCATAATCTCCCCCTTCATTGTTAGCTGATCAATTTGAAATTAAGCTATTATTCCAAGAAATATAGTAGAATTTATTATCAGTAAATTTTTAGTAGGTCATTATTTCCGTAAATTGAATGATAGGTCTTTCCATCTATCTTTGTCACAATAATACGGGTTAGCATAAGTTATCTAATATGAATAAATACTAATATGGTGAGACAGTATTTTAATCTCTAAAACATCATTTTAAGTTTAACATAAATTTCTCTATAAATCAATAACCTTATTACACATGCAAAATATTAAATTACAAATCATTAGAAGTAAGGTCACTAAATTTCTCAAAAAAAACTTAACATCTATCCCTGATATATCATAAATTAGAAATTGTTTTTCACATACCAAACATGTTAATACCTTCATCATGTATTCTCTCTAAACATGGTAATTACCATAAATACTTATTGAAAACATGCATTATTTTATATTCCAAATATTATTGGATACATTCCTTTTGTTAAAAAATTTCCTAAACTCCATACATGACAGTATAAGCTACATTTTCAAAAAATCCTTAATCAGTTTTAATTTAATCAGTATCATCCAATTTACTTATTCATATCCAAAATATATTTATCCAAACATAATTATATAAACATCAAGAACATTTTAAGGGTTATACTTCCCTGAATCATGTGTTTTACAAAAATATTACCTTACCACATCAATCGCATTTAATGGACACTTGTACGATTCAACGTATAATATCAAATCCTTAAGGTCAAACAGTAGTAGACAATCCATTTGATGTTCCATTATTCCATAATAACATAAAATTAATTCTACCACATTATTATTAAATTCCATTACATATACAATTAAATCATCCAAAATTATTCATAAACCATTATTCAGTCTTCATAATTTTATTTTTTCATATCCCTTTCCATGAATAGGAAATATTAATCATGTCTTAAGGTTAATCAAGATCAATATAATCATCATTATTATAGTTAATTCAAACAATACTGTTAGAACATTCCATACCTTTCACATGCCATTTTTCATCTCCTTATCCTCAGTAATATAACCAATACTCATACCACCTTCGAGATTCCCATAACTAGATTTCCACTTAGGATATCGTGTTAAATAATTCCCATATTATCCACAAATGAAACATTCAATGTTAACCATGTTCCATTTTGTTCCGTATATAGACCAAGACAATAAATCATAGTGTGCACAACACTAATAATAAAAAAACACAAAATCATGGAAAATCGCTTATAGGATTCCAAATCCATGACATCTAAATATAAATAAATGATACCTTGGGATTATCATTATTGGAATCCCAAGTCATGTCCTTTGAAATATCCTTAGGGATCTCACTAAATATTTTTCATCCTAGTTTGCAACAGTTGACTAAACCATTTCTCTGATACCAACGATAATGGCCTTTTCTTAACGTACATTGATATTACATCATTTTTTGGAAAATTTCATTCATTTCTGATACAAACTCCAAAAGACATAATTTTTTAGTGCATTTCGAAACTGGGAAGCATAAACAAATAGTTTATAACACATCTAATTCTTCTGCCTCATATTTCGTAATAACAAGAACCCTTTTTTACATATTAGACATGATAAATTTCTTCGTATCATGGGGAAAATAAAGATAAGAAATGTCACACCCGCCATCTTTGAATTATTAATCTTTTTAATTTTCGGAGCATCGGGTATTTTGGGTTGGATCCCAACTTATATTTTTTATTTCTTATTTAAAATTTCATGTTTTGGATTTGAGAGAATTCAACGCAACGTGGTTGAAGCCGCATGGCTTCGTCTGAGTCACCGAACGACTTCAACCAATTCACCGTACGACAAACTTGATGATAAAAATAAATAAATAAATAAAATGAAAATGAGGTTAAAATAAAATAATTTAATGATTTAAAAATAATCATTTGGATAATATCTTTATTATGAATAATAATAAAATTATTATTAAGTTAATATTATAAATTTTATTACTATCAGGTTTATTATTATCTAATTGTTATTATTATCAAGCTATAATTAGAATTCTTATTTATATTATTACAATTCACATTATTGTTAATGGTAGTTTTTTTACATTATTTATTCATAGGGTTTTGGTCCTCCCCCACCTTTGGCATCACACCCCCTTCCCTCTATGTTATCCTACTCGAGCAGCATCTTCCCCACCCCTTACCTCATGGGTGACGCCCTTCATCTCCCTCTGATGACCATCGAGCAGATGTCCCATCAACGTCGACCTCTCCCTCTCGGGCAGCCACCGCCTCAAATCCTGGCTGGCCATCCTCCGAAGCCACGACCCACCGACATCTCTCCTCCGTAACCACGACTGCCAACCTCCCTTTAATGATGACTTGACCCCCTTAGTCAAGCCCTTGTAGCCCCTCTACACCCTCTCTCTTAGTGTAACATTCCACCCCTTTTATAGTGTTGTTGTCATACTCATTTTGGTTTTTTGTGTTTCCATCCATTAGGGTGATAATTAGGGTCTTAATTTTGGGTATTTTTTGATTTCATGAATTAGGGTTCAACATTGGTTGTCTTATGGTGCACATTAGGTGTATTGGATATTCTCTCAATATTTGGTAAATTCTTTATGATTGGTTGGTGTTTTCATTCCCTTACATTTCTTAAATAATTATTTTTGTTTATTTAGTTAGTTTTAATATGTTCTATGCTTTATTTGAATGCTACGAGCGCTGTTTTAGAATGTTTTTGGCATGTTCATTTGATGAAATTTGGATTTTCTGAATATCATAGTTTTGTTTTCTATGTGTGTGTGTCTTTATAAACACATGGAATTGTTAAATTAATTTTTTGAGTAGTGTGAATGGAGTTTTAGAAAAAAGTGTTATCATAATCTGTTCTGAAACATGTTTCTTTATATTAATTGGTATATTTAACTCTGAAAATAGTTTTAGGGTGTTGTATAAGTTATATACTATTTTATATAAATTTTTTTGATCATGTGAAACACATTTATATATGTTTAGGAAGTGTGGTCGAATTTTAAAGAGGGTTTCGGGTGAACTTTTAGTGACAAAAATGGTTTGTTTAGTGAGAGTGTATTATAAATTGTTATAGAGGATTATCAACTTATTTTGAAAGATGGAAAATTTGTTTTGGAAGGATTGGTGTGGTTATGTGTTGGGTTTCGATTTTGTATGAAAAATGGACATATTTTGTGGGTGTGTTTTAATGGGGGATTTCAAGGGTAGTGTGAGTTTTTTTCAAGGGGAGATTTGAGTTTTGAAATGGTTTAAAGAGTTTAGATATTGAGAAAAGGACTCCTTGAGAAAATTGGTTATATTCATAGGGTTTTGCACATGCATCTTTGTTTTGTATTCCTTGAATGCATTTGAAAAAATGTGTGGGCAGTGTGAAACCCCTTTTTAAATGGTTTTGTTATGTTTATGTCTTAGAAAGGTTTTTTAATGGAAATAGGATGTGTTTTTCTCATGTTAACCTTTGATAGAAAATTTTTAGTGTTTCATAAATTGTTTAACTGGATTTATTAAATTATATTTGGATTGAAGTAGTTTTGTTTGATAGGTTTAAATGTTCATTATGTTTTTAAAGGAACTATTATATGTGAAACTGGGTATTTTTTATGTGCAAACCCTTGTTGTGCCATTTAGAAATGTTCTTAGAATTAATTAAACAATTTATCAAGTCATTCAAGTGATGCAAGTTATGTAGTGTAATGATTTTGGTGTGCGTGTGTTTTTAAAATGGTTATTGGGTATAAAAGTGGTGGATTTCTTGTGTAATGTATTGTTTGGTTTGTGATTTGAGAAAGAGATATACTATGTGATTGTGGAACTTGATTGAGAACAAGGGAGAACCCCAGGTATCTGGTTGGGCGGTCTAGAACTTTTGCGCTAGTGATCCGGAGGGGTATCGTCCGTATTTCACTTAGCTGGATTGACAGTTTCAACACTAACTAATCATATGAATGACTGAGGGTCGTGGTTTCTAAGACACATTTAATGAGGGTCGTAGTTTCTAAGACACATTTACTGGGGTTCGCCATTTCTAAGCCATATTTCTCAGAGACACGAGGTTCCAGGGTCCCACTCTAGAAAGATAAACTTTTGGGGATTTACCCACAGTGCTCTATTATTCATGATGTGTTGTCGTCCATCAGCATACAGAAGACCACTTGAGTATGTTCATGTTCATTATAAATTTTCTCTTCAATTTTGAATTAGTATTTGTTAAATGGGTTTCTTTCAGTTCTCTTTTATTTTAGCATTCATATTTTAAATTTTGTCCTTAAAATCATTTTAAAAGTATGGTTTTGAATAATCACGTTAAATTATCTTTTTTATGTTGTGCATGGAACCTTTTTATTGGGTGGTATCCAAATAAACATTTAGCTCACACCCTGTATACACCATTGGTTGTATGTAGACCTTGTTCTTTGTGTATCCCAGTTTGAGGCATTGTGCTTAGCGATGATGGTTTGATTTTTTGATGGTTTTCCCGTACAGGTCTGATGACAGTTAGTTGAGGAGTTGGCACCTCATGTTTCAGGAAGTTGAGGAGAGATATGTTAGTTTTCATTTCATTGCAATTGTATTAATGTTTTGGGATGAATTGTAAACATTATGTTTGGTGAAATGTTCAGGGTTTTTTTGGTTTGGTTTTCTAGAGTTTGTTTATTTTCCTTGTTAGTTATCTTTATATATCTTATTTTGGGTAAACCATTCCCAAATGCTACTCTGAATACCCAAGAACTTGTGCCAGCTAGTGGGGATTTGTAATGCCCTTCAGGCTATGTTGTGGATAGGGTAGGGAACCGTGTTGGATGGAGACCCCTATTGGTTCATTACAAAAAGGTATCACAAGTTGGTTTGCTCTTTCGGGTTGTGTTCCATTGGGATAGAGTCTGGGTTGATCAATGTTAATGGTTCCAGAACTCGATGTTCTAGTTTCGAGCATGGTGCCTAGCCAGCACACCTTGTGGAGGGTCTCAAGTTACCTGGGTAAGTTGAGGTTTGTCTTAGTCGTTGGTCCTTGTGGTTAACCGTGTGTTAGAGATATAAAAATAGAGTAGGTACAGTTGTCCCAGGGATCTCGCAGGGTCTGGAAATCCATTTTGAACCGGAGACATTGTCCTAGAATAATCTATATGGTTGTGTCGTGAATGAAATATGGCCTCCAACCATATGTCTCTCAGTCACCCGCCGACAATAGTCTCCTCCTGAGTCATTCCTCATCTCTTTTCATTGGACATGTGGGAATCTTGTTTTTAAGTAAAAATTATTTGGTCTTGGAGAATGTTTTGAAATGAATATATTTAAGAATAAAATGATGTATGATGTTTGAAAAGTGTGTGTTGAATGTTTTGGTTTTGAAAAAAATTGGAATGATCTGGTTTTGATTCTTGGTGTTCTCGTGGAAATCCACATGTATGAGTGTATATGGAAAGAGAAATGGTCAATAGTATGAGGGGATGAGTTCCTAGATGAATATGCGTTGGTTACCTGTGTGGCATGAGAACGTGCATGTGTGAGGCCATGGGACACCACTGGTGTTTGCACAACCCACCAACTTCGTTCTTTTTTAAAAAACAATTAATGGAAAATTTGGGGTTTTTAAATAACTCGTGATTTTGTGGTGTGTCCTTGTGTTTTTGAAATGTGGTATGATAGGATTTTTGATTTGAGAAACCTCATTAAGGATTTTTGTCTTGAGTTTGAATTCTTGTTTTTAAGTTGGTGTGAAAGCGTGTGGTTAGTGGATTCTTTTGAAAAGTGCTTCGGGAAGCCCATGTAGTGGTTCCCCCTGCACATTTAGTGTTCTCTTGCGGTATGTATTGTCAATTGCACCAGTTTGAGTAGGTCCATGGTTTTCTCTCTTGACTAGTGTATGCCTATAATATGTTTTAAAAAGTAATTGAGGTGTGGCCATGGTCAATTCTCAATTGGGAGGCCCTCCAGTTTATTCAAGTAAGGATTATCCCTCTTTAGTGAAGTTTCTAAGTATGTCCCTCATCCTTTTCAGTTAAACAGATCCTCTCATAGTGGGATGACAAACACGAGGAGAGTTGATAGGAGTTTTGGTCTCTTTGAGTTGTCTGATTCATCGAGTACAGAGTCTGACATTGTTGTGTTTGAAAATGCCCCATTCAAAATGGTGAAATGAATTCCAGCGAGCAAGAGTGAAGGTAGTTATGAGTTATTGGTGCTGACCGCTGTCTTGAAAGGTTTGTAGTGCTTTCATCGGATGTAAGGGTCATGTTTGGTGACGTCTTTCAGTGTGAGATATCTTCAAAGTGCATTGGTGGATTTCGTCTAATCCTTCAAGTATACCTGTTTTCATAGGAGTGTGTCCACCTCTTATAGAGTTCTAATTCTTTTTTTCAAGGATGAGTGTTTTTCATGCGTCATTCCTTCTTATGTTTGTTGGTTAAGGTGAAAAGGATATGCATGTGCATCATATAAACCCATGTTTTGGTGGATGTTCCTCAAAGGGGTAGTTAGATGTCATGGTACATTGTATTTATTGTTGATGTCTCGGTTGCGGTGTGGTCTCATGTGTCACCAAAAGAAGAATCTCAGTTCGGGATTATTCGATACCTGACTGCAAGGAATGAGATTCATAAAACATTAGTGCTCCATCCATAGGCCTTGGAGTGAAGCTGGCGCATGGTTAGGAAACATAAGAGTGTATGGGACCCCGACCTTTTTTCTATCATCGGTGTTGGAGGTGAATGAAGTTTAAATATTTTCCTATAGTTGTTCCATTCCAAACAACTCATTTGGGTGCGTGAGGATTCTCGTGGCTATGAGGGGGCATGGTCGTTGCATTACCTTAAATCCTGGGGGTTTCATATAAGGCCCCAGCCTTAAACCTTACTTAATATTGAATTAAATGAATAATTCACGTTGAGGATCTTTTCAGGTTTAGAGTTTTAGAGAATTAGAACATAACTATTATATCTCAAAAGATTACAAAGTAGACACTTTTACTAAGTTTCAATAATAATAAAAACTCTTGAAAGAAACATGTCTAATTCCATGTTTTATATAGCATGACATTCCCTTGATCCCATCCTTGACCTTATTCCACATTAAGTCCTGTGAAAAACATTTCAAAAAAAACTTGGGGTGAGCATAAAAAGCTCAGTAAGGGATACACAAAGAATGAAAACTGTTAGTTTTTCAAAATCAAGTAAACCATGTATACTCTATCAAAGTAATACCTTCACCTTCATTAAGTAGTAAAAACTCTTCACTGAATAAAGTATCATTACTTACCTTTTTGTAACCAAAGTATTACCATAAAACCCATATAAAGAACACATAACATATATAAAGGTAACTTGGGACATAAACATACTTAAGTGGAATAACCATACGGTCGACTTCCACACATATCACTTAATGGAATATCCATATGGCCAATTTCCATACATACTTAATGGAATATCCATACGGCCGACTTCCATACCCAATGCATTGGAGGTTATAACGTAACAACCCGTCCCGGTATTCACGGCACCACCCGTCATATGGTTTATAATGTAACCACCCGTTAAAATGTCCAAGTACCAGTATAAAATCATAAAACATAAAACCAATGTAAAGGAATGATAATATTTCCACATTTCAATCACAATATATCATAAATATATTGACATAATAGAATCCTTTTTCAAAACCATTTTCAATACCAAAATACATAAAGGATTATATGGTATTTATTTTATTCTAAAAACATTACAGCTTGTTGAGAAAGCCAAAGACCAAATAATAGTCGCGGCGGCGGAAAAGGTCGTTGACACCGCGTACGTTAAAAAACATTCCTTTTTGTCGTTTTGTAAAACGATTCGTAGAAAAAGATTCCTTTTGTATAAAAGTAAAAGTCAAAGGGTTTATACACCATATAAAAGAAAGTTGTGTATAAAACGAAATATGCCTCAATGAAAGGAGATTGAGACGAAGTCCCTTACCTCGGGTCCGACTTGAATCGATCGTTCTTTAATGTCCTGAATAATAAACTTGAGTTAATTCATACTTGATTAAGAACCTTTTTAAAGTTCATTATTACTTTTATATCACTTATTGCCATGTTATAAACATTATGTAGCCATTTAAGTTAATAATGTTTTTTTTCTCAATATTTGGTTCTTAAGTCGAAAGTGGACTTCTTACAATTACATGTTGTTCGTGTGGTCAAAGGTTCTTTATATCCAGAATGAAATTCCCGATTTGGATATAATATGTATCATATATATCCAGAATATACATGTATTTATAATATTAAATAATCATTTAGAGGTAATAAATTAAATGCACCGTTCATGGAGACGGTAAGCCGTACGTACGCATGAACGCTACATTCATTTCTTTGTTATATTAATGGAATTAAAACTAAATGAGAGGTATGTGTATTTTAATTACAGAATTATATTCATCATTTAGATATATCATTAATTATATATATCCATTATATACATGTACTTTTAATAGTACATCACATTTGGGGATAAGAAATGAAATGCACCGTTCATGGAGACGTTAAGCCGTACGTACGCATGAACGCTACTTCCATTTCTATTTCGTATTTCTGGAATGGAATCATAATGATATAAGAGTATATTATAATTCCAGTATAACATCATATATAATAACTTTAAATCCATCCTTTACACATCCCACATATGGAATTAACGAATCACATCACTTTGAGGGGGCGGTAGTCCGCACTTCCTTAAATGAAGATATCGTGTTTACCCATAATGGAAACCATAAAGGTATGCCCAAAATGAAAAATACAGAAGCTTAAAGAAAAAATAAACATATTATATATCATATATAAAAATCGTGACATCATAATGGCCACCCTTGAAGGTGTTAAATGAGTATTGAACAATCATCGTTTCGGGAGGCAGAATTTCACCATCCACGGAAATTGTATGTTCTTTAACCATTTGATGTAGTTGTGTGAGAGTGTAGCTCAAATAAATCTTATAAAAACATCCTAGTATATTTAAGATACTGTTTTTGTTACAAAATAAGTAAATAAAAAGAGTTTAGAGGGTTGGAGAAGCAAAATAAAACAAATGAACAAGAGAGAAAGAATTAGCTTTAAAAGTGTAACTCCTTTTGATTTGAGCCTAAAGGCTTCCTTTGAAATGATTCTTCCCAAAGGGAATCCTCTAAGATGAGGAGAGGGATGTGGAGATATTAAATGGGCAGGGGTTGGCCGAGCCAAAGGCTTGAGGAGTGTTTGAAATGAGGTAGAGGTGGGGGCCTTTTATAAGAGGAGGGGAGGGGCACTTTTGGAAAGTAAAGAAATATTACTTTATTTGAAAATGTGTTTCGGTTTTAAAAGGTCCCACATTGATATAATTCGTGGATAAGGTGATACGGGTTCGAAATCCATCCATCCAATAAGTTTTGGACATGTGTAGTTCATAGATTTTACATTATCTTTCCATTTTATTTAAATCGTCAAATAATGATGTCATCGCTGCATCATTATTATGTCATAGATAATTTAATTTATTTAATGTCTAAACATTATAAAAAAAATACTATGATGTATTAAATCTTTTTATCTTTCCAATGACTATTTATAATCAAAAATCTGATCTTTATAACCCCATGTAAAAATTGTTTTCGTAAAACATATTATGTTTGTGTCATTTTTACTTTTACATTAAATAAAAATTTATTTATGTCATTTCCCAACCAAAGTGTCTCCATGGGGTCCCCAAGTTGACCCATGGCTTTTCTTGGTCGGCCATGACACAAACAATAAGGTTGGGACATGTTTCTAGGTCATTTCATATTATTAAAGCATTATTTATACCTTAAACTACACTAATTACCACTAATCACGATTAAAAACTTAATAAGTTACTATTCACCAAAAAATTATTTTAATCTCATTGAACCACATTTTACCTATTAATGACAACCATGTATGTCGGATTTTTGAAAATCAAAACACAATGATGGCAAAATTTCATTTAAACGGAAAATCAGTTTTTATAAGTACCACTTAGTGGTTTCACTATTCATCAAAAATTGAAGTTTTTCAGAAAATTACCAAAAATTCACCCTAAGATATATTTGATATTCCAAATTCAAAAATGAAGTCTATTTTACAAAATTCAAAACATATAAGTCACATTAATTAATTTAATAATTAATTCCCGCTGTCAGAGCAAATAGCGTGTTTTTATGAAACAATAAGTATCAAAAGATTGACACTAGTTTAAGTCCAATTTCAAAGTGAAATTGATTCCAATGACCACCATTGGATTAAATGGTAAAAATATATTCCTATTACACATTAAGACCAATTCAAAAGATAATCTAATCATATAAATAAATTAGATTAAAAAGCGGTTTTGAATTAAAATACAACATTTTACACTATTCATTAAAAATGAACTTTATCAGAAAGGTACCAAAAATTTACACAAAGTAAATTTTGATGTCCCGATTCTAAAGAAGAGTTATATTTGGTCCAATAGAATTTATAAGATCGATCAAAACTATATTTAATGATGGTTCTCCGTCAAAAGGTGATAAGTGGACCTTTCGTGAAAATTAGGGTATAAATGCCTAAAATTGAACTCTTCTGTATTTTAAGCCTTTATCTTTTATTGGGTAAATGTAAAAACATTTAAAAACATATATAATCATATTTTAGTTATTTATATCCATTCCCGCTAGTACAATGGCTACTCGTTAACTAACATTTAAAATAATATTATTTTATTACTTGTGTGCAATGTAAGTTTTCAAAGAAACTCATCGTTGCGTACCGAGTACGCTATCGAACGTAGAAACCCCTTTTAATTAAAATTAATATTTAATTCGTAAATATTAATAAATATGAAAATTATTTATTCTTTACTTACTTGGGATGTTACATCCTTCCCCCCTTTTGGGAATTGCGTCCTCGCAATTTTATTCACTTATCAAAATAAGTGGGGGTATTTATCCCTCATAGCATTTTCAGATTCCCACGTTGCCTCTTCAATCACATGGTTTTTCCACAAAATTTTTACCTGATGAATCACCTTATTCCGTAACACTTTCTCCCTGTGGTCAAGAATATGGACCGGTTGTTCCTCATAAGATAGGTTCTCTTCCAGTTGAACTACCTCTGGACTCAAAACATGAGATGGATCTGGCATATACTTCCTCAACATTGAAACATGAAAAACATTGTGTACCTAAGATAAACTCGGAGGTAAAGCCACCCGGTATGCAACTGACCCAACTCTCTCCAGAATTTCATATGGTCTAATAAACCTTGGACTCAGCTTTCCTTTCTTACCAAATCTCATCACACTTTTCCAAGGAGAAACCTTGAAAAAAACATGATCACCTACCTCAAAAGTTAGATCCTTCCTCCTATTGTCCGCATAACTTTTCTGCCTGCTCTGAGCTGTTCTCATGTGCTTATAAATCAGCTGAACTTTTTCTGCCATCTCTTCTACCAATTCTGGTCCCATCGACTTCCTTTCACCCACTTCATCCCAGAAAGATGGAGTTCGACACAGCTTCCCATATAATGCCTGAAATGGTTCCATCTGTATACTGGAATGAAAACTGTTATTATAAGAAACTCAACCAAAGAAAGATGTTGGTCCCAACATCCCTGATAATCCATAGAACTAGCTCGTAGCATATCCTCCAATGTCTGGATTGTTCGTTCTGACTTCCCATCTGATTGAGGGTGAAAAGTTGTACTAAAATTTAATTCAGTACCCAACGAATTCTGAAGGCCTTTCCAAAAGTTAGATGTGAACCTGGGATCACGATCAGATACAATGGAGAGAGGAACTCCATGTAACCTGGCTATCTCTTTAAGATACAAACGGGAAAGTTGATCTATAGAGAAAGTATATCGTATAGAAAGGAAATGAGAAAATTTGGTCAAGCGATCAACAATAACCTAGATTGCATTATTACCTCGAGATGCCCTCGGTAATCCCACAACAAAGTCCATGGATATGTTTTCCAATTTCCACTCTAGCACTGGTAAAGGCTGAAGAATCCCTTTCGGTAACTGCCGCTCTTCTTTAAACTGTTGACATGTCAAACACTTCACAGTAAAATCAGCAATATCTCTTTTCATTCCACCAGTAATACTCCCGCAGATCTCTATACATCTTAGTACTGCCAGGATGAACTGAAAACGGGGAAATATGAGCCTCACATAACAACTCATTCTTCAACTGTGAATCACAAGGCACACATAACCTCTTCCCAAACCTCAAAACACAAAAACAAACTTATCCAAGAACTCATGGAAAATTTTATTCATATGGTCCATGAATACAGCAGGTGCATTGGTTAACCCAAAAGGCATAACTACAAATCCATAATGGCCATATCTAGTACGGAACGCAGTCTTCGGAACGTCTGCTTATTTTACTTTCAACTGATGGTACCCCGACCTCAAGTCAATCTTCGAAAAATACTGAGCTCCCTGGAGCTGATACCACTTCATTTGATGGCCCAACATCTGCTGAAGTTGTTGCAAAGGATTTTACCACCCCTTTCTGCTTGTAGTCTGGCTGAATTCCCCCAGTTGAGTTCTTCGTTGGACACTCGTTTTCATAATGACCCATTTCATTACACTTAAAACATATTACCGTTGGCTTTTCATTTCCTACTTGATCATCTTCCTTACAGTTACGAGCAATATGACCAGACTTACCACACCGAAAGCACTTACCAGACTTGGATAAACATTCTCCAGGATGCATTTTACCACACTTCTCACAGGATGGATATTTGGTTTTCTTACCTCCTTGCTTCTTTAATGAATTCTTCCCCTTTGCCTGCCAACTAGACCTCTTATTCTGTTGTTTGTCATAGAACACCTGATCATCGGCAAACTCCATTTCCACCTTCTCCGCACATCGAACAAGTTTTTCATAACTTTTGAACTCACGAGAAGCTAAAGCCCTTCGATACTTTGGATTTAACCCTGAGTAAAAACGGTTTATTTTACTATCAAGATCTCGTATAAAGTTTGGAGCATACCTTGCCAATCGAGTGAACTTTTCTTCATAAGCAGTCACTGAATCATCCTCCTGCCTCAATTCTAGGAACTGTTTTTCCATCCTAAGACGAACCACCTTAGGAAAATATTTCTCAAGAAACATACCTTTGAATTCGTCCCAGTGAACATCCTAAATATCATCACTATCCCTTATATTTTTCACCATCGACCACCACTGATCAGCTTCACCTTCAAAACGATAAACAGCAAGACTAACCTTTTGATGTTCTGAACACCCCATGACATAAAAAATCTTCTCTAGTGCTTTAATCCACCCTTCAGCTTGCACAGGGTCAGATGATCCTATGAATGATGGGGGATGTTGCCTCATGAAATGTTCCACCACTGACATGTTCCTCTATGGTTGATCTGGCTAATCTCGTGCATGGATACCACCACCATTTATAGCCGGAGTCAACTGTGCCATCACTGCAACAAACTGTTCAGTTCCGATTCCGACCATCTCAGGTTGCTGATTTGGAAGGTTATCTTCCTCCTGATGTCGTCCCAACATAGCTGCTTTGTTTCCTCTACAGAAAACCATTCTGAACACAGAAATATCTTAGGCGAAGCAACATGGTAATCCGTAAATGCTATATCATTTCAATCAAATTATAATTTAACACTTTTCTAACTCCTAAAGTTGTCTAAACCGACCTCTGATACCAACTATAATGCTCCAGCCTTAAACCTTACTTAATATTGAATTAAATGAATAATTCGCGTTGAGGATCTTTTCAGGTTTAGAGTTTTAGAGAATTAGAACATAACTATTATATCTCAAGAGATTAAAAAGTAGACACTTTTACTAAGTTTCCATAATAAAAAAAACTCTTGAAAGAAACATGTCTAGTTCCATGTTTTATATAGCATGACATTCCCTTGATCCCATCCTTGACCTTATTCCACATTAAGTCCTGTGAAAAACATTTCAAAAGAAACTTGGGGTGAGCATAAAAAGCTCAGTAAGGGATACACAAGGAATGAAAACTGTTAGTTTTTCAAAATCAAGTAAACCATGTATACTCTATCAAAGTAATACCTTCACCTTCATGAAGTAGTAAAAACTCTTCACTGAATAATGTATCATTACTTACCTTTTTGTAACCAAAGTATTACCATAAAACCCATATAAAGAACACATAACATATATAAAGGTAACTTGGTACATAAACATACTTAAGTTGAATAACCATACGGTCGACTTCCACACATATCACTTAATGGAATAGCCATACGGCCAATTTCCATACATACTTAATGGAATAGCCATACGGCCGACTTCCATACCCAATGCATTGGAGGTTATAACGTAACCACCCGTCCCGGTATTCACGGAACCACCCTTCATATGGTTTATAACGTAACCACCCGTTAAAATGTCCAAGTACCAGTATAACATCATAAAACATAAAACCAATATAAAGGAATGATAACATTTCCACATTTCAATCAAAATATATCATAAATATATTGACATAATAGAATCCTTTTTCAAAACCATTTTCAATACCAAAATACATAAAAGATTATATGGTATTTATTTTATTCTAAAAACATTACGGCTTGTTGAGAAAGCAAAAGACCAAATAATACTCGCGGCGGCGGAAAAGGTCGTTGTCACCGCGTACGTTAAAAAAATCATTCCTTTTTGTCATTTTGTAAAACGCTTCGTAGAAAAAGATTCCTTTTGTATAAAAGTAAAAGTCAAAGGTTTTATACACCATATAAAAGAATGTTGTGTATAAAACGAAATATGCCTCAATTAAAGGATATTGAGACGAAGTCCCTTACCTCGGGTCCGACTTGAATCGATCGTTCTTTAACGTCCTGAATAATAAACTTGAGTTAATTTATACTTGATTAAGAACCTTTTTAAAGTTCATTATTCCTTTTATATCACTTATTGCCATGTTATAAACATTATGTTACCAATTAAGTTAATAATGTTTGTTTTCTCAATATTTGGTTCTTAAGTCGAAAGTGGACTTCTTACAATTACATGTTGTTCGTGTGGTCAAAGGTTCTTTATATCCAGAATTAAATTCCCAATTTGGATATAATATGTATCATATATATCCAGAATATACATGTATTGAGGGGGCGGTAGTCCGCACTTCCTTAAATGAAGATATCGTGTTTACCCATAATGGAAACCATAAAGGTATGCCCAAAATGAAAAATATAGAAGCTTAAAGAAAAAATAAACATATTATATATCATATATAAAAATAGTGACATCATAATGGCCACCCTTGAAGGTGCTAAATGAGTATTGAACAATCATCGTTTCGGGAGGCAGAATTTCGCCATCCACGGAAACCGTATGTTCTTTAACCATTTGATGTAGTTGTGTGAGAGTGTAGCTCGAATAAATCTTATAACAACATCCTAGTATATTGAAGATACTGGTGTTGTTACAAAATAAGTAAATCAAAAGAGTTTAGAGGGTTGTAGAAGCAAAATAAAACAAATGAACAAGAGAGAATGAATTACCTTTAAAAGTGTAACTCCTTTTGATTTGAGACTAAAGGCTTCCTTTGAAAGGATTCTGCCCAAAGGGAATCCTCTAGGATTAGGATAGGGATGTGGAGATAGTAAATGGGTAGGGTCTGGCCGAGCCAAAGTCTTGAGGAGTGTGTGAAATGAGGTAGAGGTGGGGGCCTTTTATAAGAGGAGAGGAGGGGCACTTTTGGAAAGTAAAGAAATATTACTTTATTTGAAAATGTGTTTCGGTTTTAAAAGGTCCCACATTGATATAATTCGTGGTTAAGGTGATAAGGGTTCTAAATCCACCCATCCAATAAGTTTTGGACATGTGTAGTTCATAGATTTTACATTATCTTTCCATTTTATTTAAATCGTCAAATAATGATGTCATCGCTGCATCATTATTATGTCAAAGATAATTTAATTTATTTAATGTCTAAAAATTATACAAAAACTACTATGATGTAGGAAATCTTTTTATCTTTCCAATGACTATTTATAATCAAAAATCTGATCTTTATAACCCCATGTAAAATTTTTTTCGTAAAACATATTATGTTTGTGTCATTTTTACTTTTACATTAAATAAAAAGTTATTTATGTCATTTCCCAACCAAAGTGTCTCCATGGGGTCCCCAAGTTGACCCATGGCTTTTCTTGGTCTTCCATGACACAACCAATAAGGTTGGGACATGTTTCTAGGTCATTTCATATTATTAAAGCATTATTTATACCTTAAACAACACTAATTACCACTAATCACGATTAAAAACTTAATAAGTTACTATTCACCAAAAAATTATTTTAATCTCATTGAACCACATTTTTCTTCTTAATGACAACCATGTATTTAGGATTTTTGAAAATCAAAACAAAATTATGGAAAAATTTCATTTAAACGGAAAATCAGTTTTTATAAGTACCACTTAGTGGTTTCACTATTAATCAAAAATTGAAGTTTTTCAGAAAATTACCAAAAATTCACCCTAAGCTATATTTGATATTCCGAATTCAAAAATGAAGTATATTTTAAAAAATTCAAAACATATAAGTCACATTAATTAATTTAATAATTAATTCCCGCTGTCAGAGCAAATAGCGTGTTTTTATGAAACAGTAAGTATCAAAAGATTGACACTAGTTTAAGTCCAATTTCAAAGTGAAATTGATTCCAATGACCACCATTGGATTAAATGGTAAAAATATATTCCTATTACACATTAAGACCAATTCAAAAGATAATCTAATCATATAAATAAATTAGATTAAAAAGAGGTTTTGAATTAAAATACAACATTTTACACTATTCATTAAAAAAATGAACTTTATCAGAAAGGTACCAAAAATTTACACAAAGTAAATTTTGATGTCACGATTCTAAAAAAGAGTTATATTTGGTCCAATAGAATTTATAAGATCGATCAAAACTATATTTAATGATGGTTCTCCGTCAAAAGGTGATAAGTGGACCTTTCGTGAAAACTAGGGTATAAATGCCTAAAATTGAACTCTTTCTGTATTTTAAGCCTTTATCTTTTATTGGGTAAATGTAAAAACATTTAAAAACATATATAATCATATTTTAGTTATTTCTATCCATTCCCGCCAGTACAACAACTACTCGTTAACTAACATTTAAAATAATATTATTTTATTACTTGTGTGCAACGTAAGTTTTCAAAGAAACTCATCGTTGCGTACCGAGTATGCTATCGAACGTAGAAACCCCTTTTAATTAAAATTAATATTTAATTCGTAAATATTAATAAATATGAAAATTATGTATTCTTTATTTACCTGGGATGTTACATTGCATCCCTCCAAATGTAATCTCTTTTTAGTGGTCCTTATGGGGTCAATTGGGTAAATCGTTCTCAAATTTGAATAGTTCTCATCTCAGGATGTGGACATGCTGTTCAGTCTTCGGCCATGGTTTTGACTCCCTGATAGTGGGGGGTGTTTGGTCACTATTGGGAAATTTTAGAAGCTCTTGTATCTTACATCAGTGAAAATGGTGGGGAGTCCTCTCAGGCCTCCCCATATCGGTTTTCCAATTTTTTCTGGAGTGTGAGTATGTTTATAATGGTGGGGATACCCTTCGGGCCTTCCCCATGTTGAATTTTTAGTTCTGATTCTAGCGATGACTTGGTGGTAGGTGATCAGAGTGTTCCTTGTATGTGGTTATTCTTGTTTATTCATTCCAGTCAAACAATGTGTTTTTCATTCAATGGTGCTAGATATGTTTCGGTTTGTGAATTTTTTTCCATGGGTGTGGAAGTTATTTTCCTTAATCTATCAATAGTAGTTGTTCTAGCTCTTTGGAGTGGCTTACAAATAATGAAAAGTCTTTTATGGGTTTCTTGAGGTTGTAATTTAAGTCACCTTCTCTATGAACTATGTATTTTCATCTTTTCACTTGTTGATCATGGATATCCTCTTTGAACTTTAAGGGGTGTCATTTTCTACTTTGGGTTTCAATATTAGTTTTGGATTTTCGAGGGAGTAAAGCATTATGGTAGGGAGAATTTTCACACCCTCCACCTTTGAATTATTTATTTTATTAATTTTATGAGAATCATGTAGTTTGGGTTGACGCTTGGCTTAAAGTTTTGAGTTCTTATTTAAAAGTGCTTGTTATGTCCTTGATAGCATTCAACACAATGCAATCGAAGACTCGCGGCCTCACCCGAGTCACCGCACGACTTCGCCCGGTTCACCGTACGACCAGCTTGATGTTCAAAATAAATAGATAAATAATATTAAAATGTGGATAGAATAAAATATTTTAATTATTTAAAAATAATAATAAGGATAATATTATTATTATGAATAATAATAGTAATAATATTATGTTATAATTATAAATTTTATTTGTATCACCTTTATTATTATCTAATTATTATTATTATCATCTTATTATTATAATTCTTGTTAATATTATTACTATTGACATTATTATTAATGGTAGTTTTTTATTTATTTTTTCGTAGGGTTTCAGTACTTCTCCCACTTTTGGCATAGTACCCCCTTCCCCCATTGCTATCTAGCATGATCAGTGTGTTCCCCACCCCTTACCTCATGGCTGACACCCTTCTTGTCCCATCAGCGACCTTTGAGTTGATGCCCCGTTCGCGTCGTCCTCTCCCTCCCAAGAAACCACCGCCTCGCCTCCTGGTCGGCCCTCATCCGAAGCCGCAACCCACCGACCTCACTCTTCTAGATCCATGACCGATGACCTCGTTTCTCTAGCGACCGAACCCCCTTGGTCGAGCCCATGTAGAACCACTGCACCCTCTCCCTCAAGTAGACCATTACTCCTTATTTCTAGGGTTTTAGTCCTACTCGTTTAAGATTTTTGTGCTTCCATATTTTTTTGTGTTAATTAGGGTCTTAATTTTAGGTATTTTTGTTCGATTTAATGAATTAGGGTTCTCCATTGGTTCGCTTTTCATATGAATTAGGTGCGATTGGGGATTCTTTTAAGATTTGAGAAATTCTTCATGTGAGGTAGGTGGTTCCATGCACATACATTCCATAGATAATTATATTTGTTTCTATAGTAAATTTTAACATGTTCTATCATTTAATTGAGTGGTGCGAACAATGTTTTAGAATTTTTTTTGACAAGACCATTTGTTGAAATTTGGATTTTATGAATAACATAGTTTTTTCATTTATTTGTGTGTGGATATATAAATTCTTAGAAGTGTTAAATTAATTGTTTGAGTTGTGCGATTGTAGTTTTAGAAAAAGTGTGATCTATATCTAGTTTGAAATAATTTTTATTATATAAATTGGTATATTTAACTGTGAAAATGGTTTTAGGGTGTTTTATAATATATTTACTAATTTATTTAAATTTTTTTTATGGTGCAAAACCCATTTTTATATGGTTAGGATGTGAGATCAAATTTTAAAGAGGATTTCAGGTTCACTTTTGAAGTAAAACATTGGTGTGATTAGTGAAGGTGTTTTATAAGCTATTATAGTATATTTTCAAATTATTCTGAAATATTCCAAATATGTTTTTGAAGGATTGGTGTTCTTAGGTATTGGGTTTGGATTCTTTTTGAAAAATGGAAATATTATGTGGGTGTGTTCTAAAGGGGTGTTTTTTAAGGGTTGTGTGAGTTGTTTGTAAGGGTTTAGTTGAGTTTTTAATAAGGTTTAAAGTGTTTTGGCATTGATTAATGGACTCCTTGAAGAAATGGGTTATATTCATTTGGTGTCGCACATGCATATTTGTGTTTTATGCCTTAAATGAATTTGATAAAATTTTCGAGTGGTGAGAAACCCCTTTTTAAATGGGTTCATTATGTTTATGGATTAGAAAAGTTATTTGAATGGAAATTAGGTTTCTTTTCCTTGTGTTAACCTTTTGGTATAAATTTTATGTGTTTTGTAAATTGTTTAACTGGATTTATTAAATTATATGTGGAGTGAGGGAGTTGTATTTGATATGTTTAAATGTGAATTATATTTTTAAAGGATCTCTTATATGTGATACTGGGAATGTTTCATGTTAAAACCATTGTTGTTCTATTTAGAAATGATATTTTAATTTTTTAAACAATTTATCAATTCATGCAAGTTATGCGAGTTATTCATTGAAATAATTTTGTTGTGCTCATTTTTTTAATGTTTTTTGGGTATGAAAGTGGTGGATTTTTTATGTAATGTCTTTTTTGGTTTGTGATATGATAAAATGATATACTATGTGAATGTGTAGCTTTTTTGAGAACAAGGGAAAACCTCAGGTATCTATGTGGGTGGACTAAAACTAGTACTCTAGAGATCTGGGTGGGTATCGTCCCTTTTTACATAGCTGGATTGATGATTACAACACTAACTAAACATATGAATCATTGAGGGTTGTGGTTTTTAAGACACGTTTTCTGAGTTTTGTGGTTTATAAGCTACAATTACTAAGGTTTGTGGTTTCTAAGCCACATTTCACTGAGACACGAGGTTCTAGGGTCTCACTCGAGCTCGATGAACCGTAGGGGATTTACCCGCAATGATATACTATTCATGATGTGGTGCCTTCTGTCAAAATACAGAGGAAAACATCAGTATGTTCATGTTATTTATTAATATTCTCTTCCATTTTAAAGTATTATTTGTGAAATGGTTTTTCTTTCACTGCTCTTTTCATTTCACTTTCATCTTTTAATGTTTTCCTCAAAAGAGTTTTAAAAGTATGGTTTTAAATAAGCGTGTGAAATTATCTTCTTGATATTATGGCATTGAATCTTTTTAATGGGTGGTATCCTACTGTACATTTGTCTCACACCCTATATATTCCTTTGGGTGTATGTAGACCTTGTTCTTTGTGTATCCCAGGTTGAGGCATCATTCTCGACGATGGTGGTTTGGGTTGTTGATGGTTTTCCCGTGTAGGTCTAACGACCGTGAGTTGAGGAGGTGGCTCCTCATGTTGCATGAAGGTTCAAATATATGTGTCTTTTTTCTTTTCATTGCAGTAATCTTAATTTCTTGGGTTGAATTATAAACATTATGTTTGGTGTAATTTTAAGCATTTTTTTGGTTTGGTTTTCTAGAATTTGTTTATTTTTCATGTTAGTTGTTTTTCTGTCTCTTATTTTGGGTAAACTATTCCAACATGTTACTTTGAATACCTGGGCACTTGTGAAAGCCCGTTGGGATCAGGAATTCCATTTGGTCCATGTTGTGGACCAGGTCGAGCACCAGTTTGGATGGTGACCCGACTTGGTTCATGACAAGAAATGCTGATATCCGATGCATAGTAAGGGTAAACAAGAGAGATACATAAGTATAACATGAATATAAGGGTTTTATAAAATAAGAATAATATTTTTTGATCATAACCTTCATATTAAATATCATAAAAATGAGTATTGGCATAATTAATTGTATTTCATTATACAAGATTCTTTAATAAATCAAGAGCAAAAACCATGGAATCATAACATAAGAATAAGACATGGATGTTTTTGTAGACACATATGCATATAAAATGATTTTCATAGTATCCATGGAATCACTTACAATTCAATTTTAGTAGTATGAGATCACTTACAATTCTATCTTGTTATTAATGTATCACTCACATGACCATTTTCATTGTCATTGTTCCCTCACAAGACCATTTTCGTGGAAAAAGTACATTAATGAACAATGTTCACTCCCATTACATCCTTTTATATATCGTAAGATATAAATATTTACTCAATTAATTTGAGGAATATATAGGACCCACACATCATAGAATGAAAAACTTACATATGTGTGCCATGAGAACAAAAATCATATTAGAACTCATTGAATGAAATGAGTTTCACAAACATCATTGAATCATAACATAACCCATGGAAAGGTAATGGGTTTCGTAAATATCAATCAATAATAAACATAAAACATTTATAGAAATAATAATAATTGTATCATTTAATCATATCCCTATGAGAAAATTGTTAATAAAAAATAATTTTATCTTATGTGGAAAATAATTTTGAGAGATCCCTTGAAAACAATTCTTGAGGAAAATTTCATTTCTAATTTGAAAATGATATCTTTTCTTAAAATGATGCACAATTTTGAAAGAAAAAAAATTTCATTTAAAATAAATTTCTAAGAATATAAGTGTAGATTCAATTAATTAAGTCATCATGATGGAAGAAAATTCCTTTTAGGCTGTATAATTTAATAAAATGTTCTTTTCTTCTAAAAAAGTGAAAATGTTCATTATTTTTAAAATTGAAAAAAAAGGTTCCTTTAAAATCATCCAGTAAAATGTGAGAACCGGTAAAAATGACTTTAAAAATCCATAAGAGAAGAGTGAAAAAAAACATTATTGAAAATATTTTCAAAAAATATTGATGTGGAAGATAAATATTCACCAATAAAGTCTTAAAAAGAAACAATCCCAATTATTGATGAGATTTTGAAATAAATACACATCACGTTATAATATGTAGAATCATGTGACCTATGAAATAAATATAGTTATATGGATATAAAAATACCATTATCTTATGGATTATACTTATAAAATACATTCATTTTACATAAATGAACCACATAGAAGAAACAGGTAAGGTATAAGGCATTTGTGTCACATAAATAAAAGTGAGACAAACTTCCTTTAATACTTGAGTATCTTCAAAATCATGAACCCCGTAAAATAATAACGTAAATCAGAGATTATAATACAATTAAATAGATGAAATTAAATAAATAAAATTTCATAGGTTTGTATATACACCACATGAAACAAGAATGTTGTGAATATGATATCTATATCACAAAAATGAAAAGTCTGATGGAATTCCCCTGGCTTATGTCTTGACTCTCGTTGTACTTATACAAACCTCATGTGTAATAAATGAACCATTATTGTGCATTTGTAAAATAAAAATTCTAATTTATATCATAACATATATGATTCAATTATTATTTTATACTACATAGTTATTAATAGTTCCATGTTAAAGCAACATTTTGGGTACGAACAATATTGTTTATTGTAGGTGTTTTGACTTGTTATTCTTGATCCCCTTGCTTAGATCATGATATAATTATTTACTGATTATAAAACATTATATATATATATATAACATTCATCATATAAATATCTATAAAATATCGATATATGAAATGGAAGACACCGTTCATAATTATGGTTGACCGTATGTGTACATGAACACTATTTTCATTTTCTTATCATTTTGAAAGGATAAAAGTAGATGATATATATATGTGTGTGTGTGTATATATATATATTATAGTAGAATTACTATTTCATAAAATTCATATATGTTTACTAAGACCATCATTAATTCATTCCATGTAAATTGTGAATGAAACACATCGCTTTGAGGAGGTGGTAGTCCACACATCCCCATATGAAGTTATCAAATTTACCGAAAATTAAAAGAATTAAGGTGTGTTTTATATTATAATTAAATTATTATAGATAAATCATAATTATCATAGCTATCATTTAATAGTATAATTTATATCATAATTACAACCATGAGGGGTGGTAATGAGAAAACGAACAATCATCATTTCATAAGGCGGTGGTCCTCTATACACATGAACCATAAGTTCTTCACCTGTTAGAATTAAGTGTATGGGTGTGTAGGATGAACACATAATATAAAATGATATAAATATATATGTTATAATTATTTTATTATATAAACAAGAAAAAAATTACGGGTTTCAGGGAATACATAAAACAAAAAGAATTTTTGATGAACATTACCTCTTTTTCAGGCATCTACATTTGATTTTTACAAAAGGACTCATTTGTTGGATTTTACCCAAGGGAAGGATTATAAGATGAAGGTAATAATTTTGGCAGAATTTTTGGTGATATTTTTTCAATCCAAAGGGATTTATAGGTGTGATGAAAAGATAAAGATATGTACCCTTTTATAAAAGAGGGGAGGGGCCCTTTTGGAAACTCTCAAAATATTATTTTATAATAAATTCAATCTCAATCTAAATACCTAGAAACGGAATTGTTTTCAAATATAGGATGATATAAGTATGTAATATCATCAAACAATATATTTTTGAAATGTTTTGAAATTATTTTAAACCTTATCATTTTCATTAAACATACTTATGACATTCTAATTTTTAATATGGTAACAAAGTTTTTAATATTAAGAGAATGAAATTTTTACATATAAATAATCAATTTGAGCATAATTTGACAATATAATACATTTTACATCATATATAATACCCTTATACTTATTTAAAACTTTATAAATTTTTTATAATTAAACAAAATATTATTTTCAAAAAATAACATAAATTTCAATTTTGACACTATTCATAAAACTAAAGTTAATAAAATCAATCCCTAATATTTACTTCAAAAAAATCATTAAATATACCCATAATATGTTATAATAACTTATAAAATTAATTTATCACATTAATTAAGGTAAAATATGTTTATTTTAATGTTACTAATATCATTTAATTGATTGTTTCACTAATTGAGTAATTATTGAATCATCATTTTGTATTTATTAATTATAATTATAAATTAACTAAAAATAAGAAATAAATTTATATGGTGTATATAAATATTTAATATTCCTTAAAAATATTTATAGTCGAGCATATCTTATATTTAACCCCATATTAAAAATATTATATATGTCAAATTTAGTTATTTTACATTTTGTTTCTCCCATTGAGATTAATAATATTTAAGTCATTTTCATGGAAAAGACTCCATTAAATAATTCGATATTGATAATTATGAGTTTATGATTGAATTAAATTCATCTAATAACATTTTTTCACATCTTTGAATATTTTTTAAAATTTATAATATTATTTTTACCCTTAATTATCTGATTTACCCTTAACCGTGGTAATAAAAATTTATAAAGTTACTATTGAAATTTTCCAAAAAAAGGAACCAATTTAATACATTTATAACTTCTAATTATAAAAATTGAATCCATTTTACATATTTAAATACCTATAATTTTCTGAAATATATTAAAAACTAATCCCGTTAATGGATTGAGAAAATAGGTTTGTAATGTAAAAACGTCTAATAGAATGACATGTTTTAAATCCAAATTTAATGTGAAATTGATTCTCAAAAACTAAATTAAATTAAATGATAATTTTTTATATAATTATACAATATAATACAAAATATAAAATTAAACATAGTAATTTATTTCGATGAAAAATGTGTTTTCAATTAAAATTAAGCATTTTTCATTATTCATCAAAACATGAAACTTATCCCAAAAAAAACAAAAATTCTACCAATTTAAATTTTGATATCCTGATATCAAATAAGAAGTTTATTTTTTCATATAAATATTTTAAATGTGTTAAAAATAATATTTAAAATGGGGTTTCCATTAAAAAGTGGTGAAACTGTCCTTTTCGAAAAGTACCTCTTTTATGAATAAACTTTAATTTTTTTATATATCATATATATAAAACATATAAAATGATTGTTAAAATTTAAATTTAATATATATATATATTTCTTTAATAAAAATAAAAAATAGTTATTTTTTATTCATTGATATAAAAAACACTTGTGCATATTTAAATAATTTTCCAGAAAGACAATTCATTTTATTTTAAAAAGGATTACATTAGTTTATAAAAAATATGTAAAAGAATAATATGTAAAACATAATTTTTTAATTCAGTTAATCATTTTCATACCTTCCATTCTAATAGAAAGAATATAATTTTTCTATTTAAATAATTATAATAATAAAATGACGTGTCATATAAACTCACTGTTGAATTTAAAACAAAGTTAGTCGGTGCGGCATTTAATGCAAGACATAAATGAAATTATTTTTTTTAAACATAAATCATAAGAAAACTAGGGTGTAAAATTTTCAACCCTTAAAATGAATTTCAACCTTTAAATTATTTTGGGTCATCAAATATTAAAGACTTGAATTTTTCATTAATAGAAAAACACAACATTAAAATAATGACTAAAGCATCATTTTAAAAATGGAAATTTAGCAACATAATAGTTACCAAAAGTAGCTAAAAACAAGTTTTAAACATGGGGGCAACCTAGGTGTGAAGTGACAACATGTAAATATAAGAGAAATATAGGTATTAATTTTTGATGGAGAGTGATAGAGAACATGGTTAGGATAATGTCAATGATCATAAATGCATAACCCAATGAGGCCTAAAAAAGGTAATTGATATCATAAAATGTTATGATGATGGAAAAAAATTGAATTTCAAGACTCGTTTCACAATAGTTTAATAATTTTCATGAGAAGATATACTTACTTGATTTTAATATAATCTCACCCTTTGTTGTTCCATGATCAATTTACACTCCATGTCTTATTAAAATAAATAATGGTGAATTTTTCATTACTGAAGAATTTGAAGATCATGTGTTCCATATATAAAATGAAAGGTCATTCCATACAGATTTATTATAACTACACGGGTTAGCAGAAGTTATAAAATATGCATAAATCATCATATGGAAAGATAATACTTAAATATATAAAACGTAATTTGAATTTTTACATAAAACGTTCCATGAATGGTTAACCTTATAATCCTTCCAAAAGATGAAATTACAACACTTTATAAGTAATCTCACTAGATTTCTCAAGAACAGATTAACATTGATCCCCTTTATATCATAAAGTATCTCATTTTTTTCATTTACCAATAATGTGAATACCTTCATCAGGTATTCTCATTAAACATGGAAAGTACCATAAATAGTTATTGAAAACATGAATTGCTTCTTATTCTAAAGATTATTAGATATGTTTATTCCAAAAATGTCATAAACTACATCTGTGGTAGCATAAACCACTTTGTCAACAAATCCTTAATCAGTTTCATGCTAATAAATACCATCCAATTTATGTATTAATATACAACATATCATTATCCAAACATCATTAACTCAATATAATGGAAATTTTAAGGGTTATAATTCTCTGAATCATGTTTTTTCCTAAAATATCACCTTACCACCCAAATCACATTTCATGGTTACCGGTACCATTCATTGTATACTCTAAAACCCTCAAGGAAAAAAACTAAAGTGGACCAGTCATTAGATATTCCATTATTCCATAATGTCATAAAATTAATTATATAACATTATTCTTGAATTACATTACATAAACACTTCAATCACACAAAATTATTCTTAAAAAATTACTCATAATTCATCATCTTATATCTTAGTACCCCTTTCCTATAATATAAAATATTAATCATTTCTTAAGGTTCCTCAACCTCAATCTAATAATTCTTCTTATAGTTAATGTAAATAATATTGTTAGGACATCTCATACCTTGTACATGTCATTTTTAGTCTCTTTATCCTCAGTTGTATAACCAATATGCATACCACCATCAATATTCTATTTATGAGGTTTCTATTTAAGACATTAATTTGAATAATTCATATACCTTACGCATCTGAAACATTCTATGTTAACCATGCTTCTTCTACTTCCTGATATTGACAAAGACCAGAAACGAAAATGTGAGCATCAATTATCATAGTATAATAACACATAATCATGAAAAAATTACTTATATGATTTCTAAATCTAGATACAAAAATTTAAATCTATGATACATTAGGCTTACCCATATGGAAATCCTAAGACATATCCTTTGAAATATCCTAAGGGGTATCAATAATGATTTATCATCCTAGTTTACAAAGTTTGACTAAAAGTTTTAATTGATACCAACTATAACAACCCTATATTAATGTACATTGAAATTATGTCATTTCTCAGAACATTTCATACATTACAAAAACACATTCCAAAAAAACTGTATTAGTTTAGTTCCTTTGGAAACAGGGAAACATACAAAATTTGTCAATAAGACATATAATTAATATCATTCTTATTTAATAATAATTATAATCCTTTTTTATATATCATACATAATTACATTATTTATATCTTGGATAAAATATATATGAGAAAGGGTGATCTCAAATGCTCATTAAGGAAAAATAAGGGAGACACGTAAGCATAATATAAACATAATGGTATGGGAACATTATAATAATATTTTATGATCATAAATTCCATATATGATCAAATAAATTTTACATGTAATAAAAAATGTCCAATAATAAGACTTGAATCATGAGAAAATCAAGTGCATAAACCATAGGAGCATAAAAAAAATATCACATGGAATTTGTGGCAGATAGATAAGCACATAAAATAATTTTCCAAGTAGTCAATAATAAATTCCAAGGATATCCTAGTAGTATTATTTCACTACCTATACCATCTTGGTAGTCATGGTTCACTCGCATGACCGTCTTGTTAGCCTTGGTTCACTCTCAATACCATCTTAACTAACAACATCCTTTAATAATTCAATTTTACTCACCTTCCCATCCATTTATATTTCACGAGATATAAATATTTACTCAATGTATTTGAGGGGGATATATGACCAACCCATCACATAAATAAAACCATAATTATGTATTCCACAAGAATATAAATCATATCAGAACTCATAAATTTAAATTGGTTACGGAAACATCATTCAATCACAACCTAAACCATGGAAATAAAATTGGTTTCATAAATATCATTCCATCATAAAAATATAAAATGCTTAAAAAGAATAATAATTTTGTAATGTAATACTATCTCAAGTAAAACATGACTAAAATAAAATAATTATATCTTAGAAGGAAATTAATTTTTACAGTTCCCTTGAAATTAATTATTTAGGAAAATATCCTTTCAACTTTGAAAATGTTTTATTTTTTTTAAATGACTCAAAATGTTCAAAGAAAACAATTTATTTGAAAATACCCATGTAATATTATAATTTATATTCAAATATTTATGTTATTTAGAATGTGTAAAATTATTTTCATTCTATATATGTTAACAAATTCTTTTTATTGAAATAGTCTCAAAGTTCCTAATTTGAAAAACGACAATAAGATTATTTTTGAATCATGTAGTAAAAATTAAAAATGGGTAAAAATGAATTTCAAAATACATAGGATAATACTAAAAAAATTGAAATAATTTTTATAAAACATTGTCATGGAATAAAAATATACCCCCGTGGAGACTTAAATAGAAATAACACCAAATATTAATGAGATTTTGAAATAAATAATCATCACTTTATAATCAGTTGAATCATGTTCCCTATTAAATAAGGACAATTATTTGAATATTAAAATACCATAATATTATATAGAAGACTCATAAAAGGAATTCATGTTTAGAATATACACCACATAAATAAAATAAGTAGTGTAAAAGGCATGTGTCCAACATGAATAAAATAGAGACATAAGTCCCTTAAAAATTGAGTATCATTAAAATCATGAACACCATAAAATTATAACATAAATTTGTAATTTTAATACAATTAAATTAATTAAATTAATAATATAACATGTCATTTTTCAGTATATACACCACCCCAAAGAAGATAGTGGCATATATAACATGTATCTCACGAAAATAACAAGTGAGATGAAATAGCATTAACTTGTGTCTTTACTCTCATATTATTCATAAAACACTCCAGTATAATATATATATATATATATATTTATTATAAATATATTAAATAATCATATTAAGTTATATAATACCATATGTGGGCCACTTATGACTTTATATTACAAATTTCTTAACATTGTCATGTTAAAGCAATATTTAGGGTAATAACCATTTTTTTATCGTGCTTGTTTTGACTTTTTGTTATTGATCCAATTACATAGATAATGATTTAATTATTTCTAGAATATAAATAAATATTTTTATATCATAAATATTAATCACATAAAAATATATTAAATGTTGATAAATGAAATTGAATACACTATTCATGGATATGGTAGGCCATATGTACGCATGAACATTGTTTCCATTTTTTAAATATCCAAAGGAATAAAGTAAATGAAATATATATATATATATATTATCATTATTATTTCATATATTATATATATATTTACTAAAAAAACCTTAATATGTTTCATTTAAAGTGTGAACAAATCATATCACTTTGAGGAGGCGGTAGTCCACAAACGATGTTATAATATTTACACAAAATGAAAATCATGAAGGCATGTTTTATATAATAATTAAAAAATCATAGATAAATCATAAATATAATTTATATAATATAAAAATTGAGTTTATTTTATAATTCCCACCATGGGTGGTGGTAAAGGAAAAACAAAAAATCATCATTTTGTGCGGCGGTGGTCCGCCGCAGACACGAACAATAAGTTTGTTACCCATTATATGGAAGTGTATAAAATTGTAGTTTAAACCCTTAATATAAAAACATATCAATATATTTAGTATAATATGGTTACTATATAATCATTATATAAAAATAAACTAGAATTTTTAAGGAATAAATAAAACAAAAATTCTCGTTGACGAACGTGACCTCTTCTTTGGGTTTCTCCTATTAATTTGCACAGAAGGACTTCTTTGGTTGGATTTTTACCAAATTATGGAATATAAGAATAATTTAAGAATCATTGGAGGTGGTTTTTATAGAATTTTTTCAGATCCAATGGAATTTAGAGGTGTGAATAAAATATAAGGAGAGGTTCCCTTTTATAAGAGAAGAGAGGGGATCTTTAGGAATCTCTGAAAATATTAATTTATAATAAATTCAAACTCAATAAAAATACCTAAAAAAGGATATGTATTTGAAGATAATATGAAACAAGGATTTAATCTCACCAACAAAATAGATTTTATATTTTTTTTTATTATTTCATACTTATCATTTTGATTAACCCTTAGTTAAAGCATTTTAATTTTAACTATGGAAACAATTTTTTTAATATTATGATAATGTAATTTTTTACTTATAAAGTATAAATTAGACCAAAAGTGGACACTTTAAGATATTTTAGACCATATATAATCCCCTTTTACTTATTTAAAATTTTTATGAGCTTTTAAATAATTTAATAATACATTATTTTCATAAAATTTATAAGTGTCAATTTTTACAATGTTCCTAACATTGAATTTAATAAAATAATTCTAGTAAGAATGCAACAAAAAATAATTTAATAAACCACTAAAATGTTATTTTCACACAAAACATCATGGATCACATTAATTAAAGAAAATTATATTTTTTTAATATATATAATATCATTTATTTAATTGTTTCATTAGTTTATTAATTACTATATCATCATTTTGTAATTATTTTTGATAATTATTTCTTCACTAAAAATTTAAAAAAAATATATGATGTATATAAAAACTATATCTTTCTGAATAATATATATTTTTGATATTATATTCTATTTTACTCCATATTAAAAATATTATTTACTTTAAAAGTTAGAGTGTGAAATTTTGTCACTCCCTTTGAGTTTAATAATATTTCAGTCATTTGGAAAAATTCCCATTAGATTATTCAAATTTTATCATTATGTGTTATGTTCGAATTAAATTCTTCCAATAACATTTGGAAAGGTTTTAGTATAGTTTTATAATATTTATAATTTAATTTTAACCCTTAATTAGCCAGTTTACAATTAATTGTTGTAATAAAAAGTACTTAATTTACTATTCATATTGTCCAAAAAACTAAAAGGGACCAATTTACTAAATTTGGATCTTCTGATTCCAAACATAGAATAGATTTTTAATATTTCAAAACAGACAATTTTCATAAATAAATTAAAAATTAATCATGTTGATGGATCAAGAAAAAGTGTTTCTAAAGTAAAAACATACAAAAGAATGACATGTTTTTATATCGAAATTAAATGTGAACTTTATTCCAATAACCTAAATTGGATAAAATGAAAAAATATATTTAATTATAAATTATGAAAACCAATTATATAATTAAAAACTATAAATTATTTCGATAAAAAATCTATTTTAAATTAAAATTTAGTATTTTTCTGTATTCATAAAAACATGAAACTTATCAAAGAAAATTACCAAAAATTAAACCAAAGACAATTTTCATATCCTGATTTAAAATAATAATTTAATTTTTGAAAATAAAAATAATAAATGTTTCAAATATTATATTTAAAATTCATTCTCCATTAAATGTTGGAAAAATTATCTATTTAGTTAAATTCTTCTTTTATGCATAAAATTGTATTTCTTCTTATATCATTTATAAAAAAATACATTTGATAAATGTTAAAAATTAAATGGAATATTATATATTTATATTTCATTATTATAATTACAATAGGGTGATTTTTTTTATTTATTGATATAAAATAGAATTGTGCATATTATAATAATATTTCATAAAAAACTTTCTCTTTTAATTTAAAATGATTTACATTCATTTATAATTAATTTTAGTAGAATTATGTGTAAAACATATTTTAATAATATAGTTTATCATGTTCATATCGTCCATTTGAACATCTAAGCAATAATTTCCTTATTTAAATAACTATAATAATAAAATTATGTGTTGTAGAAACTCATTGTTGCATATAATGAAAGCTACACCATTGTTGTGTGTAATTCAATACATCAAATAAATAAAATTGTTATAATTATTTTTAAAAATATATATCAAATAAATCTTAAGGTGTTACAATTGGGTTCACTCTATATTCCATCATGCCCTTAGTAAAGGTTCACTCCTTAGAATTTCATTGTGGAAAGAGTCACTTATTGAATCGAATTTACTTCCTATTCTAGTCCTTCTTATCACATGAGCCATCCATATTTTCCCAATGCATTATAGGGATATATAATTTTTGGCCGACCCTTCACATAATGAAAATTATAAATACGTTTTACAAAATATCCTAAAAAATACAACGTATCATAAATAGTGGAATGTAACTGGGTTTCATAAATATTTCACCATTATATCATAACATAACTTGTGTAAATGAAATGGGTTTCCAAAATGATTCATAATAACATAATTTTATCATGGAAATTAAATGGGTTTCATAGAATAATTCTTAAACCATCACCATCATAATAAATCCAAATAAGGAAATTATATTTTATCATTGGATTATAACTATATTAATGAAAAACTATAATAAATGGATATTAAAATCGATGAAAAAATACTTTAAAAGTTAACTTTTACATTATTTGAGTAAAATAACCTTTTTAATTTAAAATCACTTATTTAAATTCTAAAAATTATCATAAAAATAAATTTTTTTTGTAAAAATTACCATGGAATATTTAATGTTATAGTCCAAGAATTTATTTTTCTTGATAGTGGGAAATTAAATTCCATCTATGTATGTTAAAAAACATTCCTTTACCATTTTCTATTAAATGTCAACAGTACCACATTTAGAAAACGAGATGAATATTCTTTTTAAACCATTTTTAAAAAAGTAAAAAATGGGTAACAATTTCTAGAAAAATCATATTAAACTATTTAAAACGTTCATAAAAATATATTTATAAAATAGTGACAAGGATAAAAAGGGATTTTTGACAAAATAGAGATATAATGTTGATTTTTCATAAAACAATTATTTCAGTCCCTTAAGTTATTAAAGAGCGAAAAATGAAATAAAAAACATATTATCTTGAAATAAATATAGGAGAATAATATATATGACATTTATAAGAGGTAGATCATGAAATATCATCATCCAAAACCTAATCATAAATAATCTTAGTAAATAATGAAATTGTTACACAAACCCAATACCATGAGTTAAAATTGATTAAAAAGAAATTTAACCTCCTATATAAAAAATTAAATTTAATTTAATTATATGAAAAATTAATATAATTCCTTATAATATCATATAGGATCCAATTATAACATTTTTAAACCTTTATTAGTAATTTATTTTTAAAATCATTATTTCTGGGTGTTAATTATTTCGTTTTTAATTAGAAATTTTTTTTAAAAGTTCTGGTCCTTATATTTTGATCAGGGTTACCTAATATCCTAAATTTAAATCATGATATAAATATAATAAATATTAATTATATATATATATATTCAAATATAAAATATAGTTATACAAAAATAAATTTCACCCTTCATGAAGAGAGTAAGTCATATATACGCATGAACAATGTTCTCACTTTTTGAAAGAAGGAATAAAAGAATGTTAAATAATAAATTACATTTCTATAATCATTATTATATCATATATATCAGATATATATTCATTAAATATATTCTTATTACCATCCATGTAAAGTGTAAATGAAAAATTAATCGCATCGCTTAATGGAGCAGTAGGTCACATGAAGGCATGGGTGATGTTATCACATTCTAATGGATTAGAAAGTAAGAAGGAAGAGATGATATTATAATTATATCAGAAAAAATATTTCATAAATATAATTTATAATAATTAAAACCTATATAATAACCATCCATGAATGTTGGTGATGTAAAACGAATTTTATCGATATGTAGAGGTAGTACTCCACATGTATCTACAAGTAATGATTTCACAAACCATTTGATGGAAAATGGGTGGATATTGATGGTTAAATAATCATATTATAATTATTCTATATTTTTTAAAATTATTTTATTATTATAAAATTATTACCATTAATTTATAGGTGGAATAAGAATAAATAAATTAATAGCGGTCTGGTTAATGATTACATCTTCGTCGGTATGCCTCCTTTAGATCATATCTTAAGGACCCTTGGAATGATGTTTTAAGAAGACAAAAATACTATATTCATTGATTTTGATGTTTATAAGAGAACTATATAGGTTTTAGTCATTATAGAAGGCTCAATGTAGTGTAAATAAGAGAAATTTGGGGTGTCCTTTCATAAGTGGGGGAGAGGACACAGTTGGAAATACATAAAATAATAAAATTTTATAAATTAACTGATGAAACCTCCTTCCAAATGGACATAAATTTTAATTTTGGATAGGATGATATATAAATATGTCCATGCAAAATGATTTACAAAATTTTAATTTGAAATTCGACCCTTTTATCTTTCTTTAACCCCCTGATAAACCTGTTGTAAGCTTAACCACGGTGATTTTTTTAATATTTTTATATTCATTATGAAAAAATATAAAAGTTGATGAATTAAATAATTTTTAATTCATTATTAAAAATTTTAAATCTATTGAATGAAATTAAATCTATAAAATTAGGATAAAGTTTTTTTAGAATAAACTATTAAAACATCGTTAAAAATAGTTTTTATAAAAAAAATTCAAGTATAAAATATTTTTATAATAAAAACACATAAAATTAATTAAAATGACAATAATTGGATTATTGACAATGTAAATGAACATATTTTAATGATGAAAAAATTTTAAAAGAAATTTTATTCAAATTCTTTAAATAAAAATACTGTTTTTGATAAAAATCATTATTTTTCAATATTCATTAAAAATTTAAAAATTTCAAAAAATTATCACAAAATCTATATATGATAATAGAGACATGATTATTTCAAAATTATGTTCAATTTTAAAATAAATTTTTAAATATTGGTAAATATTATTATTATGTTTTTCTCACAAAAATTAATATAAACCATTTATGAGGAAAAATGTATTTAAACAAATAGTTCCCATGAAAAAAACATAGAAATTATATATATATATATATTCACATTATTTATATATTTATAAATATTTTTAAAATTTGGTTATTCCTATTCATACTTCTATTTTAACATCTAGGTTATAACTGTATACTGTATTGTGGTTCATTAATACATGGGGTTGTGCGTACCACAAGATATTGACAAAATCAAATTAATTTAATGTTAAATATATCATAAAATATTAGGTTACTACAAATTTTAAAAATAAATTATATGAAACACTTAGAAAAAGGATATTTTTTAAGGGGAGACCTGGTCCACACCTCAAGATTAATTTTAGTCGGAGTTAGGATAACAAGAGTTTGGTAAAAGTAGTTTACAACAGAGATCAAAATGGAGATTATCTTCTATTTATTTATTTAAAATTCATTTTAATTGATATAAAAACTGTGTACACACATGAATAAAATGACTTATGGACAATCCTTGGTGTTGCTGAAATCATTATTTGGATGAAAAAAAATTAACTTCTCATTCATCTACACATTAAAATTGGATCTCTTTTCAATTTTGAAACAAAAAAGTGATCACAATAAATGATTTACTTTTTGGTGTAATTGGTTGTAATAACATCATAATAAACTATGGATTAATTTTGACATTCAATGAAACTTTTATTTTCACAATGATGGGATTCAGTTTTGGGTGATCTACTTGATTCAAATTAATGTTTCATTTTCTTGAGAGTGTATTTTGGAATCATCACAAATATGTGAAATTGAAAATAAAAATTTAATCAATGATAAATCCTCTTATTCATCCAATTGATGATTCCTACGTCCTGTGTGTTTTATTTTCTTTGGTTATACAATTTTTTCCAATTCATTAAATTATTTCATACATACATCCATGCTATGGGATTTATATAGAGTTATAAGTCCCTATTTTCACTTTAATTTTTATTCTTTAATATTGGAATGCATAATCAAATACCCATCCATTTGGGTTAAACACTCTACTCTTCATTGTTTTAGTGTTGGTAGGAATCTATTTTTTGAAAAAAAAATCCTTTAATGATAAGGAATCAATATAAATATCACATTAAAGTATTCATTTTCTTCATATCTTCTTATATGAATATGATTAATAAGGTCTGATGGTAGAGAAAAACATATAATAAGTTTTTGGAATGGGTTGAATATTTTTATAAATGTTCTTAATCATAAGATAATATTTAAAAATTATTTTAGGTGGTATGATTTCAATTATTAATGTAGTTTAATTTTACATAAACCACATAATTCTGCCTCCTTGTCTTGAATCCTAGATATTATGGTGAATAAACCATTTATATTTTATCTAATAAATAATTCATGGTATTCTAGACCCTCTATTAAGTACGATTTAAATAATTTCCATATGGGTTAATAATTCAAACATATTAAGAGGTGTCTATGTATGTTATATCAGAAAAATATTGAGGAACATTTTATGAAATCTATGAGATATCATTATCAATATGATGTGTATTAATCTACATAATATGATTTTAAAAATAATTAAATAAGGAGTGAAAATTCCAATGTAAATAACTAAATGAAAGATAGGTTAATTCAGTGGGAAATCGAGGACTCCTAAAAAATTCTGGTGATTATTTACAACATATAATTCCCTTACTATGTCTAAAGCCAATTATTTTATAATCTGTATGGCTTTTATCATTACAATATCTATGTTCATAGAATTATTTTATACTAGTGCTTCAAAATATTTTTTTTCAAGTCGTAGACCTATTAAAAATTAAATATAAACTAATTATTCATGTCATGTAGTCTCTTTTGGAATAGTAAAGAAGAAAGAGAAAGGATTTAGATATCCCATATATGTGATAATGAACTATGATATTGAAATCTCTTGAAATCATTTTGTCTTTTCCATGAATATATATTTTCATATTTTGGGAATAGACAATATGATCAAATTCATTCCATATATTGATTTCTCATATTTTATTATATAATCTACTTAATATGAATGATGTTATGATAACTTTTATGGTAAATAGGATAATATGTAAGGTAGGGATGGACACACTCTTATTTACAATAAGGAATTAGATATTTAATCTTCTTATAAGATATATTTAATAGAATTCATTGATTAAATATCCATCTATGCTTATAATGTTTTTTAATAATTTTCTAATATTATATATGAATTTCCATCTAATATGAAATCAGAATTATAGATCAATAAGTATATATAGAAGATAATTATTTTTATTCATACTATAGTCCCATTTCAATGATTATGTAACAAAATTTGCAATTTTATGATCTTAAAGCTTAAGGGTTTATTCATCTTAGCATGTCACCTTGGTCAACCCATTTATTATTCATTAAGAATGTTACAGGGATATTGATCCATTATGTTGACTATTAAAATAAATAATAGGATTCCATTTAAAATAATTCCCATATCCTTTCATTAATTATATTTTTTACCAAATAATATGTGTGAGATGGTTTTTGTAAAAGAATCTCGGGTCCAAGTACAATGAATTAATAGTGTATGTGAAGAAAAGTTTTAAGACAACTTTTTAAATTAGTTGAAAACATTTTGAATATATGCTAATACATTTTATACTCACTAATAATATAATATAATTCCTATAATTATTTAACTTCATATCAATATATATAAATAAATATTTTTTCAATGGTATTTCGAGATGAAGATTTTATTTATTACAGTTCAATGTAGGAGCATGAGTTGAATCTTTAGATATTATTGAGAATGATTATAAAACTTGATTTATGTTAAATTCTCAATGATTCATTTTTTGAGTCAAGAAGATAAATTATTATGCCATTCATTTATAAAATAATTCATATAAGTATATTCTAATATGATATATGTTTTTATCACTTGGGGACTCAAAATAATTTCATCGAAGTACTAAGAATATTTGGATATGTGTGATATTAAAAGTGGATTTTCTTGTAATTTTACAAAGTTGGAATCACCCTAGATATGCTTTCCCATAAATGGATTTAGATTATATAGATCATGGAATCATATAATTACTTTGGTGATATAATAGAGGTCTGACACCCATCTCTTTTTTTATCTTACCAAAACATGATAAATATTATACCATTTACTATGAAATTTAGGGTACATGTTAATAATGTATTATCATTTATAATAATCACACAATAGATTATGATTATTTCTTGTTATTTCCAAATAATAAAATTTAGTCACCGAATTATTGTTTCACTAGGATTGTTGAAACTACAATGAGAGGGGGTGGTGAATAAGTATAGTCCAAATATACAAATTTAAATGTATTTTTCTTTACCTATAAACCTATTAGGATGAATGGATCTCACAATATTTTCTATCCTTGTTTTTACAAGAATGAAATATGACACGGAAATAAAAAAGTAAGTATATATCCTTGATCTAGTATTCTATACACCAACTATGTTATGTGCACGACACCAATCAGTAAAATAAATCACCCACTTGCAATATTTAGACTCTAACACTAACCCATTTATCACCTTTAAATAATATATTTACATGGATCCTTTTCAATATTGGTCAACTGTGTATGCTCCTTAATCCTCTAGAAATATTGAAAGTGATCATGTCTCTTGAATCTATAGTAATCAAGTGGATTTCTCTTGAAAAATAATCTCAAGGATGCATATCTTCTTTCATGATCTTGAATAATATTTAATAGGTTAAATTCATTCCTATATCCCATTATCCATTTTATTTTATTATTATTAAATACATTATATAATCAATAAATGTAGTGTTAAATTTACATTATAATTCTCTTCAATACTCAAAAAAAATCACAATAAAAACATCGTTATTAGCTCTCTTTTATTCAACTCTTCTATGTTTCCTCTTCTCATAAACTACTATGAGAACTCACAGGGTATATTGTTTTCAGTTTATGAATATGAAATATATATAATTTATTCCATTCCAATCCCATCATTTAAAATTTAATTACTCTATATCTAAAATTCTCATTCAAACTTATTAACAATATTAATTTAATTATTTTTTATTTTTTATAATTAATTCCACTTTGAAAACTATATAGAATATATTCACATTCATTCTTCACTAAATATTTCATTGTTTATATAATTTTGTTTCTTTAATATTGACTTAACATTTCCATAATGATCACCTCTTATTTATCTTTTATGCATGGCTCTATCCACCACCTGATCTCCCACGATCTTCATGGTATTATTTCTAATAATTTCATACAATATCCACATCTCATTAAAATATGATGAAATGCATGTTCACATGAATAGAAATTTTATTTTGGTGAAATATCAACTAATTCAAAAAAACATTCTTTATCACCAGTATGTAGTTCTTACTTGAATAATCCTTGTGGAATGGTTCCTTTCCCATGGAACAATCACATTACACTTCTTTAATCATAAACATCAAAACCTTGTGATTGATTCCTAAATTACCCACAAGGAATCATGATCTTTATTTATTATCTAAAATCTTAGTATCATCTATATTATGGTTTATAATTCCCCTAGAATATTCATTTCAATCTCTCTCAGTGGTATAATATATTTTATATAGACATATAAATCATTAAATTGATATCTTGTTCCATCAGATATGATCTTATGTATACTTAAGAGTTATATTTCATATTAATTCAAACATCATAGTGAATATTGTGAATGCCAATTTTCATCTTATGTAGGCACTAAAAACTCAGACATAAAACTACAAATACCATTAACAGTTATTACATATACCTTAAACTTTATGATTTATAATTATGTAGTATTGAAAAATCTTACATATCAAATTGAAAATGTTACATATCAATAAACATATATTACATATCTTAGTAAAATATTTTCCTGTGATACATATCAATACTCTTAGATATATTCCATATCAGTGGAAGAAATGTACATACCATTAGTGATATATTACATATCATATTTTAGAATTATTATTACATTCTAAATTATTGATCTAGAAGTGCATACATATAATATAAATTTCTAAATTATGGAAAATATGATAATAAAAAAATATCAAGATTTCTCCCCTAATATCAAAGTTCAGTTTTGAATATTCTAAGTCAATTTAATGTCAATTATAAATCCATAAAAAAATTTATAATGTTATTACACTTCCTAAAATCATTTCACCTCATTTTCCATGGAATTTAGAACATAATTAAATTCCATTAGACTCAAAAAATCATTAAAAGTAACTTCCATCCACATCAAATTTCCTCATATATTTTTCAGCCATAAATTAAATTGAGAAAAAAATATTTTTAAAAATTATTCAACTACCTCAAACTATTCAACTCATATTCAAACACAACATTTTCCAATATTCATCAAAATAAAATATTGTTCATGTTATAATTTATGTGATGATTCTCCACAAATTTCTTCCTCAACAACTCATTAATAATGTTAAATTTTCATTTTCATTTCATAATGGATCTATTATAACCAATATAATATAATAATCTTAAATATGGTAATATACATAATTGTAAGTCTTCCATTAACCTATCCATAACTATTGTCTTTTGTTTCAATCTTCTTCCAATCTTATTTTCTCAAGATATTCTGACATTATTACTTATTGAAAACAAACATAACACCAATACTAACAAAGGGTAAAAAAATATCCCATTTTGATTTGTTTTCAATAACCATAATGAAAATTAATGTTAATATGTTCTCATTACATTTTATTCTCACCGCTTTATTGGAAATAAATAAAAAATATGAAAAAAAGTTTATGTTATAATTTAATCAATAATAACTCTATGTGAGAAATAACTGGTGTAGAAAACATGTGTGACATATCAAAATTCAAACACTTTTAATTCATTTCCATGAATTTTTAAAAAATAATCTCAATAAATAACTTTTTGATAACATAACATATCCCCTTTAAAATTAGATCAATTCCTTAAAATATATTTAGAGAATATGCGCACACAAATCATCAATGATATATTTGAAGAACCATAAAAAAAATTACTGATTTATATAAAATTAAATACTTGGTATCTTATCTAACTCCCCCCTCAATGGGAACACTCCATCCAAAAATTCACAAAATATTATTACTTCATAAAATATGAATCAGGATACCAATTATTATATCCCATCCATGATGGAAACTTATTCATATTGTAAATCATTCAAATATTGTTTATAATTACACCACAAATTTTTTGTGTATCACCTTTAACTCTCAGTAAAATGAAGAAGGACAAATATATATATATATATATATATATAAGGTTAAGGGTCAACATATAATTATTAAAAAAATGTAGAGAACTTTTAAAACTAATAAAATAGGTAACCGACTAAAATTAAGGGAAATGCCATCAAGAAACAAGACACAAAGGTTATTGTGATCTCATAATTACAAAGGGAATAAAACATCAAGGAAAAAACCAAGAAAAAGCCTTATCACCCCCTTTCAAGATAGGGAAATAATGAGATTATTAAAAATCCTGAGTCACCCACAATTCTAATAATTTGAACTATATTTCTCCTAAATAATATAGCAGAGCATCTCTCCAACCAACACAAACATGTGGAGGTGAACGAGAAGAATTTTTCTATCATACCCTTCCCTCATTAAATCCACCTGCCAAACAAAGCATGTAAGGAAATCACAATAATTTCAAATTAATCTACTGAAAATCCCAGATAAACATGGTAATTTTTTAATCTAATGGTTCTCATCCATTAGTAAAAAGTGATGACATATTGATGAATGATGGGTTTCATCATATCTATCCCTCTTTCGAGGACGCCCACCCATTGACACCTTCAAAAACCAGCATGACTATCCAAATGAGATGAGGAAGATACTAGTTCATGAATATAAATTTGAATCCTAATGATAAATAGAGATAAAAACCCCAAAAGATCCAGTTAAACCATTTAAATAACACTAGAAAGGAGGACAATCCAATTTCTACTGCTGATCAGAGGACCATCAATAGTAATACCTACAATAATTTTTCATGTGAACCACCACCATAAATCAATGAACATAATCTAAACCAATGAAAATACTACAAAAAATTACTGAAGTATGAATATCACCTCTTCACTACCTAACATCACATCCATACAAGATTAATTCGCCACCTAGTTTTCAAATGTTGTTTCCCTTGTAGACCTTGATCTTTGGAAAGCGAGCATCACCCAAATGTCGAAAACTACCTCTTAAAAGTTCCAAAAACCATAATATGATTATCAATCAACATCATGGGATCCTAGATCTGAACAAATCCATATATTGGGTAGTTTTGAAATATTATATGAAAAAAACCCAATGAAATTAGTGGTAAAATATTTATGGATATGGAAGAAGAAAAAATATTTAGTGAAGCTTGAATCAAAGAATAACCCCTCGATCTTGAGACAATGGGCTATGAATATAAAACCACCCTTAGGTACCCACTTGTGTGATAGAGGGGATTAACATCGAGATTTTTATTCGGAGACCCTAAGAGGTGGAGAATCCTTTGTGGGAGATCTAAGACCCATCTCTTCTATTGGAAAATGAGGTTGGCCTTAAGATAAATAGAAATATATATATATGTGTGATTACTGGGGATATTAAAAACAATTGTTGAAATTAAAATGGATGATATTTTCTTATAAAATAAAAAAATCCTTAATTTTTAACACTATTATTCAGTGATCTATTAATTATTACTTCATATTTATTAAAACTTTAGTCTCCATGGGAAGAATAGTCTATTTACTACATGAAACAGACTCCTTTTATGGAATTTCCTTCATATTATCAACCATGAGAACACAAAACCTTTTTAATTAAATATTTATATTATTTAATATTGATTCTTAATGTATAATTATGTCCACCAAAAATTTTGATATTTGAATAAATTTCATTTATATTCTATGTAGCTTATCAAGAACCCATATTTCATCATTAATTTTTTTTATGTACAATTGGTTAACAACCCAAAATTTTATAAATAAAATTTTACCTTTCTTATAGTAATGCCATAATAAAATAAAATCACATTGCGAAACTTAATTACACATCATTCTTAAATGAACTACTATGTGACCCCTAAACATAAATTTCTCACTTTTTTGTTTTGAATTTTTAAATTATGACATACACAATTATGATTAGTAAGATGTCTGAAGTGCAATAGGAAAAACATAATTTTTGGTGAAGAGAAACCTACCCTTATGAATAGTAACCTTCTCTTATGAATATTAATATGACCCATATAAATAGTAAATCATCCAAAATAATAGAAACCTCACCCATGAATGTATAAATAAAATTTATCCATCTTATAAGTGACAATATGAGCATAGTAAATGTATTGGAGTTTTTATAAGTCATAAATAATTAATTTTAAATAATTAATTATTTAAAAAGAAAATTTATTTTCCCAAAATTTGTTCATAAATTAAAATTTTTATGTCTTATGGATTTAATATAACTTTATAATATGTTATTTAATTTTTTAAAGCATTATAAAATTAGATTAAGTTTTAAAATCTGTATTTTTCAAGTAAATTATGGTTTTTAATAAAAAATAAATTGGTTATAATAAGATAATTATTATGGAAATATTGATTATATTTTTGGATTCTACACATCATAAAATCATTTGGGTTAATTTTTGGGATTTTTATGAAATACGTTAATTTTTTATGAATAGTGAAATTAAATAATTTACAAAAATACTAAATAAATGAATTTCTACATCCTTCTTCAGTCATGGATGATGTAAATAGATATTATTTCAAACTCACATGCACTTCATACTATTTTAGTAACAATTTTCCACACTATTCCTTTTCTTGTAAATAAATAATAAATTAATGAATATAATATTAAGAAAATCATCCTCCCCTCAAATATAAATTCCACCCCTCACACCCTCGTTTCTTCACACATCTCATGCTTCAATACTCAACTAAATTATACACAAATATTCCCCTAATATCCTTCCCCACAACCATTAGTACTTGTTATCCTCAAAAGAAAAAATACTCTCCCATAATGTGGCTCTCAAAGGAGATAAACTCATGAGGTAAATTCCTTTTTTCAAATATTTTATTTTCATTAAATTTACTTTCTTTTATTTTTTATTACTAACCTAGTTTCACCAAAATGGTATTATAACACTATTAACATAAAATTAGTGGACTGATTTTATTCAAATGGTATATTTCATTCTAATCTCACCTTCCCTCTCCTTTTATATTGTAAATGAAAACACCATCTGAAATGTGTTAATTTATCACATTAAAGGGGGACGAGTTTTCAATTTTCACTACCATCTTAGTGAAAGTTCATGAAACAATTTTAATAGTTGAACCATTTAATTATATATTTATTTTATCTTATTTTATGTCATGTAATCCTTATACACTCATGATATAATATAATAATACAAAACAAGATAGTTATGATAAAAATCACCAAATTAATCCAAGCGTTTATCATTCAAATTTTAACTAATAACTCATCCACATAGTATATAAAAAATTAATTAAAAGATAAAGTAAAATTTATTAATATCATTAATAACATGTAATATAAATTCTGTATGTTTATCCATGTTTCAAATGAAACATCCATTCATGAATACAAGTGAACCGTTTATAAAATCAAAGAAAATTAACACTCACGAACCATGAATTTAAACTCTATAACACATCCAAAGGTTTATAAAAGAACCTAATAAAAACATAATTAATTAAATTCATGTAATAAAGGCTTTGTAATTGTTAATTAGTTGATCTAATCTCATTATACATGACTTTATGGTGATGAAGTGTTAAGACATAAGGTAATGAGAAATTCTCGAACCCAACTCTCTTTCTTTGGGATTTCCCTCTTCATAACCTTTTAAGTATGGATACACCTTAAAATAAATTTCTAATTATTGTATTACCTTTTTGGGGATATAGATTTTTTCTAATTGATTTTATTAAAAATCCATTGTTTTCAAAAATAACACTTCTTTAAAATAAACAAACCCTTTTTACTTCTTGAAGATTGTTTCACTCTTCACTCAAGGATAATGGTTATATGTCAAGAATGATATTCCCATTTATTTTGGGAACAAAATTTTTATGAATGTATTCTTTATGATGTGAAACCCATTTCTTTCCATGTATTATTTTATGTTCATGTTTTACATATTTTCTATGTGGCATGAATGATAATGTAAATGTTATGATGTGATGGGTGAACCTATAATTATATAGCGCAATATGAATCTTTAAATGTGATGGGTGAACCCCAGATTATATAGATCTTCAATTAATTGGGTCATGTGATGGATCTCATGAGTTAAAGTGAAATTATATGTTAAAATGATGATATATTTTTTCACATCTATGGTTGGTAGTTAATTAGTATGACATGGTGTTTCATTTTTATGTACTCCCACATTCCATGCTATTATAAAAATGATGTAATGATTATGATCACCCCATGTTACATTGTTTCAAGTTCTTATCATTCTACGTACTTGGATTTTAGATCACCACCTTTTAATGTATATCCTCATGTGGCAACTTGTATTAAAGAGTACAAAATGTCTAATAAGAATATAGAGAAGAAGGAATAAAATAAATGTTTATGCTTTATGTTGTAAATGTTATGTATGGTCATAGATTTCCCAAGAAATTAATAATTTGTATCCAGATTGGGTAATTTATTTATATTTTTATCATTAAAATTATGTAGAAATAATTTAAGAAAAGCAGGGTCATTATAGTGGGAATTAGAGGAAAGGTTTAGTTAATTTGGGAATTAGGATTAGTGAACACTAGAGAAAACCTCTAGTATGAGACTAAGTACAAATATGCACAAAAGAGAATTTTCTAAACCTAGGTACCCCATAAGATATCTTTTAGTGTAAATTGAAAAAATTAATAAGTTATTTAATCATGACTCGTTTCCTTATGTTTAGTTCTAACCTTTTCTATTTTAGAAAATAATGGGGAACAAGAGAAACCATTCCAACAAAGCATGAGAGGGTCAATACAATGATTGCCCAAATGACATCCCCAATACATTGGGAGGTGGATTTCAAAATTTCATGGTGATGATTACATAAACGTCTCTGTTTATGAACAATAACCAGAATAATGTAAAATTTTCTCCTTCACCTAAGACGGTTAATAAACTATCGATTGTTTTATATGGAAATGACCATCGACGTTTAGTGGAGCTTCTGATCCACTAGTTTTGGAAGATTTGGTCAACTCCAAAAATAATATAATTTCATTTCTTCACTATTATAATATGGATAAGGTTATTCTATCCATTTATCATCTCGATTGAGAGGCCAATCAATGGTGGGATTTGATTAAGAACACTAAGACGTGTGACAAAAATGAAGATATTGAATGTGAAGACTTTATGATCAGGTTTCTTAATAATTATTTCAAAATAAATCTTCATAAAAATATAGATATATAATTAATAGATAATAAGGAAAAGTTAGGAGAATCTATCATGACCTACAAATAAAATTTCACAAGGATTCCAGGGTATGCTTTAGGTTTTGTCATCAACAATGATAAAAATATTGATAGATTATTTAGTGGGTTAAAACCACACCTTCGAAAGGCTCCTGAAATTCGAGACTTTGAGAGTTATGAAGAATCTGTTCGATGTGATCTCAATGTAGTGATAGTGTTTATAGAATGGTCCCATAGATATGGTGATAAGAAAATAAATGTGGAGTTTCAAGATGGAGGATCTAATGATAAAGGAGGGATGAAAACTGGACCGCCTGTATGCCTAAAATATTGAAAGATGCATTATAGGAATTGTATAGAAGGGAAAATGAAATGTTTCAAGTGTGGTAGAGAATCCCACCAATATCTTTAATGTAGAAAATAAATGATAAGACAATAGAATGTGCTGGAAGAATGGAAACCATCACCCATGGTCCAATGCTATATCGGTTGGGAGCAAGGGCACAATGCAAGCCAGCACACTAAACCGTGATCCCTTGAGGTTAATCAGAGTCATCAGCTTCCAAAGGAGAAAGGGAAAGCTTATTCTATAACTATTGTGGATCTTGAGAAAGAAAATGAAGTCATAAAAGGTACACATCCTATTAACTCAAGGATGGAAAAATTATTATTTGATTCTAGTTCTATGAATTCATTTATATCTTGAATGTTTGATATAACTATAGTATAAAAGAACAGAAACCATGAACTAGATATATCCATAAAAACACCTGGTGGTTAAATCATTGCAACCCATGTGTTGGAATCTTATCCAATTGGAATATGTGGGAATATTCATCCATAGAATATCATGCTACTTCCCTATGTGGAATCCTATACTATAATGGGAATAGATTTTCTCCTGTTATATAGAGCACGTATAAACTATCAGGAAAAGGAAATATCTATTCCTATTCCAAACCATCCCATGACCATATACAAATGAAGGAAGATCATGAATCTACTTTGAAGAATCCTTCAACAGTGGGTTTGTTTATTCCATATGAAGAGGCATACCTCGCTCAAATGGTTGAGTCAAATAAAGCGTGAACCTAGTAGAAATTCCCATCCTGAGGGAATAAAGTAATGTATTTCCCGAAGAGTTACCCAGACATCCCACATATCCTGATTTATATTTCTCAATAGAACCCATACATGGAGATACTCCTATCTCAATGTGTCCTAATAGGATGGATCCTATAGAACTCGACGAGTTAAAGAAGCGGCTGCAAAATCATTTGGACAAAGGGTTCATAAGGCTTAGTGCATCACCTTTGGGTGTACCAGTACTCTTTATGAAGAAGAAGGAGAGAAAAATTCATTTGTGTATCAATAATCAGGAATATAGAAAGATCACTGTAATAAAAATAATTATCTCCCAATGATTGACGACTTGTTCGATCAGGTATGATGTGCTATGTACTTCTCAAAGGTGTATTTTTTTATGGATAACATTAGATAAAGGTGAAGAGGGATTATATTAATAATACTACCTTCTGTACAAGGTATGGGAATAATTATTTTCTGGTTATTCCATTCAAAATTACTAATGCACCATAAATCTTCATGAATTTGATAAATAATTTCATTAGACATACATCGACAAATTTGTGGTCGTTTGTATCAATGATATTCTCATCTACTCCAAGAGTAAGGTGGAACATGAAGAACATCTAATACATGTGTTAGTGACATTGAGAATAGAGAATTTGTATTCCAAGTTCATCAAGTGTGTGTTTTGGATGACGCAAGTCATGTTCTTGGGACATGTGATCCCAAGTGAGGGAATTTCAGTGGACCCTTCAAAAACAATAGTGAGTGGATAATGGCCTAGACCCTCTAGCATCGCCAAAATCCATAGTTTTCTTGAATTATCATGGTATTAAAAACGTTTTGTGAAATATTTCTCATGATTAGAAATCCTGCTAACTATGATAACAAGGAAAGGGGTAAAGTATGTCTATATGGAATAATGTGAGGAAAGATTCATAGAGCCAAAGAGAATGATGATCACTATACCTATACTCAAATTACCAAAGAGCGAAGAATGTTTTGTGATATACAATGATTCTTCTATGAATTTCTTGGGTTCTGTACTCATGAAAAATGATATTGTGATAGTCTATGCCTCATAGTAGTGGAAGATACATGATAATAACTACGTAACACATGACCTAGAGAACGAAGATGTGATTTTTTTCCTTGAAATTCTAGCAGCACTACCTCTATGGAATGTAGTGAAACATATACGCCGATCACAAGAGTTTGAAGTATATATTCACACAAAAGGAGGTCAACATTATTCAAAGGATATGGTTATAGCTAATCAAATATTATGATTTATTTATTCACTATCATCCTGGCATAGTGAACACAGCAGTTTATGCTCTAAGAAGAAAAGAACCTGCTACACTGTCCATGTTGTGGATTGAGAAAGACCTTATCATTTTGGACATGAAAAGGATAGATTTGGAAATCATAATGACCGGGAATACATCCTACCATTACAAAATATTTTCCTAACCATGTATCCAGGAGAATATTATGGAAGCATAAAGGGATGATATCAAGATACAGAAAAGGTGAATGCATTAAAGGAAGGGATGTATCCATAGTTCCATATCAACGTTGATTGTGTGATTCAGTATGGAATGTGGCTTTTTTTGAGTTAATATCTTTGGATATAAAAGGATCTATTTGATATTACACATAGGTCACTATTCTCAGTCCATACTAGTTGCACCAAAATGTACTGTGATCTCTAAGAACACTTCTGCTGGGACAACATGATGAAGGAGATTGATGAACATATCTCAAGGTGCTTGATATTTACGCATGTTAATGTAGAGAGAGAGAAGTCCAAAGGGTTGATGCAGCCATTGAATATTCCCAAGTGGAAATGGGATAATGTAACTTTGCACATCATCACTGGTCTCTTGAAGATTCCCAAGGGAAATAATGAAATATGGGTTGTAGATGACTGACTCTCCAAGACTTCCCATTTTATCGCTATTCAGGAAGGTCTCTCTCTTGAACAACTTGCAAAGATATAGGTGAATAAAGTGGTGAGACTACATGGGGTTCCACTCTTGATTGTATCTAATTGTGATACAAGGTTCACATCCAAATTCTGAAGGAGTCTCCAATATTATTTGTGTATTGAATTAAATTTCAGCATAGCCTATCACCCCCTACATGATAGACAATCTAAAATAACTATTCAGACGCTCGATGATATTCTAAGAGCCTTCTCTTTACAATTCCAATGTCGATGAGATCAGTATCTCTCATTGGTTGAGGTCTCTTACAAAAGTCTCCTCCACTCGAGTATTTATATGTATTTATATGAAGTTCTATTTGGAAGGTGATGTATAACTCAAACCTATTGGGATAAAGTTGGAGAAATAAAGTGACTTGGACAAGATCTTATGTAAGAGATGACAGAGAAGGTTTAAGTTATCCAGAAACATATCATAGTTTATTAGAGTTGGTAAAAGAGCTATGTTGTCAACCATCGAAGGGAAATGGGGTTCGACGTTAGATATAAATTCATATATTGAATATCGCCATATAAGAGAGTCATGCGGTTTGGAAAGAAAGGGAAGCTAAGACCAATGTACATTGTCCTGTTTAAGATCATTTACGACATAGGATTTGTGGAATATCATCTTGTAATTACACTAAAAATGGATCATGTTCATGATGTGTTTCATCTATCACTCTTTAGGAAGTACATTTCAGATCCCACACATGTACTAATCATAGAGGTGGTATAGCTGGAAGATGATCTCTCTTATGAGGATGAGACAGTAAAGATTTAGGACAGGAGATATAATGTTCTATGCAATAAGAGACCCCACCTTGTCAAATTGTTGTGGAGGAACCATAAATATTAAGAAGAAACTTGGGAACTAGAGGATTTGATGAAGGATAATTACCCTCACTTGTTTATTTAAAATGAAATTTCTAGGGGGGAATTTCAAAAGGGGCGAATAATGTAATGACCCAAACCTTTTTCAATACCGTTTCTACATTCTTATAGTAATGTCATATTCAAATAAAATAAAATTAGGAAAAAAATTTCCACATCAGGATTAAATGAACTAATATGTTCCCTTTAAACATATATTTTCCACTTCTATGTTTTGAATATTGAAAATATGACATACACGGTTACCATCGGCAAGATGTTCGGAGTCTGATAGGACAAACATAATTTTTGGTGAATAATAAACAAACGCATATGAATATTAACCAAACCTTATGAATATAAATATGACCCTTAGTAATTGTAAATATTACAATAGAATAGAAACCTCACCCATGAATTTATAAATAATCTTTAGGCATCATATATGTGATAATATGTCCATAGTAAATGTATTTATATTTTTTTCGTTCATAAATAATTAATTATATTTAATTAATTTTTTAAAAATAAAATTTATTTTATTTATGTGTGTTTATAAATAAACAATTTTAGGTTTTTTTGTTTTAATATAATTTTATAAGATCATATGTAATTTTTAAAATCATTATAAAATTAGTTTTAATTTTAAAATATGTATTTTGGAAGAAAATTATGATTATAATTAAAATTTTAATTATTCATATATAGAGATTTATTATTAAAAAATGGAGTTCATTTTTAAATTAGACAAATTGATAAATGGTTAGGGTGATTTCGTTGAATTTTTCAAAAATAATTTAATTTTTGGTGAATAGTGAAATTCAAGAATTTACAAATATCCTAAATAAATGAATTTATGCATCATGCATGAGTCATGGATGATGTAAATGGACATTAGTTAGAACTAAAATGAACATATTACTATTTTTTATCAATATATTCCTCACAATTTCTTGTCTTGAGGAGAAATAATAAATTAATAAATATAATATTAGGAAAACCCTCATACCCGCCACTATAAATACCACCCCCCACACCCTCAATTCTTCATACCCTAAATTATTCACAACTCTCCAGCTTCAAGACTTATCTAAATTATATCAAAATATCACCCAAGATCCTTCCCCACATCTATATGATCTTTTTCATCTCAATAGACCAAATTTTGTCCCTTTAAGAGGCTCTCAAAGGAGATAAACTCAGGTGGTAAAATCATCTTTCTGATTAATTTATTTTCATTCATGTTCCTTTATTTTCACTTTATTTCCTCCCCTAAATCCACCCAAATTGTATTATAACTCAAGTATCATACATGTAATGTAATTATATTATTCTAATGTAATATTTCATCATAATATCTATATCCCTCTCCATTTATACTATAAATGAATACAGCGTCGGAGATGTGTTAATTTATCACATTTAAGTATGATGATTTTTTAATTTTCATTTCCATCTGAGAGAATATTCATGAAATAATTTTAATGTTTGAACCAGATTATAATATATTTATTTAATCTTATGTGATGTTCTGGAATCCTTATACACTCATGATTTAAAATAATAATACAAAACAAGTTCCTTGTGAGAAAAACCACCAAATTAATTATAGTGTTTATCAATAAAAATTTAACTAATAATTAATCCACTTGGTATATAAAGTGATTAATTATAAGATATTTTAATCTATTTTAAGATCATTAATAACATGTAATAGAAATTGTTGATTTTTTTCCATGTTTCAAATGAACATCCATTCATGAATACAAGTGAACTGTTCATAAAATCTATGAAAATTAACACCCATGAACAATACATTTAAACTCTACAACTCATCAAATGGTCTATAAAAATCATTAATTATACCATAATGAATAAAATTAATGTATTAAAGTATATTTAACTATTAATTGATTAATCTAATGTAATTATACATCACGTTAAAATTAATAAAGTGTTCAGACACAATCAAAGGGGAAATTCTCAAACCCAACTCTCTTTCTTTGGGTTTTCCCTCATCAATGCCTTTTCAGTATAGATATTCCTTAAAAATAATTTATTCATAATTATCTTACATTTTTTGGGATATATATGTTCTCTAATTGAATTTATGAAAAATCCAATGTTTTCCCAAAGAAAACTTACTTGAAATAAACACACCCTTTTTACTTCTCAAAGATTGTTTAACTCTTCACTCAAGGTTAATAGTTCTATTCCAAGAATGATATTCCCTCTTTATTTGGGGAACCAAATTATAATAAATTTATGCTTTATTATTTTGACCCATTTCATTCCATGGATTTTTTTATGTTCAATTTTGACATATTTTCTATGTGTCTTGCTTGATAATGTAAATATTATGGTGTGACAGGTGGGCCTTGAATAATATAGAGTAATATGATTGTTTTAATGTGACGGTTGTATCGGGAATTATATAGTGCTCTAATGCATTGGGTAAAGTGATGAATGTCATGAATTAAAGTTAAATGATTGCGTGAACATGATGTTATCTTTTTTCACATCTATGGGTGGTAGTTAACCACTAAGACAAGATGATTCATTTTAATGAATATCGAGATTCCATGATACTATATAAATGATTTTATGATAATTCTAACCCATTATTAAATTGATTAATGTTCTCATATTTCCTCTTATTGGGCTTTTAACTCACCCCCTTTTTATATATATCTTCAGGTGACTACATGTACTATGGAGTATGCAAGGTTCAATAAAAATACAAAGAAGAAGGAATTAAATACATGTTTATGGTTTTTGATGCAAATGTTATTTATGTTCATTGTTTTCCTAAGACACTAAACATTTGGATCCTCATTGGGTAATGTTTTTATGCCTTTTATCATTAAAATGTTGTAAATATTATTTATGAAAAGTTGAGTCGTTATAACTGTGATATCCAAATAATCATTTATTGATTACGATCAAAATAATCCTTTATTGATTTTACAAGTTGTTTTTGATGAATTATTTAGTTATAATTTATTAGTAAATTAATATGAGACTCAAATTCATCTTCATGGTTATCTACCCCCAAAATAGTCACATAAATTCATTCAACAATGTATTAACTTATTTGTAGCTTTATATTCTTTCTATCATTAGTGAATATCAAGTCATATTTGTAATATCCCATGTTGTTTTCTCTTTATTCATAATAGAAGAAAATTATGGTTATTTTTTTATAATTTTTTTATAATTTTTTGGTTTATTATACTCAAAGTTATTCTCTTTCTCAAAACCCAAGGATTACTCACCTTTATTTTCTTCTTGATTATTAATCATAATTTATGTTCCTATATTCAATATTTTTTGGATCTTTGTTTATTTATTTTAGTAAGTCTGCTTCTTTATAGTGAAAATTTTCATTCCAAATACAATAGATATTGTAAATACATAAAAATAATTTATAGATTGAATTTTTTTACCTCTCATATAACTACTTTTATTAGAAAAATTTATCTCCTTGATATAGGATTTCAATGCTTTCTATGGATTGATATATTATACAAAAATTTCATGGCTCAGTTCCAAAACCCTTAACTACACTATCAATTTAATAGAAATATGACCAATTTTTAAAGCATACTATTTTTTCCATTTTATCCTCTAATTGATCATCCATATAAGGGAAAATATGTACACTCTAACTTCATTACAATTTTGATATGTTGAAAATTTTCACATCATTTTTATAATCCCATTTTATCTATATTGTTCATTTAAACCTAAACTTTTCATTAAACCATCATTATAGAAAATAAAAAGAATTCTACAACAACAGTTACCTTTTCCTTTAACATTGAAGTATATGTAACATTACCTGATAACAATGTGTTATTTTGAATAGATAGACTCCCTTTAGAATAAATTTCCCTTTATAATGTATTAATGTTACTAAATATACTTTTAGAATCATGAAGAGTCTCATAATAAAGGATTTTTAGATTTGTAAATTTCAATTCAACCACAATAAAAATCATATTCAGAGTGTATATGATCTTAATATGATTATATTTTTTTCACACCAATGTTTTATCATCTCAATATTATTTTGATGTACTTAATACATATATTTTTATCTTTTATAAGTAATTGTCATGATCCTTAGGCTTAATTTCATTAAAATATATTTAACCATTCATAACATTAGTGATGGAATGTTTTTCCTTCCAATTAATGTTAATTATTCTATATCACATTAAAATATACATTATTTTATTGGGATACATTTATAAAATCCTTCTCAGTTTTATTTCACCTTTTAAAAATCTCTGTATTCTTATCACTTTTTTCCTTAACTTGTAGGGTTATATTTTTGAAAAAAAACTTGTTTTGTTTCAATGACTTCTCCTTAATCATATATTTGAAATTAATGTGGTCGATATCCTTCTATAGGTATATAAGAGAGAGAAAATTAAAATCGACAATATGTATGGGAAAATTATACATAGTATTCTACAAACAAGGAAATAAATCAATATAATCATTATTATATAATTATTTAAAAAAATTATCATACTGACTATTACATAGTATATAGAAATGAAAATTAATAGAATAAATAAGTTACCCCATCATTATGTAATTTTTTTAAATCACATTTGGTTGAATTTCAGTACTTTTTACTTATAGTATATTTATTCAACAATTTACCTTCCTTAATTATAGGTATAATTTATCCATTATTATAATAATGGGAAGTTGGTATTTCTTCATTTTTACAAATTTGGGAATCATTATATAATCTTATCATCTCTTTATTATTTAAATTCATCAGATTCTTAAAAGGGATTGATTTTAGATTGGAATTTGACATAACTTCTCCATATATTCCATCTTTGTTTCATTTAGAAGAAATACTCAAAACTATAAAGAATTAAATAATAACTTGTAGTAAAAAATAAATATAGGAGGAACTATTAATATGATATTAATTATTGATCCATAGGGATCGATGGATCAACAGTGAGTTGGGGTGAATTAGTGTGGTCAAATTATACCGATGTATATTTCAATACAATTACCTTTTTACAAGTTAGGGAGAATGGATCTCATAGACACTTCACACCTTTATTTTACATGAATGTAATATAACAGTGAAATAAAAAATATTATACAAAGGAATATTTTATGCGATTCACCTCCAACGTGAAAAATTATATCCAAGTAGTATTGTGGTTGTTGTAATACATAGAGAATTATTCTCTTTTACTATCAGTATTAACTATTGTTAAGGGTTTTTCCTCGTACATATATTTATATATTTATCTATATTACATACTTGACACCAACCCATTAATAAAAGGTTAAGTAATCCCAATTGTTTCAATCCAATGGGGTAGTCACTAAAATCTTTGTTATGTGAAATTTCAGAATATCCATATACCAATGATTTATAGTGAACCATTGGTATAGGCTGCTTGGAATTACCCTATACCAATAGTTACCAGTGAACCATTAGTATATATATATATTCTAATTCTTTTATAATTTTGGGAATAATTTTCTATACTGAATAATTGAATTCCAATGGTAACATGCAAAACTTTAGTATACATGTTCCAACGACTCTACAACAGTGGGTAATTATATTCCGCATAACTATATACAAAAGGAATAGAAAACCGTTGGTATATCCTCCTCAACATAGAAAACACAACAGGTCCTTTTAGTAGCTCTGCACTCTTCCAGAACCTATAAATAGAAAAATAAACCACACTGGAAGAGCTGAAACCACTCTACCGGAACCGATAAAAAAACCACACAATAGGGCCTTCTATCAGCTCAATTTTTATTCTATTTGAGACACATGTGTGTCTCTATTTTTTTAATTACAAGATAAATAAATATGAACAATTCCCCACAAACTTAGTTAACAAATTTGGATTCTACTAAACCATTGTAATTTTTCACAAAGAATAAGTACTACCTTCTTCAGAAATGGAGGACATAAATGGCATTCCAAGTACCCTATGCCACATTGGTGGATAAGAAAAACATCATTTAAGGATCTTTTATAATAATTTTACGAGATTAAATTGATGTATCATGAACATTTATCCATCAATTGAGCTATAGAAAGTATAATGAGGACACTCATCTGCTAAAACAAATTTATTTTTAAGATATTATTATTACAATTGATCCCAAACATTAGATTGTATGAAGAGATGAAAAAACTTTACCGTCATAACCATATCAAAAAATTTATTTATATTTGTGATAACATCCAAATAAATGGGAAGAATGATTATGTGTTATGACTAGCATCGTTCTTGTTGTAATTTATGTGAGAACCTAACAAATTCTTGCAACCCCATGTATAAGGTTTTATCACTACTTGGCATAATCATTCTAGGATAATCGTAGAGAATAACATCCAATCAGGGAAGATAGAAAATTTAAGAGGTGATATTCAAATAATGTCTCAAATGATTAGAGAATATCACTATTATTCATAGGGGCACATAAAATAATTTTTATATAGATTACCACACCATAGAGTATCACTTTTTATGCATATTAAGACCATTTACCTTGGGTTGCAAAAAAAATCATGGGTAGTGGTTGACTTAGTCATAGGGGAAGGACAAAGGAGGAATGAACAACAAAATATTAAGACATATTAGATTATATTTTAGATAAATTATCAATATATAATTGAGATATAGTCCCACCTATTTGATGAATTCTACAATTATATGATTTGACCATGTTGTTTTCTCTAATTGAAGCAACATCAATGAATATAGATATGTTTCAAGAAATTCACCATCAAGGAAACCACCTTGCCCAAAAAAATTTCTATCATAATATAATATTAGAGGTCCATAGATATTTTAATATTTTTAGGATAGAATAGAAGAAAACCTAATGGATGAGGTGAGTTTTATTGGTTAAAACTATAACAATTCTATTTCTAAAATCTGTTTGAGTTACATGTGAGGTTAATGGATAAAAACAATTTGGGGATATAGAGATTGAAAAGAAATCATATTGAAGGGTTTTGGGACATCAACAAGGGAATCAAGAAATTATTCTCATTGGATAGAAACTTAATGATTTGAGGTAATAGTTTATGTTGTAATTATAATAAAAATTTCAGCATTAATCCCAATAAGTACATCCATATTTCAAATAATTGTTGTTAAATTATATTAAGTAGAATGTTCTGTGTCTCTATCAACTAGATAAAACCAGCTAAAATAATTATCATTACTTGCTAAATCACCAAGGATCAGTTTGATGCTTCATGAATCAATTGGGATTTCATTCCTTAAAAATGTGTGAGAGACAACATAGTATCATATAAATTAATAAGAATGTTGCAAGGGAGTGAGAAAAGGCTATTTTATTGATATGTGTATAATATAGAAAAGGGAAAATGGAAACCATAATAAAATTGAATCTGGTTATGAGAAGAATAAGTAATAATGAAAGAATAAGGAGAAGGATCCAATCAAGGAACTCATTAATAAACCAAATGGGGAGGAAGAAATTCTAAATTAGTGGATAAAAAACCAATGAAATGGGTAATGAAGAGGAAAAAAGTGCATGCACACTAGACATATATTATATTTCTAATAAGTATGTTCCAAGAAGAGATAGAGGCATTGTATAAAAAGTTCCACTATATCTTTAAATTGCTTCACATTAACATCCCATTCACCAATGAAAATTTCCAAAAGTCCGTTTTTTTCATGTTCCTCAAGTAAATCCTATTAAACCAACATAAATTAAAAGAATTTGGTGTCAATTCCTTAAATTAATAATGTTTAACTATTTTTCATTTTAAACTCCCACTAAATATTCTAGATCTGGTAATCTTTCCCAAACCATGAAACATTGGTTCATGTAATCTTAGGATGTACCTTTATGATCTAAGGGATAATTTCAACATGATACCACTAAATGTGTTTAAGAATCTCATGCTATTAAATTTTCATCTCACAATAGTTTCTTACTAAATCTAAGACAAATACATGATGTACATGATTGGTATTTAGAATATGTTTTGTCAATGTTCAATAAGGTCATATTCCATAATCATTTTCTCATATTAGAGATAGATAAAGTGGGAGAGGTCCAAATAATTCATTGTTACCCATTATTAACCATAATGAAAGCTCTAATTAATTTTAATAAGTAATTATTGATTTTATATGTTATAGAGGATCAAGTAAAATCGGATTTTTAGAAGTTAGTGAAATTATGAGATTTAAGAAAAGATTTTAATGTCATTACCACTCCTCAAGATGGTTATGGAATATTAGAGACACAAGTTAGAGAAGTGAACCAGATTATTAAGTAAATTGATGAATCAGTGGAAAATAAATATGTACATGGTAGTGAATAGATGGAGCTAGAATATGGATGTGTTATAGTGGAACATATTTTTATGGAATTTGTTTTAGATATGGATCCCTTGATCAGAAATCCATTGATGATTGATGTAAAATTACTGGTTCTATGTGCATTAAAATCACTTATCAATGTAGATATCGAATTTTTAATTTTTATATATGATAGATCAATGGAATATTTTACATGACATAAAATCCCAAAAAAAAAAAGAAAATTTTTAATGTAATATTTATAATGAAGGTCACCCAATTCAAAAGAAGTATTTTAAACATAAATTTATAATAATTTTAAGTATATTGAATTAAATAATACCTCTTCTTCATTAATTTTTTTAATGTGATGACCATGGAACAATAAATATGGTGGATTTTATCTTGTGATGGAATTAATTTATTTCTCCATTTCACTATTTATTCTTGCAAGTAGCACCACTTGATCGTTGAAAAATTTTATAGAAGATTGGGTGTTTTGGGAAAGTTGTTCAATTATTGTATCCATCCTTTTGAAATTTAATTAAGATTCATTAATTTTTTCATTAGTGGTTTTGATAAATCTCTCTAATATATCCTCAATTCCATATAGTTTATCTTTTAAACCTTAAAGATGTTCTAAAATAATCATTATTTAATGGTCATTTTGAATATAATTATGAAGATGTTCATAACCCCTCCCAAATTATTCTATGTTTCATAGTCCCTACCATGGTTTAGACATTGTAATGACCTAGTAACAGTTTAATATAGTAATGAATATGATAGTTTTTGGTTGATAGGTTATTTCTATAGGCAGGAACATGTGTCCGGGAATCAAGGAATCACCACTTGAGAACAATTTCACCTATAAATAATTAATTAAATATTCATCTGAAAAGAAATAAAATATCAGAATGACCTATCCAAACTTCAGATGTCCATGCTAAATGAAAAATAAATAAATAGAATAAACATAGTAAAAAGTAATGTAAATATTGTAACGCCCTGACCCTAGTTACCCAGAGTCTGTGCATTATTACATAACATTGGCATGATCACAATAAAGATAAAGTCTTGAAAGACCGATTAGTTTAGTAGCCTTGGAATAACTAGATACATTCATAAAGTTTACATTACATCATAAAGTGAAAACTACTACAACAAAATCTTGTCTTTATATCCCCTCATACTATCCTTATAGGTCATTCATAAAATACTTCTTCACATCCTGGGAAAAATAAAACATTGAAAGGGGTGAGCTCAGATGCTCAGTAAGGATAACAATATAGCGGAAACTTTAAAAAATAAACATAAAAATTTAAGGCAATGTATAACTAAAACAAAATACTTTTAAACTTGAACTTCATCATAATATGGTAAAGATAAAATGAAATAATTCCATTTACTTATTCACATATATATTCTACTAGTCGAATAATAACATGAAAATATTAATAACCACTTTCATTATGATGGAATGCCTAATGTCAGACTATCATAACCACGTAGCCAAGGCCTCATGCCAAGACTACAAATAGGATTTTGTCAAGGCCTCGTTCCAAGACAATATTTTGTCTCATAAGACCTACCGATGCATCGAGGAGCTATAGCGGGATCCACCAGTCACTTACTAAGTCCAGTTCATTCCTCATATGAAAATTTTGAAATATGACATAAACATTCGTATTAAACTAGCATACGAAATGTCAATACTTAATCGACAAACCATGAATGGTATAAAAATAACACATCCACAGTCAAACATAACTCATTCGATACAATATGGAAGATTGTATTGTATCAAATTAATCTCAATCAAGAATAATTAAGGATATTGACATAGATGAAAATAATCGTCAAAACTATTAGAGAGAAATATCCCCCTTTTTCTTGAAATCATTTAAAAGTCACACTATTTGTCAAGAAGCCATTTAAAAATAGATTTTTCAACCAAAGTCTCCCATACAAATTTGAAACTTTTAAAAGTAATTTTAATTTTGAATCCTTAATGTCCATATAAATAAATTATTAAACCCATTTTGAAAACATGGACATTAATGAGAAATATTTAGAAGAATAAATCTTTAAAAAACTTAAAAATGTATTTTAGTTAGAGTTTATAACAAAAAGAGAGACCCTTGAATAAAAATAATTGAGGTAATAAAAACATTATAATATCATGAGAATAAAGGGATTCATGATATACTATGTCAAAGTACATTATATACACCATATAAAATCGATTTGGTGTATAACAACAAAGAAGTCTCAATGGAATGTAAATTGAGATAAATTCTCTTATAAAAACCATATCCTTAGGTTAAGGATAAATCAATGACATAATTATGTGTGAAAAATATAAATACACTCAATATGATTGGATATTTAGTGTTAATTAATCAGATGACATTCACACATATACTTGTAAAAACAACACCAATGAATTGGATATTTAACTCAACAAATGGAGATTGAGTTAAAATTACTCTTATCAAGTTCATACAGATGACTTGAGAATTTATCAATGGAGTGATTATGTGTATAAAAATTATATCCACGGAAAGGGGAGTGGAAATTATGACATAATCAAATGAATAGTGATTCTACACATAATCTTGGAGTAAAATAATCAATGAAGTATGCGTAAAGACGAATGAGTGGAAACTGAAATTTCAAATTCCCTTATTGATTTGGTAACATACAAAACATACACCCATGAATGAAGGATCATACAATGATGATGTAAATATACATTAATTAAATTATATTACATAATGAATACAAACATGGGCAGTACACACACCACATGAAATAAATAAGTGGTGAACAATGGAATTCTCACGGAATTAAAAGTGAGATAAGAAACCCCTTACTTTGTACTTTTTCCTTGGTTAATGGTAGGTTATCCTTTTGTATAATGGTTAAATAATTTTTATTTAATTATAAAATAATCATTTACATTAATATGATATCATATATGTTCTTTTAACATTGATTTGTTAATAATATCTTAGTATTATCGTCATTTTGGGTGTTAACTTACTCGTTTTCCTTTATATTATTTGTTACGTAAGCCATGTTTGTTATGGATAGGTTGTATATTATTCATATACAAAATGATATCAAGTCCTTAAAAATTATTTTTAATCGTTAAATGAGAATTATACTTGAATGGATATGATGGAGAATGAATCTCATCGCATTTGTGGAGACGGTAGTCTGTACGTATGCACGAGCGACAATATCATTATTTTGATGTTTAAATAATATATAATTGGATGTTATATCATATAGAAAGAATAATTATCATGTTATATTTATTATTTACATGAATTACACATCATTATTATACTCATCCAAATAATAATTTATTGAATGACAATTACACCACGACGTGGAGACGGTAAGCCGTACGTATGCACGTATGGTGACATGTCATTCAAAGGATGGATAGAATACTGAATATGGTTGTAACATATTTATAATAACATCACAGTATATAGAATATACTTGAGTTATTATTTTAAAATAGAAATAACAAATAAAGAAGAAGTTGAAGAAGAAAGGAACTTGAAAGAGGGTGGTGAAAACATTACCTCTTCTTCGGGTTCTTCCTTTTGATTTGATCAAAAGGGCTCCTTAGGTTGGATTTCTGATAAAAATAATGCCTCTAGGTTGTAGTTAGGAAATTTGAGAGAGTATTTGGGCAGGTTTTGGCTGAGCCAAAAGGCTTTGAATGTGTGAATTAGTGAGAAGGGGGAGTGCCCTTTTATAAGAGGGGTGAGGGGCACCTTTCGAAAAGCTAAAAATACTATTTTATAATAAATTCATATTCGGTTTCTTGGCTCCAAAGTGGATTATTTAAAGGTTAAGGTAGGGATGGGTCTAAAAACACTCAACCAATAGAATTTATATAGGTTTAAGTCTTTATATTAACCTTATCTTTAAGTATTAACTCTTAGTTAATTATTTTCACTTTTACAATGTCTCTTTGTATTTTTATATTATATGGTTAATAAACTTACTATATATATCAAAGAGACCCCCAAGTGGTCCATTAATGATACCCCTATCATGATATAAGTCTCTTGGTCGAGCCTTAGATTTTTAGGAATTGAATATAAATTAATAATATAATATTTTTTTAAAAAACTCTTTTATGTCAATTTTGATACTATTGGGTATTTTGTTTTTGATAAATTCATAACAGCATTATTACTTCGAACAAAATTTATATAATCAATATTAATATGTCATATTAACCTAGAAAATTAGTGTAATTAATAAAAAGTCTCAAATTAAATTTATTTTTATATTTATAATATCAATTATTTTAATATTTCATTAGTTAGGTAATTACTGCATCACCATTGTGTCATAAATAAATTAAATTATTTAATGTCTAAAAATTATAAATAAAATACCATTATGTAGTAAATATTCTTATATTTCTAATTGATATTTACAATCGAATTTATCTTATGTATAACCCTATATTAAAAATTTTTTAGTAAATAAACATTGATTTTAACTCTTTTAACTCTTCTTTGAATTAAATAATAATAAATGTCCTAATCTAATAAAAGTGGACCTAAATGATAATATGTTACTCCTAAGGTTGTTTCTGGTCGAGATAAACTTGTCCAATAGAATTAGGACATGTGTTAGGGTAATATTAATATCATTTTTACCCTTAATTGCCCTATTTACTTTTAACCGTGGTAAATAAAAGTAAAAAGTTATTATTCGCCAAAAATTATTTTCATCTCATTGAACCACATTTTACTCCTTGATATTAACTTTGTCTCTCAGATTTTAGAAATTCCACTCACATAAGCAGTAAAATTATGTTTTATGAGAAATTCAGTTTTTTAACTACCACTTAGTGGTTTCACTATTCATCAAAAAATGAAAGTTTCTAGAAAAATACCAAAAATCAGACCTAAGTTATATTTGATATTATGAATTCAAAAATGATGTCTATTTTACCAAATTCAAAACATATCAGTTTCATTAATTAATTTAAAAATTAATTCCCGTCGTCAAAACAAATAGCGTGTTTTTAAGATATAATAACTATCAAAAGATTGAAACTTTTTTATGTGTACTTTAAATGTGAAATTACATCCGGTGACTAAAATTGTATTAAATTGTAAAAATATATTATAAATATACTTTAAAACCACTCAAATTAATAATTTATCACTATTAATTATTTCGACTAAATAATTTTTTTTATTTAAAATTTAGTAATTTTCACTATTCATCAAAATATGAAAGTTATCCGAAAAGTATCAAAAATTCACCCTAAGCTAATTTCGATATTATGAATCAAAAAATTAAGTCCATTTCGAAAGATAAAATTTATAAAATTTCAAAAAGTAGGTATTACTATTCATAATAGCTAGTTAGATTGGTTGTGGTGTGTTAGAATCTCGAAGTTGCGTACAATGCACGCCATTGCATTATTCAAAGGGAAACGTACCGTGGAAGCTTGGGGTGTTACATTATATGTGTGGCCCAATCTTTATATAGTCCCTCTATGTTTCAATAGGTTCTCCGGATAAAAATCAGGTGCACGAATTAAATGGGTTTCTACCTGTAGTTTTAAACCATCTTGTGATAGGCATAGATGGTATATATTTTCATATTCCTCAGACAAGACATCCTATAAATAAGCATTTCCTTAATTAATAATTCATTTATTTAATTTTTATTTATCCGTGAGATCATAACTTTGTCATTATCTACCCATTTATTTTATTATATGTTTATTGATTAAATAGAATGTGTTTTAGTTATTTACCTTACTGTATTGATTATTCCTTATCCAGTTGATTAAATGAAATTTGTGCTCAGTAATTCACCTTTCCATGTGGATTATTCTTATTGATTCATTATTGATTCCACTATACATAAACCCTAATGTGCATTTAATATCAACCTTATTTTGATTCCATTCACATGGATATGAATATGATTTCTTGGATTGAGTATCAGGGATGCTATGAATTTTATTTTGTTATACTTTATTTTCCTTTCACAGTGTATTATGGGTACATGAATTTAATATTATTTTCTAAAACTACTAAACTATTCGGTTCTTCTGGATTTGATTCCTTGTAATCATGAAAATGGAAAAAGTTAAGGCACCACCTCTGGGATGTGGGGGATGAGGTCACTATAATGGGATGGTTCAGATAGTTTTGATTGAAGAAGTGACTATGGAAGTGAAATGAAAATAGGTAACCTTACTATGATGTTTTTACAATGTGAGGTAACTGATTGTTTACTTAATTAATTACTTCTCATAATGGTGATCATAATTCTATATCATATGATGAAAAATACATTAATAATGATTTTTGTTTTGATTCTAACTATATTAATTATAGATTTAATATATTTCTTATATAAAATGAAGAATTTTGTAATGAATGTATTAACACTATTTTAATGAATTATTATATAAAAATTTAATATACAAATTTGTTTTAATAAAATTTGAATCTAAAAAGGCAATATGATAATCTTAAGATATATGGTTCCCTGAATGATTAATCTAAAAGGAATACTGATTCCTAGATGTCAAGAATAAAGTAGAAAATGAAATTGTTAATGATTTTATGGTTGCGAATTATAAATATCATGAAAGAATATTTAATTCTATTTTTCATGAATTAACTACTATTGAGAATGAATGTAAGAATATCCAAAAAATAAATAAATAAATAACAGATAAATATAACTTCTAGATCTAATGTAAATGTTTAAAATGATTTAGAAATTATTCAAAAGGATAAAATGAATTTGAAGAACAATTTTCAATATTAAAGATAATTTATCAACATATGTTAAATGAAGATATAAATATGATAAAATAATTTTTGTGATAAAACCATACTGCAATAAGAAGTTTTTTGTTATAATATTTTTTCACTGAATATGAATAAGACTACTTTTATTAGATGCTCAAAAGAAATTATTTCTATTGTAACATGTTTTAAAATTAAAATGCATGGTAATTATGCCAACAAATGTTTGTTCAGATTTACTCTTAACTTTATCATGCTAAAATGATTATATCAAAAAAAATCTTTATGCCTTACCTTGAAATAGATGTCTGGAGACTATTTATGTTAGAAAAAGTTCTACTATCAATTAAATTAAACATAAGATTTCATTTCTATCAAAAGGGTGTTACTCAAATCCAATTGGACCTATGTTGGTCACCATTCCGAGGTATTTATTTTCTTATTATCCAGCATGCATACAATTTAATATTTCATTATCCGGTATATTATAATTCATGTTATCTAAATATTTAATATCTTTATGATGATTTCTAATTTTTGTTTTTTTATTCATGTACATTAAAATTTATTTTTTTCTATCGAGTGAGTTTGATGTAGCTTTTTTAGTTAAATATTTAGTTTCATATGTGATGATCATGTGTCAATATTATTTATATATTTTTATATTTTTTTATATAAGAATAGATTTAGAGGGATTTAACACTTTTCTGTTATTTTAGATAATATCCAAAAATGTACATTTTAAATTAGTGTTTAAAGAGTTAGTACATTAAATATTAAAAAATATTTAATATGTTTCAAATAATTTCCAAAAAATATATTATGTTTTATTAGAGAGCTCATGTTCGATTTACTATTTTCTAATTTCTTCAATTTACATTTTAATGGTATAAATTTTTTATTAGTTTACCATAAACTACTTTAACAGTTTTTAAACTATATTGGTTGTTTCTAATTGAATTGTGAAAACATATAATCTAAGGCTGTTTTATTTGAAATTATAAATGTCTATTATGTATTTAAAATAGGTTTGGAATAGAATATTAATATGGTTCTGTAAAATACGGTTGGAATGAGGAGTGAAATTGGTTCAGTAATGGACATTGTCTACTATTATGGTCTTGTAAAATGAGTATCTGAAAGCATGGAATTTATTTTCTATAGTTACTTGTTTTCCAAAATTCCATGTTTTATGAAAATGCTATTTTATTATGGTTTGTGTTCATTTATGATTTATGCCTTATGTACTTCAAAGATTTATTTCATGACTCAATACATATATATTCAAAATTTATGTTCATTTTTTTTACATTATTATGATTATGTTGTTTTTGATGTTTTAAATGTTTATCTTTACTAAGCATTTTATCTCACCTTTTTATGTTATCTTTTCCTCAGGGTACAAAGAAAATATTTAGGTAGGAAAACTAAAGGGGGATATCTTTATGGGAGATGTTTAAAATTATTCACCAAGTTAGCAGAATGTGTTCTCAGTTTCCAAAGATACTAAACTAATATGGTATTTGGGTATATATTTGTGTAATTTATTTATTATTCCTAAAAATTAATGTGTTTTCCATTTATTTTAAGCCTCGGGTCGTTATTTTTTGTATTCGAGTGATGGTTTAGTCAACCTTTGGAAACTGAGATGTGAAAACATTAGTGAGATCCCAATAGATATTTATAAGGATATGTCTAGGGATGTACCTAAGGAATATATAACAATAGTTTATAGTCCTTGAATTATGGTAACGATCATAACTGACCTAGGATAAGACCTAATCTAATATAGATTGAAAGTTATCCCCTTTTATTATGATTTTTTCCTAGCATTATTTTTCGCACATGCTATTATTTTTGGGTTTTAGATAATTGTTAGAACATGAGGGAACCGTGTTAATGATAATTGCATTGGAAAATGAAATTATTATCCTCTTGAACAACAAAATTTTATGGGATATGGAATGAAAAATCTTATCAATATACTTAAAAATCTATGAATCATTTTGGATATCCAAATAACCATATAAGGGAAGAACATTTTATTGAGTACTTAATTAGGAAACATCCACCCTCTTATAGTGTGTCATTATATACAATTTTTTCTGAACAATGTATTAGTACCATTTAAAATATATTTCCCATCCTTCTCTCTTTGGAACCGGAAAAAGTCATTTTTGAACTTTATAATTTTGAAGGTTAACTAGACCATTGGTGGACTCTAATCAAGAATACAAGGAATAAAGATGAAATTTAATCCATGGAAATGTGGGGAGTTTAAGAACATATTTTTTATTAATTATTTCCCTTATATTCTTTTAACAATGATTAAAAATTAGTTCCTTGCTCTTAAGCAAAAGTCTGATGAATTAGTTGGTTCATATGAGGTAAATTTTACCGAACTTTCAAAGTATGCTTCTGGACTTATTATCCAACCTGAAAGTAAACTTGATTGATGCGTTAGTGGATTAAAAAAATTATTCAAAGAGAGTTAGTTATAAGGTAATATTTTAGATATTAATATATTATGACTTTTTATATCAAGGTAGAAATAGAAGTTGGTTTTACATATCAATCTCATGGTTTTGAAACAAAACAAAATATGGAGTTCAAGGGAAAATCTCAAAACAATGGTGAAAAAATGATATGTGTTTCCTTATACTCAATGATTGAAAAAATAATTGTGTATATTGCTTTAAGGGGACTAGAAAATGTTTTATGTATGGAAAATAATGTAATCATGTAGTTGAGTGTTGAACTAATGACAAAAAGGAAGCTAATGTTGTGAATAGAGAAAAGGCTACAGAGAATGCACTACCTACACTATAATGCTATAAGTGTAAGTAAATGATTAATTATGCTAACTGATTCCCTAATCCAAGGGTTATCAATGATTATTGATGTCAAAAAACTCTTAAGACCAAATAAAAAGGCATGCCACATGAGATCACTATTATAGATGTTGAGTATGACAATGAAGTGGTGGAATTTTTGAGTGTTTATGTAATCGGATCCTAGAATAATGTTTTAGAATCTCTTTTATAGTATTAGATAATATCGGAATATCTATATAGTGGTCTAATATGGGTTTCCAAATCTATTTGAATGTGTATGTTGAGTGGTACCAATAACCATGAAATGTTATTGATGTAATAAGGTGATGATTTTGGAAAACATGTGATTAAGGGAACGATAACCCTTAATATGAGCATGATGTTAAGAAAATAAAATTTTTATAAAGATATGTTGGAAATTAATTAGATATATTGAATATATTAGTTACCTTGGAACTGGTTAGGGATTTATTGACATGTTAGTTATGCTATCATTGATGATGATTATAGATTTTGGACTTAAGAATAAGGAAACCTGCATGTCTTTAATATATATATATATGTGGTAATTCATGTTATTATCAATAGAATACATGATTAATGTGTTAACATGTTTGGAATGTGATAAAAATATATACCTTATGATATATGGGGGATAAATGTTAAGCTGAGTTAATGAAAAAATTTCTATAGTATTGTATTTTTAGCTTCCAGAAATATTGTAAGGTTATTAATTTATGGAATTTTTAAGATGAAAATTGGATGATGTTTGTTAGAATAAAGTATCATCTCACCATAGGTGTAATTATGAATATTTGATTACTAAGTATAACATTTTTTTATGATAAAGACATATGGAATGAGAAATAATTCTATTAATCGATATCATGATCTACTAAATCTTTAGGAATGATAAATTCAATTTTACTTCTTAGATTAAGAGATTAAGTTAAAATTGATCAAGGCATAAGTAAAGGATGATATTATACATAATAATGTATTACTTTATTCTTGTTATTCAACTCTAGTGATAATATATTAAAACAAAAAATGTTACCCTCATACATTTATTTCCAATGAATCAAATGGCCCCTTAAATCATCACAGATTTTAGGCTTTCAAACTGTAAACTTTCTCCTAACCTTGTTATATATCAATTTCCATTAGATATTGATGGTTATATTTCACTTTCATATCCATGTTTTCACATTACACCTACATTCTACTATTTGGAACCCCAGTTATGAGTGACTTTGTGCAACCGTTATGCTTCTCACAAGCCCTTTTAAAATGATGTTTTAGTATCCGTTTTTTAGATATGGGATTCTAGAAAAGAAATTTTAAAATATTAATCCTTTTATAAAACAGAAAAATATAGGGGGTTAAAATCATTTTAGGGGGGGTAAAATGTAACACCATTATATTTTTATGAGATATATATATATATATAATTTTCATTGATATCTTTTGGTGTACACTAAACCAATATAAGATTTCACTATACACAAGATCAGCTTAGCATGACGTATACACAACATTATTCTTCACCTATGTTACACACAATTTCATGTTATTTTTATACAATTCATTTCACTCAATACAATTTATTGGTGAACGACTATATATTTTAACCTAGTCATTATAACGGTGGGTATGAATAATATTAACATTCTTCTAAAAAAACTATTTAAATAAAAATAACGGAGTATATAAAATAATAAAATCACTCTTGATTGATTTTATTAACGAAAAATATATTTAATATATTTAATATAGTGTTTAAAATTCATATTATATGTTTTTGATATATCATATAAGAAAAAAATTCAATTTTTGGATAAAAGAATTATTTTAAAAAATGCAGTTTTGCCGCCTTTTAATGGAACACCTGTTTTAAATCCTATTTTGACAATTTTTGATAATAAATTTGAAAAAATAAATTTATTCCTTTTATGTGGAATATAAAAATTTATTTTTGTTGAATTTTTTCTATTTTTTTATATGCTTCATTTTTTGAGGAATAGTGAAAATACTGATTTTTATTAAAATATTTATTTTCTTTTAAAATCATTACATTATAAAAATATGTTTTGGATTGGTTATAAATTTTAATTAGTTAATTTTTATCCAATTATGTTTTTTGAAAATGAATTTTTACATGAATTTGTTATAATAACATTTTCCATTTAAAAAGAGGCATTTTCCCAAAAAAACTGTTTTTCGTGACATTTTATCAATTTTATTTTAAATTTAATTCTAAAACATATATGTTTAGATTTTTGAAAATTTTATTTAAATTTTTTATTTATGATTTCCAAATTTGGTTAGTATTTCACTTTTAATTTTCACCAATATGAATAGTAAACATGGTAAATTTTGTTACCACAGTAAAGGGTAAATTAGGTAATTCTGTTTAAAAATAAAATTCTAACAGCTATAAAATGACCAAAACAAATATAAAATTTAATTTGTTAACTTAAATTATACCATTAACACATTTCGATCGAACATATTTTATTTAATGGAAACATGTCTTTTAAAATGACTTAGATAATATTTAAATCAAAGAAAGACGCATAATGTCATTTTCTTTGTCTTTAGTATCTAATATGTGTCCAAATATGGGAAAATGGGTGGTATCATAGAATATAAATAGTAATTATTAACTTAGTAAACATATTTACCCAATACAAATTTATATTTGTCATTGTGGGGACATTTGGGAGATATTATGGAATTTATAATATTTTTTAAAAAAACTTTATTGTTGTCCCAATCATGTTTTAAATAATATGTAATTTTTAAAATAAGGCAATATAGAAGATAAATTCTACTATAAATACTAATTTAAAATATAAAATGTATTTAATTATTAGTATATTTAATTTTTAATTTTTATGAAATAAATAATTACATTAAATTTTTATATATTGATGATGGATAAAGTATTTAAATGATGAAAAATAAATAATGTAGTTTTTATTAAAATGATAATAACCATTAAAAGGAACAAAATCTACCCAAATATTATTGGTAGAGTATATATAGACCATAAGAATCAATTTTTTGAATTATTTATCATTTTAATGCTTATATAAGATATTATGACACATGTATTATATTATAAAAAGTGGTGTTAAACTTGTCACATTATTGTTTTAACAAGTATAAAATTATTAATTATGGACTTTATAGAAAATATATCGTACTAAAAGTATTATACTAAAATATAGTAGATTTATCTTCATAATAGTATTTTATTTTTAATTTCTAACAGACAAATAATTATATCAAATAATTACACAAAACAGATATAGTAATTTCATTATTAATAGGAATATCAAATTAATGTAATTAAAAATATAAAAATAATTATAATTTTGTATAATTAATATATAAAATTAATTTTATTGATTACCTAGATCAAATTGGAATATAATAAAATATTTTTTATTGAAAAAAATCTTATCTTTATATTTTTAAAAATCCATAAATTTAATACTGGGAAAATTGACACTATTTTTGTTTGGTCAAAACAGTGTATTATTAAATTATTTAAAAAAGAAAAACATTTTTAAAAACATATAATAAATATTATATGGTATTAATTGATCCAAATTATTTATTTATGATTTAAATTACATAAAAAAAGTAAATATTTTACCCTTTTACTATTGAAATAATTGTTACCCCAGTTAAAATGAAATAGAATAAGTGTTGAATTAAAATGATAAGGATTAAATTGTTATGAAAACATGTAAAAATTATTATATGATAATATTACAACCTTATATCATATTATATTCAACAAAATGTCATTTTTGATGTATTTGGATGTTTTTTTAGTTTAATATAAATTAATATATTTGGTCATTCCAAATGTGCCCCTCACCTCAATTATAAAAGGGAATATCCACCCTCACAATTTCAATTCAAATTGAGACTTAAATATCGCATATCCCATTCCAATTTCATTTCTAGACTTATTTATTCACATTCTATAGGTTTTTTTATTTTCAAAAGACCAATTGTAGTGCCTTTAAGTGGAGATCTAGAGGGAGCTCATCGAAGAAGTGGTAATCTCATCTACGAAATCATTCAAATTATTTCTTCTTATACTTCCTCTTCATGAGTTGTTTACATTATTAATAAATGACTCCAGTATCACTTTTATACTAATATTTTTTTAATATTATTGGATAACCATATTCCATGATCTATAAATCCATTGAAAAATGAAATCAGCATGTGTGTGTACGTACAACATACCGTCTTCACGGTGTGGTTTAATTATTTTTTTCACCACCACTAGACATATATGGGAATAATGATGAGAATTAAAACTATATATGACTATTATATAAAGTTATTTATTATGGAAAAATTTATATACAATTTAATTTGAAACCATTTCATAATTAATGGAATGATATCATCGTTTTGGCGTAAGTACGACCAACCATCATTATATTGCGATGTGATTCATTCTACATGATATCCATTAAATAATGATTATATAAATATGAGTAATAACTTAATATGATATATATTATGTTAATATTATTTTTTTAATGATATAAAAATTACCTAGGAATGATAACCAGAATTTATTCGACCAAACACACATAAGAAAATAAAGCCGTTAAAACCCGAATAAAAAGTAATAATGAAATATTATTTCTAAATGGATGATTATATGATAATATATGATATCATACAAATAAATATGATTCTAGAATAATTCAATGAAATTTTTTATATCATTATATAGGAATTTCGGATACAAAGAAATAGAATCAGACCTAAAGTAAGGGATAATTTTTCAATACCATTATTATCTGAGATTGTTTATTCTTATGTATTTACCAGGGTATATTTATCATCCAAATCCATTTTTCCTAAATATGTAGTATTATTTCTATTCTTATAAAATTTATAAAATTCAATATTACCCATTGGTTAATTTTTATTGAACGGTATGTAATGAATCTTTTGTTTTCGATATGAGTTACTTTTTTACTTTTCATGCCAAAGTACAAGGGGAATGTTTTTTTAATTTATACAGCATGAACAGATTTTTATACTTTCATAATCCCTTATTTACATTAATCATCCATTAAAAAATTTCATTTTCATTTCCAATTAAGTTTATTTATTTTAAAATTACATGGCATTTTGAAAAAATATAATTTTTCTGAAAAAGATATGATATTTTCCACAAGAATTAATTTCATGTGTTTTATCAAAATTATTTTCCATTTAAGATGACATTTTATAAATGGTGTTATGTTTTTATCCCCATTATTACAATTATTTTATTATGTTTATGATACAATTCTATTTAGTAAATCATGTTTTTATATAGATTATTATGAAATGATGTTTAATAAACCCATTTTATTTCTTGGGTTATGTTATGATGAATGATTTATGTTTTTTCTAGAACACATATGTTTGGTTTTCCTTATGTAACCAGTGGGACTTATATATTCCTCCAATGCATTGGGTAAAAATTTATATCTCATGAGATAGACATGAGTATAATGGATAGTAAATCTAGTTTAGTAATACATGGATGGAACGAAAAGTAAATCCAGTTCAGTAATATAGGGCAAGAACGAGGATCTAACTCTGTTCAGTAATGGTCTTTGTCTACTATTATGGTCATTGAAATGATAATTGGAAAATATGGAAATGATTTTATATACTTATGTGTTTTCCAAAAATCCATTCTTTATTCCAATTCTATTTTTTCATGGTGTGTGTACATTTATGATTTATGAATTATGAACTTCCATGATTTATTTCATGACTTTAGACATTAATATTCAAGATTTATGTTCATTTTCTTAAATTCATATGTTTATGTTTTGTTTGATGTTTTTAACGATTACCTTTACTGTGAATTTGATCTCACATTTTTTTCTTCTCCTTGGGATATAAATAATTTTTTTAGGTAGGAAAACTAAAGGGTAATATCTTTATGGGAGATGTTGAATAACTTTCACCAAGTTAGCAGAATGTGTTCCCGGTTTCCAAAGACACTAAAATAATATGGTCTATAGGATTATATTTTTGTATTCTATTATATATTCCGAAAAAGTAATGTAATTCCCATGTATGTCAAGCTTAGTTTCTTTATAATTAACATGGACAATTTTAATCATTTGGTTTATAATAAATTTAGTATGATTAAATTTTTTGGATATCAATTTGGATTAGTTAAATTTAGTTCATGATAGTTTCGGTCATATAGGTTTTAATTTGTTATATTTGGTCCAATTTGATTCATTATTTTTAATATCAGATTATTTTATGTTACAGTATATTTACTTGGTCCAATTTAGTTTCATTTAATTTTTTTCTATTGGAATCCTATTTTTTTTATTTTTATCATTCTATATATTTTTCGGTTGATCTAATTTACATTTATACCAGTAATGTTTGGTTAGTTTGGTAATGTTTTTTTAATGTTTCATTTTTTTATTTGGTTTTATTCTATCCATTGTAGGTTTGTATGGTGCCACTTTATTTAGTTAAACTCATTTTGGTTTTACTCTTCATAATCTTATTTGATTTGTTTTCATGTGGTTCATCATGCTTCATTATGATAGATTAAATCCTAATTAACGAAATTCAATTGATGTCTATTAGATTATACTAATTATGTATAATACGGATTGTTAAAAAATGGTATGATTTTTTTAGATCTAGTTAGTTTTATTTATTTACTCTGTATATGTTAATTTAATTTATTATATATTTTTTTAGGAATAATTAGTTTTACAAGTTATAGGTTAATAAAATTCAATTTTTTGGTTTTCTCTACTTATATGATGTCCTATATAATTAAATTATGTTTGAATGAGATAATGTTTGTTTCATTTATTTTGGTTTGTTTTTATTTTGGATTATTTTAGGTCGATTCGATTTTATTCAATACGATAGACACTTCATTTGATATAAAAAAATTATTATATGAAATCCATATCATTATTTAGTAAAAAAACATGGTTTTAAATACAAGCAATAAATTATTCTTTAAATTTGAAGGCCAAATCAAAAGGTAACCTACATTAAACTAAAGGTGATCCAGTTATAAAGATGAAAACTCAAATATTCCATTTATCTCTTTCATGCATAAGATATTTTACATATATATATATAAGGACACCAAGAAACTATGTATATAGTTTCAAGGCCAAATATGTATAAGAGGATCCTTATATAAGGCCACATCCTAAAACATTTCTTAATCTTGAGTTAAATCAAGAATACACATTTAGGATCTTTTCAGGTTTAAGGTTTTAGAGAATTAGGCAATAACTATTCCATATCAACTTGAATAATACAATGTATATTCTTATACTATAATCGATTTTTCACAACAATAAAACTCCTTAAAAAATCAAGAGTTCTTTTCTTGATATAAATCCTCTTGAATACTTCATTTATCATACCCTTCCTTATAACCCATGAAAAAAATACACAACTTGTGATGAGCATAAAAATCTCAATAAGGGTTATAAAATAAGGAAAGGAAACATTAACCCATCAATAAATAATAATCAATGAAACCTTAATTTCAATCATAATATACCTTCTGAAATAATGAAATATATAAATAACACATAGTAATCATGAATCATAAAGGTAACTTGAGGCATCCATATCATACTTACATTGTAGCTATCACAGCTATAGAGGGAGTCACATTTGGAATACACATCATAGTATATTCCCTAAATCTCTTAGGATAAATAGTCACATTTACCTCTGTCACGTTACCCAATGCATTGGAGAGATATCTTGGGGTCACCCGCCCTAGGTTTTTCACAGAACCACCCGTATATGTAAACATTTCCCAATAACCATAACATATTCATAACATGTAAAATAAGCACAGAAGAAAGATATCATTTCCACATTTCAATCACAATATATCACATCAATATATTGACATAATCAATGCTTTATCAAACCATTTTCAAAACCATTTAAAATATTTAATAAAGATATTTTTTAATCAATGTGTCGCATCCCACTTTGAATAATTTAAAGGAATTATCATTTTAAAATAATAATGTCGTTATAATGAAATCTAAAAAAACATTTTTAAAACATGGACATTAATGAGAACGATTTAGAAGAATAAATCTATATAAAAATATTTTATTTATGGAGTTCTTAACCCAAAGAGAGATGCTTGAATAAAAATAATTGAGGAATAACTTTTAATCTAAACATTATAATTTCATGAGAGATCAGGTATTCAGTATATAATATTCCAAAGGATAGTATAACACCATATAAAAGTGAATTGGTCCATAACAACAGTGAAGACTCAATGGAATGTAAATTAAGACGAAATCCCTTATAAATATGGTATTCTTATATAAAAGATAAATCAATTATATAATTATGTGTGAGAAATAATAATACACAAAATATGATTGTATATTAAGTGTAAAACAATCAGAGGTCATTCACACATATTCATATCAGGACATAATCAAAAACTGTAATTTTAACCTAAAGAATTGAAATTGGGTTAAGAAGTTCTCTTACAGAAATTCGACAGCCTAACTGCGTCTCTTTAAAATTGAAAAAATGGTTTGATGTGATAAAAAAGGGTATCTAATCACATGTTCCTAAAATTTACAGCAATAATGATATATAATAACATATCCCAACATAAGAATATGTAAATTAAAATACTTAACAAAAATATGTCTTTTAAAAAATAAGAGGGTGAAAGGTTCCCTTACCTATTTGGTAACGTACGAAGCATAAAAAAATGAAAGAAGGGTCATACAATGAAGATGTGAATACCCATAAATGAAATTATATTACACAAAGTGTACAATAATGGTCACTACACATACCACACAAAAGGAAATAGTGGAAAATATAGCATGAATCTCATGGGAATAAAAAGTGAGATAAAAACCCTTTACCACGTTGTAATCAATCGAGTCGTATGACCCAAAGTTAATAACCACCAAAGTAATCAAAGAATAATATGAATAAAAATAGAATCATGATAATATATATCAAATTTCTGTACAAAATACACCACATGAAATAAATAAGGGGTGAACAATATAAATCTCACGGAATTAAAAGTGATATAAGAGAACCCTTACCTCGTGTCGGACTTGACTTGTTTGTTCCTTATTCTTCCTGAATAATAAACTAATGTTAATTTATACTTTCTTAATAACCTTTTTCAAGTTTATTATTTATTTAGATCACTTATTACCATGTTATAAACATTATTCAATCATCTTAGTTAACAATGGTCGTTTGGTCGATATTTGGTACTCGAGTAAAAAATGAACTTCTTATAATTACAAGTTGTTCTTGAGGTAAAAATTACATTATATCTGGAATGATATTCATGATTTAGATATCATATATATCATATATTTTCAGTATATATATGTATTTATAATATTACATAACATTTGGAGGTAAGAAATGAAATCATTGTTTCATGGAGACGGTAAGTTGTATGTACACATAAATGCTACTTTCATTTATATTTAATATTTTAATAGAATTAAAAAATAATGATACATAGTTACATTATAATTCCAGTATAACATCATATATAATATCATTGAATCGATCCTTTATATATCCCACATATGGCATTGATGAGTCATATCACTTTGAGTGGGTAGTAGTCTGCACTTCCTCGAATGAAATTATCACATTTACCCATAATGGAAACCATAAATGTATACTATAGATGAAAAATAAATAAGCATAAATAAAACATAAAAATAATATACATCATATATAAATACATTTCCATCTTAATAGCCACCATGAAAGGTGGTAGGATATAATTGAACAATCATTGTTTCATGAGGTGTTATTTTTCCATCCACAGAAACTGTGTGTTTTTCACCCTTTAGGTGGAGGTGTTTAAAGACCTGGAAATTTCAAGGAAATTTTTTTCTTAATTTCTTTTGAATTTTATGTGTCCCCAGTTTATGATGGCGCCTGATTCCGAGGCCCAGTGTGCCCAGAATTAATTTTCAAAGTTTGGCTCGGTTACATTCAGTGAACGAACAAGTGGATTTTTCTATCTTTTGAACCAGTGCTCGGAATTGAAATCTGAGGGCACCGATGAACTCGCAGCACCGATATTTGCTTAAGAGAACCTTTACCAAAGTTGTGTTTTCTCGGGAGGAGTTGTTATAATTTTAGGATTAATAAAGAATTGAATAAAATTTGTGGTACAAATTTTATTCCCAACTTAGGTGGTTATATCCTAAGTGTGGAAGTTGGGGTGGAACCACTAGTTTCTAACTAACCAAGTGAGGAATAAGGTGAAGTGGGCCCCACACGATCCCCAACCCTTCACTTTCCCTAACCCCCTTAAACCCCTTGTAATTAATGTATAACTCCTCACTCCCTCTTTAGTTGTGTAACTCACCCTCTCTCCCTCTTTATTTCATGCCAACTCACATTAAATTAATTGATTAAACCTATTCAATTAATTCAACTAAGAGTTTGAATTTTATGTTTTGAATGCTTGGCATGTTATAATAAAATAAGAGCAAGTCTTATTTTATTTGGGTTGGGATTGTTGTGTGGAGACTTTGGGAAGAGTGAGAGAGCCTTTGTGAGAAGAAGAAGGATGAGAAGAGAATTCCTCCTCGTCGAAGAGCGGTGTTTCTTTATTGAAGAACGAATCCCTCCCTCAATGAAGAATGGTTGTCCAACCATCAGATCTCCAATGAGTGACGCTCGGGCTGGATAGAAGGTCTTTGAGGAATCAAAGAATGCCAACGTCCATCGTCACCATCACCTCTTACCTTGCGACGACGTCCACGAACCGACGTCCTTTCCCTTTCGTGATAGCGTCAATGAACGAAGAACAACATGAGGTAGGGGTTTGTTTTTAAAATGTTAATATTCTCGTGATTGTTCCCTTATAAACCAAGCACGCGGATCAAATCATTATCAATTTAATCTGTGAATGTTATTATTTACGGGACGGGAATATTTAATTATGGGTGTATTTTTGGGAACTAGGTTCAATTTTAATTGATTAAAATTGTGCCTTGTTAAGTTGTTGAAATCATGTGTTGATTATTACCAATTGATAACACCTAACGCGGAGGGCGTGAGCCGAACAATCATGGACCAAAAACCCTCCGCAGATTGTTTGTTGATGTGTGGATTGACGGGCGACGATGAAACGGGCCGCAATGGCGATTTGAAGTCTCCACAGTGAAGTTCGGGTCCCGTAGTGACCTTAGGTGCAGACGGTGGGTGAAATGGACCACCGGTGCGCGTCTGGTGGTCTGCGGAAAGTGGCGGTGGCACGCCACACAGGCGCGGCGGTGTGCCGCTGGAGAAGACCGCTGTGGTTGAGCCGTGGTGGACTGGAATGGCAAAGTCATTCTGGATTTTGGGGGGTGTGGCTTTGAAGCCACACCGGTTCACTGTCAACCGGGGGGAACAGTGCCCCCCCCCCCCCGCTCCGCGTTCGCTCGACCACGCTGGCCGAGCCTCAACCGGCCGGGCTGGGCCACCGGCGCCGGGCCAGGCCGCTAGCACCGGGCTGGACCACCAGCGTCGGGCAGGGCTATGCCAGCTGGGCCGGGCCGTGCCAGCCGGGTCAGACTGACCTAGGGGCTATTGGGTCGGGTCGGTCTGGGCCCAAACCCCCTATTTTCGGACCTTTATTAGTTAAACGTCCATATCTTGAGCTACATACCTCTGATCGACGCACCATCAGTTTCATAGGGTTCCTTGGATCAAGACGGTCGTTTCGGTATATTACACTGAAGTTTTCGGCGAAGTATGGGTATGGATGGGTTGGTTCGAAACCGAAACCAATCGGGCCCTTGGAACGGAAATGGTTATGACTTGAGTTCCGGATGTCCGATTGACATGTCATCAACTTTGTTGGATTCCTCTTGATGTGACAGTTCTTTTGGTATACTTCACCTGAGGTTTGGATGCAGTTGGATTATGGCCGGGTTAGATTGTACCTGAAATCTAACCGGGACCCTGGAACGGAAAAGCCGATAACTTTCAGACCGAATGTCTGTTTGACGAACCGTCAGCGGCGTTGGTGATCACGTTGGGAAACGATCCCTTTGACATTACCCTATGAGAGTTTGGGGTACAGTTGAGATATGGTCGTGTTGGTTTGTACACGAAACCAACCGGGCCCCTGGGATGAAAAGGCTAATAACTCACAGACGGGGCGTCCGATTGACGCGTCGTCTGTTGCGTTGAGACCCCTATGACGAGGCGATCCTTTGGGGTACTTCTTCATGGGACTTTGTGATACTTTGAGTATCGACCAGTAGCTCGTGGAGCAGACCCTCCCAGAGATGAGCGTATGGAGTACGGAGATCGTGTAGCCGGCTGAGACCGGAAGACTTCTTGTCCGATTTGAGTCGGATAGACCTGTATAGCCTAGTGGGGAGCACTAATGTGTTTGGGTGGAAGACCCACGGCGGGGAGAACTACTGTGTTTGGGTGGAAGACTTGTGGTACTCAACAGAAGGAGTACCTCTCCAGGCTATTAGGCGGGGTGCACTATTGTGTTTGGGTGGCAAACCCCAGTGCGGAGCACTATTGTGTTTGGGTGGCTGACCTGTGGTATTTGATAGGAGGAGTACCTCAGCAGTCTAAGGTTAGTGAGTAGCTCCTCAGAGTCATGATAGGATCAATGTACTCGACAGTGGAGGATCTCTTCATCAGTTGCAGTTTCGATAATGAAAATCTCGGTTTAAGCTGAGTCAATGACCTTTGTGTTTTCCTCATGATTGAGATGGTTTACTTGATAAATTACGTATATGTATGGGCATATACCTAAGTAGTGGTTATCTATTGACTTTATATCTGTGTGATACCTCGTGGCTGAGATGGGCTACTTGATAACATAGGTATAAGTATGGGCTTATACCTAAGTAAGGGTTATCTATTGAGAACATTCTTTGTGATTATCCTTGTTGTATTTAGTGATACCTTGAGGGTCTCGAGATCCCTACTGAGTATCATATACTCACCCCTGCATGGGATATGCCCGCACCTTGTTGTGTTGGATGCAGACGACGGACAACACTGACTGAGATCGAGTGTTCGAGGACTGGACGGTACCCAGAGGTGGACCTCACGATGAGTCAGTACCCGAAGGTGGACATCACGATGAGACAGTACTCGGAGGATTTTGGGGGGTGAGAGCGTTGAGGAGGCTATCTGTACCTACCCTTTAGGTAGGATCTAAGGTGGACGCCCCAGGAGCTGCTTCTATCTTCCAGTTGTTTGTCTTTTCTGTTGTACTTTGTTCAGTTGTAGTTGTACTTCTCAGTTGGGTTTATATTCTGGCCCATTTACTTTTCAGAACTTTCTTTTGTACTTAGTGTATTACTTCCTCTTGTACTCTGGTTGTATGTGTTTATGTTTTATAAAGGCAATTCCTTCCCAGATACCGAGATTTAGGCCTTTGGTGCTAGTCTCCAGCCCCTGGCCTATGGAATGCGGGCTTGGGGTAGTCACGGCACGGGCCCCGAGGACAGGTTGTGACAAGGTGTGTGTAAGTGTATTTCGAATCCATTTCATAACAACACCTTATAATATTTATGATACTTTTTTTTAATAAAATAATTAAATAAAAAGAGTTTAGGGGTTGGATAAGTAAAATAAATGAATAGAATTTAAGAGAAATTGTTACCTTTAATTCGGGTAACTCCCATTTTTTTAACCAAAAGGACTTCTTGAAGTGCCTACTACATAAGGTAAGGCCTCTAGAAGTAGGATAGCTATGTATAGAGCTTAATTGGGTAGATTTTGGACGATCCAAGGGGATTGAGAGGTGTGTGGAATTGGTTAATGGTGGTGTCCTTTTATTAGGGAGAGAAGGGGCTCTTTAGGAATGTTTAAAAATTTTATTTTATTAAAAACGTATATTCAGTTTCAAAAGATCCAAAACTCATTACAATCAAATATAATATGACACATGTTCTAAATAAAATCATCTGATAATAATTGGATAGGGTTTGAACATTATTTTAATATTTATAGTCTTATTTATTTAAATAATTTAATAATGAGGTAAATGCTGCATCATTTGTGTGTCATAAATAATTTTATTTATATGATGTATAAAAATTATAAAAAAATACCATGATATAGTAAATATCTTTAGATTTAAAATTAATATTTATAGTCGAGTATATGACTTATATAACCCTATGTAAAAATTAATTTACTAAAAGATATTTCTTTAGGTCATTTCTTCCTTTACATTAAATTAATTAATCTAAAGTTTCATTATCACTTCCAAGTGCCTCCATGGGGTCCCAAAATCGACCCAAGGATGCCCATGGTCGGATATGAGTGATCCAATAATGTTTGGACAAGTTTTAAGGTAATTTTTGTTGTTATAATATTTTTTTACCTTGAATTACCCTATTTACCTTTAACCGCGGTAAATAAAAGTCAAAAGTTACTATTCACCAAAAATTATTTTCATCTTATTGAAACAAATTTTAATTACTAATAACAACCACGTATGTCAGATTTTTGAAATTCAATTCACAGATGTGGTAAAATTTCATTTAAATGAAAAAGTAAGTTTTTTAACTACGACATAGTGGTTTCACTATTAATAAAAAATTGTTGTTTTTCAAAAAAATACCAAAAATTCAGCCTAATCTATATTTGATATTCTATATTAAAAAATGATATCTATTTTAAAAAATTAAAAATATATCTGTCTCGTTAATTAATTTAAAAGTAATTCTCATTGTCAAAACAAATAGCGTGTTTTTAAGAAACAATATCTATCAAAAGATTGACACTTGTTTATGTCCAATTTCAAAGATAAATTAATTTCAATTACCACCATTAGATTAAATGGTAAAAATATAATCTAATTGAAAATAAAAAACAATTAAAAAGGTAATATAAAAATATAAATAAATTATATTAAAAGGTGGTTTTGAATTAAAATACAGTATTATTCACTATTCATTAAAAATGAACTTTATCAGAAAAATACCAAAAATTTACCCAAAGTAAATTTTGATGTCACTATTATAAATAAGGATTTTAATTTGTAAAATAGAATATATTAAAGTTACAAAAACTAGATTTAATGAGGGTTCTCCATTAAAAGGTGGTAAATCGACCTTTTAAAGAATATTAGAGTATTTATGCTTAAAATTAGATTCATTAACATTGTAAGAGTGTAAATTTAATTGGATAAATGTAAAAACATTTAACAAACATGTATAATCATATTTTAGTTAGTTATGATCATTCTTTACAATGAAATGGTTAGGCGTTAACTACCATTTAAAATAATAATATTATATTATTAGTGTGCAACTTATGATTTCAAAGAAACTCATTGTTGCATATCGGGTACACCATCGAACATATCATCCCCTTTAAAGTAAAATTAATATTTAATTCAAAAATATTAATAAATATGAAAAATGTCATGTTCTTTATTTACCTATGATGTTACACCTTTCATAAATGAATATACGTGAATATACCCATTTACCTTACACACCTATGCATTATATATATATATATATATAAACATATGCACACCTAGACCCAATATATATATTCAAGACTCCATGTGTGAATATATATGTGGGGTAACTTATATATATATATCCCTATCTATGTATACATGTGGATGTCACCTTTGACAAAAAAAAAACCCGAAACCACCGCATCGAGGTCCTAAATACTTCAGAAAAACACAGAAAACTAAATACCCCAAAACCCATAAATTAAAAAAGGAAAAGAATGGAGACAAGACAAAACATACCCAAAACCCATGGATAATTTTTTTTCCAAAAACTATGATTATGTGACAGGGACACAAATTTTGATTCAAAATTTTGAGTCTACATAGAAATACAAATGAATGATGTTTCATTAAAATCAATAGTCAATCCAAAAAATAATGATTAAGGAAAGTAAAATATGTTGGTTTTGCACAAGAGGATGATTGAACCTAATTAATGGATATAGAATTGAATACTTCATGAATTGGTGAGTATATAATTTCAATTTTAGTGATCTAAAATGAAATGAATATTTGAGAGGAAATAACAAATATCACTTAAGTTGATCCATCATAATGAAAAAACATGGCAAAGAAAAAAATACTCCTTCACGAATTTTATCATCGGGAAAAAAATAGGAGAATCCAATAAAATAGTGTCCCTAAATATCTAAAAAGTATTCATTGGATTATATAACAAATAAAACCTACAAAAATACTATTTAACAATTTAATTAAAGATATTAAAACATCAAAAAATGATAATATGAAATAGTATAATACATGGAATTCATATGTTGAGTATACTCAGACATCAACTAGTGAACTTGTAAAAAGAAAATAGTATTTCAAATATTCTAAACTGTTTTAACATTTCATTTATAAAAATATTATAATTTAATCAAAAAATATAGTAATAGAAACAAAACAATTATTCAGTTTGGTACATTGGCTATTTAATTTAAAATGCTTATTTATTAGAGAATGTACTTGGGTAGATACCCAAACATATATATTCCAATATATTTCAATTAGATATCATAGTAGATGGGATATCTAATAGATGAAAGAAATTCTGACTTATTCTTGTACATTTTAGTACATGGGATAGGGAATAAATAAATAAAGTATTAAAAAAATTACAATCTATGATTTATTAGCTATCAAATCCAAAAAAATAAATCAGCAGGTCCTCCATTGAAATAAATAAATATCAAAATCACCTTGTATTTAAAAAATTTTAGTTTATAATAGTATATAAGACACTAAAAAGGTAATTTATAATAGTAGATATTATTTTAAGATAGTGTGTAATAGTAGATAATATTAAATGAAAGTGTGTAAGAATAGACATAAAAATGATAGTGTATAACAGTAGAAAATATTAAATGATATTGATTAACATTAGATAATAAAAAGTTTATATTTATAATAATATAAAATATTAACTGAAATTGTAAAACTATATAAATAATGTATACATTCATTGAAAAGAATCCATCATTCAAGAGTGTAGATTAGTTATAATAAATCTATAGGAATAATTTATTTTTGTTAAAATAGTCCCTTGATAATGTTGACCATGATCCTATTTGAAGCTGGATGACGTCAAATGTAGTACAATCTATAATGAAATGGTTTATCATAGCTCTGAGAAAATAATAAAATTTACATAAATTAATATACAATTAAAAAAATATCAAATTAGAAATATGAATAAGGGTTGAAAATTGGGAAAGTGTAAAATAGTCACATGGGCTTAATGAGGGTATCACACACTTCATAAAATAACTTAAAGTAAAAAACAGGAAATTGAAAACATAAGAGTTGTGATTCTGAGCTACTTTACCCATTTCAATAAATTATTTCAAAAATTATTTCAAAAGTCTCATAAAAACAAACCATTTCAAAAATTATTGAAATCTGGTTAGAAAAATACATGATTATCCTAAACAAATTGGGAAATTAACATTTATTCTGAAACATATATGATTTCAAACATCACCTTTTAATTTTATTCATGACCTAAATGGGGTCAAACTATTTGAAACCCTTAAATTTCATTCAAAATTTTATTTGAAATATTTTTACAAAAGAATGAATTTCATGTATGAAATGAAATTCCATGTTATAACTATGAGACACCACTTTTAAGTCCTAGACATTATGATAAATTTCAAATAATATTTTAAAATTCCATTTGAGAAATCTCATAAATTCAATATGTGAACAGTCATAGAAAATAATATTTAGAAGGCCCTTAGTATAGTGAAACCTTTCTATTTCAAATAAATCAAATAGAAATACAATTTTTTACCATATAAATCCAATAAACTTAATTAAAATTATAATTTAATAATTAAAAAATATGTTCAAATCACCAAGGAATAAACAGTTTCAAAATTAAAAGTTAGGGAATAGAAAAATCAACCTCAAATCATCAACTCATGATCCAAAATTCATCGCCTTAAATGGAGGATTCCCAAACAACCAACAAGAATCTACCATGAACCCTAAACAAAAAAGAAACCACAAAAATCAGGTCAACTTCTTGAAATAGGGTTTGAACAAACCACAACAGGGAAGGAGAAACTTACAAGGAAATGGGGAAAAGGAAATAGAGACTAAACATTGGTTATCCATCCATAATCCTTGATGATCCCACCATAAATTATTAAGGATTTTATCGTTAATGTGGATGATAGAATCGGAAGCTGGAAGGGTGTAATCCGAATGATGTAGAGCATTGAGGTAGGGTTTTGGATTTGACTGGGATGAGAACGATGGATGATAGATGAATTAGGGGGAAGAGGTTAGGAGGGGGAGAGGATAGTGTTCACACTGAGGATGTGTGTGAATGATAATTAGGTGATAAGGTCTACAGGGGAGATGCAGGTTTGTGGGGGAGGGGAGTGTTTTAGGGGGAGGGGAGTGTTTGCGGGGGAGGGGCAGGCATGGATGAGTCCGACTGAAATAAGAATCGAGGGATGGTAAACCTACTATTTTTAAAAAAAATAGGGGTACATTTTCCTATCGTATCTATCCCAGTGGGTTTTTAAATTATTTTTACAGATGTTTGGGTATAGACCTATTTTCCAGTAGTTCACAAAAAATAAATAGCCTTCTCCTAATATTTATTTTCCAATAGTAAATAGGTCCTCCTTATCATATACATAATTCTGATAACTCCAATTTAAGTTTATATTAGTTTATTAGGCTCATTTCTATTGGATAAAAATTTATTTAATCTACTTCCTTACATATATATAGTTAATGTGGAAACGTCCTCCATAGTACCCTCCATTATATCTCACTTCTACTTATTGTTTGACCAGAATACTCTTCAATAAGATGACATTTTGTTGGTATATCTGTTTTCATTTTTTTCTTCTTCTTCAATGTATAATATGAGCACTCATAGTAGTATTTAATTTCAATTCCTATTTTTTACACTTAAAATATTCATAATAATATAATTCTCAATATATATATATATATATTTTATTGTTATTTTCTAAACAACCCCATTAAGGAAATTACCCAAAAAAATAAAAAAGAATATTTATTCCATAATCAAAATATAAAATATTTGTAATATTAATTCCAGCCACCCTATCATTTAAACATCTATGGTTCTAGTTATTTATTTCTAATTCCGACATATTTAAGACATTCATTTTATTTTTCCATCTTTTTTTATAAGTAATTTCTTGAAGAAGCATATACATAAGTTATTCATTTTTATTTTCAAGTATATTCATATTCAATTCTCTAAATTTTGTTTTATATACTCCTATAAAAATATATCCATAATAATTCATCTCTAATTTCCCATGATACTAGAATTCATACACCTATTTACCGAATGATATTCATGACATTATTTCATTTACACTTATATAATATATAAATCATATTATTCCATGCTACGATGGATTCTATCAAGAAATGAAATTTTATTGTCATTTCTTCTCAACTCATTAAACAAAACATTCGTCATCACACATATATAGTTATCATCTTACTATTTTTCGTAGAATGATTCTTATTTTAGGATGAATTATCCTTTGTTTTCTTCAATATTCTTCATGAAAACCTTTTTATTGAATCATGTCTTACTCACAAAAGAATCATAATATTTATATTTTAAATAATATCTTTGTATAATCTAAAATTATGTTTTATAATTCACCAACAAGAGTCATTTTAATCTCACGAAACAATAAAATTTACTTTACATACCCACATAAATCAAAAAAATAATCCTATATACTTTCAAAAATCATCACATTTATTCTAAAATATAACAAAAATTTATCTTGAAAAATAATATTAAATATTATTATTTCCATTTTACATCATATTTATAATATAAAAACTCAGATATCATCTTATGTATACTGTTATCTAATTTTAATTATCCCATGAACATTATGAGTTCTTCTTACACATCATCTAAAAAGGTTACATATCACTCGGAGAATCTAATGTATCATCAAAAAGATGTTACACAACATACTGAAAAAATTTCCTTTATTTCATCTCAATACCCCGGGAGACATTATGTATTAGTAAAATAAACATTCATAATTTCTATGTTATATTGTGTATCATAGTGAAACCTACCATTAATTTTCGAGTTCATTTTTATTGAATAATTAACATAAAATATATTTTCTTAAATTTAAAATATTTTAAAACTATAATATTTTCTAAAATTCTTATCCATCCTTCAAAATTCATTTTCATGCATTCTAAACCACATTTATTGGATTTAAAACACATCTATTAATATTATAAAATTATAAAAATTACTAAAATATTATGAAATAATTTTTCATGGAATTTTTAATAATATTATTTTTTATTAAACAAAAAAATCATCAAAATTAATTTCTAGGAATATCAAATATCTTAAAGTCACATGAAAATGTAAATTCAACTAAAAAATATATATTTCAAAGAATTTGTAATATACCTCAAATTTTTAAACTCTTATTTAATAAAAAAATATTCTATGTTTCTCAGATATAAAATAACCTTCATTAATGATAATTATTTGGGTGGTTCCTCATAGTTGGGTTCATCAACAACTCAAAAACTAGATTATATATTATTTTACTAAATGTGGATTAATAACATATAATATATAAACTGGAATCACATTATATCATTTTCACTTAATTTTAAATAATCCATTACTATAATAATCACAACTAGATGGTACTTCATCTGTCTCATAATATTCACATATCAATAAATATTAAAATCAATACTTATTGAAAACAAACAAAACAGCAATATCAATGAAGGAAATAACACCCATTGTTTCAAAGTTGTATTCTTCATATATGATCTATAATTTAATTAATTCTACATTTTGTTGTGAGAAATTTCATATCGATATTAGTGAATGGATTTTGATAAGTATTTTAATCCTAAAAATTGAATATTGGTATAATATCAGTATATATTTGATTTGAAATTCACATATACATTTTGAAAATGTAATTGTATGATTGATTCCCTAAGTAGAAAAGTTTAGGTGTGAGTAATTATGGAGCCAAAATATTAATAGAAGTCAAAGGGTATCGTTATGGAATATAATTTAGATATAAAATATAAGGATGCCTTAATATTTATATCATGTGTTCAATCAACCAAATTTGACATAGATATAATTTGATCTTAAATTCATATATATATATATGATAGATTTAAAAAATGTTAAGAAAATAATTGTTAATAGTTTTTATTTACAAATTGGAAACATTATTTAGCGAAATGCTACTCGGTTACTCTCTCTTAGAGAAATTAATTAATTAATAAGTTTCATCATTATTAATTTGTTTTATGTACAACTGATATAATGATTTATTATTATATTTAATATCGATTTGGTATCCTAGAATGAGGCTAAATATTATTGGATATGTTTCCCATCCCCCACTTTTTATAAAATCAACAATGAAATAATAATTCCAACAGTTATTGTAACATCTTGTTATGGTGTGACCATGACAAAAAGGTGAAACCCAAAAAAAACTCTAGTTCACTCCCCAATTACCATAGACTACTAACAATAACTGAGGGTAAGGTACTTATTGAGGACAAATTTTACTCTAATGGTCCATCAAATAATTCATATAGGATACTTTCAATATGGTACCAATAAATAGTTTTAGACAAAAATATTAATTCCATAATCAAAAACTAATTCTCTATCATTACAGTATGTGACATAAAATTGAAAAAGTCGCAATGGTAAGTCATGCATTCTAAAAAATTATCAATAAAACTTAAAATAATATAAAAGAGAGATGATATAAATTACATAAGACTACAAATTCCAAAAAACTATTCACTATGGTGCAAATAGAAACCATATCCCAGTTACAATATTCACATTTCTGTTCCTTAAATTTCCATGAATATAATTATTATTTAGACTAGATGCATACACAAAGTTTTTTGAGAATACAATCCTTAGTAGAAAACATTGTAACCCCACCCATCTCATGGATTTGGATTTAGAATATAAATATATAAATTTTATTCCAATGAGATTCAATTACTAATAATTAATAATGAAATGATATATTAGGTGTTACAAAGTAACCCCAATAAATTTATACTTACTTCAACCAATGTTCATTTTTATATTTCAAGAAACATTCTCAAAACTCATAATGTAATATTGTAATTTCCCAAAGAAAAACATGGTCAAAGAGACAATAACATATGAACAGTCATTTCCCATAACATCATATGAATCCCACTCCATCGAAGAAACCCTTATATATCATGGAATATCATATATCCATTCATATAGTTATAACTATGATACATCATGGAATATCATATATAAATCCCACTATGTTCAATAATGTCATAAAACATCATTATATATATATAGGTCCAACTATGACATATTATTGATTTTCAAAACAAGCCCAACCATAGGATTCCTATAGGTGACCGCTTTCATGGATCAAACATAACACAACATGGTTGGAGATAATAACTTTTTGCATCAATAAAACACAGAACAATGGATCATTTATATCATATGATAACTCATTTTATAATTTTATCACCCTATAATCATACATAATCCACCCATGTAAACAAATTCATTCCCATAAATAAATCACATAGTCTTCGGATGAAAATACACATCAAGTACACCTAATAAGGTATCAATGTCTCAAATTTCATGTAAATTTTCATTATCAATCCTTTACATCATTATTCACCCCTTCTAATGAATTTAGTGCTAAATTCAATCACCCTTAGCCATAAATTGAGCGGTCAACTCACACCTTGACAAGAAAGATTAAGGTAAATTATCCCATATTATTTTTTAACATACATCCAAGAACTAATTCCCTATAAAATAATCCCCATATTTATTAAATAATCATATCCCAACAATTAACACACAATTCAGATCATACCAATATTACAGTTCTTTTAGATCAAACATGAAGATGACACCCCGTGTATACCAGGCATTATTGTTGAGATTACTCAGAAATTTATACCATTAAAATGGCATTCCCTACATTAAAAAACTAGATATGATTGTTTGGTAATCCCTATCAATAATCCAAGATTGTGGTTAATTTCCAAAAGTATACTAGAAATTCATTTCCTCATTACGACTCATTTTCATAAGTGGAAATACACATTTCTGAATTAAATCCACCCTTAAATACACAAAACAATGTTTAATATACCACGAAGATATACTCAATATTATAAATCTAGAATAATAAATTAACAATAATATTTTAACAAATAAAAAATTATTAATTCTATTATTTTTTAATTTTATAGAATTTTTTATTCTTCTGAAATCATTACATTGATATCCATTAATTTTCAACATTCCATATTTTACTTTTACCTATGAATACATAAATGTATATATTTTTTAATATTAATTACTTTATTAGTTATTAATTTTAATTTCATGAGAATCATTATATAAATTAGAAAAAATTCAATTCTGACCCATTAGACCAGTTTTAAATCTATGAACCACTAACAAGAAAATTAAATATTCATGTAGTAAAAACTTTCACATATAAACATAAACTAAGGATATGAGGATACAGGAAGTCACATATCTTATCTAATAAAAGAAATCTTCTCAAAAATATATATATATGTACTCTAAGAATACAATGATTGTTGAATCTAGTAAACTAAATGATATATAAATTGATATGAAATATCACAATGTTATACACCCCATCATATCCATATATGGAGGTATGATTATTGAAATACTCGTTGATATAAATCTAACATACCAATTGGATTTCACATATAAGTTCACAAGAATATATAATAGAAACATGATGTTAAGGAAGGAAAATAGTATATTAAGACTTCTAAATTTCAGTAAATAACTTCAAAATAATATTTCATTAAAATTGAAATCTAGTTATAAAAAATCCCCAATGAAAGTAAAAGTCATTTCTACACATTTGAATAAACATGCAAAGAAAAAAAACGTTATTGACTAGAAAAAACTAGCTAATAAGAGGATCACTGAAAACCTGGTTCATTTCCACCAATATAGTGACCCAAATTTTTCTTACATGACTATTATATCATTTCTAATATTAATAACACATTATTAATACAATCCAAGATCCATAGATTAATATATATTAAAAATTAGCTTTATACCTAAATTGAACATAATAAAACATAAATATTTTTAAAATTATTTTACATGATCATCCTAAAATATCTCAAGTTATCCTTAGTACTTGTATACTCCTAAGTATATACATTAACAAAATGGGTTATCTAAAATCCCAGTAAAGGGACAAATATTATAGAATTAATAAGATTCAGGAATCAAAATAAAATCTATGAGAATAATCATCCTCTTCATATCGTAAGCACGGGCTAAAAATAATAAGAATGAGGAAATAATTTATAAAATAATTTAATATGGAATATGTACAATAATGAAGAATCGTAACATAGTGTTCAAATAACACACATAGTTATGAAAAAATCCAACAATATTTTCATGTATAACATATATTCATAAATAATAACATTAGAATTAATAATAAAGGTAGAATTATTTTAACACATAATAAATATATCAAAATGAGATATATCCCATTACCCAATATTTATAGTGCTATATATTTCTTAGAACACCCATCAAGTCATAAATTATTATAATCTTGGTTTCCACATAGAAAGATAACATATGAAAATCATTCTCATGAAATAAACACATAGAAAAGATTGATTTTAATAATGGGTTTTAAAGAATACATTCATAAACAAAATTTTAGTTTACTAAATGGAAAAGGTATTGCAAATTTTGGCATAAAAGTATATCATTCATCGGTGTAGAATAAACTACTCAAGAGGATTTAATTAAGTGTTTTGGAAAATAATGTCTCATTGAAAAAATAATTTTATTAAGATTAGAAATAATTTATAAAGTAAAAAACATGTATATCACCCCTAAAATATAAGGGAAATAATTTTGAAATTCATATTAATGAAATTATTGTAATATTAATAGTGAAATAAATGATAAATAGAAGATAACCCAAAATAAGGAGTTTGGTTCAAGTACCCCCTAACCTTAAATCCCACATTATTTTATCGATTTTCTACCTGCTCAATGATAAACATAGGATTATTAAAACATGGAACCATTTGTAAAATGTGATAATTTGTTCACTCTTGATCACTAATAATCATGTAATTCTATTTCTTAAAACCCGTTGTTATGGGTGAAACGTTTTGATATCATGTTTTCTTTTAAATATCACATATTTCTTCGATTTAATAATATTGAATTATTTCAATTTATAAATTATTATGACTAAATAAATATGTTTAGAAATAAATAAATAAATAAATTTCTATAATATAAATTTTTTTCTATATTCATCCATAATAGATTTTATAATTATATATTTGGATACATCCTTGTGGGATATTAATTAACAGTTGATGGGACATTTTCAAAAGTTGGGGATAGAGATGTATGAAATATAAATATCTCATAAAGATAATCATTACAGTATGTTAAAATAATTAATATAGTTTTATCACAATTCACAATTAATCTTATATTAATTTGGATTTAAATGAATATATATAGAATAGGAGAAAGGGAAAATGATAGAAAATTTTAATTAAATAAACCTTCTTCTTAGTGTTTATTATTTTATTTAGAAATAAAATTTTTGAATTCATGGAGTCAGGAGAATATATAACATACCTAATAATGATAGGGGGATTAGATGATGGTATTTGTGAGATAATTTTATTTGGTAAGTGGGATATATGTTGTTTGTTGGGGGCGGGGTGATGGGTTATTTATAATGGAGAAAAGGGGAATTTTAAGGGTAAAATGTTGAATAAAATTCTATTTCCATTGTATGAATTTTATTAGTGAAAATAGTTCCATTATAAGTAATATTTGAATCATGTAAATATTTTTAAGGCTTATAAATCTTTCGAAAACTTATTTCATGATTATATTGAAAAAAGTAGGAAATTAAAAAATTGTTATTTTAATGGAAACCATTAGACATTTGACTTTGGAAAAAAATTGGTCTCAAAAAGAAGTTCATTCTATTTAAATGACTCAATTATCTCATTAAATATTTTTTCTATAAATGTTACATTTATATAATTTATTTTTTTCATTATTATAATATGGATGATATAATTTAAAATACGCCATATACGAAAAAACTATATTTGGATTATTCACCAAAAAATTGAATTATTTTAGGAAATTAAAAAAATATAAATTATCTATTTTCAACATGTTGATTAAAAAAAATTAAATTCTTTTTATGAATATAATTTTCACTCATAGGTAGTATTAATTATTAACATTAAAAATTATGTTAATTATAAAATACATTAAAATATAGTTTATTGAAAATTTCCTTATAGTTTATTTGTTATTTTGATAATGATATTTATTTTATGGAATTATAATAACTATATTTAAATAAATTAATCATGATAAATATTATTTACATTACATTTTATTATCTGAAGTTCAAATTACAATTCTAATGATCGAGTTATAATTCTTAAGGGTTGGGTCACTTTTCGAAGTATTTAGGTTACTATTACTAAAATCAAATTACTCTTCCAAAGATCATATTACCTATTATAAATATCTCTTTATTTCCTCATACATCATTCACTGAAATTCCTCCAAAGTTTATATATTTTCCTTTTTTAAAATATCTAATTTTTTAACAATAGTTTATTTCTTTTCTAATGTGTTATTCGTGTGAGTGATGATTATAGTACACTACGAGATCCAAAATTTACTATTATATTTTATAAAGTGTTCTATATTTCGTCCCATTATACTATTTTTCATTTTTAGGGATTCCGTTTTTGAAAAAATTAATACTCTAAAATAATGAAATGAAGTGTTATTCAATTTTCTATGTGTTTAGTGTGTATAATACTAGAAACATTCATTAATGAAATAAACATAACTTCTAAAATTTAGGTTATTAAATTAACTCCCATTTTGAAATTTCATCCCCCAAATATCAACTCATATTGTTGATTAAGAAAATATGTGTTTAGAATTATTTAATTGATTCATATGGTTCATTATTCTTCAATTCATAGTTATAGTTCCCTAGCACCACCATTACATAGTGAGATATATTATTGCATTAAATTTTTTATTTATTGTCTATGATTATATAAAAGATTATCCTTGTTAGAGAGGTAATTCTATAGTTTCACCACCTCTGGATTCATTAAAACTGAGTTGAAGAGTATGTACTTCCTTAGAGGAGATATGCAGGACAAATCATGAATATTAGACTTATTTGGTGGAAGCTCTAGCTAATATGACAGCTCTTTTATATGATCATGGATCTAAAAGTGGAAAATGTAACTAGTTATAATCATTCATTTTATTTCAAATAACATGAATCTCTTTCATGATAATATTAAACGGAAATAAGTTTCTCCAATATAAAACTCTAGCCCCTTAGATGGTTGTCTGCATAGAAATTCTTTAAACGCTATAGAGATTTTATATGATATTAGATAGTGTAAACCTTCTCCAACATCTCTTTCATAATATCAGGTCCAATTATGATTCTTTCACCAAATTCATCCCAATATAAATTAGGGTTATATCACTACCCATGTAAACATTTATATGGGTCTATTTGAATAATCAAATGGTAGTTGTTATTTCTTGATAACTCAACCAATAAGAAATGATGACCAAAGATAGCTTTACATTCCATTAATAAAAATCTTAGAATGTCTTAAACTTTATTAATGATCATTTTAGAATGGCTATTGTTTTGATAGTTAATGGCTATATTGGAATTCAATTCAATACTCGTATAATATTGAATACATTACTAGAATTTATAAGTGAAATCTAGGTGGCAATAAAATAAAATTAAAAGTAGGACCACATATAGTCTCAAAACATACTATATTTATATTTTGGAATGTGGTTGAGGAGATAAATACTCCCCAATTGTGATGAGGTTGGATGTGTTGGTGATTTGATTTTCCAAAACCCATGTAACATTTCTTCCTTTTGATATCTTTAGGATACTAGTGACAAAGACTATAGTATTGTTTTCCCATTTCATTATGGTAATGGGAAATTGTTTCATAATCACCTAAGATGTTCGCCTCTCTATGTTAACTTGATGAAATACCAATCACTTTGAGATGTAATAATCAATGTTATTCTTCATGTTTTCCAAAAATAAGTGATATTAAATATCACTATATATCATTTCACTTTCAGGGTGGATGGAGAAAGATAACTTTTATGAGTTATCCAATATAACTTTCATTATCTTATGTGATGAATTCATAAATACTATAGTTTTAAATTCAATTAAGTTATCTTCATAAAATATAAATTCATGATTCTCCCATGCATTATTTCTTATAATTTATTTTAAAGATCTGGACCATACCATTGTGAAACCTTGATCATTTCATATATAGATGGTTGTGAAATTATTTTAAAGGTAGAATTTATAACATTATTCCATGATTTATAGATCTATTCATTGCATATACACTAAGATAGCGAATTTAGAAATTTGTTTTCCCGATATATTAGTTGGTTCTTTTCTTCTAAGAGAATCTACTACCTTGTTCTCCTTCCTTGATGGCGGTGAATAGAGAAATCATAGTTCATTATAATTTATAACCAACCTTTATGATGTATATTGATCTCCTTTTATTCAAATATATACATTGAAATGTTTTTATCTATATATATGTCACACTTATCACCATATAAGTGGTATTCCAAAATCAGTAAAGTGAAGACCATAGTTGTTGAATCCAAATCATGCATCGGGTAATTTGACTCCTCGATCCTCAACTGTCGTGAGGTTTAGTCTATCAATTTTTTATTTTTAATGAGTACCCATCCCAAGAACTTCATTTAATCATCCATATATATCAAAAACCTATTCTTACATAAAGGTAGTGTGTGTATAGGGATAGTGGTTAGCCTCGTCTTCATCTCTCTAACTCTTTCATCACATTCTTCCATCCAGAAACATATTACCCCTTTATGGTTTAACTTATTCAGTGGGTTTGAAAATCAATAAAAAAATTCAAAAATCATAGGGTTTTCCTAGAAAATATAATAAAACAATAGTGTAACGCCCCAACCCTAGTTACCCAGAGTCGGTGCATTATTACATAACATTGGCATGATCACAAGAAAGATCAAATCTCGAAATACCGATTGGTTTAGTAGCCTTGGAAACACTAGATATATTCATAAGTTTTACATTACATCATAAAATGAAAAACTACTACAACAACATAATGTCTCCATAAATCCACACTCATATCCCCACATAATATCCCTGCAGGTCATTCATAATGTACTTCTTCACTTCATGGGAAAAATAAAACATAGAAAAGGGGTGAGCTCAAATGCCCAGTAAGGATAACAATATAGCAGAAACTTTCATAAATAAGAATAAACATTTAAGGCAATGTATAACTAAAACAAAAGCCTTTCAAACATGAACTTTCAACATAGTATGGCATAAATAAAATGAAATAATGCCATTTACTTATTCACATGGATATTCTACTAATTGAATAATCACATGAAAAATCAATAACCACTTTCATAATGATGGAATGCATAATGATGAACTTTAATTTCTTTGTCAAGGCCTCGTCCCAAGACCTTGGGGCTAACTGTAACCGGAACCCAACCCGGAGTGCCTCTAATAACCGGACACCAACCCGGAGTGCCTCTAATAACCGGACACCAATACGGAGTGCCTCTAATAACCGGACACCAACCCGGAGTTCCTCTAATAACCGGAGACCAAACCGGAGTTCCTCTAATAACCGGAGACCAAACCGGAGGGCTTACTTTTACTGGTCCCCAACCCGGAACATACTTGTCTAACACATTCATCTGAATGAAAGGTTGAAATATAACATAAACATTCGGATTACAAATAACTTATGAAATGTCAATACTCTAAACAAAAACCATGAGTGACATAATAATAACTTATCCATAGTCAAAAATAGCACAAAACCTTCAATAAAATATGGATGTTTTGTATCATAATAAATCAACTTCGAATAAGCTTAAAAGCCATCAAAGAATGTTGACATAGATGAAATCAAAACTATTTTAGAGAAATATCTCTTTTTTTAAATCATTTTAAAAGTAACATAATTATAAAATAATACATTCAATTTGAAAATATTCTTGTAAGCTTGTAAGGAAAACTTTGATGATTTTATCACGGCGGTAAATAGCTGCACCCGCCGTATAAGTTAAAAAAACATTCTTACCTTAAATTTGTCGAAAAGGTTAAAAGTGCCTTGTTTGGAAAACGACGGAAAGATTCCTTTCGAAACACATGAGGGTATAAATGACTTTAACCCATATTCTTGTAAATAGTAAAAATGTTTTGAAATACATTATTAAGAAACATGGATGTGGATGATAAAGAGATCCCAGTAGATTATTACGTATAAACAACCTCGGATAATGAAGAGATTGTGAAATAACCCTTACCAATTTGGTAACATATGAAACATACAACCCATGAAAGAGGTATCATATAATTAATATGTAAGTACACATAAATTAGAGTGTATTACACAAAGTATATAATTATGGGCAGTACATACACCACACAAAAGGTAATCGTGGCAATATGGCATGAATCTCACGGGAATAAGGAGTGAGATGAAAACCAATTACCTTGTACTTTTACTTGGTTGGGGTAGGTTAACCTCCTGTATAATGGTGAAATAATTGTTATCAAATTATTCAAGAATCATATATATTAATATGATATCATATATGATCTTTTAATATTGATTTGATAATAATATCTTAGTATTATCATTGTTTCGGGTGTTAACTTACTTGTTTTCTTTTATATGTTTTGTTATGTAAGACATGTTTGTAAAGGATAGGTTGTATATTATTCATATCCATAATGATATCAAGTCCTTAAACATCATTTTTCAAATCATAAAATGATAATTATACTTGAATGGATACGATGGAGAATGAATCTCATCGCGTTCGTGGAGACGGTAGTCCGTACGTACGCACGAGCGACAATATCATTCTTTTGATATTAAAATAATATATAAATGGATGGTATATCATATATACAGAATCATTAACATGTTATATTTATTATTTACATGAGTTACACATCATTATTATACCCATCCAAATAATAATATATTGAATAACAATTACACCACGACGTGGAGACGGTAAGTTGTACGTACGTACGTATGGTGACATGTTATTCAAAGGGTGGATAGAATACTGAATATGGTTGTACCATATTTATAATAACATCACAGTATATGTGAGATACTGGAGTTATTATTTTAGAATGGTAAGAACAAAGAAAGAAGAAGTGGAAGAAGAAAGGAACTTGAAAAGGGGTGGTGAAAACATTACCTCTTCTTCGGGTTCTTCCTTTTGATTTGATCAAAAGGGCTCCTTAGGTTGGCTTTCTGATCCAACTAAGGCCTCTAGGTTGTAGTTAGAGATGTTGGGAGAGTATTTGGGCAGAGTTTGGCCGAACCAAAAGGCTTTGAAGGTGTTAATAAATGAGAAGGAGGAGTGCCCTTTTATAAGAGGGGTGAGGGGCACCTTTGGAAAAGCTAGAAATATTAATTTATAATAAATTCATATTCGGTTTCTAATGGCTCAAAAGTTTATTATTTAAATTTAAGGTGGGGATAGGTCAAAAACAACTCAAACAATATAATTTAGACAGGTTTGGGTACTTATATTAACCTAATATTTAAGTATTAACTCTAAGTTAACAAGTTTCACTTTTACAATGTCTCTTTGAATTTTTATATAATATGGTTAATAAACTTACTATATACATCCACGATACCCCCAAGTGGTCCATTAATAATGAACCTATCATGATATAAGTCTCTTGGCCGAACCTTAGATTTTTAGGAATTTAATATCAATTAATAATATAATATTTGTTTTAAGAACTCTTTTATGTCAATTTTGACACTATTCAATAGTTGATTTTTTTGAAACTCATAACAGATTGATTACTTCAAAAACAGTAAATTAAATAAATACTAATATATCATATTATCCTAGAAAATTAGTTTAATTCATCAAAAGTTTCATATTATATTTATTTGGGTATTTATAATATCAATTAATTTAATTTTTCACTATTTTAGTAATTACTACATCATCATTGTGTCATAAATAAAATAAATTATTTAATGTCTAAAAATTATAAATAAAATATCATTATGTAGGAAATCTTTTTATATTTCTACTGAATATTTATAATCTAAAATTCAACATATATAACCCTATGTAAAAATAGTTTTTCTAAAAGATATATGCTTGTGTCATTTTTGTATTCATTTTAACTTAATTAAAATAAAGTGTCCCTATCACCTACAAGTGGCACCATGGGGTCCCCAAATCGACCCAAATATGCCTATGGTCGAACATGTATCAACCAATAAGGCTAGGACACGTTTTAGGGTAATTTAGTATTATTATAATATTATTTTTTAACCCTTATTTACCAGATTTACCCTTAACCATGGTAAATAAAATATTTACCACAGTAATTATTCAAAATGTCTAAAAATGAAAGTTACCTATTTACAAAATTTGGAAATCCTGATTCCAAATATGGAATCCATTTTTCTAAATTCAAAACACAGAAGTGGCAGAAATTAATTTAAAATTAAGTCCCGCTGTCAAAACAAAAAGCGTGTTTTTAAGAGATAATAACTATCAAAAGATTGACACTTGTTTATGTTCGGTTTAATTGTAAAATTATGTCCAATGACCAACATTATATTAAATGGTAAAAATATATTCTAAATATACTTTAAAACCACTCAAATTCATAATTTATCACTATTAATTATTATGATTAAAAAAGTTGTTTTTAATTAAAATTTAGTAATTTTCACTATTCATCAAAATATGAAAGTTATCCGAAAAGTACCAAAATTTCACCTTAGGGTAAATTTGACACTAAGAATCCAAAAATGAAGTCAATTTTGAAATATAAAATAAATATAATTTCAAAAAGTATGTATTACTATTCATAACGGCTAGTTTGATCGGTTGTGGTGTGTGTTAAAACTCGAAGTTGCGTACAACACACGCTACTGTATTATTCAAAGGAAAGTGTACCGTGGAAGCTTGGGATGTTTCATTTTAAATTTTTTTGATGTCCCCATTTAGTCAAAAAGTTTAAAATATTGTATTTAAAAAGGGTTCACTATTAAAAGTTGATAAAAGTGCAATACTGAAAATGAATTTGTTCTTGCATTATATCTAAGAAACTCATAATATGGATTCTAAAATTATAAGGATTATATAAAGGTTAAAATTTAGCTAATACTATTCATAACCTCTTTTTAATGGCTTTTTTTTTGTATGTCATGGTGTGATTGAACTCGGTGTTGCGTGTAGTGCAAGTTATTGAATTATTTTGAAGAAATAACACACTATGAAATCTTGGGGTGGTACATTCTCCCCTCCTTCAATAAATTGCGTCCTCACAATTTGAAATTGTTCTTCAAAAATAAAAGGTTGAAAATAGAAAATATATTTGTGGGAAAACCCACATCGGAAATTGGGTTACTAAAATTTAGTCTTAATATGAGGAAAAGAAAAATGAAAGGGTCACCACCAAATTATGATCTCGATTAGGAGAACATTGGTGGCAATTAGAGACATATAATGGAGGAAAAACGTAAATATTTATAGGTAGTGATTGAGGTCATCAATCACAAACAAGTATAAAATTGAGGTCCTTAAACTCATCAATCTATGATGATTTGAAATACCATCGGTTCAACAACACATAGGGTATTGGGATAACACATTTTTGACGTTTCAAAATATCTTAGTTGAAATCCCACATCAAAAAATGAATTAATGAGGCCTCTATTTAAAACAAAGAGTGGAAAGTATGAAGATTACCGAAAATAACACATACTAGGGTTCCATGTAGGAAAATATGGATATGGAAGAGAAATCTAACCATCAATTATCTGATGGAGAGTGGTAGAGAACATGGCTTTGAAAAGGCCAAAAATCCCAAAGCCATAAATTAGTGATGATTTAAGGTACCATCTAGGAAAACATTTTTGTTCTAAGTTCCTTTTATTAATGTTGATGAATTTATTTATGAGTTTGGATAAGATCATAAGGAGATATACTTAATTTATAATTAGAGTTTTATCCATTAATAAATTCCTACCACAAACTCATCTTTCACTCTAAAAGATAATAGAATGTAATTTTTTTTTCTATTTATACTATTCGTACAGGGTTCCAAAATAAATGAATTTATAATTCATCTACCAGATCTTTTTAAAAAAAACTACATTATTTAATCCAGGACATCTCGTGGGCCAGCGGTAGGTGTTACACCCTTTTCGCCCTTCGATTGCGGGTTCAAGTCTCGCAGCCTTGCCAGACGCGACGGGTTGCCGCCCGACCTTCGGGTTGTCCTTTTATGGCAATCCAAAATAATCCAAACTAGAACTATCCAAAATACTTCTGTCCAAACTCACAGTCCAACATTTATAAGGAAGGTAAACATAATGTAGATCCTTTTTACCCCGTAATAGCATATGAATACCTTAATCATGTATTCTTTTAATACACTGAAACATCCTGAATTACCATATTCCTTATTGATTACATTCATTCTCCCTTATTCCATATAGAATGCTGGATATACTTCATCAATCCAAATATGTTTTAAACCCCAACAATGATGGAATATACAAATCATTAATCAGTTCCAAGGTAGTCAAGAATATCCAATATAATTTTTCCAAAATAATCATGTATTATTTGAAAATCACTACCTCGGTATCAGAACTATATTATGGTTTATCATTCTCTCAACCATATATTTTCCAAAAATTTATCCTGCTATTGAGTCACTTTTCTTTGTTCCACACAATCTCAAGTCCTTAATGAAATAGTACTGCAGTACAATCCTTATATACTCCATAATTATTATAACAAGTACATTGTTGATACAACACTCAATTGACATAATCAACATAAGAACTCTAATCATTCCTCTTCATCTGTGGTAGTATCATAACTTGATTATTATCCAATAGCATCATTTGCGGCATAGTCTGATGACTGGGACATAGGTTCGCGTAGTATCCAAACTCCTTGCAAATGAAGCATTGTACATTTAAAACCATTTTCTTACCCTTGCAGTCACGTACTTTGTGTCCTTTTCCTCCACACTTATAATAAACTCCCATTCCTTTCAGGCAAGTTCCAGGGTGTTTCTTTCCACAGTTACCACATATGGGAAAATTCTTCTTTTCCCTCTTACCATTATCCATATTTCTCTCTTCCATCCTTTTCTTCTCTTGCTTCCTTTCAAAGCCATAGGACTCAGTAAACTCTTTACTTATCTTATCAACACATGATATTATTTCTTCATATGATGATAATACATGCGAGACTATTTCTCTTATAAATTCTGGCTTAAGACCATGAAATATATGATCCTTCTTTCTCTTTGTATCATGTGGATTTCTAGAGTTCTCATTCCTTATACTGGGTGCCATTTCTAAACAATGGCGTACATTAGATTAGTTTATGAATAAAAATACATAATCCCAAACTTGTAAAACACATAACATAAATTAAATAGTTTATGGATATAATCCATAATCATAAAAATGTCTCCTTTGAGGAAGGATATACTCATAAACCCTTCATAATTATTTGTAAGGAAAATGAGATTTATCCAAAGCATATCCCCTGGGAGTGTCGTAACCAAGAGTGCAGTAAGGCCCGTTGTCGTGCACCAGTTCCCATTCGAGTCTAGCTCAAAGCGGTGTTTTCGGGTTTTACCCCTAGGTACATCTGTGCCAGAGCCGCCTCTACCTGCTCATATCCAGACAGGGATGTATTTCTCGGAAAACTCACAAAATCTCTACAATACCAAAATTCTAGGAAGTTCTTCTATACTAATCCTCAAAGTTCATCTTAGGTCTACGTGCTCTAATCAGAGTTTATCTAAATCTAGTTTCCAAGGTTTCTACTAAACTTCCTCTGATACCAACTGTAACGCCTCAACCCTAGTTACCCAGAGTCGGTGCATTATTACATAACATTGGCATGATCACAAGAAAGATCAAATCTCGAAAGACCGATTGGTTTAGTAGCCTTGGAAACACTAGATATATTCATAAGTTTTACATTACATCATAAAATGAAAAACTACTACAACAACATAATGTCTCCATAAATCCACACTCATATCCCCACATAATATCTCGGCAGGTCATTCATAATTTACTTCTTCACTTCCTGGGAAAAATAAAACATAGAAAAGGGGTGAGCTCAAATGCCCAGTAAGGATAACAATATAGCGGAAACTTTCATAAATAAGAATAAACATTTAAGGCAATGTATAACTAAAACAAAAGCCTTTCAAACATGAACTTTCAACATAGTATGGCATAAATAAAATGAAATAATTTCATTTACTTATTCACATGGATATTCTACTAATCGAATAATCACATGAAAAATCAATAACCACTTTCATAATGATGGAATGCATAATGATGAACTTTAATTTCTTTGTCAAGGCCTCGTCCCAAGACCTTGGGGCTAACTGTAACCGGAACCCAACCCGGAGTGCCTCTAATAACCGGACACCAACCCGGAGTGCCTCTAATAACCGGACACCAACCCGGAGTGCCTCTAATAACCGGACACCAACCCGGAGTTCCTCTAATAACCGGATACCAAACCGTAGTTCCTCTAATAACCGGAGACCAAACCGGAGGGCTTACTTTTACCGGTCCCCAACCCGGAACATACTTGTCTAACACATTCATCTGAATGAAAGGATGAAATATAACATAAACATTCGGATTACAAATAACTTATGAAATGTCAATACTCTAAACAAAAACCATGAGTGGCATAATAATAACTTATCCATAGTCAAAAATAGCACAAAACCTTCAATAAAATATGGATGTTTTGTATCATAATAAATCAACTTCGAATAAGCTTAAAAGCCATCAAAGAATGTTGACATAGATGAAATCAAAACTATTTTAGAGAAATATCCCTTTTTTTTAAATCATTTTAAATGTAAAATAATTATAAAATAATACATTCAATTTGAAAATATTTTTATAATCTTGTAAGGAAAACTTTGATGATTTTATTACGGCGGTAAATAGCCGCACCCTCCGTATAAGTTAAAAAACATTCTTACCTTAAATTTGTCGAAAAGGTTAAAAGTGCCTTGTTTGGAAAACGACGGAAAGATTCCTTTAGAAACACATAAGGGTATAAATGACTTTAACCCATATTCTTGTAAATAGTAAAAATCTTTTGAAATACATTATTAAGAAACATGGATGTGGATGATAAAGAGATCCCAGTAGATTATTACGTATAAACAACCTCGGATAATGAAGAGATTGTGAAATAACCCTTACCAATTTGGTAACTTATGAAACATACAACCCATGAAAGAGGTATCATACAATGAATATGTAAGTACACATAAATTAGAGTGTATTACACAAAGAATATAATTATGGGCAGTACATACACCACACAAAAGGTAATGGTGGCAATATGGCATGAATCTCACGGGAATAAGGAGTGAGATGAAAACCCCTTACCTTGTACTTTTCCTTGGTTGGGGTAGGTTAACCTCCTGTATAATGGTGAAATAATTGTTATCAAATTATTCAAGAATCATATATATTAATATGATATCATATATGATCTTTTAATATTGATTTGATAATAATATCTTAGTATTATCATTGTTTCGGGTGTTAACTTACTTGTTTTCTTTTATATGTTTTGTTATGTAAGCCATGTTTGTAAAGGATAGGTTGTATATTATTCATATCCAGAATGATATCAAGTCCTTAAAAATCATTTTTCAAATCATCAAATGATAATTATACTTGAATGGATACGATGGAGAATGAATCTCATCGCGTTCGTGGAGACCGTAGTCCGTACGTACGCACGAGCGACAATATCATTCTTTTGATATTAAAATAATATATAAATGGATGGTATATCATATATAAAGAATCATTAACATGTTATATTTATTATTTACATGAGTTACACATCATTATTATACCCATCCAAATAATAATATATTGAATAACAATTACACCATGACGTGGAGACGGTAAGTCGTACGTACGTACGTATGGTGACATGTTATTCAAAGGGTGGATAGAATACTAAATATGGTTGTACCATATTTATAATAACATCACAGTATATTTGAGATAATGGAGTTATTATTTTAGAATGGTAAGAACAAAGAAAGAAGAAGTGGAAGAAGAAAGGAACTTGAAAAGGGGTGGTGAAAACATTACCTCTTCTTCGGGTTCTTCCTTTTGATTTGATCAAAAGGGCACCTTAGGTTGGATTTATGATCAAACTAATGCCTCTAGGTTGTATTTAGGGATGTTGGGAGAGTATTTGGGCAGAGTTTGTCCGAACCAAAAGGCTTTGAAGGTGTGAAGAAATGAGAAGGAGGAGTGCCCTTTTATAAGAGGGGTGAGGGGCACCTTTGGAAAAGATAGAAATATTAATTTATAATAAATTCATATTCGGTTTATAATGGCTCAAAAGTTTATTATTTAAATTTTAAGGTTGGTATAGGTCAAAAACAACTCAACCAATAGAATTTAGACAGGTTTGGGTACTTATATTAACCTTATATTTAAGTATTAACTCTAAGTTAACAAGTTTCACTTTTACAATGTCTCTTTGTATTTTTATATAATATGGTTACTAAACTTACTATATACATCCAAGAGACCCCCAAGTGGTCCATTAATGATTAACCTATCATGATATAAGTCTCTTGGCCTAACCTTAGATTTTTAGGAATTTAATATCAATTAATAATATAATATTTGTTTTAAGAACTCTTTTATGTCAATTTTGACACTATTCAATAGTTGATTTTTTTGAAACTCATAACAGATTGATTACTTCAAACAAAGTAAATTAAATCAATACTAATATATCATATTATCCTAGAAAATTAGTTTAATTCATTAAAAGTTTCATATTATATTTATTTGGGTATTTATAATATCAATTAATTTAATTGTTCACTATTTTAGTAATTACTGTATCATCATTGTATCATAAATAAAATAAATTATTTAATGTCTAAAAATTTTAAATAAAATATCATTATGTAGGAAATCTTTTTATATTTCTAATTAATATTTATAATATAAAATCCAACATATATAACCCTATGTCAAAATTGTTTTTCTAAAAGATATATGCTTGTGTCATTTTTGTATTCATTTTAACTTAATTAAAATAAAGTGTCCCTATCACCTACAAGTGGAACCATGGGGTCCCCAAATCGATCCAAAGATGCCTATGGTCGAACATGTATCAACCAATAAGGCTAGGACACGTTTTAGGGTAATTTAGTATTATTATAATATTATTTTTTAACCCTTATTTACCAGATTTACCCTTAACCATGGTAAATAAAATATTTACCACAGTAATTATTCAAAATGTCTAAAAATAAAAGTTACCTATTTACACAATTTGGACATCCTGATTCCAAATATGGAATCCATTTTTCTAAATTCAAAACACAGAAGTGGCAGAAATTAATTTAAAATTAATTCCCGCTGTCAAAACAAAAAGCGTGTTTTTAAGAGATAATAACTATCAAAAGATTGACACTTGTTTATGTTCGGTTTAATTGTAAAATTATGTCCAATGACCAAAATTATATTAAATGGTAAAAATATATTCTAAATATACTTTAAAACCACTCAAATTCATAATTTATCACTATTAATTATTTTGATTAAAAAAGTTGTTTTTAATTAAAATTTAGTAATTTTCACTATTCATCAAAATATGAAAGTTATCCGAAGAGTACCAAAATTTAACCTTAGGGTAAATTTGACACTAAGAATCCAAAAATTAAGTCAATTTTGAAATATAAAATATATATAATTTCAAAAAGTAGGTATTACTATTCATAACGGCTAGTTTGATCGGTTGTGGTGTGTGTTAAAACTCAAAGTTGCGTACAACACACGCTACTGTATTATTCAAAGGAAAGCGTACTGTGGAAGCTTGGGATGTTTCATTTTAAATTTTTTTGATGTCCCCATTTATTCAAAAAGTTTAAAATATTGTATTTAAAAAGTGTTCACTATTAAAAGTTGATAAAAGTGCAATACTGAAAATGAATTTGTTCTTTCATTATATCTAAGAAACTCATAATATGGATTCTAAAATTATAAGGATTATATAAAGTTTAAAATTTAGCTAATACTATTCATAACCTCTTTTTAATGGCTTTTTTTTTGTAAGTCATGGTGTGATTGAACTCGGTGTTGCGTGTAGTGCAATTTATTGAATTATTTTGAAGAAATAACACACTATGAAATCTTGGGGTGTTACAAATAGACTTCCATTATACTTGAGGTTCTTTTCCATTTATTAATTTCATTTCTCTTTAACATGTCAAAAAAATTCCATCATTTTTATCATGTCCCCAAGAATGAGATTTTCATTATTCAAAAGTCACACTATTTAAACATATTATACATTTTACCCATTCTTTATATCACCAATTTAATCCTTAGATACTCATATTCTTCATCCATTATCCTAGATTAAATGATAATATCGTTAATAAAGAATAGAAAATATTTGTCAATGTATTTTATAAAGACTCAATTAATATAATAAATGAAGATTATAGAGGAATTAAAATGAATTAATGGAATCACTATATACTCATATTATCCATACATTTTATGAAATGATATCTTTTTAGTATCTTCCTGCCTCGCCTTTAACTAATAATATCTAGAATAAATATCCTACTTTGAGAAGTAGTATGCTCCATAAATTTGATGAAACAATTCATTAATGCTTGGAGAAGAATACTTGTTCTTTGTGATTATCTTATTTAACTACAAATAATTGATATATGGACTCATTTATCTGTCCTTATTCTTGAGATAGAGGACCAGTACACCATTTTGTGGAAGGAGTGTCTTTGGGTAGAAGGGATATTGAGAACTCTACCTCCCGATCTCTGAGAATTCTAGGCTACTCTCTGAGAAATCATCATTATAATCTCTTATAATGGGAATTTAATCAAGGATTTCTTTCTTCCTTTGACTCAAATATTTAGGAATGTTATTCTTATTTTTTGGGTATCAATAACAATTTCGTTGTGGTTTTTTACAAATAAGATAAAATATTATCCTGGAATTTATAAAAAAGTATGAGATGATGTAGAATAAAGAAATAAATTTCATCTTCCAAAAATTTGATGTGATATCTATATAGTGAGTTCCAATCAATTTCATAAATAGAATAACTTTTCTCTAAGGTATGGATTAAAAAATTCACTGGCAGAATATTACAATATATTCTAATTGGATAAGAGTCCAATACATGGGTTTCAATGATAAAACCACTAGGTGTTTTTACATATATATATATATACATAAATGTATCAAGTATGTGATTCAAAAGTTACTGAAAACTTGTACGATATAATAGAAATTGAAGAACAAGAATAAAATCAATATTTTTCCATTAATAAGTTAATCAGAAGTGTAACTTATATGGAATCTTTTTAATTTTACACCTTTGTTTTTTGGGTGGAATACATTTCCCATTCTAATTCATCTTTTATGATTTTTGACATCGACTTCCCTCGATGATCGATGGATTAGTGAACTATCATTCATAATTTCCCCCATCCCTATTATTGATTCATTGAACCATGAGTGGTGGATTGGGTGGTCCCTTCCTTTCCTCTATCATGTTGGCTAGCTTATTCATGTCTCCACAATATTTTGGATCCTGGTGGTCTTCTCTCTCACACATAATGTATTTCCTCACCCATTTGAGAAAATTCCCATGAAGTGTATTTATATATCATTGAATTTTGTGTTGTTGGATCCCTTTCCTCCTTTATCATTTAGACAACCAGCTTTATTGTCAATTTTTTCATCTTATCTATTTGTCCATGGGATAATTATCCACCCACGATCTATACTTTGATATCACATTGAACTAATTTTTCACAATTCCCAATATATCTTATAGGTAGGTAATCTCATAGATGTTGTTTTAAACAACTATATAATATATCTATTTTTACTGTCATTTTATATATCAAAAACTAAGGTGTATATATCAAGCCGTGGAAAATTTTAATCCTATGTTATGATAGATTCACCCTCCTATTTATCAAGAATTAGTAATTACCTCTTTATATTTTTTTGTAGTGTCAAAGGGAAATAATTTTTATGAAATAAATTCAGAAATCCTTCCAACTAAATTTCACTCATTTAACCATTATTCTTCAAATTATTTATCAACAAACCCTATAAATTAGAATATGAATCTAAATTATAGAAATGAAAGGTTACTCTATCCATCCTAGAATAGTAGAGCATGGGAAACATCTTTTCCACTATTATAACCCACTATTCCATAATAAATGGATTGAAAGATATTATAAAAATTGGAAGCTGCTTCCACAATAAATTATTTGTTTCTAGTCACTCTGTCATCGGTGAAGGTAGACATTCCACATGGTTTAGGTTATTATTCATAACCTAAGATAAATGGATAAGTATCATTATGATGTTTTGAACTCCACCTATTGTCACATTAGTAATGTCATTAAGATAATCATTTAATTTTACCAAACATATATTATTGGTCTAGTTTCTCTTATATAATTCCATTTTCAAATATAGAAAAAGCATAGAAATTCAATGAAGCATGAATAAATTATTAATTCTCAACCAAACAATAATTCTAAATTCATGTATCATAGGAAACCTATGGTTATACATTTTTTGAAATGATGATTCTAATATAACATACCTTAATCCTTTTTTAACATTAAAATAAATATTCATTTTAGATATATATCCTTCATTAAGGTCTATATAGTGCATGTGATTGACAAAATCATATCACCTTATACTTTCAAACTAGGTGTGTTGTAATGAATCTTTGTTATGCACCTGCTGAAAAATGAGTTAATACCCAACCCACTTTTTTCAAGGTTATTACTTCTAGGTACATATGTTCCAAATCCACATACACTTTTAATATCAAGAGATATTTTATATCTCAAAAACCATGTGCCAATATACTTTATTAAAACATTATGAAATTTACCTTAAATAATAATCTTATCCATAGTGTTTTCACAAAATTCTTATAATCCTATTTCCCAAATAAAATAAACCATTTACTAATACTGAAAATTATGAGCCAAATTTTTCATACAAGACCATTAGATCATTTTAAATATATGTTACAAGATAGTAATAATATAAACGTCCCAAAGGTTCAGTATCTTAGGAAAATTAGGCTCATACACCACTTGTACCTAATAAAACATAAAAGTATTTAAATATGACTTTTTTATCCTCATAAAATATCTCACATTCTAATTAGAACATGTATTCTCTTAGAGATATACATAAATGAAATGGGTGAGCTAAATTCATAGTAAGGGAAGTGATAACACATAAGGAATAAGTAACATGAATAAAAAGAAAATGGGTGATAATAATCATCATCATCGTGTCACAATAATTTAATCATCTTAATTAGAATGAGTCAATCACTTCACACTATCTTAGAATGTGGAATATGCATAATAATATATCGTCATAATATAGTGGTCAAATAACACACAATTTTTTGAACAAATATATAATCTTGTTAATGAATAACATTTGGGCATAAATAATAGAATTATATTTTTGAAAAAAACTAAAATCATGTTAATTCATAATAAAAATATTCTCATATGATATATCATACTACCCAATTAATTTGATGAATATATAATTTCAAGCCCACCTATCACATCATAAAATTTTTATAATCATGTGTGACACATGGAATGTAAACATAAACCAACTATAGTCATGAAATAAACCCATTAAAAATGGGTTTCAAAAGGATTTTTAAATATCACTTTCATTAATAATATTTGGGGTTTCTAAATTAAAAAAACACATATTTTGGTAAAAAAATCATCATCCTACAGTGGAGAAGAAGAATCTCAATGGGATTCATTGTGGTGTTTTGGAAAATAAAATCCATTTGAAAAAATTATTTATATTTGGATTTGACTTAATTTTTAAATGTTGAATATATATATATATATATATATGTAATTCCCTGAACCTAGTTACTTAGAGTCAGTGCATTATTACATAACATTGGCATGATAACAAGAGATCAATTCTCGAAAGACCGATTAGTTTAGTGTCATTAGAAGTACTAGATAAATACATGAGTTTTACATTACATCATGAAATAAAAAACCATTGTGTCCCCTTTGAACACACTCATATCCTTTAGCCTATCCCTACAGGTTAATCATAATATACTTCTTCACATCTTGGGAAAAATAAATCATAGAAAGGGGTGAGATCAGATGCTCAATAAAGATAACAATATATTGGAAACTATCATAAATAAGCATAAACATTTATGGAAATGTATAAGACTAAAACAGAAGCCTTTAAAACATAAAATCTAGAGTAATATTTATAAGATAAATCAAGTAATTCCTTTTAATTATTCACATGGATCGTATACTTGTCGAATAATCACATGTAATTTCAATATCCAATTTCATAATGATGAAATGTAAAATTCCATACATCATAACCACACAGTCAAGGCCTCGTTCCAAGACTACAAATAATATTTTGTCAACACCTTATGACAAGACACTATTTTGTCTCATTAGGCCTACTGATGCATCAAAGAGCTATAGTGGGCTCTACCCGTCACATACTAATTCCAATGCATTCTTCATATGAAACGATTAAAACATAATATAAAAATTTATATTAAAACTAGCATACGAAATGATAATACTTTAACAATAAACCATTAATGGTATAAAAATAACACATCCATAGTCAAACATATCACTAAAACATCAATACAATATTGAATATTCTATCATAATAAATCAACTTCAAATAGGTGCAAAATCCATCAAAGGATGTTGACATGGATGAAATTAAAACTATTTGATAGAAATATCTCTTTCTATTGTGAAATCATTTAAATGTCATGTAATTATAAAAGAAAACATTTATTTTGAAAATAATCTTATAATATTGTAAGGGAAGCTTTGAAAGTTTTATAATGGCGGAAAATAGCCACACCCAATGTATAAGTCAAAAAAACATTCTTACCTTAATTTGTTGAAATGGTCATAAATTGCCTTGTTTGGAAAATGAAGGAAAGATTACATTCAAAACATTTTATAAAAGGTAAAGAAGGGTATAAATGACTTTAACCCATATTCTTGGAAATAATAAAAATGTTTTGAAATACATTTTTAAGACACATGGATGTGGATGATAAATAAGACCCAATAGATACCTTCGTAAAAACAACCTCGGATAAAAAATAGATTGTAAAATTAACCCTTAAAGTGTACTTTTCTTTGGTCGGGGGTATGTTAAACTCTTGTAAAATAGTTAAATAATTGTTATTATATTATAAAAGAACCACATACATAAATATGATGTCATATATGATCTTATAATATTTCATTATAAATAATATTTTACTAATATCATTGTCGTGGGTGTTAACTGATTTGTTTTCCATTATATGTCTTGTTACATAAGTCATCTTTGTTAGGGATATGATGTATTTGATTCATATCCAGAATGATATTGTGTTCTTGAACATTATTTTTAATCATAAAATGAAAATTATTCTTGAATGGTTGCGATAGGGAATGACTCACATCACATTCGTGGAGACTGTAATATGTACGTACCCACAAGTGACAATACCAATCTATTGATGGTGAATCATATGTAATTGGATTTTATATCATATATAATGAATAATTAACATCTTATATTTATTATTTACATCGATTAAACTCATTATTATACCCATCCAAATAATTAAGTGTTTAATAACAAACTACACCATGACGTGAAGACGGTAAGCAGTACATACTCACATATGGTGACTTTGTCATTCATAGGATGGATAGAATAGTGAATATGGTTGTACCATATTTATAATAACATCACAGTATGTAGAATGTACTGGAATTATTTTTTTGGTATGGAAACAACAAATAAAGATTAAGTGGATGAAGAAAAAAAACTTTGAAAGAGGTGATGAAATAATTACATCTTTTTTGGGTTCTTCCTTGTGATTTAATCAAAATGTATCTTTATGTTGGCTTCATGACCAAATTAAGGCCACTATGTTGAATTGAGGTTAGTAGGGAGGATATTTTAGTAGGGTTTGGCTGATCCAAATGGCTTTGGAGGTGTGATTTAGATGGATGGGGGAATACCCTTTTATAAGAGATGTGAGGGTCACTTTATGAAAAGTTTGAAATATTATTTTATTATAAAATCATTTTTGGATTATAATATATCCAAAATGACTTATTTATAGTATAAAGTGGGTATGGGTATAAATACTCTCAACCAATACGTTTTATACACGGTTAGATCATCATATTAACCTTATCTTGTAAATTTAACTCTTAGTTAAATAGTTTAACTTTTACAATGTCTTCTTGGATTTTTATATTACGTGGTTAATAAACATACAACAAAACTCCAAGAGAAACCCAAGTGGTTCATTAATGACATATATATCATTATGTAAGTCCTTTGGATAAACCATATATTTTTAGAAATATTATATAATTTAATAATATAGTATTTGTTTTAAAAACTATTTTATGTCAATTTTGACATTATTTATTATTTGGTTTTTGTGAAAGTCAAAAAAACTTGATTACTTCAAAACAAATACAGTAAATAAATCCCAACATGTTATATTAACCTATAAATTAGTGTAATTCATCATAAGTCTTAATTTACATTTATTTTTATATTTACAATATCAATTATTTTAATCTTTCGTTAATAATGTAATTACTGCATCATCATTGTGTCATAAATTTATTAAATTATTTAATGTTAAAAAATTATAAATATAATACTATTATGTAGGAAATAATTTTATATTTCTCATTATTATTTATGGTTGACTTTATCTTTTGTATAACCCTATATTAAAAATGTTTAAGTTATCAAAATTTGAATTTAACACTTTTAACTCTTCTTTAAATAAAATAATAATTAATGTCCTAATATAATCCAAGTTATTCAAAGGGGATCATATTTTATTACTAAAGTTTATTTTGGTCTAAATACACTCATCCAATAGAATTAGGAAATGTTTTATGGTAATTATAATATCATTTTTACCTTTAATTACACTATTTACTTTAAACTGTGGTAAATATATTTAAATGTTACTATTCACCAAAAATTATTTTCATCCTCTTGAACAAAATTTTACTTACTGATTTCAACTGTGTCTCTCAGATTTTTTAAATTAAATTAAAAAAAGTGGTAAAATTATGTTTTATGCAAGTTTTAAAATGTGCCTAGATGGTTGGTAAAAGACGTTAAAAATTTCAAGAAAATGTTATATATCTAATATTATTATCAAATTACTTCAATGAATTAAATGAAGATAATATAGGTATTATGTATATATTTTGAATTAAAATAAATTTAAATAAAATAAATAATTATTTAAATAAAAATTCGGTTTTAAACAACAATGTAGTGTTTTTCAATATTCATCAAAAATTCAATATTTTCAAAAAAATAACAAAAAATAACCCTAAGATAATTTAGATATTCCAAATCCAAAAATGAATTCCATTTTGAACAATAAAATTTATAAAATTTCAAAAAGTGGGTATTACTATTCATAATGGCTAGTTTGATTGGTCGTGGTGTGCTAGAACCCAAAGTTGCGTGCAACGCAAGTAATTGAATTATTCAAAGATAAGTGTACCATGGAAGCATGGGGTGTTATATTTTTTCATACTTCAAATAATTTCATCCTTGAAATTTTTGGAATATTACTTCATAAAAAGATTCGGGTGGTTCTTCATCATAAGTTCCTCAGGTTCCAACATTGCATATTCTATCTTATGGTTTCTCCATATAACATTACAAGACTAGTAGTCCGGTTTCTTAACACATGTTCTCTAGTATCAAGAATCCTGATAGCCTCTTCACAATAAGAATGATCAAGTTCCGGATCTATTTCTTCATAGGTGAGTACATGCGTTGGGTTAGGCATGTATTTTCTCAATAGTGATACATGGAACACATCATGAGCTTTGGAGAGACTTGGCGACATTTCCAAACGATAACCTAAAACTCCAATTCATTCTAGATTTTCAAAAGTCCAATGTACCTAGAACATAAATTACCCTTCTTACTGAATCGTATAACACCATTCCATGGAGATACCATCAAGAAAACATGATATCCTAATTGAAATTTAAAATACTTCCTTGGGTTATCGTCATATATATTTTGCCTACTTTGAGCTTCTTTGATGTGGGTTTGGATAATCTTAACCTTTTCCATTGTTTCCTTGACAAGTTCTGGGCCAACGAGTTTTCTTTCACCAATATCATCCCAAAATGTTGGTGTACGAAATCTATTTCCATATAACACTTTATATGGTTCCATATGAATACTTGAATGGAAGCTATTGTAATAAGAAAATTCTACCAGAGGTAAATATTGATTCCGCATTCCTTGGAAGTCTAGTGAGAAAGATCTCAACATGTCTTATAAGGTTTGAATAGTTAGTTCTGATTGTCCATCGGTTTGAGGGTGGTAGGCAGTGCTCAAACGAAGATTAGTATCTTGGGATTTCTGAAAACTTTTCCTGAATCTTGATGTAAAACGCGGATCACTATCATAAAATATCGATAGAGTCCACCATAATGTCTTAAAACTTAATTAATATATAGTCTTGCTAATTGTTCAAGTGGTAAATATTCTCTTATATAACGAAAAAGTGATGGCTCGGTAAGATGATCAATAATGAACCATATTGCTTCATTCCTTCTAGCAGCCTTTGGTAGCTCCATAACACAACCCATTGCAATATCATCCCATTTCAACTTAGGTATGGGAAGAAGTCGAATAACTCTTCCCAGATTTTTTCTTTTATCCTTAACTTGATGACAAACCAAACATCATAACACATAATCAGCAATCTCCCTTTTCATGTTTTCCCACCAAAAAAAAATTGTTCATATCTTTATACAACATTGTGCTACCATGGTGTATAGATAAATTGGAGCTATGAGAATCATCCAACAATAAACTTTTTAGATCGGGTATATCAGGAACACAAAGCCTCTTCCCAAATTTCAAAATTACGTCTTCATATACGAAGTCAATAAATCTCCCATCATACATAGTTTTAATTTTTTTTTCAAACTACTCATCAATAGTCGTAGAACTCTTTATCATTTCTAGTAATGTAGACTTGGAAACCATTTGAAAAAGTTTTAATGTGTCACCTTCCATTATTATTTCCACATCCATATTTACTTGATCAATGAACATAGGATCCCTTTTAACTATCATCTTGATCAAAACACTAAGATTTTTTCTTCTCAATGCATCTTCCACATTATATGTCTTCCCTGGGTGGTAGTGTATAGTGAAATCATAATACTTGAGTAGTTAAAGCCATCATATTTGCCTCATGTTGTGTTCTTTTTGTGAGAAAATATACTTCAAACTCTTGTGATCAGTATATATCTCACATTTATTCACCATATAGATAGTGTATACATATCTTCAGAGAAAATATTATAGTTGCTAACTCAAGATCATGATTGGGACAATTTTTTTCATGAATTTTTAGCTTTCGTGATGCATAGGAAATAACTCTATCATTCATCATAAAGACACAACCAAGTCCATTATTTGAAGAATCACTATAACTAAAAAACTATTCATTCCCTGATGGTAGAGTCATGATAGAAGAATTGACTAATATTTTCTTCAATTATTCAAAAAATTAATCACACTCTTTTGTCCAAACTAATTTAACCCCTTTACATGTCACCTTAGTTAATGGGTTATCCAAACGGAAACAAATCTTGATAAAACACTTATAATAACCTGCTAAACCAAAAAAACATTGTGCCTCAGTTATACTTGTTAGTTCTAGCCATTCTTGGATTTACATGGTCTTTGAAGGATCGAAATAGATTCCATCCTTAGAGACAAAATGGTGAAGAAAAGAAATTTTTTGAAGCCAAAATTCACACTTTCTAAACTTTTCTTATAATTCATTTATTAGAAGAGTTTTCAAAATAGTGCGCAAGTGATTTTCATTATTTTCCTAGATTTTTGAGTATACCAAGATATCATAAATAAATACCACAAAAAATAAAACATAATATTCCTTGAAAACTCTATTCATTAGATCCAGGAAAACAGAGGGTGCATTTGTCAGTCCAAAAGGAATTACTATAAACTCCTAATGCCTGTACCTGGTTCAAAATGTTGTTTTTAGAATTTCTTCATTTTTCACACACAACTAATGATTTAAAAATCGAAGGTCAATCTTTGAAAAATATTGAGCTCCATGAAGTTGATCAAATAAATCATCAATTCAAGGTATGGGATACTTATTATTTATTGTTATATCATTGATCTCTCAGTAGTCAATGCACAACCTCATAGATCCATCTGTCTTCTAAACAAAAAGAATAGGGGATCCCCATGGAGAAACACTAGGGAGAATAAATCCTTTATTACTGAATTCATCTAGTATATTCTTTAGTTCCACTAATTCCACAATGTCCATTCTATAAGGGGTCTTCAATATGGTCCTTGAACTGGGAATTAAATCAATGGAAAACTGAATTTCTCGTTTTTGAGGATGTCCATGTAAATCCTCTGAAAATACATTAACATATTATTGTACAATAGTTATATACTCTATTGGAACATAACTTTCCTCACCCATAGTTATTTCACTCTATTTCTCCCAAATAATTGAATTTAGAAGAGCTGTTAGGGGTGGATCTAGATTTGAATCAGATGGTGATGTTTCTTATCTAAAGATAAGGTACTCCTTATCATCATCAAAAATTGTAACCTCCTTATTACAATAAATTTTTGCATCATGGTCTAAAATCCAATACATACCAAGGATTATATCAAATTCAATCATGGGTATGACGATGATATCAGTAGATAAAGAACATTTATATGCCATAATAGGAACAGATTCACAAAACATCTTTCAATGATACTTTCCTTAAGAGATTTGACTTATAATGCCCTTTTCAAATAAAATTGGAAATATCTAATTTTCATAGAAAACTAGAATTATATGAAACAATGGGATGATCCATAATCAAAAAAAGGAAAGGCTAAATTTGAGGAAACCATTAAATAACCTACCACCATGTCATTCAGAGAATCAACCTCGGTAGTAGTTATCGCATAAGCTTGGCATTTCTCTCTTGGCCTTTTCTGATGTAAGTTTCATTGGATCTTAGGATATCCATTTTCATATTTCCCTATTTTTCTACAATTGTAGCATTCAATATTGAAAACATCTTTCTTCCCTTTTCAATCACGATCTTCGTGGCATATTTCTCCACACTTGTAATAGACTCCCATTTCCTTCAAAAAAGTACCCAGGTGTTTCTTCCCACATTTAATATAGGATATAAATTCAATATTTCCCTTCTTCCCCTTATATCATCTTCTAGTGTTTTCAGTAGATCTATTCTTCTCTTTCTTTGCTTTAAAGTCATTAGACTTAGAGAATTGCTTTTCTTTCTTGATAGCACATGAGACAATATCTTCATATGATGAGATGGATTCTGAGACTAATGCTCGATGGAGAAATGGTTTTAACCCATCAAATAATCAATCAATCTTAATCCTTAGGTTATGTATATAGTCTTTTGTATTCTTTTCTAACCTTTTAAAGTTAGCTTCATACTTTGCGACATTATAATACACCTTTTTCCCCAGACTCAGAAATTGTCTTTCCATACCTGCTCGGTGGTCATGAGGAAAGTATTTTTATATAAAAATATCTTTCAAATCCCTCTATTCCATATTTTATACTTCTTAATCCTCCTTTGGGTTTCGAATTAAATACCACCATTAATCTGAATCTCTCGTGAGGGGATAATCTTCCATGAAAAATTTATCTCTTTCACTACTCCCCAAAGAATGAAATATTATCTCTAATAAACTTATCCATTCCTCGAGTACAAATATATTTTTAGTCCCATTGAATATTGTTGTTTTTCACCTCGTGAATCAGACTAACATTGATACTCCACTTTTTGTATTAGGGTACTCCATATGGGTAAGGTTATTATTCATAACCTGCGTGTGTTTTCCCAGTATGGTTATAAGTTGTTCCACATCGGTTGCATCAACAACTCTGCTATAATTATCTTTAAGTAGGAGGTCAATCCCTACATTGACTACGTGCATTGATACATATTCCATTCCTTCTAGTATTCGGAATTTCTAAATAATGGAATACACTAGATTAGTTTATGAATCACAATACATAAATCCAAACTAGTAAATTATATAACATAAATTGAACAGTTTTTACATATAATAATTAATCATAAAAAATGTTTTCTTTGAGGAGTTATTTACTCATAAATCTATCATAATGGTTTTTAATGAAAATTTTAATTATCCTAATCATATCCCATGGGAGTGTCGTAACCAAGAGTGCAGCATAGCCCATTGTCGAGTACCAGGATAGCTCGGGTCAATCCTGAAACTCTTTTTCAGAGTTTTCAATCCTAGGTACATATATACCAGAGCCGCCTCTACCTTCTCATATCCAGAAACGGGTGTATTTCTTTGAAAACTCATAAAATATATACATTACCAATATTTTTGGAAATCCTTCTATACTAATCCTCAATGTATATATTAGGTTAATCTTCTATAATCAAGTTTTTTCTAAATCTAGTTTCCATGGTTTGTACTAAACTTCTTCTAATAACAATTGTAACACCCTAAACCTAGTTTGCCAGAATCGGTGCATTATTACATAATATTTTCATGATCACAATAGATCATGTCTCAAAAGAATGATTAGTTTATTAGACTAGGATGTAATATATACATACATGATTTTTACCTTATAACATAAAATAAAAAAACAACATAGTATCCCATTTTAACACACTCATATCCTTTAGTCTATCCCAGCAGGTTAATCATAATATACTTCTTCGCATCCTGGGATAAATAAAAAATTGAAAGGGGAGAGCTCAGATGCATAGTAAGGATAAAAATATAGCAAAAAATATCATAAATAAGCATACACATTTAAAAAATGTATAAGACTAAAACCCAAAACATGTAAACATTAATCAAAACATAATATGGTAAAAAAAATAAAATAATTCCAATTGCATATTCACATGGATATTCAACTAGTCAAATAATCAAATTTAATATCAATAGAAAATTTCATAATGATGGAATGCATAATATCAGGCATCATAACCACATAGTCCAGGCCTCGTTCTAAGACTAAAAATAAGATTTTTTTCAAGGCCTTGTTCCAGGACACTAGTTTGTCTCATGAGACCTATCAATGCATCGAGGAGCTATAGCGGCCACCACCCGTCACTTAATAAGTCCAATTCATTCCTCATATGAAAATGTTGAAACATAACATAAAAATTCGTATTAAAACTAGTATACGAAATGATAATAGTTTAACTATAAACCATTAATGGTATAAAAATAACACATCCAAAGTCAAACATATCAAAAAACATACAATACAATATGAAAAATTATATCATAAAAAATCAATCTCAAACAGGTGTAAAATCCATCAAAGGATATTGACATAGATGAAATCATCACTACTTGAGAGAAATATCTCTTTATATTTTGAAATAATTTAAAAGTCATGTAATTATAAAAAAAAATTTATTTTAAAAATATTCTTATAATCATGTAAGGTAATATTCTAAGGTTTTATAATGATGGAAAATAACCTCACCCATCGTATAAGTACAAAAAACATTATTACCTTAATTTTTCAAAAAGGTGATAAAGTACCTTGTTTTGAAAAAGATAGAAAGATTCCTTTCAAAAAAATTATAAAAGGTTAAACAATTTTATAATGTACTTTAACCCTTATTCTTGTAAATAGTAAAAAAATTTGGTCTACATTTTTAAGACATAAGGTTTTGGATGATAAAGAAGTCTCAGTATATACTTTTTTAAAAATAACTTTGGATAATAAAGAGATTGTAAAATTAACCCTTACCTTGTACTTTTCCTTAGTCCAGGGTACTTTAACCTCCTATATAAATTTTAAATAATTTTTATTAAATTATAAAATAACCCCATGCATAAATATGATATCATATATGATCTTCTAATATTGCTTTGTTAATAATATTTTAGTTGTATCACAGTTTCAGGTGTTAACTGATTCGTTTTCCTTTATATAATTTGTTACAAAAGTCATTTTTGTTAGGGATGGGATGTATTTGATTAATATACATAATTATATTAAGTTATTAAACATTATTTTAAATCATAAAATGAAAATTATTTTTGAATGGTTACGATGGGTAATGAATCTCATCGCGTTCATAGATATGGTAATCCGTACGTACACACGAGAGACAATACCATTCTATTAGTGGTGAAATACTATGTAATTTGATGGTATATCATATATAAATAATCAGTAACATGTTATATTTATTATTTACATAAATTTTTCTCATTATTATACACATCCAAATAATGAAGTGTTGAGTATCAAACTACACCACGAGGTGGAGATGATAATCCATACATATTCATGTATGGTGACCTTGTCATTCATAGGATGGATAGAATAATGAATATGGTCATACAATATTTATAATAACATCATGGTATGTAGAAGGTACTAGAGTTATTATTTTGGTATGGAAACAACAAAGAAAGTGGAAGTGGATGAAGAAAAGAACTTTTAAAGTGGTGATGAAATAATTACCTCTTCTTCGGGTTCTTCCTTTTGATTTGACAAAAATGTATCATTAGGTTGGATTCCTGATCTAATTTAGCCCTATAGGTTTAAGTGAAGGTAGTTTTTAGTATATATGAGTAGGGTTTGGCTGAGCCAAATGGATTTGGAGGTATGATTTTTTAGGGAAGGGAAAATATCCATTTATTAGAGAGGTGAGGCTCACTTTAGGAAAAGCTTGAAATATTATTTTATGATAAATTCATTTTTGGTTTATAATGGATCCAAAAGTATTTATTTAGAGGATAAGGTGGGTATGGGTTTAAACCCCCTCAACCAATAGTTTTTATTCAATTTGAGGTCATTATATTAACCTTATCTTTTAGATTTAACTCATAGTCACATAGTTTAATGTTTACAATGTATTCTTATATTTTTATATTACATGGTGAATAAACTTACCATAAATTGTCAATAGAACCCCAAGTGGTTAATAAATGGAATATTTATCATTATGTAAGTCCTTTGGCCGAAACTTATATTTTTAAGAATATTATATGATTTAATAATATAATATTTATTTTAAATACTCATTTATGTCAATTTTGACACTTCATAGTATTTGGTTTTTTTGAATGTTAAAAAAATATGATTACTTTGAAAAAAATACATTAAATAAATCCTAACATGTAATATTATCCTAGAAAATTCTTGTAATTAATCATAAGTCTCAATTTACATTTATTATTATTTTTATAATGTCAATTATTTTAATCTTTCATTAATAAGGTAATTACTGCATCATCATTGTGTCATAACTAAAATTAATTATTTAATGTCTAAAAATTATAAATAAAAAACCATTATGTATTATATCTATATATATTCCTAATGAATATTTATAGTCGAATTTAAATTATTTATAACCCTATTTTAAAAATGTTTTAGTTATTAAAATTTGAATTTAACACTTTTAACACTTATTTAAATAAGATAAAAATAAATTTCCCAATCTAATACAAGTGGATAAAATAGTGTCATATTTTATTCCTAAGGTTGGTTTGGGTCGAAATACATTTATCCAATGGAATTATGACATGTTTTAGGGTAATTATAATAACATTTTTACATTTAATTACCCTATTTACGTTTAACTGTGGTAAATAAAATTCAAAAGTTTCTATTCACCAAAAAATATTTTCATCTAATTGGACCACATTTTACTTAATAATATAAATTGTGTCTCTCAGATTTTTGAAATTCAATTCACTAAAGTGGTAAAATTACGTTTTATTCAAATTTGAAAATGTGCCTAGAAAGTGGGTAAAAGTTGTTAAAAAGTTCAATAAACTTTTATACAACTAGTCATATTATAAAAGGACTCTAATTAATTAAATTGAACTAATATAGGTATTATGTATCTATTTTTACTTAAAATAAATTTAAATAAAATAAATAATTATTAAAATAAAAATTTGGTTTTAAACAATAACGTATTGTTGTTCACTATTCATCAAAAATTGAAAGTTTTCAGAAAAATACAAAAAAAATTAATTATAAGCTAATTTTGATATTCTGAATCCAAAAATGAAGTCCATTTTGAAAAATAATGTTTTTAAAATTTAAAAAAGAGTTTATTACTATTCATAATGGCTAGTTCGATTGGTCGTGGTGTGCTAGAACTCGACGTTGCATACATCACAAGTTATTTTATTATTCAAAGTAAAGTATACAATGGAATATTGGGGTGTTACACACACATACATACATACATATATATATATCGTATAATAAAAGGGAAATAATATTTTAAGTAAAATATTAATGATATTAGTGGAATATCCATAATAAAAACAATGTGAAATAAAAAGATGAACTAAAATAAGAAGTTGGGTTTGTGAATACCCATACCTTAAATCCCACATTATATCATTACTTCCAAACCCCATGAATAATAAGAATAATGTTATTAAAATATTTAAATTGATGTGATTAATTTTCCATTTTTCACTATTGATCAATTATAATCACTGGATTATTTTCCTTAACTCCCATTGTTGATGGTGAAACATTTTGATATCATATTTTCTATAAAACAACATGTGTTACTTTTATTTTAATGAATTCTGATTTATTTCTATTTATGTGTAATTATTATTAACTACAAAAATATAGATATACATATATTTTTACATTTATATATTAAAATAATTTTTTATTGTCATCCCTAAGGGTTTTGATAATTATAGAGTTTACAATGCCCTCATGGGTGGTCAAATAATAATTGATGATAAGTTTTCAAAAGTGGTGTAAAAAAGTATAATGTAGTAATACATTAGAAATATATTGATTATAGTCATATAATATAATGAATATAATTTTATCACACTACTCACTCAATCTTAGACAATTTGGGATTGAATGGAACATAGAAAAAGAGGACGAGAAAATAAAAACTGAGAGAATATATTAATGAAAACTTACCTTATTCATGGTGTTTCTTGTTTTCTATATAACTAAACTAATTTAATATTTTAGTTGAGTTACTATAGACTTTAATTTAGGATGATAATGGGATTTAGATATTGTATTTTTGTATATACTTAGATTTGGTAAGTAGGAGGTAGGTGGTTGGAAAACGGAGGGGTGATGAGTCATTTATACATGAGGGGAGGGGCATTATAAAGATTAAATATTGTATAAAATATAATTTTGATGGTAAGTATTATAATAGTTATATTTAGTAATTTTAATTCAACATTTGTATTAAATAAAATATTTTATGAATTTTATGAATATCTAAAACTAAATTCATAATTTAAAAAATTTTAAAAATGAAAAATTATAATATTAAATGAATACATTAAACATGAGACTTTGAAAAATAAATTTTAGTATTTTAAAATAATTTTCTTGTATTCAAATGACTCTTTTATCTTGTTAAATATTTTTTTCTTCGCCTTAACATTTAGAGAATTTATTTGGTCATTATTCATCATGAATGGTATAATTTAAAATACACCAATTATGAACAAATAATATTGTTAATATTCACCTAAAGGTTGAATTATTTATGAAAATTATCAAATAAAGATTAAATTATAAAAGTTTAATGATATGATTCTAAAAATTACATTCTTTTTATAATAATAATTTCTTATGATAAGTAAATTTAATTATTAAAATAAACATTATGATTTCTGTGATATACAATAAAATAATATTTATTTATAATTTTCTTATATTTTACATGATTTTTTCATGATATTTAATATTTGGATTTATAATTTTTAATTTTCATTAAATTACTCATGATAAATATTATTTTTTTATGTTTTATAATTTTTATTTGATATTTCAATTCTAAAAGTTAGGTTACTATTCCAATGGACATATTACAATTTCTAATGGAAATGTTACAATTAAAACGGTCATATTACTAATCCAAAGGTTATATTACATCCTATAATAATATATTATTTCTATTATACATTATTCACTATAATTTATTACAAGTATATATTTTTTTCTTTTCTAAAATGTTGATTGTTTTATGAGTATTTTTTTTCTTTTCCTAATTGTTGTCTGTTGGGGGTGATGAATCAAGTATATTGTGATAATTTCGAATATACCATTCAACTTTCGATTTCTATATTTGTAACATTGTAATAATTTTCATTTTCCTTAGATAATGTTTTGACAAATGTAATGTTCTAAATTAGTTAAATAAATTGTATTTTTACTATGTGTTTTATGTGTATACTACTACACAAATTTTGTTTTAAAAAAATACCACTTCAAAACTATGGGTCATTACAACATGCAACCCAGTGGCTGGTATAGTGGACCTGGATAACATATTCATCAAGCAGGTACCAGATACCCCTCCATAGTGTAACAAATGAACTCTAGTAGTCCACTCTAATAGGATCCAACTTCAAATCCCCATGGTCCTTCTTCACCTATAACGTTCAAAATATTCTCCAAAATAGGCCAAAAATATTCCAAATACATATATTTAAATAAATTAATTACCTAAGTAATGAGGGACATTAAAAAACCCCAAATCAATGGATTTTTTTCTTGATAAATTTCATGCTTTATTCTTGTTAATTATCCCACCAAAAATATAACAATTGAATTCCAATTCATGAACACCATCATGGTAAATAACCCTCACCAATATATGGCATACATATAAGGAACCCCACTATTGGAGAATCCATACATAATGTAACCCTAACTTACATTCAATCCTATTATGAATATATTAATATCGGTTCCCAAAGAAATTTTTTCATAGTTAAGGATAATACATCAAATATTTAGTGAGATTGTTTAATTATATTTCTAGGTCATAAAACCAAATTTACATCCAATCATTTCTTGGGTCCTAATAAATATTTCCCAATCCCATGATTCCACTACTATATCTCATTCCTTATAAACCAGGTCAGTACATGGATTGGGTTAGTATAATTAAATTCAAAAATAATCATCCAAAATATTCAATTTAAATTCAATTAAACAATTAAAAATATTCCCTAAAATCATAAAAAATACAAAAAACAGATACATTTTACACAAACATGAAAACCCAACACATCATACAAAATGACCATTAACAAAAAAAATATTTGATTTAGATCCCAATTAAGAGTAAAAGTCCATTATATGACATTATTTCACAATATTAATCCCTCATATTTTCACATGGGATGGTTGTTGGGTAGAAAACAATGTTTACAATATAAACTAAGAGAAAAAATTCCAAAATTATTACCCACTCTCTCCATTTAAACATATTCACATAGAATGATTCATCATTTAATACCCTTTAAATTATTAACCTATTTCGTTTGAAACAAGATGATCATAATAGAATCAAATATAAGAAAAACATAGTCAAATTCCTGGTTAACTCATATAAAGTTCAAGGATCATTTCATACACAATAAAACTATAGTAAAAATTTCAAAATTAACATAAACACTTCATTTAATTAAAATATTTCTAAATTTATCTCATCATAAATCATATTTTCATATCAATATGTATTTCAAATAAAATTTTACTAGAATAATTATGTTTCCTCTTATTTTTCACTAAATTTTTTTGTCAAAAAATATTTTCATTAAAAATTTATTTCCCCCATTACTATCCCAAAGGTATAAAATTATTTACCAAATTATTTTAATCTAATACCATCAAGACATTACACAGTAGTTTTAATCCCCCACCAAGAACCAAGATCAATTCATTTTCATTTGAAATATGATATGATAACAAAGATCAAAATCAAATAATTTTTAAGAAAAGATCTATTTAAATTCACTTATGTATATCTAACAAATGATATCCTAAATACTTTTAATATTAAAAATTAGATTCACTAATCCTACTATGAAATATTTAGGTATCGTTAGAATGACTATTTCATATTCAGAAGTGTAAAGTCCATAATTCATGGAACTAAAATAGCACAGATTATACCCATTAACCCATTATTAATAAACTTTAAAGGCCCATTTGGAGATACACATTCCCTTATTAATTTCACTTAATGGTTTAGTGACATATCCCACATCGATTCAATAAGAAATAATGAAATTCTAGTAATTTATTTATGTTTTTTTACCCAATCAAACATAACACGTCATTTATAATAAATATTATATACCAACACTCCATATTTCATTATAAAAACACTCAACAAAATAATAAAATCAAAAATTTCCACACAACATATTCTACTGAATTCAAGAAATATTAAAAGACAATTAAAATTTTGTTATACCCATTCAACATCCAATGTACACTTCAAACAATAAACATGACATAGTGTTTATTCTAAAATAATTTGAATTATGAATAATTTTTAAACACAAGTAATATATATTCTCAAAACATTATATTTTCCCTTAATAAATGTTATTACTTTAGGAATATCCCCACACATAATGAAAAAAATGATATATTAAAAATTCATTTCCATAAAAACCTAAAGATAACCATAATGTAACAAACAATATTATTTATAAATCATGGATATATACCATGAATTATTTTTATTTTCGTTTCATTTTACATAAAATAACAATTATATAAACATAATAATTATTTTTAAAAAAATAAAATGGGGTATAACATTCAATGTTATATTCAAATTTATAATTCATTCAAACTGACATTTTCACCATAGGAATAATCCTGAGATTATCATCATTTGGAAACTTATTCTAGAATTTCCATCGATTTTATCATTATAATAATAATACAAATATTATAACATTTACCATGAAAAAATTAATCAGTACATTTTTTCATGCCCTTTAATAGGATAATCATGTCATGTTAAATGATCATTTCATTAATAAAACATATCAAAATAATTACACAAGTTAGAGTTTCAAAATTTGAATACAATAGGACATAATGGTAAATAAAAACCATAGAATCATCAAATTCATCTTCATAATGTTCATAATATAACGAAACAATCAATTTTTATAACAAATAAAAAAATAATTAAATGAAAGATATGGAAAATTGAACTTTTAGGACATAAAAAATTATCACATCTTTCATTTAATTCATGTTGAACCCATATTATGCATTCCATGTTACATTAATTAATCATTTTAGAAAACCATTAATCATAATTTCAAAATTACAAGAATCATTACAAAAAAATTTATATCTATATGAATTATTGAATAATAGATATTTTTAAGTATAATTATTTTAAGGATATATGAAAATAAAAAACCAAAAAAAATATTCTCAATAAAAAATCATTTAGTTTTATGACCATCAAATTTAATCATACCTCAAATATTTTTTAATATGTTTATAGTTCAATATACTCCTTAAGTTGTTATATTTTTTATATCACAAAATGAATTAATTTCATTCTCATCAACCATAAAATTCACACATCAATCCTAATATATTTTTTCAACCCTTTTTTATCAAACCATGCTTCTCTATCCATAATTTCATTCATTTTAATAACTTGAAAATGAATCAAAAAATTATATATCAACCAAAAATGTACAATTTTTATAATTATTACTGTTTTTATTTTAAAAAACTATATATGTATAAAATCATTATTTTTTAACTGACTATAACAATATATTTTCATAACTTCATAATTAAATTTGCTCTATGTTCAATGAAATGATACACAAAAACAATCCACATTAAATTTCCACATTAAGTTACTTCATTAAATTAGTATTAAATAACATTATCATCTTTTTATACAATGAAAAGTAGATTCCCTGAGAGGGGTGGGGTGAATAAGGGTATAAGAAATTCTTCTATTACTAATTATTTATAATTTTACCCCATGATTATTTGTAAAAATTATCTAATTGAAAATAAAAATGATGATGTAAATCAGCTAAATAAGGCATAAATAAATTATTTGGTTAATCCAAACTGGCCTATTCCAATGAGAAATCAATGAAAATATGCGGAATCACCTAAAACATTAAGAAAATTAATTGTATTACTATTAAAACTAGTCAAGTTCACCCTATAGTTTAAGAAAACTCATAGAATAAAGTGAATAAATGATATTCCCCTTACAATATACAACTCAAAACTCCTCATATAATATATTCCACTTTACACAATCAATAAATAGTGATTACACCAAGAATAATATAACATTAAGATCCAATTTCATCAACATGATGAACACCCCAATCATTCTATTGCGATGGTCACATGGAATTACCTTATATACCTATGTTCTATTTGTTCTATGGACAATCCACCTCATGTTATTCTTAAATTAATAAAAAAAATTGTCTCCTAATTAATTAAATATAGAAACAATAAATCTATGGTGTGACCACTTATTTCATGGAATGACTAGTATCAATTCAATATTAATCACAGTGTCAATCCATTCTTCACGATGTGAAACCTATTAAATAAGTATAATAAAAAAACCCACACAATACCACAAAATTATATAATTCAAATATCACTACATGAACCTATTTGACTCTTAGGTCTGTCACAATAATACTCACTATTTCACAATATGAATAATTTATGACTCTTCAAATAGACTATAGGTTAATATTCATTTGATCATTTACACAATGTAATATTGGGCATGAATATTGGTATCACTAATCACTCATCACTACTGCAACATGAATTCCTACCATACAGTTGGTTCCTTCACCTACATAGAACCACTCAAATCAATCTATGACTAATTTAAGCATGAATAATAATCATATAACATGTAAAATAATCAGAAATATGTTTTAGGATATGCATAGTTTCTCACATTATTTGAAATATCCATTTGAAAATTGTTATGTCAATTCTTGTATATCAATAATTTATGTTGTATCAATAAATATAAGTGTTTGATGTACTCCACACTATTAATTCATAAAGCCTACATCCTTCTATGATTTTAATAACTCGTATCCATGATACTGTTACATCAACCATTATAGTAAGACCATTATACTTTACATAGAAACACTTATATATGAATACTTATAATCCACAATCCTTGTGTGACTAAGAACACTACAATAAATCTAATATCTTACATTTATAACTACTTCAGATTATTCTATATTCTTCTAAGACACTTTCCTCATTCCTCATAACCCTAAAATCTCACTTTAATATCCATTTGTCATTTTTTCAACAAATAAAAAATAAAAATGATCCAATGGGGTTTTTATTGAAATATTCTCCACTGAGTTTCTTGACAACACTATAAGAAATTATATTTCACAATACCTTTTTTAAATTACAAAACTGATAAGTCGCCCAATATGAGCAAAATTTTCCCACATCTAGTGTATTAATAATTCACTAATAACATAATCTACACCAGTATGACTAAATATAACTCTTATAAAGAAAAGTTAAATGAAATGAACTGAATAAAATACTTTATTGATTTTCATTCACAACACTACCTCTATGCCAAAATCGCCCCCATTAGTTGACATTTGAACACAAACCCTCTATCCAAAACATCAAAATAAGATATCCCCCCATCAATATGAAATAACTCCCCAAACATTATTCAAATATAGTAATTTATATATTCTCTCTCTAAAGTAACTTATGGATATATTCCCTTCTTTTCTCAAAAATAAGTGTGGATCACTTCTTCAATGATTAAAAAATATAGCTATAAATCAATGAATTTTATTCAAGATAGTTTCCATACATTTCTATCAATAGGTAGTCCCATGGGGATGTCGGGGTATCTACTCCAAACCCTCATAGAAGATAGAGATATATTGAATCAAATGGATAATTGATGCCACTTAATATATGATTTTAGTGGTGACATGATCATGATATTTGAAACATAATTTTTTGTTTCTATATACTATAACTTCACCAACCCTGGTTATAATATTTTTTGATGAAATTATGTCTTATTTCAATGTTATTTTTCATGGAATAATGAAAAAAAAGTCTTGGATTAATAGTTCTTGAGATATCAAAGCTAATTAAAATTAGATATTTCACATCTAATCATACATATTAAATACAATGTATCATTAAAATCAATTAGGTATAATATTGATAAGGGAAAATATATTCTACTGTCACTATTCTTGACGAAATATAGTCTTACTTATTTTTGAGAAAATAAATTCAAAACCTCTATAAAATAATTGACTTCTCAATGTTGACTATTTAACAACTACTAAACCAGACTAATATATATCTATGTACACTAATAACTACTTCTATGATGTTATTTGATAAATAAATTGAAATCCACCTTGAAGTTTACATAATGATGAATTATTTTCACTAAAATCATTTTGATTTCCTAGGAATAAATTTGGTACCTGGTGAATGATATGTGGAAAACACAATCAGAAGTCATATATTAATTATATACAATGAATTCTTAGTGATTTTTATTTATTTGTAACATAGAACTTATTCTTACCTTCATTTACTGAAAAAAAAAATAGTTTCTAATGCAGTTTTCATCATCCTAGAGTCCCCCAATCCAAACCCTATGACATCATATTTAGAATATTTTTTAAAATGGGTGTTTTAATAATTCTTTATTGACCAATAAACAAAGGGAAAACATTATATCTTTAATGAAGAACATATCAGAACTAGAAATTTTGTATTATGAAGATATATTGGATTATTCCTCATAAAAACCACTATAAATTATGCCATGAATTTAAATAATAACTAAAATAATTTTATAATTTTCATTCTTAATTAAATATTTATGATCAACTGCTTCTTAATGGAATACATGAATTCTAAATTATTGAAAAATCCTAAAATAATAATATTTCTGCTTGTAATTCAATCTTTATAATGCCTTATTCACCCAATAAACCTTGATTTTGTCTTCATATATCAAAAGTCTATAAAATTTCACTATGTAAACTTCCTCTTCATGAACTCCATTTAATAATGTTGATTTAACACCAATTTTTTTAACCTTGAATCATATTATCATTTATGTAGCTAAGAATATTCAAATAATTTCTAAAGAAGATATGGTGGAAGATATATCATTTACATCATTAAATTAATGTTTTTAATATATATTTCCCACCAATTTAATCTTTACTTCATTCCACCTTCTTATCTTCATCGAGATTATCATGAATCATGTACTTTTTGTAATGAAATTTTTATCTTTGAGTAGGGGGAAAATATTATATGCTAAAATATTCTCAATTATTCAAGTTATTGTATCATTTCATTGTCTTATTTGAGATCCTTAAAATAATATTTAATGATTGTAGTCATTTCATGAGTTGAAAAATATGTATTTCATTAATCCATCAACCTTTTAATTTTCACTAGTATTTTCTGGTCATTAATAAAATTGTCATCACTGATTTTATCCCTTTTATTTACATTATTTATAGATATTAATCTAGATGTTTTACCTCATTATTTTTGTCTTCTTTTAATTCAGCATTGTATTTATATGTCTTCATTATAGTAATTCTTGATTGGATGTTATGAATATGTTCATGGTTTGAAGTTGTGAGGGAGGTGAATTAAAACTGCATATGGCATGAGATAAAAATTACCATATTAGGATGTATAGTGGAAGCCATAAGACCCATTTTTCATAAGATGGAGGTTAGTTTTATTTTGGGATAATGCATAAATATGGATCATTTTAACCAAAAGGAACATTTTATGTAATCATTCCTAGTTGGATATCAACCGAAACAATGACTGACCACCAACTTATAGAAAATGGGACCTTTGACTTCCACTGCATTGTTTTACATGGTATGTATTGTCCCTTACCATATAGGGTTTTAAATTCACCGCCTCTAAAATATAATCTCATAAGTTCAGGCTTAATATCAAACTTGGAAGGGTTATGATTACAACTCGGAAAATGGATTAGTGGTACTTTTTGCATTTTTATATTGGATGTTATGATTGATGTTATAGGATCTTGTTGTGGGGGTGAAAAATTGAAAACCCCATATGGAAGGGGAATGTAAATTCCATTTAGGGATGTTCAGTGGAATCTATAAGGACCATTTTCAATAAGCCAGTGGTAGGTTAGAGTTTGGGTTGATGGGACACAAGGATCATAACTAAAAAAGGAACCTTTTTTTAGTGATCCCATGTGGGGTATCAACTCAAACCATGAACAAACACCTAATTATAGACAATGGTCCATACGAAATACACTATAAAAACATTACATGGAAGGTTATTTCTCCAAAAATATGGGTTTTTTTATTCTCCTCCCCCATAGCACAAACCTTTGACTTGAAGAACGAAAACCATCCCAAAAGATCTATGACTACCACTAGTCCAATAACATAGTAATACTTGAAACACTTCTCAATTGTATATTATTCCTAATGTCATAGTTTCTATAAATGGAGAAGAAAATTTAAAACATTGTGTGTTGGGGAATGATACCTTCTGCATAAGGATGTGCAGTGGATGATTTAGGGGACATTTTCAATAAGAAAATGGTTGGATATAATTTGGATGTTGTTCAACTAGTGATCATTGTCCCCTAACATATAAGGTTTTTAATCCATACCCCCATAGCTCAATCTCATGAACTCGTTTATAGAATCCAACCAGGAATCTATATCAGTATCAATATGAAATTGGAAATGTGTTAGCTATAATAATTATCAATTGGTTATTGTGTCTGATGTCACATGTTTGAGTTATGGGGGAGGTGAATTAAAAACCAAGTATTATTGGGGAAACACCTCCCACATAAGGATTTCTAGTAGAATATGCATGGAAAATTCTCTATAAGAAGGTATCCTATAATAGTTTGGGACAATGGGATACCAAGGGTCATTATGGTATTCTATTTAGTTTGATATAAAAAGGCCTTTGTGGGTATAAAAATATTTCAAAACTTTATCACTATAATATTCAATTGGTAATATTTTATTAATAAGAATTATCTCATCCAAATTATTAATAATCTAGTTATCCTTCTCAAAATAATATTTTTATAGTGAAGTACTTAAAGATAATTCTTGAAAGAGGACCTATTGAATGTAATGATATTATTACACCTATCTATTAGTGGATACATTACCACTATCAAATTTAAACTTCTGAATTTTTATCCAATTTATGTTCCCCATTGATCTACAGTAACTTTTAATGAACTTGGACACTACATATTTGTGAGAGATTATCATGATAAATTCATTACTACTAAAATAATTTATAACGTAATATAATACTTTTTTCCATCATGTATTTGAATGATATTTTCCCACACACATCAATATATAGAAACATAAGAAAATTTATTTAAATCATTCCCTTTAACATTTATAATTTTGAATGATTTTCCTATTTTGGGAAGTGTCACTCATGTTAGTGTTATTATGCAATGGAACAATGATTTCTTGAGAACCTTTATTATTTTCTAATACATCCAAGTGTTTTTTACTGATGTGTTCCATCTATTTATATTGTAACATGTTTTTTTCTTGGATATAAAGAACAATTCGTGTTCTGCACTGAGGAGATAGAGATTCCATTTTGTGAAATTCATATAAAGAATCATATCATCTCTCACATCAAGGATGCACTCCTTCCTAATGAAATTCATCATATCTTCTGAGTCAAATAATTGATATAAAACTATTAAATTATAACTAATTACTTCTAATGATAACACATATCTGCACATCAAGTACTAAGCTCTTATTTTGGATTTCCCAGTGCTAATGATCTTCTACACTAAATCATTTCTAGTAAAATTATTCCATCATTTTATAAATTATTAAAGTGACATGATTATGTATACAATTATATGTGAATTAAAATAGTTACCCATCATCCATATTATTACTCTCTCTATTTGTATGAAATAAATGTCATCAACATTTTCATTCTCATCCCTTTCTTTCTTATACCATGTCCACTATTTCACATCCCTTAGTGGTATATAGGCTTGTTCTACCTTCATATAAATATATAATTCCTGATCATCTAAGGATGTGATCTTATTATGAATTTTAAGACATCTTGGTGGCACTTCCAGATGATTTTTTCTTCCTTTTTGATTCTCATGCGCCATATTTCTATAGATAAATTATCAAGAATTTAAATCTTTATGTCTATACCATTCAGATAAAAATAAATATTAGTTGGAAAAAAATATTGATATTAGGTGATTCTAATATTATATTATTGTTTTTCTTAGTCTTGGGAATGTCTATTGACTATGTAACATACATAAATGGTATTCCTAATCATTCTTAAACAATAACATCAAATATATTGTTTATTATTATTTTATTCATTTCTTAAATATTTGTATTTTTTGTCTTTTATTAGTCTCCCAACACTAATTCATTAAAATATATGGGTGCATGTGGTATGAAATCAATATTCATTGGTTTTTTTTATTAATATTTTCATGAAATTTTCTTTTGTGGTTGAAACATAATCTCTTGTGGGGATGTTCATAATGTTTTTTTTTGGCTCCCAGTGTACATACTTAGTTACTTTATCCTCTTGACCAATTGAACTGCCTAATATCAATACTGGAGTTTGAATAATTCTAATTCATAAAATTAACAATGTGTTGGTAGTTCAAATATGGTAATAAATATGCTTACAAAAATTCTTTAGTTGATTCATACATATCATTACATTTTAGTGAGTCCATATATCTCAAAGTGTGAAGAACTCCACCATATTAAATCCATAGCACGTACATCATTCTATTGTTTGAATGTATCCTATATATTCTCTATTTATGTTTAGTAAAAAGGTAATACCCTTACACATTAATTTGAGACTTATATAAATTTACCCTTGTGAAAATTCATCATATCATGACCAAGTGAACCACAATATTACTACTATATTATGGTTTTAATTACTCAATGTTCTTATATATTCTTACAAGACTCTTTATAACATCCTTATGGCCATGAATTCCCCATCATATGTCTCTTAATCACATATATCAAAAAATAATACACAAAAATACTCTAATAGAATTTTTATAACATAATATTTCTCTATTAAACACTTTTAATTAAATAGTTTAAACAATTCATATCATTTTAGAAAAAGTAATAAATAATTATAATATTTACAAACAATCATAAAATATAACTACTTGATTTTTATTAATAAATTAATTATTAATAACATATTTTTAAAAAAAGATCTCATTTCATTAACAATATTACTATTTTTATAAATTTACCAATTAATTAACTCAACATATAAGGGAAAACTTATGTTCCCCCATTCAAATTTCATGTCCTTATATAACAATATGATGCAATAATACCCCATTAATCACCCTAAAATCATTTAGGGTCATTCTAGAAAAATAATTTTATTAAATAATGCAAATATATTCATCTACTCCCAGAAAACATGGAAATCTACTATTTTTGTGTGACATTGGAAAAACAAATAGCCTTCATACAATGTTCCATCTAATATTCACCACTATACCATACCTAATTTATAGAATTTCTAGAAATAAATGAGTCTAATGCTATTTTATAACATCCCTCCCTTGTATAACCCTATCACCAAGGTAAAATTACACATTGAATTAGGTTCACTCCTTGATCACTAGATGACGGATCCTAATGTAAAGGGTCCATCATATCCCACAGCCCGGTAACAAGAAATAAAATATTAATAAACATTGAACAAAATAAACATTAATTCAATTTTCATGAAATCATATCCCACCATTCTCCCATATACAATACATTCAAACATGACATAATGCCAAGTCATACAAGTTGAAACACATGACATACAACTAGGAATATTACAAAAAAGAGTTGATATCCCACTCCCTAAGATGCTAAAATCTGATGAAATGTGATTTTTGGTTTCCCTAGCCATCAATTACTATCTGTAAAAGCCCATTTAATTTACCTAAAATGTACAACTGAATACATATTTTCCCATGAGTTAATAATTTAAATTCAGGGACACTATTATCCTTTGTAGAAAACAATACAACCCCTTTAATTTAATGTATTCAATGTATGAATACTAATATATTTGTGTTATTAAAAAGTGAATTAATTAATAACAATTTAAATGTTATGATAAAATATTATGGTAAACCAAGTAACATAAACAATTCATACGTAATTTTTACAATGAAAATTTCAATGTATCAAGAGGAAAAGTTATAATGAGTAATGAAATAATATCCTTTTCCAATACTAAATGTGCACGTAGACCATAAAAAATCTAACCACTCCTAGTCCATAACATCATATGCATCCAATCCATGGTACAATGTCTAAAAAACTTAGGTATACTTACTATGAATGATGGAACGAATGAGGCTTTCATCATTTTTTGTATCATTGGTTCACTTCCCATGTACCAGAGAATATTATTAGCAGGAATGCTATTGAGATCCATCAGGTTTGACCACCAAGATTCCATTTCCTACATATAATTTTATTTCCAACAAAATTTCAGTTTAGCTCATCCCATCCCTTAGTTTCAGCCATCCCATATAACTTCATATCATATATTTATCCCCTTTGGGAAAACCATGTCATATATGGATATTAAAAATATATATATCATCATATGGATAATTAGGTCATACAATGGCATGAATTTTTTTATCCCATATGGATGAATATTATAATTCATGGAATTTAAAAAATTAAGTCCCTCATATTCCTCAAAAAATTGACCATGATTATTGATCAAGTATAAAAATAATTGGTTTATAAACCCCAAGCCATATTATAACTTATTCTACTGTTTTTGAACTAGAAATCACAATTGAGGATATTTTAAGTTTAAAGTTTTATTGAATTAGTATAAAGTCATAAAATTTAGACCCATACATTACCTGAGGATAATTAAATTTAGTATTCACTTTTTCACCAATGTAATGACATTCAAAAATAAAACATGATTTCTTTTCGAAACACGTCCTTAATTCTTTCACCATGACATATTCTTAGTCCTTTCAAATCTTAAGACCTGTGAAAAACATTTAAAAACTTATGATGAGAATAAAAGGATCAGTATGGGATATACAATGAAGGAAAACAATTAGTCTTGAGAAAACAAGCAAACCCTGGATACTTTATCATAAAGTAATACATTTCACCTTTATGAATTATTAAATATACTTCACTGAATATAAGCTCATTCCTTAACCTTTTTGTAATCATAATATTTCCATAAAACACATAGAAAGTAAAATATTAAATATAAATGTAACTTCTTACATAATTATACTTAAATGGAAAAACCATACAATCAACTTCCACATATATCACTTTTACAAAAGGAATAACCATACAGCTGACTTCCATACCCAATGCATTGGAGGTTATAATGTAACTACTCATCCATGGTTAATCATAGAGACATCAATAATTAGATTATAATGTAACCATAAAAAAAATTTACATGTACCATTACATAATAATAATACATAAAATATCTCAATTATGAACATTTCACTCATAAAATTTTCATTTTTTATTACAATAAATCATTTCAAGATATTGAAATATTCAATCCATTTCCAAAACCATTTAAAACATTTAATAAAGAGACTATTGATTAAAAGAAACCCATAACAATTTGAAACATTTTAATGAAATTATCTTTTTAAAAATTTCATTTCCATATAAATAGATTCATAAAAACCATTTTGAAAACATGGAAATAAAAAAGTATTTTTTTAAAAGAATAAATCTTTAAAACATTTAAAAATATATTTTAGTTAAAGTGTCCCTTAAATCTTGGGAATCAATTGAATAAAAATAATTAAGGAATAATATTAAAAAACCCTTAAATATCCTGAACATATACTAATTAATGATATTACATGACAAAAGGGTCACATATACACCTTATAGAATAATAAAAGTTCAGAACATCAAGATATTCCTCAATGAAAGGAGATTAGGATGATGTCCATTACCTTGACTCGGAATCTTCTGGTAAGTTTGTGATCATCCAAAATAATAAACCTATGTTAGTTTATACTTTCTTGAGAACATTTTTCATGTTCATTATTCTTTTTATATCAATTATTACCATGTTTAATAATTACATAATGATTTGAGTTTGTGTTAGACATTTTGTTGATATTCGGTACTTGAGTCGAAAATAAACATGGAATGATGTTAACAGTCCATGTGATCATAAGTCCATAACCTATAGAATGATATTCATGACATTATTATAATTTTTATACATAAATTATACTTTTACATAAATCTATTAAGTATGGTTATGACAAATGAACAACATTATAATCATGGAGATGGTAAGTCGTACGTACGCAGAAGTAACACTTTCCATTTTTTTATTGATCATTATAGAAATAAGTTAAATATAATTTTATCTTTAAATAATTATAATAAAATAATAAATATCATATTAATCTTTTTAATGTACTTATATATAATATATTATAGATATAATGAATAAAATCATGCCACGTGGCTTCGTGGAGGTGATAGTTCACACATACACACGAACGATGTTATCCTTTTTATGTGCATGGGAAGTAAGAAATTTATTGATATATTATTATATTATAAGGATTAATATGTCATTAATATCTCATATGAACATTAATCCCATTATTAGAACTAGTCATGAGAGACAGTTATGGAAAACGAATTAGATCAGTTTGGTGTGGTGATAATTCACACGTACACAAGAACGATTAATTCCTTTACCATTTAACATAAGTGGAAATATATTTAAGTAATGATATTAAAATAATAACAACCCAGTATATTTAGGATACTGGAGTTATTTTTTTTTATAAGAATAAAATTTGAAGGATGTGGAAGATGAAATAATATAAAAATACTTATATAAAAACATTGCATTTCCTTCTAATAATCACCTTTCCTACACCTCTAAGGTGGGTCTCATTAATAAAATAAGGCCTCAATAGTGTGGGTAGGGATTCTTGTTAGAGTTTTGGGTAGATCACAACCGAATTTAATTATTTTGGAAGTGTGAGTAATAGAGAGGAATTAGCACCTTTTTATAAGAGATGGGAGGGGAACCCTTGGAATTATTAAAATTATTAAATTAATATAAAATTATTATCAATTCCAAAAGATTAAAAAGAATTTTAGTTAGAATATTTGATGTGTATGGGTTTAAATATAATCATCCAATTAATATTAAAAAAGTTTTAGTATTTTATTACACCTTATCTTTTTTAACCCTTTTTAACTCTTACCGTTTTATCAAATAATTTACACTTAGAGGGTTAAAATAATTACCAAATCAAACCAAATGAAAAATTAATTTGTCATTAATGACATTTATAGAGTTATATCAACTTTTTGGCCAAATAATATATTTTTATAAATTATATATCATTTAAATAATAATTTTATATTTTAAAATATAAATTATGTATATTTTGACACTATTCATTAAATGAAATTTTAAATATCATAACACCTTGATTACTTCTAAAAAACAACATTAACTCAATTATAATATTTCCTAGTCATTCATAAAATTCTTTTATGACATAAAATATTTCATATTATATTTATTTAAATAAAATTAATATCATTTATTTTAATCTTTATTTAATAAATCTATTACTACATCATTTTTGTGTCATAATTTAATATAATTATTTAACAATAAAAATTATAAATAATTTACCAAGTTGTATTTAATATTTTTATCTTTCAATGGACTATTATAACACTATATTAATTAAAATTTGCAAGAAGATGCATATTTATAACATATTTTCCCTTTAAATTAAATGTAATAAAAGTCTTAATCACACCAAAGATGATTCTAAAGGTCACAATTTAAGCCCATATGTAGTCAGGGTAAATAATAACTACTCCATAAATATTAACACAAGTGTTAGTATAATTTTATAGTATATAATATAAATTTTTCCTTTAATTACAATATTTACCATTAAGCGTGGAAAATAAAATACAAAAAATTTCATTCAAAAAAATATTTTTTCCTATTGGACTAAATTTTTCATAGTGATTATAATCATGTATGTAGATTTTTGAAAATTAAATTTAGATAATTAATTAAATTAGGGTTAACACGAATCTCGTTGACAGATACAGAAAACTGTTTTTTAAGTAAAACATTCAAAATATCACAGTGTTTTTCTATTAAATTTTAATTTGAAAAAATAACAAATTAATTAATTATATTAACTGATAAAAAATTAATCTAATTATACCTTAAAACCATGTAAAATTATAATATAAAAATATAAATAAATTAGTTGAAATGGCAGTTTGAATTAAAATGCAATATTTTTATAATTCATTTAAATATTAATTTAATATGAAAAATACCAAAAAAAATAAACCACAGTAAAATTTGAAGTCCCACTTACAAATAATAAGTTTATTTTTTCAAAAATAACACATAAACATGAAAAAAACTATATTGAAAAGTGGTTCTCTATCAAAAAGTGTTAAAACTACTTTTACAAAACATTGGAGTATTTTACTCTTCAAATTGGATTTATTCACATTTTAAGCCTGTAAAATTTATTAGAAGAGAGTAAAAATATATATCAAAAATTTATAAACATAATATTTTTAGTTCTATTCATTCACTTCAATACAACAGCTAGGTGGTAACTACCATTAAATATAATAATAATAAAAATATATTATTATATTTCGGTATAACTCAATCTTGTGTGAAATGTTGGATTTCATATAAACCCATTGTTGTGTGTCAGGTATGATATCAGACACAACATCATTTTTAAAATAAAATTAATATCTTATTAATAATTATTAATAAAAAATAAAAAATCCTTATCATATAAATACCTAATATTTTACATGTTTCCCCCTTTTCGAAATTGCATCCTCACAATTTTAAATTTGGGCTCGGTGACTACGGTTTTATTTTTTAAAAAAAATCATTGAAATCCAATATCGAAAAAGTGTCAAAAATCCCTCTGTATTAAAATAAATGAATTAAATTTCAAAGTTAACATGAGATAACAACAACTAGGGTTCTATGTAGGAAATCACGTATATAGAAGAGAAAACTAACCATAAATTTTTTTATGGAGAGTGATAGAAAATATTGTCAAGAAAAAGATAAAAATCACTAAGCTATAAATTTTTGATGTGTTAAATTGTCTTTTATATCATAGTTTTAAAATAAAATAGAATGTTTTTTTGTTCTAATATCTATTTTACAATTATATTTAATTATTCTACTAAATATAATAAGATCATTAGGAAATATACTTACTTGACAAGTGTAGTTTCATACATTAACCAATTCAACCAAAAAAACTCATCTTTTTCTCCATACTAGTAGCATTTAAGATGAATTTTTCATTCTTAATGCACTACAATCAGGATCTATAGAATCACATAATCCTAAAAATATTGACTATCCTTTTCTCCTTTCTTTAGACATTAAACATAACCAAAATGGTTGGTACAATATATTACAATTATCAAAAATGAAAAAGCCGATATGAAAAAACAACTACTTCAATATCCAAAATTCAATACTAATATCCAATGTTAAAAAAGACCAATTGATAAATAAATATACATAAAATTCCTCAAAATTATCCAAACTAAAATTAAAATGGAACTTTTATAATGATTTGATCATAGTCTTCCAAGAAAAGTTTTATCATTTATCTCCAACTAACATCAACCTATCATAATGTCTCATAACAAAAAGTATTTAACAAAATAACTTATTCTAAATTACAGGTTATCCATTTCCATTAATAACCTAATTCCCTATATGTCCACAAAATAATTATAGATACACCCAAAATAAAATTCAACCATTAATTCCCAAATAAAATCTCATAGTATTCTATTTTCTTTAATCATGTAAAGTTACCAAAACAGTGAATGTCTTCCAAAATAAAAATTATCATTTAATTCCCATATCATAAAACCACATATATACACTTAAAAATTATAAGTTACCAAAATAAACTTACTATTACTTAATAAATTGTTTAACTAAAAATAAAAATTCTTACTAACCATGGACTTTATTAAGGCTAGTGCTGGATGATTCACCCTTTTCGCCCTTCTGTTGTGGGTTCTATTCCCGTGTCCATGCTAGATGAGACAGGTTGTCACTCATCCAGTGGGTTTTACTTTTTCTAAAACTATATAATTCTTATAACATTTCAAAAATTAGATAAAAATTTCAAAATTAACCGTACATATTTTAATCTCAATGTTTTATCTCATACCTTTAATTTTACATCTCAAAATGTAATAACCCTTAATTACGTCAAAAAATATCATATAAAGGTTATTCATTAATTTATAATTATATCGATAAAAGATAATTATTCATCAAATAAAATTTTCACATAATAAACTCAGGGTTACATATTATACAATGAAGAATGTCTTCAAAAGTACCCCCATCATCAAAAGAGTATTAATACTTTTAAACATTTCATCAATCTACAATCTACCACAACTCTTGAATCTCTTAAATTAAAACTTCTTAATAATTCAGTGTTCTTCATGATCCTTTAAAAATTTATTCCCATCTTATTCCTTAACAATTATTTCCTATAAACAAAAAATGAATAATGCCCTAGGATTAAATAATTTCAAAACATGATTCAATGAATAATATATCCATACCTATCATATGTCATTTTTAGTTTATCAAAATCAATTGGAATGGAATTTGGTATTTCTAAACATATATTTGTATGGTCTTGCTGATCCCATTCCCACACCTTCATTATAATACATATATTTTAATAATTACCATATTGTCTACATTTAAGACAATCAATTGATAAATTGGAAATAACTTCTTTCTGTCTCTTGGAGTCAACTGAACACTTCCTTTTTCTTTGATAGGTTATTACATTATCCCCTTCATTACCACATCAGTAACACCTTCTAATCCCTTTAAAACATTTTCCTAGGTGTTTCTTTCTATAACGACCCAATCTTTTTGAGTAGTATATTAACTTACTCTTAATGATTTAATAAGATGTTAATGGTTAATGCAGAAAGAGGAGTCAATGGCTTCATCCAGTAGACTCGAACCTTATAAAGCCCACTTATCAGAGCTTGGGAAGGAGGTGGCATCTTTGGGCTTCGTTTTGGACCAAGCCCAAGCCGAACACCAGTGTGTCAAGCTTGAACGGAAACGCCTATGGGAGAAGTTCATGTTAGTAGAGATTACTACTAGGGCAATGTTATCTGAGCCTCCCTCGGATTCTCTCACCATAGCACACCTTACACTTAGGTCATATGCCGGTGTTATAAGGGGCTATGTAACGAGACCCTAGCTTCTTTGTGTAATCCTTTGGGATGAATGAATTATGATTTCTTCCTTTAGTGATGTTTGTGAAACTTCAAATGTCCGGATAATTTTAGGATGTATTTTATTGATGAATTTTGAAAAAAGGATATTTTAAAATATATATGTAAACCCTAAATAATTAATGATGTGTAATGATTTTCAAAAAATGGTCTTCTACAAAAGTGTTCAGTAAGTAATTTGGAGTCTAATAAGATCCACTTAATTTTTGATGAATAGTAAATTATGAATAGTGATTTTACACTTAGGATTAGTAATGTGACCAAATGGATTAGTAATTTCACTCAAAAAAAGTTTTAATATAATTTAGACACCTAGATTAAGTAATGTGATTCAATAAAATGGGTAAATAAAGGTTTCATAAATTATTAGTCAAGTATTAGTTTTTTCGGTTGAATAGTGTTTTTTAATTAAAAATTTAATTAAAAATGATTAGAAAATTATTTTTATATAAAGGACTTTATTTTTGATCTCAGAGCATCGATATTATGGTATGGTAATTTTTTGGGATTTTTCTGAAAAAACGAATTTTCGATGAATAGTGTTTTTATTTAAAAATTAAATTAAAATTATTTAGAAAATTATTTTTATAAAATGGATTTCATAAAGGTATTTAGCGCATCGATATTTGGTTAAGATAAAATTTTGGGATTTTTCTGAGTAAGATGAATTTTTCAGTGAATAGTAAAAAAATGCAGTTTTAGGGTTTCGGTATGTTTAATGAAATCATAAATGTGTCATGATGATGTCATGAGATATTTTAAGGGTTCGCCGGCCAAGGGTTCTGAATTATTGTTTTGGGGGCCCCATGTGGCCTAACTCCATGGTAAATGCCAAGGGAGAGCACATGGTTTTGAGAAAAGCACTTGTGAGGTGTCCCTTGGCCATTAATGCCTTGTCCCCTCACTTTCCCTATAAATACCCACCCTTTACTCCTTTAGTTTTCACTCCCAACTCTCCCCCAATGAAGTTATGGTTTCCTTACCTCCCAATTAGTCCTCCCAAGGTGCCCCCAAGCCCTCAAGGTCCAAGCCTTTGAGTTTTAAGAGTTACGTTTTAAGGTAAAGGATCTGACCTCTCTCTTTCTTTTCATGAAATCTCTTTTATGTCATTACTTTTATGCTCCATGTTCTTATGTGAGAGGATGTTATTTTATATTCCTCTTACTTCCCTTTTCATGTTTATATGATGATAGATCCCCTCTTACTCTCATCATTTCGTTTTATGAAAGTTTAAGTGACGCCGTTAGGCTGCCGAATTTTTTAGTGATTCTTTCACCCTTCTCATTTTTCAAGTTCGATTTTCATGTCAAATATTTAAAGTTCCTTTTTATTATGTTGGTGTATGATCTCTATATCTATCATACTGATATCTTATGATCATATGATGAGAGACCCTATTTGATCTTGTCAAATCATTTTTTTATTGATGTTAAGTGACGCCGTTAGGCTGCCGAATTTTCATAAGAGAAATCTTATTTTTGTCTCACTTCCATGTTTTTCATTTCATATGGTATATCTTTAAAATTTCATTACCATGTTCTTAAATACCTTATATTCTGTCCCCCCTACTGTTTTATGGATCATTTATGAGTGGGTGACCCATGTCCCCTCTCTTTTCAATGTTTTCTAAAACCTTGCAACATAGCCGTTATGCTGCAGAATTTTCGTCTCAAAATGCCTCTCTCTTTTCTCAAATTTATTTTATGTTATAAATTGAATACTCAAAGATCTTATTTCTACAAGGGTACCCACATATATATCAAAATGTTTTATTTTAAATTCTGGGATTTACATACATGAGACCCTCTTTCCCTTTCTGTGGGTTTAAAGTGACGTAAAGATCATGTCTTTAAAGCAGTTTTTAAAACATTATGATTATGAAATGAAACCCATTTATTTTATGCTATATGGGTTATTTATGAAATGTTTGATGATGATATATGTGGATCACATGATAATAAAGGAAAATTTAAGGGTGCGCCCTGATAGCGCTCCAATGCATTGGGTAATGATGTAACCACTAGAGATTACAATTTTCACGATACCTTGGTGAATAACCTTGGTAATTTTCAAATGACACCTTGGGGATGGACCTTGGTGATATGTTCATGATTTTCTATGTTAAATGATGTATCCACATCTTCAAGATATGAAAAATGTTATTTTTATTATGAAATGCCTCATGATTTATTTCTTATGCCTTAAAGTTCTTTTCATGTCATTATTGAAGTATATCAAGTTCACATGTAAAATGTTCCTCTTGTTTCCCTTACTGGGCCTTCTGCTCACCCTTTATTTTGATGTATGTCCCCAGGTTATGAGATGCAGTAATTAACCTAGTATGAACTTAATTAGAATCCTTTCAAGTGTTTAAGAAGAATTCTTTATGTTGTTTTCATGTATTATGTTCCTCGTTTCCAAGACACTAAACCTTAAAGATCCTCAGTTTTGTGTAATGTAATGAAAGTTTATATTATAAAAAGATGGGATGCCATAGTTGGTATCAAAGGATGGTTTAGTTATTTGTGGAAATTAGGATATAAAAACTTTAGGAAGAATCCTATAGAAAAGTTTAAATATAGGAAAACTTCCTGGTATTTTGGTAAGTATTGAGTAAGTGGTTTATCAAACAAATACATCCCTGTCTGGATATGAGCAGGTAGAGGTGGATCTGGCACAGATGTACATAGGGGTAAAACCTGAAAACACCGCTTTGAGCTAGACTAGAATGGGAACTGGTGCACAATAACGGGCCTTGCTTCACTCTTGGTTACGACACTCCCGGGGGATATGTTTGGTTAATCACAAGCTTTTTATGAATCATTATGAAGGAATTATAGAGAAGTATAATTTTCTAAGCATGAAGTCTTAGTTAAAAGATTCATAAATGAAATAAGTTTCCCACTAAGGTTTTATTCTTTTAGAAAATGGCGGGCAATAGGAGGAACTGTGCCGATGGTGACCGCAATGCACCATGTGCTGACGGCCCTCCAATGGAAGCTAGAATGGAAACATTCATGCAAATGATGAACCAACTGACTCAAGTTATGAGTAATAACTTGAATCAAGTTGAGAGGCCGATCTCACCACGAAGGGAACAACTTTCTATTGAGTCCTTTATGCGTCAACGACCACCAACATTCAGTGGATCTACTGACCCATTGGTTGCAGAACAATGGATAAGCTCCATTGAAAAGATCTTTTCTGTACTTCATTGTTCGGAACAAGTAAAAGTCACCCTTGCTGTTTACCGCCTAGAGGGAGAAGCTGATCAGTGGTGGTCACTGATCAAAAACATGAAGCCACGAGTAGAGATGGAAGCTATGGAGTGGGAAGAGTTCCGGGGAATATTATTTAATAATTATTTCCCTCATTCGATGAGAGCGAGAATGGAGAAATAATTTCTCAAGCTGAAGCAGAAGGAGAATGAATCAGTTGGAACCTACAAGATGAACTTCACAAGGCTTTCCCGTTATACCTCAAGCTTTGTCATGGACCCTATTGGGAAGGTTGATAGATTCTTTGGCGGACTACGACCTCATCAACGGAAGAATCTAGCCAACAGGGACTACGATAGATATGAAGAAATAGTTCGAAGTGCTATGAAAGTTGAACTAGAGTTTGGGGAGACATAGTGGTCTCACAAATCTAATGAGAAGAAGAGAACTCTAGAACCAAGCCTGGGAAGATTTTTTTATCAGGAAAGAGGTGGAAAGCATATGCAACATGCCACATGCAATAAATGTGGGAAGAAGCATTCGAGGAACTACTTGATCGGAAGTGGTAAGTGCTATAGGTGTGGAAAACAAGGCCATATTTCTCGGAATTGTCGTAGTTATGTGAAGCCTTAACTTTCCAACACTAACGATAGTGGAAAGATGGTTCTGGACCTACCTAAAGTCACATGCTTCAAGTCTGGAAAGCTTGGGCACTTTGCTAATCAATGTCCAAATCCGAGGGCGGAGGAGGGGAATCACCATCAACCTCAGCAGAGGCCAAGGGATCAAGGTCGGGCTTTCTCTATCACAACAACTGAAGATGAAGTTCCGAACGATGTGGTAGCAGGTACTCTTTTCGTCCTCTCAAAACTAGCAAGTACATTATTTTATTCTTGTTCTACGCATTCCTTTATTTCCTCTAAGTATGTAAGGAATATAGAATCAATCCCCGAACTACTAGAAGTAGTGTTTTCAGTCAAGACTCTAAGTGGGATTATCCTTGCATCAACAGTATTTAGAGACTCTAGTGTTTACTTTGGTGAGCACAATCTTATCTCAAATCTAGTAGTCATTCCCATGATGGAATTTGACATTATACTAGGGATGGACTGGCTCTCAAAGTATAATGCCAGTAGTCTTGAATGAACGACCTACAGTTATCTTCCACGGAGAGATATCCCAAACTGATCCCTATCTAAAAGCACCTCCTATAGATTTATTTATGGAGTTAATCGGTGATTATGAAGAAGGAAAAGGGGGCATACAAATAGAAGATGATCCGATTGTTCAGGAATACATAGATGTATTTCCTGAGGTGTTACCTGGACCTCCCCCAGAAAGAGAGGTAGAGTTCTCCATTGAACTCGTACCTGGGTCTCAACTGATATCAAAGAGTCCATATAGAATGGTAAATGTGGAGCTATAAGAGTTAAAGAAACAACTCCAAGACTTGTTGGATAAGGGGTTTTTCAGACCAAGTGGGTCTCCTTGGGGAGCACCAGTTCTCTTTGTGAAGAAGAAGGATGGATCAATGCGACTATGCATTGATTATAGAGAACTGAATGGGATCAAAGTGAAGAACATATATCCTCTTCCAAGAATTGATGATTTATTTGACCAACTTCGTGGGGCTCAATTCTTCTCTAAGATTGACCTTCGATCTGGTTATCATCAACTGAGGGTGAAGAAGGAAGACATTCCAAGGACTGCCTTCCGATCAAGATATGGGCATTATGAGTTTGCTGTTATGCCCTTCGAATTGACTAATGCTCTTGCTATATTCATAGATTTGATGAATAGATTCTTTAAGGACTACCTTGATAACTTTGTGGTAGTTTTTATTGATGATATTTTGATATATTCAAAAAGTCTTGAGGAGAATGAAGATCATCTGAGGGTTATTTTGAAAACTCTGCGGAAGGAGAGGCTCTTTGGAAAGTTCAGAAAGTGTGAGTTTTGGTTACAACAAGTGGCTTTCTTGGGGCAAATCGTAACCAATAAAGGAATCTCGGTTGACCCTGCAAAGACAATGGTTATGGAGGAGTGGTATCAACCCACAACAGTGACTGAGATTCGTAGTTTCCTTGGTTTAGCGGGATATTATAGGAGGTTTGTGAAAAACTTTTCACGGCTTTCTAATCCACTAACCAAGTTGACTCGAAAAGGGGTTAAGTTCATCTGGAAAAAGGAATGCGAGGAAAGTTTCCGAGAGCTGAAGAAGAGATTGGTTATTGCACCTGTGTTAACACTACCCTCTATCAGAGAAGGATTCATTATTTTTAGTGATGCATCTCTGAAAGGGATTGGGTGCGTCCTCATGAAAAATGACAAGGTAATTGCTTATGCATCTCGACAGTTGAAGATTCATGAGAAGAATTATCCTACGCATGATCTAGAGTTAGTGGTAGTTGTTTTTTCTCTAAAGATATGGAGGCACTATCTTTATGGGTAGAAATGTGATATATACATCGACCACCAAAGTTTAAAGTATATTTTCACGTAGAAAGAATTGAACATGAGACAAAGGAGATGGTTGGAGCTTATTAAAGACTATGATTGTTCAATTCATTATCACCCTGGAAGATCAAACAAAGTCGCAGATGCGTTAAGCAGGAAAGATCCTGTTGTTCTGGAAACAATGAGGATCTTAGGAGATCCTTTGATTAAAGATCTAGTAAAGTTGGACATGGGAATTATAAGGAAAAGGACATCATCAACCCTATCCCAAATTATTTCTCAACCATCATTACTAGAAAAGATCAAGAAGGCTCAAAAAGAATATCATTTGCTACAGGAGAAGTTGGAGGCTGTAAAAGATGGGAAGTTCCTTGATTTCAATATTGATCAAGAAGGTGTATTGAAATTTCGTACAAGACTATGTGTTCCATCTATTTCGGAGATAAAGAAAGAACTGATGGATGAAGCTCATAGATCTACTTTCTCTATACATCTGGGAAGAACTGAAATGTATAGAGACCTTCGTGATCATTATTGGTGGGATAACATGAAGAGGGAGATTTCTGATTACACTACAAGGTGCCTAGTGTGTCAGCAAGTAAAGGCAGAACGACAACTTCCTAAGGGGGTATTACAACTGCTACCCATACCAGTATGGAAGTGGGATAATATCACTATAGACTTTGTAACTGGTCTCCCAAAAACATCCAAAGGAAACAATGCGATATGGGTTATTATGGACCGTCTCACCAAGACCGCCCATTTTATCTCTATTCGGGAAGATTTCTCTCTGGATCAACTTACCAATATATACATGAAGGAAGTGGTAAGGATGCATGGGGTACCAATATCCATCGTGTCTGATCGTGACCCAAGATTCACATCACAATTCTGGAGAAGTCTTCAACATGCTCTGAGTACTGAATTGAATTTTAGTACGGCCTATCATCCTCAAACTGATGGCCAATCTGAAAGGACTATTCAAACACTCAAAGACATGCTGAGATTATGCTCAATGGAATTTAAAGGTGGATGGGATCAACACCTCCCATTAGTTGAGTTCTCCTATAACAACAGCTTCCATTCGAGTATTCAGATGGCACCCTATGAAGATCTGTATGGAAAGCGATGTAGGACTCCTACTTGTTGGGATGAAACTGGTGAGAGAAAGCTTCTTGGGTCTGATCTTGTGCAAGAGATGATAGAACAGGTTCATGCCATCCAACAACACATAAAGGCTGATCAGAGTCGGCAGAAGAGCTATGCTGACAATCGTCGAAGGGACATGGAGTTTGGTGTTGGAGACAAAGTATTCGTTTGAATTTCTCCACGGAAGAGATTCATGCGGTTTGGGAAGAAAGGGAAGCTCAGCCCTACGTACATTGGCCCCTATAAAATCCTTGATCGCATAGGAGCAGTGGCCTATCATCTAGAACTTCCACCGAAACTAGCTTAATTTCACGATGTCTTCCAAGTATCTCTCTTGACAAAGTACATACCCGACCCTTCGCATGTACTGAACCCAGAGGTGGTACAACTGGAACATGACCTCTCTTATGAGGAGCAGCCAGTGGAGATCTTAGACCGTAGAGACAAGGTTCTACAAAACAAGACTACCCACCTTGTGAAAGTTTTGCGGAGGAATCATAAATATGAAGAAGCGACTTGGGAGCCTGAGGAAAAAATGAAGAAAAAGTACCCTCACCTTTTCGAATAGGCCTCAAGTATAAATTTTGGGGACGAAATTTCTTAAGGGGGGAAGAATGTAACGACCCAATCTTTTTGAGTAGTATATTAACTTACTCTTAATGGTTTAATAATATGTTAATGGTTAATGCAGAAAGAGGAGTCGATGGCTTCATCCAGTAGACTCGAACCTTATTAAGCCCACTTATCAGATCTTGGGAAGGAGGTGGCATCTTTGGGCTTCGCTTTGGACCAAGCCCAAGCCGAACTCCAGCGTGTCAAGCTTGAACGGAAATGCCTGCGGGAGAAGTTCAAGTTAGTAGAGATTACTACTAGGGCAATGTTATCTGATCCTCCCTCGGATTCTCTCACCATAGCACACCTTACACTGAGGTCATCTGCCGGTGTTATAAGGGGTTATGTGACGAGACCCTAGCTTCTTTGTGTAATCCTTTGGGATAAATGAATTAAGATTTCTTACTTTAGTGATGTTTGTGAAACTTCAAATGTCCGGATAATTTTAGGATGTATTTTATTGATGAATTTTGAAAAAAGGATATTTTAAAATATATATGTAAACCCTAAATAATTAATGATGTGTAATGATTTTCGAAAAATGGTCTTCTACAAAAGTGTTCAGTAAGGAATTTGGAGTCTAATAAGATCAACTTAATTTTTAATGAATAGTAAATTATGAATAGTGAGTTAACAATTAGGATTAGTAATGTGACCAAATGGATTAGTAATTTCACTCAAAGAAAGTTTTAATATAATTTAGACACCTAGATTAAGTAATGTGATTCAATAAAATGGGTAAATAAAGGTTTCATAAATTATTAGTCAAGTATTAGTTTTTTCGGGTGAATAGTGTTTTTTAATTTAAAATTTAATTAAAAATGATTAGAAAATTATTTTTATAAAAAGGACTTTATTTTTGAACTCAGAGCATCAATATTATGTTATGGTAATTTTTGGGTATTTTTCTGAAAAAAATGAATTTTTGATGAATAGTGTTTTTATTTAAAAATTAAATTAAAGTTATTTAGAAAATTATTTTTATAAAATGGAGTTCATAAATGTATTTATAGCATCGATATTTGGTTAAGGTGAAATTTTGGGATTTTTCTGAGTAAGATGAATTTTTCAGTGAATAGTAAAAATGCAGTTTTAGGGTTTCGGTATGTTTAATGACATCATAACTATGTCACAATTCTTTCATGAGATATTTTAAGGGTTGGCCAGCCAAGGGTGATGAATTATTGTTTTGGGGGCCCCATGTGGCCTAACTCCATGGTAAATTCCAAGGGAGAGCACATGGTTTTGAGAAAAGCACTTGTGAGGTGTCCCTTGGCCATTAATGCCTTGTCCCCTCACTTTCCCTATAAATACCCACCCTTTCCTCCTTTAGTTTTCACTCCCAACTCTCCCCAAACGAAGTTCTGGTCCCCTTACCTCCCAAGGAGTCCTCCCAAGGTGCCCCCAAGCCCTCAAGGTCCAAACCTTTGAGTTTTAAGAGTTACGTTTTAAGGTAAGGGATCCGACCTCTCTCTTTCTTTTCATGAAATCTCTTTTATGTCATTCCTTTTATGCTCCATGTTCTTATGTGAGAGTATGTTATTTTATATTCCTCTTACTTCCATTTTCATGTTTATATGATGAGAGATCCCCTCTTACTCTCATCATTTCGTTTTATGAAAGTTTAAGTGACGCCGTTAGGCTGCCGAATTTTTAAGTGATTCTTTCACCCTTCTCATTTTTCAAGTTCGATTTTCATGTCTAATCATTCAAATTCCTTTTTATTATGTTTGGGTATTATCTCTATATCTATCATACTGATCTCTTATGATCATATGTTGAGATACCCTATTTGATCTTGTCAAATCATTTTTTTATTGATGTTAAGTGACGTCGTTAGGCTGCCAAATTTTCATAAGAGAAATCTTATTTTTGTCTCACTTCCATGTTTTTCATTTCATATGGTATATATTTCAAATTTTATTAACATGTTCTTAAATACCTTATATTCTGTCCCCCTACTGTTGTATGGATCATTTATGAGTGGGTGACCCATGTCCTCTCTCTTTTCAATGTTTTCTAAAACCTTATAACATAGCCGTTATGCTGTAGAATTTTCGTCTCAAAATGCCTCTCTCTTTTCTCAAAATTATTTTATGTTATAAAGTGAATACTCAAAGCTCTTATTTCTACAAGGTTACTCACATATATATCAAAATTTTCTATTTTAAATTCTGGGATTTACATACATGAGACCCGCTTTCCCTTTCAGTGGGTTTAAAGTGACGTAAAGATCATGTCTTTAAAGCAGTTTTTAAAACGTTATGATTATGAAATGAAACCCATTTATTTTATTCTATATGGGTTATTTATGAAATTTTTGATGATGATATATGTGTCTCACATGATAATAAAGGAAAATTTAAGGGTGCACCCTGATATCGCTCCAATGCATTGGGTAATGATGTAACCACTAGAGATTACAATTTTCACGATACCCTGGTGAATAACCTTGGTAATTTTCAAATGACACCTTGGGGATGGACCTTGGTGATATGTTCATGATTGTCTATGTTAAATGATGTAGCCACATATTCAAGTTATGAAAAATTTTATTTTTATTATGAAATGCCTCATGATTTCTTTCTCATGACTTAAAGTTCTTTTCATGTCCTTATTGAAGTATATCAAGTTCACATGTAAAATGTTCCTCTTGTTTCCCTTACTGGGCCTTCTGCTCACCCTTTCTTTTGATGTATGTCCCCAGGTTATGAGATGCAGTAATGAACCTAGGATTAACTTAAGGAGAATCCTTTCAAGTGTTTAAGAAGAATTATTTATGTAGTTTTCATGTATTATGTTCCTGGTTTCTAAGACACTAAACCTTAAAGATCCTCAGTTTTGTGTAATGTAATGAAAGTTTATGTTTTAAAAAGACGGGATGCTATAGTTGGTATCAAAGGATGGTTTAGTTATTTATGGAAATTAGGATATAAAAACTTTTGGAAGAACCCTATAGAAACGTTTAAATATAGGAAAACTTCCTGGTATTTTGGTAAGTATTGAGTAAGTGGTTTATCAAACAAATACATCCCTGTTTGGATACGAGCAGGTAGAGGCGGCTCTAGCATAGATGTACATAGGGGTAAAACCCAAAAACACCGATTTGAGCTAGACTCGAACGGGAACTGGTGCACGATATTGGGCCTTGCTGCACTCTTGGTTACGATACTCCCGAGGGATATGTTTGGTTAATCAAAATCTTTTTATGAATCATTATGAAGGAATTATAGAGAAGTGTAATTGTCTAAGAATGAAGTCTTAGTTAAAATATTCATAAATGAAATAAGTTCCTCACTAAGGTTTTATACTTTTATAAAATGGCGGGCAATATGAGGAACCGTGCCGATGGTGACCGCAATGCACCATGTGCTGACGGCCCTCCGATGGAATCCCGAATGGAAACATTCATGCGAATGATGAACCAACTGACTCAAGTTATGAGTAATAACTTGAATCAAGATGAGAGGATGATCTCACCATGAAGGGAACAACTTTCTGTTGAGTCCTTTATGCGTCAATGACCACCAAAATTCAGTGGATCTACTGACCCATTGGTTGCGGAACAATGGATAAACTCCATTGAAAAGATCTTTTATGTACTTCATTGTTCGGAACAAGAAAAAGTCACCCTTGCTGTTTACCGCCTAGAGGGAGAAGTTGATCAGTGGCGGTCACTGATCAAAAACACGAATCCACGAGGAGAGATGGAAGCTATGGAGTGGGAAGAGTTCCGGGGAATATTCTTTAATAAGTATTTACCTCGTTCGATGAGAACGAGAATGGAGAAAGAATTTCTCGAGCTGAAGCAGAAGGAGAATGAATCAGTTAGAACCTACGAGATGAACTTCACAAGGCTTTCCCGTTATACCTCAAGCTTTTTCATGGACCCTAATGGGAAGGTTGATAGATTCTTTGGCGGACTACGACCTCATCTACGGAAGAATCTAGCCAACAGGGACTACGATAGCTATGAAGAAATAGTTCGAAGTGCTATGAAAGTTGAACTAGAGTTTGGGGAGACACAGTGGTCTCAAAAATCTAATGAGAAGAAGAGAACTCTAGAACCAAGCCTGGGAAGAATATTTGATCAGGAAAGAGGTGGAAAGCATATGCAACATGCCACATGCAATAAATGTGGGAAGAAGCATTCGGGGAACTGCTTGATCGGAAGTGGTAAGTGCTATACGTGTGGAAAACAAGGCCATATTTCTCGGAATTGTCGTAGTGATGTGAAACCTCAACTTCCCAACACTAATGACAGAGGAAAGATGGCTCTGTCCCTACCCGAAGTCACATGCTTCAACTGTGGACAGCTTGGGCACTTTTCTAATCAATGTCCAAATCCGAGGGCGGTGGAGGGGAATCACCATCAACCTCAACAGAGGCCAAGGGAGCAAGTTCATGATTTCGCTATCACAACAACTAAAGTTGAAGTTCCGAACGATGTGGTAGCAGGTACTCTTGTCGTCCTCTCAAAACTAGCAAGTGCTTTATTTGATTCTGGTTCTACGAATTCCTTTATTTCCTCCAAGTTTGCAAGGAATATAGAATCAATCCCCTAACTGCTAGAGGTAGAGTTGTCAGTCAAGACTCAAAGTGGGATTATCCTTGCATCAACAGTAGTTAGACACTCTAGTGTTTACTTTGGTGAGCACAATCTTATCGAAAATCTTGTAGTCATTCCCATGATGGAATTCGACATTATACTAGGGATGGACTGGCTCTCAAAGTATAATGCTAAGATCAAATACTGAAGTAAGGAAATCTCAGTAGTCTTGAATGAACGACCTACAGTTATCTTCCAAGGAGAGATATCCCGAACTGATCCCTAACTAAAAGCACCTCCTATAGCTTTCTTTATGGAGTTAATCGGTGATGATGAAAAAGGAAAAGGGGGCATACAAATAGAAGATGATCCGATTGTTCAGAAATACATAGATGTATTTCCTGAGGAGTTACCTGGACCTCCCCTAGAAAGAGAGGTAGAGTTCTCCATTGAACTTGTACCTGGGTCTCAACCAATATCTAAGACTCCGTATAGAATGGAAAATGTGGAGCTAGAAGAGTTAAAGAAACAACTCCAAGACTTATTGGAGAAGGGGTTTATCTGACCAAGTGTGTCTCCTTGGGGAGCACCAATTCTCTTTGTGAAGAAGAAGGATGGATCAATGCGACTATGCATTGATTATAGAGAACTTAATGGGATCAAAGTGAAGAACAGATATCCTCTTCCAAGAATTGATGATTTATTTGACCAACTTCATGGGGCTCAATTCTTCTCTAAGATTGACCTTTAATCTGGTTATCATCAACTGAGGGTGAAGAAGGAAGACATTCCAAAGACTGCCTTCCGATCAAGATATGGGCATTATGAGTTTATTGTTATGCCCTTCGGCTTGACTAATGCTCCTGTTATTTTCATGGATTTGATGAATAGAGTCTTTAAAGACTACCTTTATAACTTTGTGGTAGTTTTTATTGATTATATTTTGATATATTCAAAAAGTCGTGAGGAGCATGAAGATCATCTGAGGGTTATTTTGAAAACTCTGCGGAAGGAGAGGCTCTTTGGAAAGTTCAGAAAGTGTGAGTTTTGGTTACAACAAGTGGCTTTCTTGGGGAAAATCGTAACCAATAAAGGAATCTCGGTTGACCCTGCAAAGACAATGGTTCTGGAGGAGTGGTATCAACCCACAACAGTGACTGAGATTCGTAGTTTCCTTGGTTTAGCGGGATATTATAGGAGGTTTGTGAAAAACTTTTCACGGCTTTCTAATCCACTAACCAAGTTGACTCGAAAAGGGGTTAAGTTCATCTGGACAAAGGAATGTGAGGAAAGTTTCCAAGAGATGAAGAAGAGATTGGTTACTACACCTCTGTTAACACTACCCTCTATCGGAGAAGGATTCGTTATTTTTAGCGATGTATCTCTGAAAGGTCTTGGATGCATTCTCATGCAAAATGACAAGGTAATTGCTTATGCATCTCGACAGTTGAAGATTCATGAGCAGAATTATCCTACGCATGATCTAGAGTTAGCGGCAGTTGTTTTTTCTCTAAAGATATGGAGGCACTATCTTTATGGGGATAATTGTGATATATACATTGACCACCAAAGTTTAAAGTATATTTTCACGCAGAAAGAATTGAACATGAGACAAAGGATATGGTTGGATCTTATTACAGACTATGATTGTTCAATTCATTATCACCCTGGAAGAGCAAACAAAGTCGCGGATGCGTTAATAAGGAAAGATCCTATTGTTATGGAAACAATGAGGATCCTAGGAGATCCCTTGATTAAAGATCTAGTAAAACTTGACATGGGAATTATAAGGAAAGGGACATCATCAACCCTATCCCAAATTATTTCTCAACCATCATTACTAGAAAAGATCAAGAAGGCTCAAAAAGAAGATCCTTTGCTGCAGGAGAAGTTGGAGCCTGTAAAAGATGGGAAGTTCCTTGATTTCAATATTGATCAAGAAGGTGTATTGAAATTTCATACAAGACTATGTGTTCCATCTATTCTGAAGATAAAGAAAGAACTGCTGGATGAAGCTCATAGCTCTACTTTCTCTATACATCTGGGAAGCACTAAAATGTATAGAGACCTTCGTGATCATTATTGGTGGGATAACATGAAGAGGGAGATTGTCGATTACACTACAAGGTGCCTAGTGTGTCAGCAAGTAAAGGCAGAACGACAACTTCCTAAGGGGGTATTACAACCGCTACCCATACCAGTATGGAAGTGGGATAATATCACTATGGACTTTGTAACTGGTCTCCCAAAAACATCCAAAGGAAACAATGTGATATGGGTTATTATGGACCGTCTCACCAAGACCACCCATTTTATCTATATTCGGGAAGATTTATCTCTGGATCAACTTGCCAAGATATACGTGAAGGAAGTGGTAAGGCTGCATGTGGTACCACTATCCATCGTGTCTGATCGTGACCCAAGATTCACATCAAAATTCTGGATAAGTCTTCAACATGCTCTGAGTACTGAATTAAATTTTAGTACGGCCTACCATCCTCAAACTGATGGCCAATCTGAAAGGACTATTCAAACACTCGAAGACATGCTGATATTATGCTCAATGGAATTTAAAGGTGGATGGGATCAACACCTCCCATTAGTTGAGTTCTCCTATAACAACAGCTTTCATTCGAGTATTTAGATGGCACCCTATGAAGCTCTGTATGGAAAGCGATGTAGGACTCCTACTTTTTGGGATGAAACTGGTGAGAGAAAGCTTCTTGGGCCTGATCTTGTGTAAGAGATGACAGAATAGGTTCATGCCATCCAAAAACACATAAATGCTGCTCAGAGTTGGCAGAAGAGCTATGCTGACAATCGTCGAAGGGACTTGGAGTTTGGTGTTGGAGATAAAGTATTCCTTCGAATTTCTCAATGGAAGAGATTCATGTGGTTTGGGAAGAAAGGGAAGCTCATCCCTAGGTACATTGGCCCCTATGAAATCCTTGATCACATAGGATCAGTGGCCTATCATCTAGCACTTTCACCGAACCTAGCTCAAGTTCACGATGTTTTCCATGTATCTCTCTTGAGGAAGTACATACCCGACCCTTCGCATGTACTGAACCTAGAGGTGGTACAACTGGAACACGACCTCTCTTATGAGGAGCAGCCAGTGGAGATCTTAGACCGTAGAGACAAGGTTCTACGAAACAAGACTACCCACCTTTTGAAAGTGTTGTGGAGGAATCATAAATATGAATAAGCGACTTGGGATCCTGAGGAAACAATGAAGCAAAAGTACCCTCACCTTTTTGACTAGGCCTCAAGTATAAATTTCGGGGACGAAATTTCTTAAGGGGGGAAGAATGTAACGACCCAATCTTTTTGAGTAGTATATTAACTTACTCTTAATGATTTAATAAGATGTTAATGGTTAATGCAGAAAGAGGAGTTGATGGCTTCATCCAGTAGACTCGAACCTTATGAAGCCCACTTATCAGAGCTTGGGAAGGAGGTGGCATCTTTGGGCTTCGCTTTGGACCAAGCCCAAGCCGAACTCCAGCGAGTCAAGCTTGAATGGAAATGCCTGCGGGAGAAGTTCAAGTTAGTAGAGATTACTACTAGGGCAATGTTATCTGAGCCTCCCTCGGAATCTCTCACCATAGCACACCTTACACTTAGGTCATATGCTGGTGTTATAAGGGGCTATGTGACGAGACCCTAGCTTCTTTGTGTAATCCTTTGGGATGAATGAATTAATATTTCTTCCTTTAGTGATGTTTGTGAAACTTCAAATTTCCGGATAATTTTAGGATGTATTTTATTGATGAATTTTGAAAAAAGGATATTGGAAAATATATATTTAAACCCTAAATAATTAATTATGTGTAATGATTTTCAAAAAATGGTCTTCTACAAAAGTGTTCAATAAGGAATTTGGAGTCTAATAAGATCAACTTAATTTTTGATGAATATTAAATTATGAATAGTGATTTTACACTTAAGATTAGTAGTGTGACCAAATGGATTAGTAATTTCACTCAAAGAAATATTTAATATAATTTAGACACCTAGATTAAGTAATGTGATTCAATAAAATGGGTAAATAAAGGTTTCATAAATTATTAGTCAAGTATTAGTTTTTTCAGGTGAAGAGTGTTTTTTAATTAAAAATTTAATTAAAAATGATTATAAAATTATTTTTATTAAAAGGACTTTATTTTTGAACTCAGAGCATCGATATTATGTTATGGTAATTTTTGGGGATTTTTTTGAAAAAAACGAATTTTCGACGAATAGTGTTTTTATTTAAAAATTAAATTAAAATTATTTAGAAAATTATTTTTATAAAATGGAGTTCATAAATTTATTTAGATCATCGATATTTGGTTAAGGTGAAACTTTGGGATTTTTCTGAGTAAGATGAATTTTTCAGTGAATAGTAAAAATGCAGTTTTAGGGTTTCGGTATGTTTAATGACATCATAACTGTGTCATGATGATGTCATGAGATATTTTAAGGGTTGGCCGGACAAGGGTGATGAAGTATTGTTTTGGGGGGCCCATGTGGCCTAACTCCATGGTATATGCCAAGGGAGAGCACATGGTTTTGAGAAAAGCACTTGTGAGGTGTCCCTTGGCCATTAATGCCTTGTCCCTTCACTTTCCCTATAAATACCCACCCTTTCCTCCTTTAGTTTACACTCCCAACTCTCCCCCAACGAAGTTATGGACTCCTTACCTCCCAAGGAGTCCTCCCAAGGTTCCCCCAAGCCCTCAAGGTCCAAACCTTTGAGTTTTAAGAGTTACGTTTTAAGGTAAGAGATCAAACCTCTCTCTTTCTTTTCATGAAATCTCTTTTATGTAATTCCTTTTATTCTCCATGTTCTTATGTGAGAGGATGTTATTTTATATTCCTATTACTTCCCTTTTCATGTTTATATTATGATATATCCCCTCTTACTCTCATCATTTCGTTTTATGAAAGTTTAAGTGACGCCGTTAGGCTGCCGAATTTTTAAGTGATTCTTTCACCCTTCTCATTTTTCAAGTTTGATTTTCATGTCAAATCTTTCAGGTTCTTTTTTATTATGTTGGGGTATGATATATATATCTATAATACTGATCTCTTATGATAATATTATGAGAGACCCTATTTGATCTTGTCAAATAATTTTTTTATTGATGTTAAGTGACGTCGTTAGGCTGCCGAATTTTCATAAGAGAAATCTTATTTTTGTCTCACTTCCATGTTTTTCATTTCATATGGTATATCTTTCAAATTTCATTACCATGTTCTTAAATCCCTTATATTCTGTCCCCCCTACTTTTTTATGGATCATTTATGAGTGGGTGACCCATGTCCCCTCTCTTTTCAATGTTTTCTAAAACCTTGTAACTTAGCCGTTATGCTGCAGAATTTTCGTCTCAAAATGCCTCTCTCTTTTCTCAAAATTATTTTATGTTATAAAGTGAATACACAAAGCTCTTATTTCTACAAGGGTATTCACATATATATCAAAATGTTATATTTTAAATTCTGGTATTTACATACATGAGACCCGCTTTCCCTTTCTGTGGGTTTAAAGTGACGTAAAGATCATGTCTTTAAAGCAGTTTTTAAAACGTTATGATTATGAAATGAAACCCATTTATTTTATGCTATATGGGTTATTTATGAAATTTTTTATGATGATATATTTGGCTCACATGATAATAAACGAAAATTTAAGGGTGCTCCCTGATAGCGCTCCAATGCATTGGGTAATGATGTAACCACTAGAGATAACAATTTTCACGATATCTTGGTAAATAACCTTGGTAATTTTCAAATGACACCTTGGGGATGGACCTTGGTGATATGTTCATGATTGTATATGTTAAATTATGTAGACACATCTTCAAGTTATGAAAAATTTTATTTTTATTATGAAATGCCTCATGATTTCTTTCTCATGCCTTAAAGTTTATTTCATGTCCTTATTGAAGTATATCAAGTTCACATGTAAAATGTTCCTCTTGTTTCCCTTACTAGGCCTTCTGCTCACCCTTTCTTTTGATGTATGTCCCCAGGTTATGAGATGCAGTAATGAACCTAGGATGAACTTAAGGAGAATCCTTTCAAGTGTTTAAGAATAATGCTATATGTTGTTTTCATGTATTATGTTCCTAGTTTCCAAGACAATAAACCTTAAAGATCCTCAGTTTTGTGTAATGTAATGAAAGTTTATGTTATAAAAAGATGGGATGCTATACTTTCCACATACATGACACATATGTTAATAAATATACTTACCTGTATGATTGTTTTTACCTGAACTAGCATAGTGATTCTTTTCTCTCATATATGATGCATAAAAAATTCAATGAGGTTCAAGTGGTTAATCATTACTCCTGACAATTGGTTTATAATAACCATAATATTTATCATTGTAGGCCCAATTTCATTTTGTTTTTATCTAGAGAACAACCACATTTTTCTTCACAACCATCATTATATTGGTTCCTGTTGGATCCTTCCACTTACTAAAACCAAAATGATTTTTGTGAGTATATCAATAATATCACCATATACTAACTTATGAGGAAGATAAAAACTAAGATATATTTATTCACGATATCTCAAAATCATTCAATTTATTTAAAATCACTATGACTATTTCAATCATGGTATCCATTGTGGTTATATATTACTTCTATCATACGCTTAAATATCAGACTAACATTTAAAGTTGTTTAAACTATATTTTGATACCAACTATAAATCCACAACCTTAAAAATAACTTATTCTAGTGTTTTTTAACTATAAATCACAATCAATGATCTTTTATGTTTATAGTTTTAGATAATTAGGACAAAATATTACAAGGGAGACCCAATATTATAAGTGAATTGTTACATTATGTATCCAATTTTTTCACCAAAGTAAACCCTTTTAAAAATAAAAAATGATTTCTTTTTAAGACACATCCATGAATTTTTCATCATGAAATATTCTTTGTCCTTACCAATCATAATACATGTGAAAAACATTTCAAAACAGGGGATGAGTATAAAAAGTCAAGTAAGGGATACATAAATAAGGAAAACTTTTAGTATTATGAAAACATGTAAATGATGAATACATTATCATAAAGTAATACTTTTCACCTTTAAGAAGTATTAAATATAATTGAATGAATATAAGCTCGTTTATTACCCATTTTGTAATAAAAATATTACCATAAAAACCCTAAAACGAAAAATATAACATATAAATGTATCTTCAGACATAATTTTACTTAATGGAATAATCATACAACTAACTTCCACACATAACACTCTTATAAATAGAATAACCATTCGGTCAACTTCCATACCCAATGCATAGGCGGTTATAACGTAACCAATTGTCATTTCTTTATCATAGAACCACGCATCTTTGGTTTGTCACATAACCACCCATTAAATTTCCAAGTACCTTTAAAAAAATCATAACACATAAATTATTTAAATTATCAATATTTCACTCCTAAAAATTTCATTTCCAATCACAAGAAATCATTTCAAGATATTAAAATATTCAATCCCTTTCCAAATAAGTTTAAAAAATATAATAAATATACATTTTAATCAATGTGATCCATACAAATTTGATATATTTAAAATAAATTAAAATTTTAAAACATTAATTTACATATAAATAAATTCATAAAAACCATTTTAAAAAATACGAAATTAAATAAAAGTTTTAAGAAGAATAAATCTTTGAAGCATTTAAAACGATTTTTTAGTTAAAAAATACATTACCACTTGAGGAAATCAAGAAAAAAATCATTATGAAATAAAATTAATAAATTTAAATATCATGTTAATATACTAATTCAAGATATAAAATTTCAAAATGGTTTTATATACACCTTATAGTATAATAAATGTACATAACATCAATATATTATTCAATGAAATGAGTTTTAGATGATGTCCCCTATCTCAAGTTTGAATCATCTTGTACGTTATTTATATTCCTGAATATTAAACATATGTTAAATTATAAATTATTTAGAACATTTTTCATGTTTATTAGTTATTTTATATAACTTATAACCATGTTATAAAAATTACATAATGATTTTATTTCATGTTAGACGTCTTTTTTATATTAAGTACTTGAGTTGAAAATAAACATGGTATAATGTAATTAGACCATATGGTCATAATTAAATCATCTCTAGAATAATATTAAAATAATTATTATCATTTCTATATATAAATTATTCTTTTATATAAATCCATTATGTTTGCTTATGAAAAATTAACAACGCTATAATCATGGAGATGGTAAGCCATATGTACGCATGAGTAACATTTTCGATTTTTCATTGATCATTATAGAAATAAGGTAAGTATTATTTTACCTTTAAAAATGATTATAACATCAATAATATCATATTAATAATTTAAATATACTTATATATTACATATATATTATTTAATGAATAAAAATATGTCACATCGCTTCGTGGAGGTCATAGTTCAAACGTACGCATGAACGACATTATCATTTTTATGTGCATGGGAAGTAAGAAATAAATCGATATATAATTATATTATAATGATTAATATGTCCTGAATATCACAAATTAAAATTAATTCTATTATTGTAAAGATTCATGAGAGACGGTTATGGAAAACGAATTACTTTGGTTCGTGGAGGTGACAGTTCACATGTATGCACAAATGATTAATTCCTTTCCCATTTAATGAAATTTGAGATGGATTTAGGTGATAATATTAAAATAATAAAATCCCAGTATATTTTGGCTACTGGAATTATTATGTGATATCGGAAGAATAATATTTGAAGGATGTGGAAGAAGAAATAAAGTGTAAATACTTAAAAATAAAAACATTACATTTACTTTGGATGACCACCTTTCATAACACCTTAACATATTTAATGAGGGTGTTATGACTACAATAAACATTCATGAATTTGGTTAGGGATTGTAGGAAGGTTTTGGGGGAGAGAATGTTCAAACCAAAATGTTTTGGAAGTTTTATTAATAGAGAGCAATGCATGGATTTTTATAAGAGAGGGGAGGGGCATCCTTGGAATTATAAAATGTATTAAATTGTTATAAATTAAATTTAGATTCCCAAAGAGTCCAAAAAAAAATTTTGAATATAGCATGAATATGGGTCTAATTATAATCTTATAATGAAAATTAGACATGTTTTATTATTTTTTTAGTCATTATATTTTTTGTATTACCATGTTGAACTCTTACCATTTTATCATTTAATTTACATTTAGAGGGTTAAATTAATTACCGAATCATGCCAAAAAACCCATTAATAAGCCATTAATGAAATTTTTAGAGTTATAGAAACTTTTTGGATAAATAGTAAATTTTTAGAATTTTTATATCATTTATTTAAATATTTTATATTTTAAAATACGAATTATGTCAATTTTGAGACTTTTAATTACATGAAATTTTAATATATCATAAAAACTTGATTCCTATGAAAACACAACATTAACACAATCATAATATGTCATATTAATTCTAAAAATTCGTCTTTGACATCAAATATTTCAAATTATATCAATTTAAATATTATTAATATCATTTATTTGATTCATTCTTTAATGAATCTATTACTACATCACCTTTGTGTCATAATTAAATTTAATTATATAATTCCAAATAATTATTAATAATTTAACATGTTATAGCTAATATTTTTATATTTATAAGTACTATTCCTAGTTAAATATGTCTCTTACATAACATAATATTAATTTTTTTAGTAAGAAGATACATATTTATGACATATTTTCCATTACTTCAAATTAAATGTTATAAAAGTCATAATCACACGCAAGTGGAATCCAAATGTCACAATTTCAGACCAATAGTATTTATGGATGAAAATAACTTATCCAATATTATTAGTAAAATTTTTAGGGTATTTTAATAGTATTATAATATTATTTCTGCATTTAATAGACATATTTACCTTTAACCATTGGAAATAATATACTATACTTACTATTCACCAAAACAATATTTTGATCATATTAGACCAAATTGTTCATACTGAGTTCAATATTGTATATCAGTTATTGAAAATTCAATTCACAGAAGTGGCTAAAATTTTTTAACATAAATCTCGTTGATGGATCGAGAAAACAAGTTTTTATGTAAAACGTTCAAAAGTTCACATAGTTTTTCTAGTTAATTTTAATTTGAAAAAGAATCTAATGAACTAAACTGGAATAACTGATAAAAAATAATCTAATTATACCATAAAACCATATAAATGAATTATCTAACAGTATAAAAAATTTAGATAGAATATTAGTTAGAATTAAAATGATCTATTCTTCACTATTCCTTAAAATATGAATTTAATTAGACAATTACAAAAAATCAACCAAAGTAAATTTTGATGTCCCTCATCTAATTAAGATGTTCATTTTTCAAGAAAAACATAAAAAGTGTAAAAAAAATTATATTCAAAAAGTGTTCACCATCAAAAGGTGGTAAAACTAATTTCTAAAAAAATTATATTATTTTATTCTTAAAATTGGATTTATTCTCATTTTAATCATCATAAATTTATTGGAAGAAAGTAAAAATATTGAATAAACTTGTGTAAACAAAATATTGTTAGTTTTTTAATTCAGAGTAATAAAACATTTAAGTGATAACAACTATTTAAAATAATAATATTAATAATATATTACTTTTCTATATAACTCTGTCTTGTGTGCAATTCAGGATTTCAAAGAATCTCATTATTGTGTGTTGTATATGCTATCAGTTATAGAGTCTTTTTTTAATGTAAAATTACTATCAAATTCATAATAATTAATAAATATGAAAAATACTTCTTATATAACTACGTGGGAAGTTACACTATTAGTGGTAAAAACATCACACATCATTAAAAACACAATACAACACATCATTTCTATCAATGAATAATAATAATTTCATTCCACCTTAAATGGAATATATAATCAACAAGAGTAAACATGTCCATTCTCCAAATTAATGCTCGTAATTTCATTAATAATAAAAAATCAATAACACTCAAGATAGTTCCAATATATCACAATTCATGTAGAGGATCATTACCTAAGATTTACCCACGTATACATACGATTAAACTATTTAAGGGATTATTTAAAGCTTCATTATTCTTTAATTCAATAATAAATTTAAAACAAAAAATATCATTTATTATATAGTATCACTCATTCCAATTTGACAAAAAATATATATCTAGTTCCCCTTTAAATCAACACTATATTCCTATTAAACATGTATCCTAATATTTAATACATTTTTATTGCATAAAATTCTTACATTCCTAGATCATACATGAATTTGACACCTTAAAAACACTAAGATCATTTCATAGGTTTAATCAAAAAATTATACCACTCAATTTCAAAGCCCAAATTTTTATATGCCAAAAAGGGAACCATAACCCTTATGAACATTTTTAAGAATAAAGTTAATTTCATAAATTTTGAAAGATAAGAATATATACATAGCTTCTCATTTACACATGTGTAAATACATATTTCAAAAGAAAATCCACCAATAAATATTTAATTTACCATAAGGACATACTAAAGAATTTAATTACACCATATGAAATTAACAACGATTGTTTGACCCACAAAATATCATTACTCTCATTAATTCCAAATTTTTTAGTCATGTTTATCTGTCTAAAATAATAAAACAACTATAAATATATTTTCAATAATTTATATTATCCTTTCACCTACTAATCCATCAATTTAGTCATTTCTCAATTTAATTCCAACCCACAATCAAAATTTTAGGCTCACAACATTCATCTTATAAATAAATAAATAAATTCCCCATAAAGTAGACCAATTCCATGTGAAAAAAATTTTATAAGAAATTTAAATTATCAACCAATTCATAACTCATATATAAATACATTCCAAATTGATGGGGAAGAAAGTTGTTACTCAACTAAATGAGTACAAGAAAGCTTATCAAATTCAGGACCTGCAGCTACTAAAGGGAGATCAAAATTATAGATTTTGAATAACAACAAGAAAGATAATGAGAACTATAATAACCCAATAAAGAAACACTCAGAAAATTCACATATAAAGTTTAGATTAATTAATCACATACTGAGATGATGAAAACACACTAATCATATATCAAATACAATCTCAAAAAATGGTAGAATCGGTGATTATTGTTGATATGAATGGGAGGGGATTATATCCCAAAATTTCTTTTAAACATAACCCAATTGATCTCCAAATCAAAGGGATTGTGAGTTAAGAACAATCATCTATAAAATAGATAAGACAATTTTACACCTATAATTTTTTTCCTATAACACACTTACTACCCAACCAGACCTCAACAGCCACTAAGTGGACCACCAGCCACCCGGTGATTATCTATCACCCACCCAATGATTATAAATAAAAAACATGGTTAATAATCCAGTTGAATTTCACTATTTCCATAGCCATTTGGTACCATGTACCCCTACATCAAGTACTTGGTGTACTCTTCTAAGAAACTCTAGAATGAATCACTAACAAAACCCCATTCATCTTTCATTACCCCAAATACTCAAAGGCATCACACAAAAAACATAGAAACATATTAAAGACCTATAAAAAATACCTAAATAGTGTGTGCCATAACAAGTACGATTCATCCTCTACATATCCATATTTATAAATTGGATGAGTGGTTATTGGAATTTTATGATTAGTCTACCTAGGAACCCTTGGGAATGGAATTGTTTTTGGTTATTAATGATTATATAACTATATGAGGTCATCTAATTGATATAAAATATATTTCAAAGCTTGATTATTTCATAAGTTTAAATATATAAAAGGTTTTAAAGTTGAATTATGTTCATCCTACTATAATTTATAATATATATACCCATTTTCACCTATTTAATAAGATATTTTTTACACGGAATGGGATCCCATTTGGAGCGTAGAACAATATATGTTCTACAAATAGATTGTTAAATGAAACAAAATACCAAAATTTTAAAGGATTTTCTTCATTAATAAACCCTTGATTTCAATGGATATATGTATATTCATCAACAAATGATTGATTTCTAATATTTTTTATAGTTTCCAATCTTTTATTTGGATGGATACTTTAAATGATCAATATGGTTGGTCATACATGTTACCTTTGTGGTAGGAAAATGTTTATTAATGTTTTTTTCTAGAATTGAATATTTTTCAAGAAATAAACAATAAATATTACCAGATATTGAAATTATTAGTGACATCCCATACTCACCAAAACTCATATGAAAATAATCAACAATTACTGGTATAATTTTACATGACCGATCTAGAATTTATTATTGTTTCACATTGAGTAGGACAAAGAATAATAAAAAATCATGGAAAATTAATTTGAATATTTTTATTCCCATTTCAAATATATAAAGGAATGGGAGAATTTTATTAATAGATAAAACTATGTCCCCAAATTAAATTTATTTTTAATATATTTTTTGTCCCCTAAATAAATAAATATCAATCTGATATATCTCATATTATAGATTGGAAATACCTATATTTAAAAAAGTATGCCACTTTATTCAAACATCATATTAATTTTCCTATTTTTTAGAATAATGTAATATAGGGTAAATATATTTCATTTATATAAATTCTTTAGTAGGAGGCCTTTGATTATTAGTAAAAATGGGAGTGAGAGACATTGAAGGGGGAGATATTTCCTTACAAATATCATGGTTGAGAGTTTGGATGATATTCTATTTTATAAAGTTACATGTTTGAGAGAATTATGACACAAAAAATTTATTTGGCATGTATTTATTATGTCTATTTTTATTGTTTTTATTTTTCATTATAATTAAACAAATATTTTTTAATTTTAGTAAATGTTATAGATTTCATAATCTCCATATAAGGGTAGTGGGATAATTAAATGGGTCCTTTAGGTTACAAAATTGGGGATAAAAAAATTTATAATGATTAATGTGTTTTTAGAAAGGTATATTAGTTATATCCATTATCATTTTTAATTGATATTATTTTTAATTTTAAAAGCTTTTTTACTCATTTACACCTCTTAAATGTCCATAATTTCATTGAACATCTACCAATTGGATCCCCAAGTGTTATTTATTATCCCCTTAACCCCTTTGATATATTTCTTCTAAAATATGGTTCCATCACAAATGTTATGGCCTTAATCTTCCTTTAATCATTCTTCTTCCATCTATCTTAACATCTATTTCACCAAATCTAACAACATTTTATATATATTTATATTATGTTATGAATATTAATTTTAATTTATATGTTGTGAGGACCACATTTAATATATGATATATACATTTTTGGTGCATTAGAGTTAATTTTAATATTAATTTTATTCTATTATATTATCCCTCAACATTATTGGCATTTAACATCATACTTTGTGTTCTTTAATACCTTTATTATGTAATTTTCTACTGTATAGGTTACTTTTAAGTTTTTTATGTCACTATTTTTAGGGGTTTTTGAAATTAATGTGTTGTATGATGGTATTAAGATCATTTCATCTACAAAAACTTATTACAGGTGTTTTATACTCCAAATTTATAAAAAATAAATGTTTAAATTTATTTATTCCATTTTTTGGATTCAATAATTATTTATTTAATTTTTGTGTGTTTGTAATGCGATTTCATGAGTGGTAATGGATATTTTATTGGTGTTATAGGATTCTTGGGTTATGATAATATTATTTTGGTTGAATTTTTTGTATAAATGAACTGACCCATAGGTATTTATAAAATCAATATTATGTTATACACTATTTGACATGTAATTATATTATTTAATATTGAATTTGAGTTATTTTTATAAGATTTATGGTAGTGTGGTATGTGTGTTTTTAGTGATGTTGATATTTTTAATAAATATTTGAAAAATATTGAGATGGTAAATCTTAGTTACAGCCATAGTTTTACATTCTACACTAAAAAAGAAATTATTTACACTCAATCATAGATAGATATTCTAATATGGGAGTGAAGTTAGGTTTATATAACTATTGACAAGGTGGTCCCACATATAAAATTATAGATTTGTAACCAGCATCGTTTTAAAAAAAATTGATTACATGATCACTGCTTTGAAACAATGTTAGTCTTCTCTATATTATTTTTATGTTGTTATTTCAATGAATAATTTAATTTTAAATTCAACACTTGTTTCGATATAACAATCCTCATATTAATAAAGAGTGTTTTTTTATAATAATTATTTTTATTATTCCTTTTAAAAAAACTAGCTTATTTATTCATAATAGAGCAAAAGTTTATGGAATCTTGGCTAGATTCCCACTAGGTTTCAATACACTCCATAAATAAACAATTTTTATCATGTGTTTGTATATTATACCACATTAAAACGGTAAGCATAACGATCTATTATATCTCAATGGAGGGTTATAGTGACGCTTGAAGCTATATAGGAGGACCCATGTGAGGGATTATCACATGTCATATGAATATATAGTAATTTTGTTATGATTATTCCGATTTACAAATTTGTCCTGTCAAATTATTTATTTAATCTCATTGTATGTGATTTTATTTTAAATATGTTTAAATTAATCACAATTTATTTTTTGTGATCCCCTTAGAACATGAGAAAATATATGATGATTAAAAACATTATTTATTATTTTTTTAATAACAAGTCATGTATTTAGATATGACATATAGGTTTATATATAATATTCAAATTATCTAATGTACTAAAAATATCCATTTAATTTTCTCAAATAGAAATTAACATCATGATATATATGAAAAAAATGAAAAAAATGGATTACTATTTTCTGAAATTTTCACCAACAAAAAATATTATACTTTTCATAAATTATTATTGTATTAATTATTCATAGAATGCAATATCTATTTTTTGTATACACCCTGACCTAGTTGGATTTTCTCTATCTAATTTTATGGCATATGTATTTGATATCATTCTATTCACACCTACCCTCGTTGGTTTAGCCATCACACATCACTTTCACTCTAATCAGGCTATTATCTATCCTTTTTCATGTCATATGTGACTTTGTAAATTATTCTGAGTCCAGATCCTCCCTTCATTCCATTCATTACTATAATTTCAAACCATATAATGGAAAAATTCACCACAAAAAACCACAAAAAAGTCATATTTATCACATGAAACCACCATAGCACAATAAAAAAACATCTACTAAATGAAAATAATCTAAAACCACATTTTTTAAACTCCAATAAATACCTCTCATCCAAATCAATAATGAAAAGATATAGAAATTTTGATCTATATATGGGTTATTTATAACTTTATGAATGATGCCTAATTTAATTTTCTCAAAGGACATCACAGAGTCACTCATGCCCCAATTATAAGACTTATAATATTTATCAGTTTCTTTCCTCTCAAAAAACTCAACTATAATTACTTGACCAAAGCTAATTCTATCAGTGGTCATTTTATACTCAATAGATTATCCTTTCCTTTAATAGAAATTCTTTCATTCCATTATTTAAACTATATCACTTCTAGTATATTTCTTAGGTTCATAATATTATTTTATTTTATTTGATATATGTTGTAGGGGTTTGATTTAATCATTATTTAAAGGTACTACGGGTGACTTATCAATGCTAGCTTCAATGATTTTTGTTTGTGATGATATTAAATGGAGGGGACACAACGGTGGTAGATCATGAAAGAATATTCTACCATTGTAATTGGTGGTGGATAGGTTTAATCCTACCATTTTTTATCACTATAAATATTTAAGATAATTAAATAAAATTCCTATAATCCAAAACCCCCTTAGTGATTTAGGGAATTATGGATGTAAATATTGAAATCAATGGACAATTTCATTATAAAATAAAGTAGAATTTTACATAAAACATTATAAGAATTATAAAAAACAAACTATTTTGAAATATAATTCAAAAGTCTAAAACATGACATTATAAAATAATTCAATGATGTATAAAAATATATATCACGGATAAGGCCTGAATGATCCAAAAAAACCAACTAAAAACATCATCAAAAATACTATTATAGTTACTCGTTCCCACTTATTGATTTGAAATAAGAAAATAATGGAATCATAGTCAATAGAGATAATTATAAATTACTATTGAAAATGATCATGTGATCCACCCCAACAAAAAGTAAAATTTACACGACACCCAATAGTATGTTATTCCGATTGCAAATAACCTAAAAATGGATTTTCATTTAATGTTTTTAGTAATTTTATATGTTTCATGAAATAATTCATTAATAATAATAAATTTCATATTTAATTTAGAAACCACTTTTGATATAATATTTTACAATTAAATATTCTAATTTAGATAATAAAGGTCCTAACAAAACTGATTGAATCAAAACATATGCCAGATTTTTAATAAATCTCATCTAATAATATGTTAAAATAAAATATATTATATTATATCCACCTTTATATATTTTCATAACATAGTGAAAAAATATCAAGATGTTCCATTGAATTCTTATATACATCTCATAATAACATGATCTCAATTAATATCATATCACATCCAAGAATAATTTTATCAGAAAATATATGTGTGGTGTGATATGTTATTCATAGATTGATTCCCTAATTTTACCAACCAGTAGAAATTTTCATTCATTTCACCACTTGAAATTTTTCTAAAAAAATAAATACATTAAATTTATAACACCTATTAGTATTATTTACTTCTATAATTTTAATGGAAATTCATATAATACACACTAAAAAAATTAAATAAAATAATACAAATCTCTTTAGATTTTTTAAACTAAAAATATTGAAGGATTATATTGCTTTCTCAAATATACAATAAAGATAAACATATGCAATTATATAGATATGTATATAATTTAATAGTTTTATATTATGGATCAATATCCAATTAATTGAAAACAATATATTAATTTAAAGAAACCTCATAAATTACCCAATTTATCTTCTACAACCAAGATTTGAATGAGTATATATGTCAAAATTACCATTAATAAGAGGATATATGATGAACAAACCATAGATATATTTAATCACATGATATAACATAGGTATCCTAAAGCCTAAAATAACTGGTTAAATATGATAGGGTAATCATTCAGTGACTATACAAAAAATGACATAACCTTTTTAAGAAATAAGGACAATATGAGCTATAATAGTCAAAATATAATTTAAATTCACACACAATAATCCATACTTGAATTATATGTCGTAAAAAATAATATAACATACTATGTACTTGATGATAAGATATTTCTAAATACATAGTCAAAATCATAATCACACTATATGTTTATCACTAATTTCGTAAAAACTATGATCACATTATAATATCATAATAAAACATTGATGGTCCCAAGGGAATGATTCCACTTCAAAAAAATCATTTCAAAAAAATACCCCATAACTCTAGGTGATGGTTTTGTGATCCCTACGTTTAGATTGAATCATAATTACAGGTTACATGAAATAGTACAAACTTTTCAATCCTCATCATCAACGATTCATATTTATTCAACTAAAAAAAATTGTTTTCTATTATCCCTCTACTTCCAAAGCCACTACAAAAGCAGCCATATTTTTAACAATATCACATCAAACTCACTAAAACATCAGGTAAAATGTTTAATATCCTATCAATAATCCATACTATCACTTTTCATGTAAACTATTATAGTTATCTTTAGCTAAACTATATCAATTTTTTATAGAACTTATTATTATACATATCAAGTTGAGAAACATAAACAATGATAGGAAATAACCAAATCATTCATCTAAATCCAAATTGATTTATAATTTCATAAAAAATACCAAACACATATATTTGTTAAAGATCATTTTCTGTATTTTACAGATGATTCTCTATTATATCAATCATCATAAATAAATTAATAATATAGAATTCATGAAGTGGAAGAATCTATATTTTAATTTCTCTTCAAATAAATTCTAAATTAACGAGCTCATAAGATATCATCCTTTAGCACATCTTAGAGAAATAATACAATGCTTCAAATAATAAAGTATACTTTCTGTCAATTGTTTTATGAAATCACAGGGCATGAAGAACCTATAAATTGTATACCATGAAACTAAGGATCAAATCCTTTTAAATTAATTTGGGGATCCCTCTCATGAGGCATAAATATTACATCAACAACCTGATTTCCCATTATGAGTTTCATTTTTTTGGATAAATAATCTTAAAAGGAATTTTTTTTCTCTATACTAAATATCATGTCAAAAAAATATATAAAAACACCAAAACCTGGTATTAGTCTCACTCAAACCCTTAGTTAGATAATATAATAAACATATATATTATCTAACAAACATGTTCATTATTAGTACCTATAGTGATCTCAATTCTCATCCTATAAGTAAGTAAAATTCCTCATGATTTGGTCTCTAATAGAAGATATCATCACCATAATACTGAAATATGGTTTAAATTTCATATTTATTAGAATATCAATTCTTAGATCTTAATTTAATAATGATAATTGATAAAATTATATACCATGTTTAAAAAATTGCATATCTGTGGTCATTTTATTTCATAAAAATGAGATATATTGGGAAGGTATCATTGGAATTTCCTTATTGTCCCCTATAAAATATCTACCTTATTATAGAAAAACGTAGAATAGTGAAATATAGTTTAAATATAATATATAAAATTATATAAATTCTTATATATTAATTTAATAATGATGATTTATAAAATGATATACCATGTTCATAAAAAATTGCACCTCCATGGTCATTTTAAATCATAAAAATGAGATATATTAGGAAGGTATCATTGAAATTTACTTATTGTCCCTTATAAAATATCTCCCTTATTATAGAAAAATATATAATAGATCATTCCTTGGAAACTATTTGATGAATTTACTAACCAAAATATAACCTGCAAATATTAATATATTCCTAATATATGTAGAAAACAACTAGATTTGTTGTGAAAGAATTCATTGGCCATAGAACATTATAGTTGGGTTCACTAACCTAAAAAATGGAAGAAAAATTATCCTTGAATTAATTCCCTATTTTTTCAAACCAAATATTTACACGTAGCATAATCCAAACTCTATACCTTTGAAAAAAATTCTTATACAACATTCACTAATCCCAAACCATCAATCCCTAACATTGGTTAATGAAAAGTCTATGAGTGACTCTGTATACCCACATCCATGATTCTGAGTTTCAATAACTTCAAATATAAGGGAACACACATAATTAAGAGAAATTTATTAATAAACATGCAAATATAGAGAACCACACCTCTATAGTATTATATCATATTATATAAATATCCTTATGTTAATATAAAAATTCATAAATATTTGAATATTACAGAACATACATGAAGAAAAAAAAATATCATAAATTTCATATATATAATAAGTATTATATAAATATAAAACAACTAGGAAACATTTTTTTTGAAGGTAAAATAAATAAATAACTCATAAACCAAATAAAAGAAAAGTTATTTTCCAAGAAAACGTCATGTAACAACTATTAACAATCACACTAATAGATATCTTCTTATCAATTTCCATATTTTACATAAGTAAATTATACATCATATACAAAGAAAATCATTATTCAAAACACTATCTCTCTTGATTGGGTGAGTATAAGTCATCCCAATAGGGAACCATAATTAATAGAAAAATATAGTCATATTGAATGAAATCATCATTATAGAGAAATAAATTAATAATATAAACTGATCACCTCACCACTAAATTCTAACCCATATGAATGTTATTTCTTACTCAACATCTAATAATATTAGTCATCGTGTGAGTTTATATATAATTATAACCACAATCATGCCCAAGTAATGTAACAAAAAATGTCATTTATATTATAAGAATTAGAAAACCCATACATTTCCACCATTAAATAATATTTATATGACTAAGAATAAATTTATTTATTTTTTAAATAGGGTAAAAACAATCATAAGGACCTAAAGTTTCCAATAAATATGTATAGATCTCTAGGAGGAAAAAAATTTAAGTATTTTTATCTATCAAGAGAGTATCTCAACCCATGTGAGATCTTCAAAACCAAAAAACTCAAAAATAGGTTAATACTATTATAAAATTGGTATTATATTTGATGAACTATCATAATAATACCCATTCCACGTTTTTCTATCATGAATAATCACCATTGATGTAATAATAATTAGAGTCATTGAACTATCACAATTACACTAATAACTTATCATTCCACCCAAATTCATCACCTTCCTTACCATGGGTCTCAAACCCAATTAATGATATCAATGAAACATATTGCCCATAAATATTTATCATCAAATATAAAGGATTAAAAATATAATTATATACTTATTGAAATCATAAGAATATCCTATAAGAAAGACCAATTATTAAACCATAGAAGACCATATAATAAATATTCTTAACATAAAAAACTAAAATGAAAGTGTTATACAATAATAACATTAATCACAAATAATCACATATCTAAATATGTATAAGTTATAATATGTTCATTATATAAATAAATATTAAAACCCAATGTGATTCCAGTAAATATTCAATCATCCTTTTATAGTAAACTAGAAAATCATCACCAAAAATCTTATAAAGTACCATATTATGATCATTCATGAAATCTATGTTGATATAGCTATAAAATCAATGTTATTTCTTATTAGTATTATTTATATGTCAATATATATATTATCAGTTTTAGAGTTCTCTTTCATAATAGGTTAGTTCAGATGAAAAGCTTCACATATTAGTGTATTTTGTTAATTTAACGAACTTTCACAATTTTTATTTTCATAAAATATTAATTCCTAACATCCACATAATTATTCAATTAATTTTATTCTATAAACCAGTATTTATGAGTAATGGAAATGAGATGTACTATTATAATATATGATGGCATCAAATCAGGTATAAATATTTTCGTTCTAACAGTGAATCTTTATTTTTTCTAAAATTTTATATCTATTAAAACCTACTAGTTTTATAGTATTGTTCACCATCCTTAATAACATCATCAAAGTCTCATATCATACTAAATCATTAGTAAAAATAAATACTCAAATTCATGTCCAACATCATAGGTTACATTAGAATCAATTTATATATTATAATTAACACCATTATGCTTGATTTACAATGTCAATATTCGTGTATAATATCATGGTTTTTAAAAAAAAATTATGAGTTTTAAATGGTCCAATAGTATATAACATTTTGATTTACATGGTAAAAGTAACACCATATTACACAATAATAAATTTCATCCAGATTTATTAACAGAAAAAGTAAAAAATAGTTCATATAATTAAAAGATCCTTTTAAAATGTAAATTGGAATAAAAATGTTCTATTACATATAAAATGGTTTTGGTTACTCCATGATGGTGTTTTTAACTCGATTATGGTTAAAAAAATTAAATGGTGTTGGATACTCCAAGATAGTTAAATTATACATTATTATTATGTATATTTGAGTTGATTTATTTTTTATCTTTCATGGATATACTGAATATGGCTACATTACTTATATTACTTATACTCAACGAAAATGGTTGGGACATAAAAAATTGACACATACCTTAAGTAAGATGAATTGCATCACTTGTTTTTTCATGGGTGACTTAGTAAAATTATTCACTTTCATATTCCTCCCTATAAAATATTTAATTACTATAATTTAACCAATCTTGGATTAACCAACACTATTTTATAATAATAACTCAAAAACATCATCTTAGGTTATGTGCCTCTACCATAGACCAACACCACAAACACCATTATTTAATGATAATCTATCACTGTAATACTTAATTTCCACAGTCTCAATCGCCCATAAATCTAAATGAAACTGAGAAACGACCACTGATTTATACAAGAACCATCATAGAATCTATTATAATTCCCTCTCCTAATTTTTTTTATGGTTATTATTTACCAACATGGTCCCTCATAAACATCACATTAATGGGGATCATTTTCCCTTATCCCACAATCCTCAACTAGCATGACCTGATCAAAACCTTTTCTATTTATTCTATACTATCTTTATTGACTAATCAATACCTCCAATCTAATCCCCAACCCTATATATCTTCAAATAAACTATATCACATATAATTTTTCTATTTCAAATATTTTTGTATGTTTATCAATTTACTACATGGGGTGGGGAGTGTTGATAACCATATATAGCTTGTAGTGTTGTGAAAGTGGTTTTCCTTGTCACATAGGAATCCATTATTTTTGTAGTGGTGTTTTTAAAGAGAGAGGACATTTTATTGATAGATCAAGCTCCTAAATTTTACTCATTTTGGTGGGAAGTATTTGGTTTTTGACCTACCAATTATCATATTTCCTTCAGTTTATATATTTAATTATTAATTAAAAGTTAATAAAATTGTAATTATATTCTAATTAAACCTTATAGTATTAAAGAACTACAAACCAATTAATAATCAAGGATTAATTATGATTACGAAAATTGAGAATAAAAATAATAATGAAATTACAATAAATATATAAATGAAATAGAGACAAATAAATATAGAGGGTTATAGAGTAAGAATGTTTAAATTCATTATCATATCATTGTACATATATAGAATAAATGATAATATATTCAATTTTATATATTAATGGAAATGTTTTACATTATATTCATATTTTGGAAGATGAAAAGTGTGACTGTGAAATATTGGAATACCAAATATTGGAGTTCGAAATTAATGATGTGGTCATTCACCTATGTTTGGGTAATGAAAGCATTGACAATAAATCAAAATAATTAACCATGGACTTTATTTAATGAATTAAATATTATATATCATTAACCAAATAATTCCACTATTAAAAGACTTAATTAAAAAATAAATTAATTTTAAAATTAATTATATATATATATCATTATTAAAAAATTAGGAAAAATTAATGTAAAAAGCCAAATTAAGGTAATAATAGTATTTTATTCCATGTTCCCCCTAATTAAATCATTAAATACTATGTAATATTTATATATATATTATGTAAATAAATATATCAAAAAAAATTCCCACTGTGAATAGATTTTCAAGACTACTTCAAGATTTAATATGTGGGATACATTTATCGCCATTATTTTGAAGATCATGCATTAAAAAATAATTAGGATGAGATATGTTTCATACAATCACCATTGTTATATCCAACTATTAATTTAATGAAAATTTCATTATTATCACCAAGTGAAGTATTAGTGGTTTCATTTATCAATGTTATTCTATAAAAATATCTGATATATTGAATATATGATATCAACTAAACACATTATTGACTTTTCTCATGAATTTTAATTAACCTGACGTGATATGAGGATGAAAAATGTATTGTTTTTTAGTATTCCTTTATATGAAAATTCCTCCATATTTCAATAAATATTTAGGGTTGAGATATAACATTGCGTAAATTAAAGAAATAACCATCATTAGAATAATTGAAAAATTATGCTTCTAAATATTAAAATAAGTAATCATATATAAACTTTAAATCTCCATTAACTAGAGAATAACATTACCATTCATTGAATATGTTCAAATAAGATACCATGTTATTTTCAATATGTAAATACAAATGTACATAAATATATTTTAGGGAATAATAAAATGTATATTTATATTAAATCATTTAAATACACATAATTTAATCATTATCCATCATGTATTTAATATATCATACATTAAAGTGAATCATTTTATAATTATATAATGTTATTATCATAAGTATATAAATTATTTCATAAATTTATGATTTTATATTCTTGAGGGTTATTTTATAAAATACATGGGCATTCCATAGAATTTTTTTTCTAAAAATCTAGTGTATTTAAAAACACTAAATGAATTTTGATGGTATTAAAAACATCTTGAGAATATAATTATTAATGAAAATATGTTCATATATAAAAAACATTGAGTGAAAAAATTAAATTTATATTTTTCTTTTAATTAATATCTATTCAAATGGTTATATTAAATTTACCTTATTTTATCAAACAATATATAAATTTATCTAATTATGTAAAGTTTAATTCTTTTAATAATATTCAATAAATTTAGACCCCTTAGTGGGTCATATATAGCATTTATAATCAGTTTTATCTAAATAAAAAAATATAAAAAATATTCACTTTAGTATTCAATTTTATTTGTATATTGGATAACCAATTAATATTTTTATATGTTGAACAAATCATATATTTTATTAATTATTTTTAAATAAATAATTTGATTCTAAAAAATATAAATTATCATTAGTTTCAATGACATTTTAAATCATTACAAAATATAATTATATCACGAATAATAAATAATTATATATTGTAATTTATTTGGTACAAGTGTCACTTCTAGGATAATATATTAAAATATGTTGTTATTGATGAGGAGAGTAATGGATTATGATAGTTTTATTAATTTTTATTGAATAATGTGGTTGCTAATTTTTTTGGGTAATAATGGAAAAGATCAATGAATAAATAATTTTAAATGTGTGATATGTATCATGGAGTTTCTATGGATCATAATTATTAATGTTTCCAAGGATTTTATATATTGAGTTGGATCCATATCTATATTGGTGATGGAGTTCTGTTAAGATTCATATTAGTGTTGTAAAATAACCAATACACCTAATTATTATATATTTAACCTTAATTAGATTCAAAGACGTGTTGATGGAATGTGAATGTAATATATAACAAATCTTCTTTAAAATGTTGAGAATTTGACTATCGAAAAGGTTGACGATATATATTTAAAGTATTCCAAAGGATGAAAAAAATATTTAGAATAAATATATGAATTTTAAAAATTGAATTCTATTTAATTACATGGAAATAAACATGTTTAATGATTGGAAGAAAATATTTAATAATAACCCACATTTTTCATTCATGAACTGTTACAGAATTCCATAAAAATTCATTAATACTTCTAAGGATATATTAATGTTTTTTGTAATCTTTGTATATAATACATAACATAAAAATAGAATTCATAATCATAATAATTATTTAATGCTCGTAATATAATATCATTTTATTCCACAATAGGATGCCTCACTGAATGTAGTTTCATGAGGACATATATAAATAGAAAAGGGTGAGCATTAATCCCATTAAGTATTAATTAAAGAAAATGAAACATAAATGATTGTTGTAGATAAAAAATAATGAATATAAATAGTGTATGATCATTAATACCTAACTCATTAAATAAAATCAATATCATAAGTATACGATTCATCAAATGGTATTATGGATACTTTAAAATATTGAGATATATTTACACGTATCACTGTGTTACATCACCAATAAATTGTAAATAATATTACCAATATATTTCAACAATATATCATAAAACACTACAAGTGAAAGAATACAAGGTATCATAAACTTCTCATCTCTTGTGGTAAATGTTTTATCCAATGCATTTAAGAGCTATCCGAGAGAACCTTTAATACATCAATCATTATGTGTACCACAAAGATCATATATCATAAGAATTTTTTTCATCATTTTGACTCACAAGTAGAGAAGTTGGGTTTCATACATGGAATTCCAAAATAAATGAGGTATAAAAATTTCACTATTAATATCCATGAATGAATATAGTGTTTTCTATTGACAATATAATATCATGTAATAAAAATTAAAGGAATGATTTCAACAACAATACTACTATACGAAATTGATTATGGAATTGGATTAATAAGAGAGACATGTAGTCTCTCAGTAATGATTAATTAATTAGAAATCAAAGAAATGATTATAAACACTTGAATTCATGATCAATTGAAAATATAAATTCTTATTAGAAAGGAAATATATGAATCAATGTAGAGAGGAATATAATCAATCACTCTAAATGTTACTTCCTAAACAATGAGAATGTCTCCTATTAACCATATAATAATCCTTGAAAAGGATATAGGGTGATAAAATAAGGGTAAAATCATGTTCAATATCTTTGGAGTGAATATGGGTGGGAAAATTGTGGGTATTTATATAAAAATAATGGATTTTTTATTATTGTATAAGCATAGGTTTTGGAATCTAAGATATAATTAATGGAAAAAAATTGGTCATCCATGGGTTTTAGCCTATGTTTTCTTTCAAGGTGAGGATAATTTTTGTATTTTAATATTTTATTATCCAAGATCCTTAAAAATATTTTTTTGGGATGTGGAAGTTATTATTATTTATAATGAACTGTTTTTTTAAGATTTAAAATATAATTTTAGTTTTCTAATATCCATTATAGGTTGTGAAAATAAATCTTATTGCTTATAAAAATGTTATTTTGAAGAAAAAAACATTTTTTTCGTGAAATAGAATATAAAATTTATGAAATCATTTTAAAGTCATTATGTCGTCACAAACAAACTGTATATTTAAATGATAATTTACCTTTTACAAAAAAAAATTAAATTATCTCATAAAAAAATGAAAATTTAATCAATATTTATTTTCTAATTTATTATTTAAATAATTAAGCACATAATATGAATTATTATCTTTAAATATGAGACATTGAATGTTTTTTAAAAAATTAATATTTTTTTTAGAATACCTTTTTTTAACATGGCCTCTATTATAAACCCTAGAAAAAATACATTTGGAAAAATAAAATAATTTTTTTATTTATATAAGAGTAAATATTTTTGTTTAAAAAATTTTTATGAGAATAATATTTCATTTCAATATTTTTTAAACTTATCGTAAAAATGTATTTTAATAAAAATTACCCAAATATTTTTTCTAGAAAATACAATTTTATCATTTCTTTGTATTCAATATCTAATCATGTTCATTTATATATTTATATAAGGGGTATTGATTGAATATAAACATGAGATTATTATAACCAATATTCCATTTCTACAAGAAATTACACCTTAATGCTACTTAAGGTCTAGATAAAAAACCCCTTACTAAAACAGCATAAAGCACCAAAGGTAGAGTTTTTATGGTGGTGTATTTATGTTGTGTTTCAACTAACACTAATCTTATGGTGATCTTCACTAACATGATCCTTTCTTATATAAGATTCACCTAAATCCTAAATCATTGAAGCTCTTTTAGTGTTTGGTCAACTGTGAACCCCAATCATGCTACCTCCCTCCAATGATCTTATAAATGAAGGAATTATCCTATAAGTGGAGGCCACCATATCACCTTTATACATTAACTATATCCATATATTCCCCTTCATATATAGTAATTCTAATATTCACATCATTACAAATAGTCATAACCATTAATGGTCATAAGGTCTAATGGTCAGATCCTTATGGGAAGATTTCCCCAAACACACTATATATACTCCACATTATCACACATCATTATTAAGTAATTAACATACCATGGATATATACATCACTTGATAATGTTACTCATATTACTAATTCTTCTATTGATTTTTATATTTTTATATTAGTGCCAATATTAATGGAAGAAATCAAAGCTAAGTATTTTACCATTATGTATACATTATTCTTTGGTGTTTATCTCCGTATAATCTTCTAAGTTTTTATCCTTAATATTATTATACCATTTGAAATGAAATTTTATAGTCATTAATTATATAGTTGTTATAAAACATAATAAAAAGTCAATATGAAATATCATTTATTTTATTAATAAAAAAAATAAATTTTTGGCCTTTACATTCTCCCCCTTAATGAATTTCATCCTTGAAATATTTCCTAACTCCAAATAAATGGGCGTATTTATCTTTAATCACTTATTAGAGATCCCAAGATACTTCTTCTAACTTATGATTTCCCAAAATGAATTTCAAGATTCAATTTGTCTTTATCTTAAATACATGTTCCCTTTTATCCTGAATCAAGATTACTTCTTCACCATATGACACACCCGGTTGCAATTCTACACCATTTGTGTTGATTATATGAGTTTGGACTAACATATAATTTTATAATTGGGACACATGGATGTATTTATATAAATTGGATATATTTAGAGTTAGTTCTAACTAATAATAAACTACTCTAACATGATCTGGAAAATGAAATGATCATATTTACCATGGACTCAGTTTCCATTTCATTCTAATTTTCTTAACTACTTTTTATGGTGATATAAGGAGGAATACATGACCCCCAACAAAAAACATGACATATTACTTCCATTTATAGTATATATCTTTTTTTGACTTTGAGAAGCCTTGATATGTTTTATTTGTTATATATATTTCAATTGAACTGTATTTCACAATTTCAATTATAAACAATATTTCTTCTCCAACTTCATCCCAATATGATGGATTTTGACACATTTTCTGGTATATTACTTCAAAAGTATCAATTTTATTACTTTATAGGAAGCTATTTTTGTAGGAAAAATCATTAAGTGGATTATTTAGATCCTAAATCACTAGAATATTAAGTATTATAATCCAAAACACATCCTATAATGATTGAATAGTCCTCTAAGACTACAAATATTTTTAAGGATAATGGTGTATGGGTATGTATATTTTTTTATTCATACCCTTTTATATGATCATATAAAACAATGATTTAAATCATGGATCATGGTAAGAAATGACATAATGTATTTATCCATGAAATCACACCACACCATGAATATATTAATGAGAATAGAAATTAACAAAGAATTTATCTCACATATTAAAAATATTAGTAATCATTATTAGTCTACCAATGAAAAAATATTTAAGTGTTTCTCTTGGATGTATTAGGTATGGTTGTAGTAAATTTTATAATGATTTTGTCCCAGTTCCATATAGTTATGAGTAGTGGGTGTATCACTCCTTTTAGTAGTTTTCACTCAACATTCACTTTTTGATATACCAAAAATATTTTTGTATAATCACAACTCTCTCTTCCTATATTATCCCTCCAATAATGATCTTATAGATCTGTGTGCATTTTGGTGTTTCTAATATTTATAGTGAATAAAAATTTATATTCATAAAACATCATATCATTATTTAACTATGTAATTTATGGAATATATATACTTGAACCAAAACATAATACTTCCTGTTGATAAATATTAAACATATAAAAATTCTAAATTTTCAAATCATTAATCATCTTTTATAACATATATTCACATCATTGTTATTTCTGGTTCATCTCTAGTAATGATGATTATAAAATGTTTTAGGATAGGATTAATAATGTCCTTCCCTAATGACTACCATGTTTATCATTACAAGGTTCTTGGATAACCAGTCTCTATAAATCCACATCATTATAATAAATAATGAGTCTTCCATACTCAATGTATCACCGACTTTTTTTTATTTTATGAGGTGATAATTAACGAAAACATCATAGTCCTTATGAAGCCCCAACTATCTCTTTTATATCTTATTTAGCTTCTTCTGGGTAAATAAGTACTTTAGAATTCTGTTATCTATGTATACATCACACTTATCCACATAAATATAAAGACTATATGTATTTAATTAAATTATAACTATACCTAACCAGCATCTTATTTAGTTCATTGAATCATTATTCACACTCTTTTTTCAAGAAAAACATTACTCCTTTTCAAGTGAATAAGGTTAGTGGATTATAAATCCCTATGTTTTTTTCAAAAACCATATAATGTATCATAATAAACCATGGTTACTACCAATCTATGTAACTATTATATGATGATTCCACATGGTAACAACCTTTTTCTTTTTTGGATCATTCTAGATTCACTCACATGTAATAATGTGTTGCAAATATTCTACTTGTTGTGATAGAATTTACATTTATTTAGTTTTCTGTAGTGTTTAAAATTCATCAATGTTTGTAAAATGACCCATATATGATGTTAATGTTCGTCAAAAAAAAATTAATATATTAAAATTATTCAATAGAAAACACTAAAATTTAAATAAGGTTGTCCATAATTATTATATGCATCAAATACATATATATTGATGGAGTATAAGATTCCCTAAAGGTCCCAACAACAAACTTGTAATGTCCAAAACTTCTTTTAGGTGGAAATATTCAAAATAACTTCTCTATTAACCCTTATCTAATGATTCAATTATTAGAGGTCAATATCAGAGAAGAATTGATCCACCTGAACCTGGTCAAATATTTCATCAATCCGTGGAAGAGTGTATATGTTATTTATTGTGATACCATCTACTTTGATAAAATAAATTCATAAAATCACTGATCCATCCTTATTTATAAATATAATTGGTTTTCTCTAAAGATACTCAATAGGTCAAATAAATATATGCTCCAAAAAAATGAAATTTTTTATTCAATTTCGATAATTCCACATGTTCTATTGTATATTGGGTGTTTGATATTTGCTTTAATCCAAGTATGAGTTTAGTTAGGAACTATACATCTCATTCTGGGGGATGTCTAAGTAATTATATAGTAAATACAATAATATATTCCAGAATAATAGGAATATTTCATATGTTTATACCTCCACATTCTTCCCCTTCTCCGCCAATAATTTCAATAACGAAAGAAGTAGGATGTGGTTCACGGAAAGTCTCTGTTTGCTATATTTATCCTTTGAAAATAAAAATATGTTTACCCTTCATGTCAATAATTATTTATTTACGTCTACAATTTATCTTATCATTTTAAATTGGTTTCTAATCTATCCAGGGTATTATATCAATTTCCACCATTGGAATGAATACTATGTTTGTGGAGAGATTGTATGAAAAAATGTAAATAGTGGAATCTATATATATCCTTGATTTCAAAAAATTTCTTCCAAGTTTTTTAATTGATAATTCAACCAATAGGAGTTCATAGATTAATTTTGTTGTTATTTGAAATCTTGAATGAAATAAGGTAATACATAGAATAATAATTAAATAATTTACATTCAATATTTGATGGTATAATGAATTAACCTACCACTACAACATTCAGATTATAAAATTTAGTCTTCATGATTGAAAAAAATTATGTTGATACTTTTTCAATTTTTGGGTTTTAAGTTAGTTCCCCCCATTATCTCTTAATTTGGACAATGGATATGGAAATTTCCATGCTCCCTAATAATGAATAATTGTACTACAAGATGAGCATGAATCATTTAAATTTTTCATTTTCATTGAAATTTTGATATTTTATAACTTTAAAATAGTTTTTAATTATAAAAACAAATGTCCCACATGTCTAACACTTTCTTCTTATTTATAGAAAATTCTATAATTAATTCTCCCAATACATGTTACACACGGGTATTTTTTGTTTCTTCCGTTATCATTCAATTGCAAAACTTCTTTATAAATTTTTTATTTATCCACATCTTCTTATCATTTAGTCCATCATACCAATATGAATCTCCAATATTTATTTCCAATTTGATAGTTCACTGAACAATATTTATATATCTTCCAATGTATCATATTACTAGTTATTTTCATAGATGAGGTCTTACTTCATAAAAGAATCTATCAATATTCCCATTAGAATCAATGGTAAAGCATTAGATTTTTCACAAAAGCATTAAAAAATTAATTTCATAACATCCCATATATTCATTATCCTTTTTAGTCATCTTAATAAATTCCCACACTATTGTGGTTCTTAGGGTAAAAGTAATGTACTTTTTTAAGTCATCCCACAGTATGGATTCAACCTCAGTGTTTAGATTCATATTCTTGATCAATTTCCCATAATAATCAGATTCATCCTCTATGTGGTATAGTATAAGTGTAAATTTCTAATAATTTAAACAATAGAGAAAAGGAAATATCATTTAAATCGTTTGGATACATTTTCTATAGTAAAATGTTCATATCATCCGCTAAAAGTATGAGGTCATTAACAGATTGAAGATTCAAATTCTTGGTGTTACTTTTTTTGTTGAAGTCATACACTCAACATGGTTTAGCTCATAATTCATATCCCGAGATAATGGATTCAACCACATCATGAAGTTTTCAACTTTGGATTCCCTTATAATAGGAATTCCAACGTTGCATATTCTATATAATCCATTATATTAATGTTTCCTTCTATTTCCAACCATTTTTCTAATAAAATAAATCATAAATGAGAAAACCATTAATTTTTTAAATATTATGATAATAGTAATAAAGATGAAGTTTCATCATAAAATTTTATAATATCTTACTTCTAATCTCTTATAATTCAATCATATCATCTACAAAACAATTACATTAGCTATAAATCCTATATGTTTCTTAATATAAATCATGTCATCAACCAAAGAATATCCCATATGAGTGTGAATCTATGTGTCTAGTCTTAGGCATACTCATCATGAATCATGTGAATATTCATTTGATACATAAGAAGTTTTTTTCAATGATATTACACTAATGTGCATATGTTCACCAAACAAACCCACATGCTTGTATCAAGATAGATATGTATTTTTTAGGAAACCACATAGTTTATAGTTCACCAATACTAGGTAGGTTTTATTATATATAGAATAATCCCTAGGATTATAATAATGTTATTTAGTCCTAATTTACATAAATATCTAGCATATGCATTGATGCCAACAATATTGACCCACCCTATTTCATGTACTATTTTAAAAAAAATATTAAGAAGACATTACATTAATACATTCAATGATATTTTTAGAGTTAATGACTTGAAACTAGGAATATAAAGAATGTGAAACATAATGAAAATAAAAAAAAAAATTATTTTTCCCTTAAAATACTCTTTTATTATTTCATTTTAGGTCACCTCATAACAAGTAATTTCATGAGGATATAAATACATAGAAATTTTTTATAATAAAGACAAATAAGGGATAAATAAATGAAACTGAACAGGAGTGATCATTGTTAATAAAAATGAGGCCCATAAATAGAGAATGATCATAAATAAATGAGGCACAATATATCATGATGACCATAAGCACATGAGTCATAACATGGAAATGTGTCCACATCATTAAATTGAAAAATTCACAAGCATATCATCAAGGTTAATCACTAATGTTTCGTAAAACATATTATCATGGGTTTTCACAAATATATAATAATCATTACCAAGGAAAGATTACAAAAAAAATTAATCATGTCATTTCTTAATGTTAATTATTTACTAAATGCATTGGAGATATATCATGTCACACTCTTTACATGTATAACATTAATCATTCCCCATTGGTCATATATCATAAAAAGGTTTTTCATCAGTTTTACACACATGTAGGGAATTTGAGTTTTATAAATAGAAGTCCCCAATCATTGAATTATATTCGCTTCATTAAGAATTCCATTTAATGGAAGTGGTGTTGAGTTTTCAAAACATAACATTATGGAGTGGGAAATCAATAAATGAATTTGGAAGCATAATATTTATATATAATAATTTAAAAAATCTATTATTGTGAGAGAATGTTTATATCTCATTAATAGGTAATTAATTGGAAATTAAAGGAATAAATATAAAAAATAATGGAATAATTAATTGAAAATAAAAAGTCCTATTACAATGTAAGTACATGAATAAATAGTGGGAGGAAGAGAATCCCTTACATGAAATGTGGCACCCTAAAACCTAATAAGGGCTTTTAGGAACCTTAAAAACCCCATAGAAATGATCATGAAATAGAAAATTAGTGGAAATTAAATTTCAATTTCCTGGGAGTGAATATGATTGGTAGAATGGGTGGTTATTTATATCAAAGGAGGAGGAATTGTTTACTGAAATATAAATATTGGTTTTAGACTCCATGTTATACAAAATAAAAAAACCATTTCACATACTATGGTTTTATCCATTTTTCCAATGGAATGTTTTTTAGTATTTTAATAGGTTATGAGATGATCTCTTTAATATATAATTATTTTTGAGTTAAAAATTATAATTATTCACAATGAATTAATTTTTAAATCCATCCACTATAATTAAGTTTTGGAACATTCAATATAAGTTATAAAGTAAAAAATATTTCATTAAAATATATTATTAAACGAGAAAACATACTTTTGTTTGAGAAATCATTTATGTAATTTATAACATAACTTTTATTTCAAAATTTTGTTATAACACTTATCATATTTTTGTACCATATTTTAATTTTTACTTAGAATTTCAGCTTTCTCAAAAGGAATTGAAAGATTTGTTATTGGTTACATTAAAATTATTGACTTAATAAATGACATTAATTTTAGACAAATAAATTTATAGTTATAAGAAATTAAATTTTAAAAAAAATTAATAACTTATTGAAAAATAATTTTTTTTATAACATAAAAATTTTTATAACCCATAGAAAACGTGAAATGTTTGCATAAAATTATATTATTATTCTTATAATAACAAATAATTTGTTTATTAAGATTTTATGAATATAAAATTTCATTTAAAATTTATGAATTAATCAAACAAATTTATTATAATGAAAACTAACATATATTTACCAAAACAAAATAAAATTATGATTTTTTATATTCATTATCTAATCATGTGAATTTTATAATTTATATAATGGTAATACATAGAATACAAATGTGGAATAAATATTACTAATTTATTATTTATAAATGGAATTCCACATTAAAACTACTAGTTTTCTAGATAAATAAACCCTTGTCGCACCAGTATAATCCATAGGGGTATGGTGTGCAATATTAATAATTTTATGTAGCGGTTGAGCTATACTAGATCTAAAAGTGATCTCCACTAACATGAACTTCTCCCATAAGTGATTTCACATGATCCTCACTTGTGTAAGGTTTTATTTTTCTTGGTTGTAACACCATAATATTTTAGTATAAAGTTTCCTTTCATTAAATACTATATTTTATAGCTTTATTTATACACAACACCCAACCAAAATGAACCATACTATTTTTTATGATAAATATTACTATTTTATAGTATCCAAAGAGTTGGATGATATAAATATGGCTAACCTCACTATACAATATTAAAATATTAATAAAGTTCACTTTTAGTACTAATTCAATTAGTGTATCTAAATAAATAACAAGATTTTTTTATTAAAAATTACATTTACTAAAAATTTCATTTTTAATTTCTATTATTTTTTTAGAAACTAAATACATTATGGTTTAATGATGATAAAATATATTTTTCATATGTATAATATATTAACAATAACTTAATTAGTTTATATAGTAAATAAAAATAAGAATATTTAATATCTAAAAATCCTTTTCCATATTAAAAACATTTTTCATTATATTTTATATGTCCATTAAAAAGTTAAAAAAATAATGTATATAAAAAAAATATGAACCTATTACCTTGATTTTTTTCCTTAGAATGACTATAAAATCTCTAGATTTTTTTAAATTATTTTTCAACAATAATTGACTTTTATTTAAAATTTTAATTTTTTTAATACTATTACATTTTTTATTTTATCATGATCTAAGTCATAGTCAAATATCATACAAAAAAATTTAATGAAAAATAATTTATATAGGGGATAAAATCATTCATTTAAAAATTTGATGTAGAAATTTACAAACCAATGTTTAACATTCTTAATATTTTGTAATCTTTTATGCTAATTAAAAATATATTATTTTCCTTTTTCCCTTAATTATGATATCACAAGGAATAAATTTATTATGGATTTTCTTTTAATCCAAATAACCTTATTTTACTAATAAAATTATTAATCTAATATAAACTAAAGAAATTGATAATTATCCCAAAAATTATTTTTATTCTTCAAAATATATTTTTCCCAACAATATGGTTTTAAGAATTTTGTTTGTTAATGTTAAAATTAATATTATTCACCATTTAATATTTTATTTGAAAAAAAATTGATTCAATATTTGGAATTAATATTTCTAAATTATTTAATAAGTTCCATTTTTTATACCTGAAATTTGAATTAGTTAACTAATAACTATTTTCCCGGGTAAAGGTAAATAAAGTTAAAAAAGTGTTTAACCAAGGGTAATAATCATAAAACATGTTAAAACATTTCTTAAAATGAGTATATGAGAGGTGGGTTGACCATTAAATATCCTCACTTCGTTATTTTTTCATCATTTGGTCCTTTTTACCCATTAATAGACTCATTACCTATTATATTATTAAAATATTACACTCCTCTCACTTATAAATACAACCCTTAACCACCCCATTTCTCTAGAAATTATACATAATTAGGTTGACCAAAAATATAACATCGTTTCTCTTAAAAAATCTAAACCCATTATAATGTCTTTGGTCATGAAAAAATAGCATTTTGACGATCCTCAAGGTATTACTCAAAGTAGAATGTCAACTAAGAGAGGTAATATTCTCATCTAAGTTCTCTTAATTCTCTTCTTATTTATTAGACTCAAATAATTACTCTCTATGAAAGTATGATAACAAATATATTTTTAATATAATCATATTTTATTATAGTAATGTGAAATAAATTATCTACCTTCCTCTTAAACCATTTTAAAAAAAACTACACATCATCATGTTTTTGTGGTGACCATCACCTATATGAATGGTGTATTCTATTTTTCATAACCTCTTACATTGATGGATAACAATATTTTTTAATTAAAAAATAAAATATTAATATCATAATTATGATTATGAAATGATAAATTATTTTATTATCTACCTCCCTCATGTTCTATGAAAAATGAGAGTGTCTCCTATGTGTGCTTACAGACTACGGACTCTGTGGAATGATGTATTTATTTTTCCATCACCTATAAATATGGTTGAAATTTAAAATTATCTTAATATATAAAAATTATAGTTATTACACTATAATATTTTTATAGATAATATTACACATTACGTTAGCGATATAAAAAATAACATTCATGGTAATCTTAACCGCATTAAATGAACATATATGAAAAGTTTTCTTAATTTGAGTCCACATTGGGAAGAATAATAAATCGATATAAGTTTTATAAAAATAAAATAATAAAACACATACATATCTATAATTGTAGATATTTTAATTATATTTTACAACACATTTTATCATCGTTAATATATCATGGAATTTTCAATGAAATTGAACAAACCACCTAAAATAAATGATTTAAGAAAAAACTAACTAAAAAATGAATAACATAAGATTATAAATGGAAATTATAAAATGAAACATATATGAAAAGGAATATTATGAATATTTTAAATGAATTTTAATTTATTATTAAAGATTTTAAGTGCCTTCTTATAGAAAATCATGAACTAAGGAAGGGATTCTCCACCTCAATTACCCTTTATTGAGAGAGGATTTATATTCACCACTTGTGCTCTTTTTGTGATGTAAATATTTCACTTGGATGAATTTTTATGAAACTTTTCATAAAATATAAAATATTGAAAAATTAATCCATTGGTGTACCATTATATGAATTGGATTGAAATGATAAATAAGTCATATGGGGTTTGTTTACTCGATTTTAAATCCATTTGGGCATTGGGTTATCTTTTATTACTATATATCTCTATTTTCCCAGATTATTCCATTTCTCTATTCTACATGGTAAACCATTGGAGTAAGGGGATTACTTCTTTAAATAAAAAATTTCTTCATTGGTAGATTTATTCCTAAAATTTATCAAATTTTTAGGATTAATAACCATCAATTTTTATGGATTTTCTCCACCATATCTATATTTTACCTTCCCACCAATGTTATTATATCATTTTTTGGAACCCAATTGTATTTTGGTACATATAATACTCATATTTCTTCAAAAACATTTTTGAAAGAATGTTTTACTAACATTTTAAATATTTTTATTTCAGAAAATGTATTTTAATACAAAAATGGTATATTTTGAACAACCAGAATTACTTTTGGATTATATGATCTCTTTATTCCCTTTTAATCTATCGTAAAAATATTTATTTGATCCATAATATATATTCCCTAAACATATATGCCTATATTAATGTACCTTCTTTTATTGGAGATAATACATTTTTATGTCCCCTCCCCGATTATGTCTTGTATGTAAGCCTGATTTAAGGGAACCTCCAAATTTCTTATTTCATGTCATGTTACACCTCTAAAATTTTTATTTTCAACCCATAAATAACTTTGAAAAACCATCATAATTTTATATAAATCCTTATTGTTTCAATTTAATTTCATAGGAAAATAATAATATCCATCGTTGTTTAAAATACATTTCACTCATTTCATAAAGCATCAACTATGTATTTAGATTTTATTATAACATATATTATATTTTGTATGAGTATTTATGTATTGGAACTCAATGTCCATGAAATTTATTTCTTATTAAAATAGGAACATCCAAAATAATTTCAATCCTTATTCTCTTAGTACCCCGTATGATATATACTATGGTTATTCTTTGAGATAAGATTAGAAACCATACTAATTCCCCATGGATTTTTTAAGTAAAAATGTTTATGTATTAATAATCTTCACTATGGGTTTTCCCTAATAGTAACCCAATGTATTGTGTAATATTTTTATGTCATAAGATAACATGTATGGTGCATGAGTTATTAACCTAATCATGGTATGTTATATTATCTTAGTGTTGATACTTGACTTATGTATATGATATTAGAAGTGAGCATAAGGACGCTCTATTATTATGTATTGGTGGTGTTCCTTAAATTATACTTATTATATTGGTTGTTAGACTAACAAAAACTATATTATATTATCATTTTGGTGTGCCTTGATTTATGCTTATGATTTCATATTTTATTCTATTTTAAAATATTTATTATTCCAAGTACTTATGATATCATTCCCTTATAACATGTTTCCACTCTTAGGATCATTCTCTTTATGAAATCATGTTTTTCCTCCTATATTATATGTGTTTTTTGATAATCATTATTTAAACTAAATATTTTCTTACCAAGATTTAAATATCACCCATTTATCATGATTTATAAACAACACATTTTGGTCCATGTTATTTTTAATAAGATATTTCACACCTACACATATTTTATCATATGATTGTAATCAAACCCTTAATGAAATATTGATTCTTTTCCCTTTTTGATCATTTAATATAACACCTTTTTTATTATTTCATTAATAGGTAATGAAGATGGATATAGCTTATGATATAACTATAAGGGAGTCTAGTGTGGCTCAATTATGGAGAAATGTTCAGAAGTATCATAAAATATGTTTGTCATGTAACTATTACTAAAATACACTAAACATTCCATTCTTGGTATTGTGTGATTATTTGTGAGATTCAATGTTTAATATATGGAAATTATATAATATAAAGATATGTCTATCTTACATAATCGCAATTTATATAAAATCTAGTGTTTAAAGAAAGTGTTTTTGACCTAGATTCTTATGTGGGGGTATATGGTTATATGGTTGGTATCAAAGAAGGGTTTATTTATTTTTTAAAATTATTTTAGTTTTTTTTGGGATTAAGATAAGATAAAATTAGTTAAAACCCTAAAATTATGCCTTTTTATTGGATAACATATTACAATGTTGGTAATGTTTTTAATATGTTATTTTCTAAAATATTAAATCCATGTTTGTATACTAGGAAGTGGATGTGGTTTTGGAAGAGATTAACCTAGGGTTATTCATCCGGAAAATGGATAGTTGATTATCAACATTATATTCACTCAATGTATGATGAGTGACTTAATACTGTACACACATATAGACACTCCTGGGAAATATTATTTGTTTAATCACATTATATTTATGATCTATTACAATTGAATTATTATATTAAGGAATTAGGATAAATAAAAAGAGAGAACTAAATGGAAACTTTATTGAACCCATAGTTATTTAGGCGGAATTAAAATAAAATATGATGGTCTTAAAGAGTAATACATTTCAAGGATAAATTTTTCTAATATCATTTATGATGATTCTCTTCTGATTTCAGTGGTTCATTAATGAAGTGAATCCTTTTTTGTTTTAATAATGGATAAAACCCAAATGCACCAAGTTTACAATGGATTTCATGGAAAATCTAGATATTTTCCCACTGAGAAACCTAATAGGATGTTAATTGGAGTGATCAATCTAATTGTTATTCTTATTTAGCTATCGTGAATTGTAATAAAAAAATTGATCCCAGTTGAGTTTTCAATCACAAAAAAAAAAGAAAAAATAATGTATTTGCAGTGATGTTTTTTTATGTATATTTTGAAGGAATGTATCTTAAAATTCATTTTTGAAAACAAAAATTGGTATAAAAACCCTGTGGATTTATCAAATAAACTAGAAGATGACCTATGTATAGAAAATAAGGGGATATAAGATTTTGAAACTAAATATAAAAATATATTTATTTTACCACATTCTTATAATGTAAACATTAAATCTCATAAAATATCACTAAATCACAAGAATAGAAGGTTTGGTATCTTTTTGGACTAGTTACATTGGAAAATTATTTTTAAAATTATTTGAACATTTATCCATAATCGAAAATCATGAGATCCCTTCTATACTTATCAAAAGTTATACTCATCTCCATAACAAAGGGAATATAAATACAATAAAGCAGTGAGATTAGATTCACCATAAGGGTAAACATAAGAAATAAGAATCAAAGGTCATAATGAATCATAAGATGAGAATACGTGAATACTAAATAAATATAATAAAATCATACACATAAAAGCATATAATGTTTATCACGAGACATGATATATATCTTGTCATAAAATAAGACATGAATAAAATGTGTTTGGATACATTATTCAGTAAACATAATCAATAGATGTATAACATAGGTGTAAAAATACATATATGAGTGTGACATAACCAGTATCAAGAAAAAATTTAATTTTTAAAACATATAAACTTTAATTATATCCATGAATAGTATTCTAAACATATCATAACAACAATTATACACATTCCCATCCTTATAAGCATAGATTTATCATAATTATACCCATACACAACCTTATGAGTGTAGCTAAAATGTAATTATACCCATTCAAAATCTACTGAGAATAAATAAAAAGCAATTACACCAACACCAAAACAAGTGAGAATAGATAAAATGAAATTATACGCAATCATGACCATTTTCACGTAACTAAACTGCAATTTTACTAATGCACAACATTGAGGGCATAGCTAAAATTCAATTATACTCACACAAAAACTTATGATCACATATGAAATATAATTATACACAAGAAATACCTTGAGAGGAAATATAAACTATAATTATAACCAGACTAAACCTTGTGAGAGTTGGGAAAAAACAATTATACTAATACCAAACCTTGTGAGCATAGCTTAATTACTATTATAACTACACAAATTATTGTGTGCATAACTAAACTAAAATTATACCCATGTACAAAATAATTATCACATTCGATATAAAACCTTAAACAATTCATTACAGGGAGATATAAGACCCCTCTCATCAATCATTTTTACATATATGTTCTACTAGAAATAAATCAGTCCTTATATCATAAAGAACCTATGGAATGAAAATTTTGATTCAAAACATTTTCATATGTTATTAATAAAATTAAAAACAAGAATGTGAAAATATGATACTAAATATTAAATCAAACAAAGGGAGTATTTAATAAGATGGTTTAGAGGATGATTCATGAAGAATAACATCAATTGAAAGAAGGCTATTAGAGATAAAGAGGAAAATAAAAAGTAAGACCAAAAAGAGTTTTTAGGATTCATTTTTAGCATTTTCGTAAATGGAATAGTTGTGGTTATTTTTAAAAAATTATTTTTAAAATAATTATTGGGACATAAATACCATTAATGAATCCTTTAAAGAGATATAAGGTATTTAAAAGGGTAATTGGAAATATTATGAAATCATTTACATTAAAAAATAATATTCAATTATATAGACTTGAAAAGACATTATGTTTTCAAAATAGTGATTCCAAAACATTTGAAAACAATTAAATGGGAATGTAATCATAAATAATAGATCCATTTAAAATATATTAAATTTATAAAAAAATAAATTTTAAGTGTAATATAAAATAGTTCATTTTAATGGAGGGAAAACCTTTTTAATATTTTGAAATACCCTTGTTGAAAATTCACTTTGTAAAAAGAGTTAATGTAATCATTTTTAAAAGAGGATATGGGAAATATGAAAAAAACAAGGAAAAAATATCATTCCAAATATAAACACGAACATTTATGGGAAATAAAAATATGTAAAATGAGGGGAAATAGTTTTTAAAGAGGACGATAATTACTCACAATAATGATATAATTTTTAAATAATAAATCCATCAATGGAATATAGTTTACTTAAAAGTTCAGTATACCTAGAGAGGAATAAAACATTCCATGAAATAAAAATTATATTGGATGAAAACAATCTTGGGATAAGTTTATGAAGAATAAATATAACTCAAATAAGGGTGTTGAGTTACCATAAAATCCTACATCATTGGTATCTTTTGAATTGAAAACAATTTAATGAGAGAACATGATATTGCTCTTCAAACACACATTACAAAATGAATAAGGTAAAATAAATTCATTTTATACTAATTAAACTATATTAATAATATCAAGGGTCTCTATAAAAAATATTTCTCAATAAATTAAATTAGTGACAATAACCCCTTACCTTAATTTATGCTTAGTTGAAATGCACTATAACATACTATTTAAAAAACTATCTATTATAATTACCCCATTTTTTAATTTTTTTTAATATTTGTATACAAATATAAAATTAATTTATAATTATTCCCTAAATTTATATTACTTAGTTATTATCTACTTTCTATATCGGTTCTCAGTAATCCTGACTTTTTTGAACTACTTCCAGAGTAGAGGAGGATCTTATTCATTTTTTCACAAAAACTTCATCATTCCCAAATCATAATAGGTAATTTAATTTATATTTTATAATTATTCACAATTTTATAACTTCACTCTAGTGGAGTTTTATTTACGACCCTTAAAGATGAATTTTGTGATGAGTATGTTTCAATGATTCTTATCAAATGAATGGTATTTTATTAAATAATGAGTTAAATTTTTATATTACCATTCAATGACCAAAATAAACTCATTATTTACTTATTTAGATCATATATTACCAAAAATTACATTCTCAAAGTAATCCATGATAAAAAAATTTAGCATTCTTCTAGTAGGTGGTTAAATAAATAAGAAAATACCATAAATAAAAGATGATTCTGCTGGGATTTAATTTTAATATCATTATACCAAAAGAATAATGTAATTATATATTATTTATTAGTTTATTATATCAAAATTAAAAAAAATTATATGAATTATATAACCTATATGAAGTTATTTCAATGTATAAAGAAATAATTTTTAACTCTTAGAATACTCTTTTGTACTGTTGAATTTTCCACAGTAGTTTATTAATTGTATTCCTAAAAGGATTTCTAATTTATCTTTCAAAAAAGATAATTTCATAAAAATAAAATTTCTACAATAAACAAAGTCCCATTACCATATATGTTTGGATTTTATGAAATGAAAAAAGAAATCAATCGTTCCATGGTGGTTGTAGTCTAGACATTCACATGGACGATGATTTCAATTTCCATAGAATGTGGAAAAGTAAAAACATGGTTTTTTATTTTAGAATATAAAATATGAAATAAATATCATAGAAATATATGAAATTACCTATTATTACCATCCTCTTTTTTCAGTTACATAAAATGAAACAATTTTCATTGTGGAGGTGGTTGTCCACACAACACATGAATGACAATTGCATTTTTCTTAATAGAAAAAAGGAAGTGTGGTTAATGATTATAGCATTATTATATTAAAATACCAATATAATAATGATTTTATTATTATATTTTTAATATAAATTAATGTATCATTTATTGAAAAATATGTACACATAATGAAATATATTTTAGTAAGGTGAGATTAGAAATTTATGCATAACTTCATAGATTATCATATTTTCCAAGGGGGCTAATCCTTTTAGGGAAATTTTTTTGATAAAAAAATAAAAAATTCAAGGTGTATACAAATTTTGGATATAATTTTGAGATTATTTTTGTATGATACAAGTTGGATTTCTTTTGAGAATAATTGAGGGAGTAGTTCCACTTTTTTGAAGTGAAAGTGGATTGTATTTTTTTAAATACTCAAAAGGTTTTAAAAGTGGGAAGAAAATAGTAAGGAAAGTAACTCCAAATTTTGTAATTAATTGATAATAGGATTTATATGATCATGAAGGTACAAAAAAACAAATTACCAAAAAAATTAAATACTTTTTTTTATTTTATTTTTAGTTAATTCTATTTTACCCCTTTTGATTTTTATCAAAGAAACTTATTTTAACCAATATAATTTATCCATTCTTCCTGAAAATAAATTTGCCTTTATTATATAATTTTGACCCCATGATTCCAAATATGAAATAAATTATATTATTTAATTCTTATAAATTAGAGTAAAGTAAATTTTAATATAGAAGTTATATAATTTAAAAAAACTATTTTGAAAATATAATTTATGTTATAAAATTTAAAATATTAGTATGTAAATTATAACCAAATTTTTTAAAATTATAAAATCACTTATAAAATATATAGTTTATCTTATAAAAATGTTTCATGAATTTAAAATTCATAAATATATCCAAATAATTTTATAAAAGTCATGTCATTTCTAAAAATGGTATTTTTCACTCCTCAAGTAAAAGTCAATATTTTTAAAAAAAATACATACACATAAACCTCTGCTAATATTTTTATTCTAAATCAAAAAATAAATTTTATATTGTAAGTTTATAATTATATAATATATGAACTTAACTTCAGAATAAAATTAAAATGAAAAGATAAATATTTTTTTATAGGAAAATAAAATTTTAAAATAAAAGTTTTTTAATTTTCATAATTTCTATAAAACACTAAGAATGCTACAATTAATAGCCCAGTAATATATTATATTAAAATAATAATTTAAAAATAATATAAATATATTTCATTTATAATAATTACAGCACATAAAATTATTTATTCTTAAACATAATAATTAATTAAGTATTTTTTTTGAAAATAAACATTATATATAAATATATTTTGTAATTATATTACTCCTATTCATATATACAAATTAAAAAAAATATTAGTATCTATATTTAATGTTTATGATATATATATGTGTGTGTGTGTGTGTGAATGTTTTATTAAGGTATGGGGTTACGTGTGGTGAAATATATTAAATATATTTGACTTAAATAGAGGAAAACATATATCAAAATATCATGTTGTAAAATTCTCCTGGTAAATAATTTTTATCACTGATATTTGATTTATACTTAACCAATGATAGTTGGTGAGGTTATTATTAACATATTCATAATTCTGGATATAACATCTACCTTACTCTCTTAGGATATATCAAGTTACTTATAATTCCTCAAGAAACATTATCCAACCATACAATCATGTTACCCAATATATATATATATAACCTAATCATGTATTCTATATGACTTAACTATTCTAAAACCATTTAAATATCTAAAACAATAAACCATTGTGAGATAATATATTCCTAAAAAAATTAGTTTATCATCAATCCTTAAATGTATTATTCCCTATTTCATAAATTCATAAACTAATAAATATATATCATATTCTCAAAAACTAAATATATGAATACAAATATAATTGATGAATGTTTCATTAAACCAATAATCAATTTCAAGGGTATCAATAATATCTAACACAATTTTCTCAGAATAAATATACCCTTTATTATATCAACACCAAAAATATATTAAACCTAATAGTTATCCAAAACATATTCATATTTTCTCTAATACTTATAACCAAAAATACAAATTTGTAAAAAATTATATTATCTACCCTACTAATAACATTTAATAGACCTTTCCAAACCTTTAAAATAAATATTTTGAAGACCAATCCATATTTTTTCATATAATCCTCGTAACATTTAGAATACACCAAAATAATGTCGATAAATATCAATAATTTAGGAAATTAGAGAAGACTATCATGACTTCTTTTCCATTAACATAAAATCCTCACTACAATATGTAATATGGGGAAACTGACCTTTTCAATATTTATAAGCATACATTAAGACACTTGACCATTTATTTAGGATCCCTTATTCATTTATAAGTCATTGTGGTTTCTAGACACATACTTCTGTCAATATAAATTTTGTGATATTTAATTAGAAAACTAATAATACCAAAAATATTATGATAATTACAAAACTTTGAATATGAAAAAAACAATATAAAAATTTCAACACTAATGAATTTTTTATTTCTTCCTTTTATAACTTTATTTCGATATATGTTTCTTAATGTTATGTTATCTTATAATACTTTCATTATTCCCAAAAATAATTATCCCAAAATATCAATAACTTTCTTACAATAATATTAAATAAAAAATACATTCTCTCAAAGTTAGAAATCCCCTTTAACCCAAAAAAGAAAATATTAAATTGTGAATATCTACATTTTAGTCTATGTGATACATTTCATCCCCTATTATATAATAAAACCAAATTATTTTCAAATCCTTCAGAATGGGTTTTAAATATACTGTGTTTACCAAATAATATTTCCATAGAGTGTCGGACCAGGTATTAAATAGGGCCCCTTTCATGCAACATGTGATAATTGGGTTAATACCCTACATGGTCTTTGCAGGGTTATGACAACCAATTATTTAATTTTCAAGATTTTATTGCTATGAAAAATACATGATATTTACATTACCAAAATTTATTTTATGCTACCCAATACATACACTTTTCCCTTCATATTTTACTAATGTTCTCTTATCCTAATCCAAAAAAAATAACTAAACCATGATTTCATGCCAACTATTGTGACCCAACAAAATAACTTTATTTTATCTCTCTTAGTCATCCTAAAAATTACACCACACAAAATATATCATAATCCCATGAAAATATGGATTAGTTTCATTGATTAAAAGTTTCCTACAAATCTTATTTGATACGACTTGTGAAAATTTCTACATAATTAAACCACACTATATGCCTTCAATAATTATCCTAATTTAATCTTATCTCAATAACCAATGGTATGAAAACATAAGACAGGGTTGAGATTAGATGAATAGTAAGTGTAGTTATATTTGATAATAATCAAATATTATAAGTAATAATAATATGAATATATGGGTATAATAATGATATATAATAAAATCAACCCCAATAAATAACATAACATAAATCATTAGTATTAGCATAAGACTTGATAGAAAAAAAGATGTTAATCAAAATATTTTAGAAACAATAGTTACTAAAAATGATCCATGAGAGCATCACACAAGCATAAGAATATGTATACGAGTGTGGAAAAAACATAAGAATAAATCAAATATCATTTTGATGAAGGATTAATGAAAATCATGTCCATGTATAGTATTGGGATCATAAATTAAAACATTTATCATTTTGATGAATGATTAATGAAAGTTATGTCCATGTTTAGTCTTGGGAATATATATTAACCCAATTATTCTCATCACATCTTTATTATAATATAATAATTGCAATTATACCCAATCATAACCTATTGAGAATATATAAACCATAATTATAACCATACACATCCTTGTAAGAATATCTAAACTCAAATTATATCCACATCCAAACTTGTGAGAAATGGTAAACCATATTTACACCGCCAATAACCTTTTTAGAATAGATAAACCACCATTTAACCATTATTAAACTTTTGATCACATCTAAACCACAATTATACCCACCCGCAACTTGGTGACAATAGCTAAACTACAACTATACTAACACACAACCTTATTATCATAGCAAAATAAAAATTATACCAATGCATAACCTTCTGGTAATATCTAAACCATAGTTATACCCACCCAAAACCATTTGAGAATAACTAACCAAAATTCTACCCACCCACAACCTTTTAAGACTTTATAAACCATAATTATACCCATGCCAAACCTAAAGAGTATAGCTAAACCACAATTATAACTATGCACAAAAACATTCTCATGAGATATGACACATTAATCAATTAATTAGTAGGTGATAGAGCACCCCATCCATCAATCATACATGTATATGTGGTCCACGTGAAATAAATAATTCATTATATCATAAAGCACACATGGAATAAAAAATGGGTTCCAGAACATTTCTAGATGGTATAAAAAACTATCATCAATAATGTAAAAGATTTATATCCATAAATTCAACCACCCTAAAAGAGTATTTCATATGAATATATAGTGGTGGTTTAATGGAAAATAAATTCCTCAGAAATAAGACAATTGGGGATAAAGAATAAAATGGATCTGAAACTATAAATAATTTTTTTGAAAAACATTTTAACATTTCCCAAAAAAAAAGAGAAGCTATGGGTCATTTTGAGAACTTATTTCAAAAGGAGTTTTAAAAATAATTATTTGGAAATAAATAAAAAAAAATTAGTCGTTAAAATTATATAATGGTTTAAAAAATATGGTTTTAAATTATATAACTTTTAAAAAATAACTTATAGAGTTTTAAAAATAATTAATGTATTAGAAATGTTGATGTCAAAACTTTGTAAAAAAATTAAATTCGAAATGAACGTAAATAATAGATCCATCTAGAACTTATAAATTTTATCAAAAATAAAATTTTAGTGGATGATAAAACATTTTATTTTAAAAGGATGAAATACTTATTAATATTTCAAAATAAACATTTTGAAACCCACATTTTAAAATGAGTAATAAATAATAAAATATAAAATAATATAATGAAAATATTAAGGAAACATGAGAAAATTATCATTAGGATTCAAAATATAAAGAATGAAATTTAGTGGAAAATGCAATATCTTCAATGAGAGGAAACCATTGTCAAAGAGCATATTCTCAGTAATGATATACATGTTGATGAAGAAATTCATCAAGGTGAAATATTTGTGAGAAAAAACTTATTCTCCCAATATAGGAAGAGAATGTGGAATAAAATAAAATATTTGGATCGAAGAAACCAATAGTGGAAGAATATGTTCGTGATGAATCATTATAAATAAATAAAGGGATTTGAGTTAACATAAACCCATACTAAATTAGTATATTTTGAATCAAAATCCTTTTAATGTGAGAACATGATATTTCTCATTAAACGACATGAATAAAATTAATATGGAAAAATAAATTCAATGGGGCACAATCACACCATATTAATAATATCATGATTCACAATGTGAAAATATTCTCATGATGTTAAATATGAAACATGAACTTCTTTCCATAATTCATGTATAGTAGAAATTCACTCTTAACTCATTTATAAAAAATTTAACTATATCAATAACACAATTAAAAGAATATAATATGTATATTCGTTTATAAAATTATTTATAATTATTCTCTCCATGTTTATTAGTTATTTATTATCTACATTCGATATAGAGTATGATAAATCATAATCATTATGAACTAGTTTCATAATAGTGTCGTATGTATTCATAATTTACTAAAAGATCATTACTCCAATATTATAAAAGTTATAATAATTTATTTTTTATAATTATTTTTAATGTTACAATTTCATTTTATAGTTAATATGATTATAATATTTTAACATGGATTTGGTGATGAACATGTTTTGATGATTCATAATGAATGAATTTTGATTTCAAAAATAATGAATTACATTTTTTATTACCATTTTTGATCAATGATGTAATTATATACATGTTATTATAGTATATTACATGAAATTAAATCCCTATTTTCAAATTTAAAACATTTTTCTAGTATATTGTTAAACAAAACCAAACATGAAGATACCATAATTAATAGATGATTATCAATTTAATTAGATGTAATATCATTATAACATAAGAATAATTATCATATTAATTTTTTATTAGAGTGTTAACTAATAATTTCAAAGAATAATAATAAGAATATAACTTATATGTGGTTATTTCATAGTATGATTATAACATCCCAGGTAAATAAAGAAAAAGATATTTTCATATTTATTAATATTTTTGAATTAAATATTTATTTTACTTTAAAGGGGACCCTATGTTCGATATCGTACCTGATACGCAACAACGGGTTTCTTTGAAATCATACATTGCACACTAACAATATAATATTAATATTTTCAATTGAAGTTAATTCCTAGCCGCTGTTTTGGAAGGAATGAACAGAAATAACTACAATATGATTATACATTTTTGTTAGATGTTTTTACAATTAACCAATAAAATTTAGAAGCTTAAAATTTGAATGAATCAAATTTTAAGCACAAATACTCTAATATTCTTTAAAGGGTCGATTTACTGCCTTTTAATAGAGAACCATTTTTAAATCTAGTTTTTGTCACTTTTATATGTTCTATTTGACAAAATAATTTTAATCTTTAGAATCGGGACATCAAAATTTACTTTGGGTGAAATTTTGATATTTTTCTGATAAAGTTCAGTTTTTAATGAATAGTGAAAATATGTTGTTTTTTAATTCAAAACCTAATTTTAATATAATTTATTTATATGGTTATATTATCTTTTTTGTTGGTTTTAAAGTGTAAATAGATTATATTTTTACAATTTAATCTCATGTTTTCCATTGAACGTAATTTCACTTTGAAATTGGACATTAACAAGTACAAATCTTTTGATGGTTATTATTTCTTAAAAACACACTTTTTGTTTTGACGATGAAAATTAATTATAAAATTAATTAATTCAACTTATATGTTTTTAATTTTCAAAATATATATTATTTTTGAATTCCGAATATCAAATTTAGCTTAGAGTGAATTTTTGGTATTTTTCTGAAAACTTTTAATTTTTTATGAATAGTGAAAAACACTACGTTATTGTTTAAAACCTAATTTTTATTTAAATAATTATTTTAAAATTTAATTTTTTTTAAAGTCGAAATAGATAAATAATACCTATATTGATACAATGTAATTCATTGGTTTCATTTTATAATAAGAGTAAATGTATAAAATTCTATTGAACTTTTTAACGTCCTTTTACCCACCTTTTAAGTGCTTTTCCAAATTTGCATAAAAAGTAATTTTACTACTTCTGTGAATTGAATTTCAAAAATATGACATACATGGTTGTCATTAGTAAGTAAAATGTGGTTCAATGGTATGAAAATAATTTTTGGTGAATAGTAACTTTTGACTTTTATTAACCGCGATTAAAGGTAATTAGGGTAATTTAAGTTAAAAATAATATTATAATAATATAAAATTATCTTAACCCTTGTCTAAACCTTATTTTATGAGTAATGACCAACCAAGAAAATCCATGGGTCAATTTTAGGACCCCATGGAGCCACTTGGGTAAGATAATGACATTAACAACATTTTATTTAATGTAAAAAATCAAAAATTCATAAACATGTATTGTTTTACTAAAAATAATTTAATGTGGAGTTATATAAATGATATAGTTGACTATAAATATTAATTATAAAGATAAAAATATTTCAAAAATCATGTTATTTTATTATAATTTTTAGACATCAAATAAATTAAATTATTTCTGACACAATGATGATGCAATGTTTACGTCATTAATGAATGATTTAAATAAATAAGAAGATAACAATTAAAACAATATCCAAAAAAAATCAATTCTTATTGGATGATTTTATTTTGAACATTTCCCACCTTATATTCTACTTTAATGATTTTTGGACTTTTAGAAACCTAATATAATTTTATAATAAAATAATATTTTCAAACATTTCAAAAGAGCCCATCCTCTCCCTTATAAAAATCTCTCACTTACTACCCATTTATCCCACTTCTCAAGACCTTGTTTCATCCAAAATCTGCTCCAATATTCTCCCAATATCTATATATTCATCCTAGATGCCTTAACTTAGGCAGAAATCACTTCAAGAAACCCTTTGGTTCAAACCAAAACGAGTTACCCGATTTAAACGTAACATCTTCTCTTAAGATCTTCTGTTTTATTTTACTTATACAACCCCCAAAAATCTATTTATTGTTTTATTTTATAACAACACCAGTATCCTTAATATAATAGTATGTTTTTATGAGAATTATTCAAGCTACATTTACACACACCTCCATCTAATGTGTAATGAACATACTGTTTCTGTGGACGGTGAACTACTGCCTCACGAAACGATGATTGTTCAATTATCTTCTACCACCTATCATAGTGGCCATTATTATGTAACTGTATCTATATATGATATATATTATATTTATTTCTTCATTATTCTTCTGTATATTCTTTTTTATATCACAACTTCATGGTTTCCATAATAAGTAAACGATATAATTTTTTTTGAGGAAGTGCGGACTACCGCCCCCTCAATGTGATATGACTTGTTCATTCCATACGTGGAACATATAAAGCATATAATTTATGAACATATGTAACATATGTTACATATATATTATACTGAAATTATAATATACCTATGAATCATTATGTTTTTATTCCTTAAAAATATGAAATAGAAATGAAAGTAGCGTTCATGCATGCGTACGGCTTACCATTTCCATGAACGGTACATTTCCTTTATTATCTCCATATGTTATTTACTATTATAAATAAATATATATATACTGGATATATATGATATATATGAAATCTAAATGACTAATATAATTCTGTAGATAATGGGATTTATACCACATTGACAATTTATAATTATAACAAGTTAATTTTTGACTCAAGTTAAGAACATCGACAAATTGTCCGATATGAACTCATACAAATTAACTAATTGTTATAGTAGGGTAATAAGTGATATAAAAGGAATAATAAACTTGGAAAATATTCCTAAGAAATTATAAATTGACTTAATTTTATCATTCAGGAATAACAAGGAACATACGAGCGAGTCAAGTCGGACATGTTGTAAGGGATTTCTTATCTCACTTTTAATTCTGTGAGATTTACATTGTTCACCACTTATTCATTGAATGTGGTGTATTTTGTACTGCCTTTTGAAATATATTATCATGATATTCATTGTATTCATTGATTCATTTTTTTTTATTATCTTTTAGTTATATGACTCGATTTATTACAACGAGGTTAGGGGTTTTTATCTCACTTTTTATTCTCATGATATTCATGCTATATTTGTCACTATTTCCATTGAGTGGTGTATGTACTACCCATTATTCTACTTTTTGTGTAATATAATTTCATTTATGGGTATTTAAATCTTTATTGTATGATCCTTCTTTCATGGGTTGTATGTTTTCTAAATTACCTAATCGGTAAGGGTACCATTCACCCTCCTCTTTTTAAAAGACTTCTTTTTGTTATGTCTTTTAATTCACATATTCTTATGTTGGGATATGTTATTATATATCCTTATTTCTGTAAATTTTATTTCCTTGTGATGAGATACATTTTTTCTCTCACCAAATCTTTTTCTTAAATTTTATGTGATGTTGTTAGGCTGCCGAATTTTTGTAAGGGAACTTCTTAACCTAATTTAAATTCTTTGGGTTAAACCTCTACTTCTTAATTATGTCATGAAATGAATATGTTTGAATGGCCTATTATTTTTTTACACTTAATATCCCCTTATATTGGGTGTATTTATATTTTTCACACATAATTACATAATTTAATTGTCTTTAATCTAAGGATATCGTCCTTATAAGGGATTTTGTCTCAATTTACATTCAATTGAGACTTCATTATTGTTATGTGTCAATTCATAGTTATATGGTGTATATAATTTCCTTTGGCATATTATATCATGAGTAACTTTATTCTCATGATATTATAAAGTTTTGATTAAATGTTATTCCCCAATTATTTGTATTCAAGCATATCATATTTGGTTAAGAACTCCGTAACTAAAATATTGTTTTAAAGATTTATTCGTATAAATTGTTATCATTAATGCCCATGTTTTAAAAATGTTTCTAAGGATTTATTTATATGGACATTACTATTTTAAAATGTTAATTCCCTTGAATGTTTCAAAGTGGTATGGGACACATTGATTCAAAAATCACTTTATTAAATGTTTTAAATGGGTTGATAAAGCATTGATTATGTCAATATCTGGAAATTATATATTGTGATTTTAATGTGGAAATGTTATATTTCCTTTATGCTTGTTTTATGTGTTATGAATATGTTATGGTTATTTGGAATTGTTTACGTATATGGGTGGTTTTGTGATAAACCTTGGGCGGGTGAGCCCAAGATAGATCTCCAATGCATTAGGTAATGAGACTGAGGTAAACGTTAATGTTTCTCCTAAAAGATTTATGGAATATACTATCATGGGTATTCCAAATGTGACTCCCTATGTAGCTGTGATAGCAACAATTTAAGTATGTTATGTATTGCATAGGTTACCTTTATGATTTATAATTTCGAAATGTTATTCATAAATCTTATGATTTCATAAGGTATGTTATGATTGAGAAGTATGGTTTCATTGATTTGTATTTATTGATGGGCTAATGTTTCCTTTACTTGTTTTATAACCCTTACTAATATTTTTATGCTCATCCCATTTTTTTGAAATGTTTTTATTAGGACATAAAGATGAAAATTTTCAAGGAAAATATCAAGGAAAAGTCATGCTATCTAAAATATAGAACTGGACATGAATCTTTTTTTAGGTGTTTTTATTTTATAAAAAAATGGTTTCTAAGTAGAAGTGTCTACTTTGTAATTTTTGAGATGTAATGTAATAGTTATAGCCTAATTCTATAAAACTCTAAACCTGAAAAGATCTTCAATGTGAATTATTCATTTCATTCAAGATTACGAAATGTTTTAAGGTCGGGTTCTTATAGTTGGTATCATAGGTCGGTTTAGATAACATTAGAGGTTATGGTATTCTTTAAGTATAAGTGATATTACCATAATGGTTAGGATTTTAGAAAGAGTCATATTTTTTTAGATAAAGTGAATGAGTTTAAGATTACATGAATAATTATATCTTAGTATTTACCCTCCTCATAAGATATTATATAATTATTTTACTGATATAATCACACTGACCTTTTTTGTTTTAGTAAATGGCTGGATCTATCAGGAACCAAAGTAACAGTGGATGTGAAGAAAATTGTAATGGTTTTCTGAATGAGAAATTGCATGAAATGGGAGCTACAATGAGAAATATTGTGGTTATTCTCAACCAACTATCTGGAGTCATGATTTACCACCTAAAACATGGTGATTTTTATAAGGAGACATATATGCGAGAAACAAATCCCTACGGAAGTTCATTTAATAATCATAACGGTAAGTATGTTTCAAAACATATGTGTCAAGGATGTGGAAAGAAACACCTATGAAAATGTTTCAAAGGGATGGAAAGATGCTATAGATGTGGAAATGAAGGCCATAAAGCAATAACCTGTCATGGAAAAAGGAAGCATCCAGTTTACTCTAGGAAAGGGAAAGAAGTTCTTTTTGAGGGATCAATTGAATGTTTATGTGTGGTGTGCATGGTCATTATACAAATAGATGTACGACAAATAAATTTCTAGAATGGGATCACCATGATCATACAAATATTTTTTTACCAATACCTAATTCCATTTCTATTGAGGATGAAGACACTAACAATAACCAATGTAATGTATGGATTATTTCTTAACATATGTTTTGATATTATTGAATCTTAGGATATGAATCATGATTTCATTTGTAGGAAATAAGTATTTTCGAATAAGTTGGAAATTAATGGTTAATGGATCATGAATAATGTTGAATGAGTAAGAAGTCAACATATAAGGGATTCAAGAGTTATGGAAGATTTCAGGATTGTGAAATGCTTAAAAGTATTAAGGCACTTTTGATGAAGGGATTACATTAGAAGACATTTTATAATTTAAGTAACCCTGAAGATTGGTAAATGAAAATTTTATTCAAGTAATAATTATATTTTATTTTGTGGATATTGTTATAAAGAACCATTTGGGTTTATATGATCTATGAATTTGAGGAAACTACAGGTTAGCACATTTTGGGATGCAAAATGAAAGTTATTAGATAACCTTCATTGTTAAAATATGTTATGGCTATTTTTGATGAATTTATCTCTTTTTGGTATTGTTATAAAATTAATAATTTTTTTAAAATGAACAACACATAAACCGTGTGACAGCTTGTCACGTCGGAAAATTCTGTGAGAATCTAACCCACAACCAAAGTGACATAGATTTATCACCTTCCACTAGACTATGTGAAGTCCCTGGTTAGTATGACTAATTTATTTTAGTTATATGATTTTATGAATCAATAATAAGTTGATTTTGGGTTATCTACAGAAACGATTAACCTATCATGGGGAATATGTGACTATGTTAATTACTTTTTAATATGAGACTTTAAGAGTAAATGATGTTATTTGGAGATAAATGTAAAGATTTATCTTGGAAGGCTATGTGATCAAATTCTACTAGTTTTTGGGTTTCGATCTTAGATTGGATTATATTGAATAATTTTAAGGAAAATTGTGTATTGAATGGTCTTTATTAAACTTTGGGTATGGTTTGATTAATTTTGGATATTAAGAGTGGTATTTCTTTTTATAAAGGATTGACTTTTTGGGGATTAAATGATGTCATACTAACCATTTACAGTTTTGGTTAATGTCTAATGACAGGGGAAATATATAGCTATTTTTTGGATTATGTGATTCTCTAGAAGTTGATTTTATCACTTTTGATGTGACCAAGTCAGCTTGAATAGTAATCATTGGGAGAAAATTTGCGTTTGTGGTAGAAATTTAGTATAGGATAAAAGTCTACATAACAAGTAATTATGTTTCCTTAGGTTTTTAGTAAAGATCTTAAATAAATTCCTCAAATTTATGAAAGGTAACTTAAAAAAATTCCATTTACTTTTCTAACTGGGGAATCAATGACCGTTTCACCCATCACAAGTTTGTGATTTTCTGGTGGTTAACATTCTCCTAATCATGTTTTCAATCACTCTCCTTCAGAACATGATGGTTTGTTTTCTCCTCCATATCCATGTTTTCATATAATCCTAGCATCTGTTGTCTTGGGTTACCTTTTTACTTATCTTACATTATTTTAAAGTGATAGTTTTATTGACTATTTTTCTGATGTGGGACATTCAATGAAGTTTCTGAGCCCAATTTTTTTTTAAATTGCGAGGATGCAATTTCTAAAAGGGTGGAAGGATGTATCATCCTAGGTAAATAAAGAATAATACATTTTCATATTTATTAATATTTGTGAATTAAATATTATTTTTACTTTAAATGGGACGCTATGTTCAATAGCGTACCCGATACGCAACAACAGGCTTGTTTGAAATCTTATGTTGCACACTAACAATATAATATTATTATTTTAAATGGTAGTTAACGCCTATCAGTTGTATTGGCGGGAATAAACATAAATAACTAAAATATGATTATAGATTATTTTAAAATGTTTTTACTTTTACCCAATAAAATTTAAAGGTTTAAAATGTGAATGAATCTAATTTTAAGCATAAATACTCTAATATTCTTTAAAGGGTCGAATTACCGCCTTTTGAGGGAGAACTCTTTTTAAATATAGTTTTTGTAACTTTTATATGTTCTATTTCACAAAATAATCTTCATATTTGGAATTAGGACATCAAAATTTACTTTGGATGAAATTTTGATATTTTTTTGATAATGTTCATTTTTTAATGAATAGTGAAAAAATGTTGTATTTTAATTCAAAATCGCCTTTTAATCTAATTTATTTATATGTTTATATTATCTTTTTAATTTGTTTTAAAGTGTAAATATATTATATTTTTACCATTTAATCCAATTTTTTCCATTGGAAGTAATTTCACATTGAAATTAGATATTAACAAGTATCAATCTTTTGATGATTATTATTTCTTAAAAACATGCTTTTTGTTTTGACGATGTGAATTAATTATAAAAGTAATTAATGAAACTTATATGTTTTTTATTTGGTAAAATATAAATCATTTTTTAATTTAGAATATCAAATTTTTCTTAGAGTGAATTTTTGGTATTTTTCTAAAAAATATCAATTTTTGATAAATAGTGAAAAACATTGCGTTATTGTTTAAAACCAACTTTTTATCTAAATAATTCTTTTTAAATTTCATTTTTTAAAGAAAAAATAGATACATAATACCTATATTAATACAATGTAATTAATTGGAGTAATTTTATAATATGATTAGATATATAAAATTCTACTGAACTTTTTAACGTCTTTTTACCCACCTTCTATGTGCTTTTCCAAATTTGCATAAAAAGTAGTTTTACCACTTCTGTGAATTGAATTTCAAAACTCCAACATAAATGTCTGTCATTAGTACGTAAAATTTGGTTCAATGGTATGAAAATAATTTTTGGTCAATAGTGAATTTTGACTTTTATTAACCGTGATTAAAGGTAATTAGCATAATATAGGGTAAAAATAATATTATAATATTATAAAATTACCTTTAAAATTTCCCTAACCTTATTGGATGAGTCATGGACGACCAAGAAAATTCATGGGTCAATTTTGGGACCCCATGGAGCCACTTGGGTAAAATAATGACATTAATAACTTTTTATTTAAATTAAAAATAAAAATGTCATAAACATGTATTGTTTTACTAAAACAATTTTAATGTAAGTTATATAATTTATATATTTGAATATAAATATTCATTAGAAATATAAAAATATTTTACACATAATTTTATTTTTTTTATAATTTTTAGACATCAAATAAGTAAAATTATTTTTAAAACAATGATGATGCACTATTTACGTCATTAATGAATGATTTAAATAAATAAGAAGATAAAAACTAAAACAATATCCAAAACTTGTCCAATTATTATTTTATGATTTTATTTCACAAATTTTCCACCTTATCTTCAACTATAATTATTTTTGGACCTTTATAAATCCAAAATAATTATATAATAAAATAATATTTTCAATCTTTCCAAAAGAGCCCCTCCTCTCCCTTATAAAAATCCCTCACTTCCTACAAATCTCTCAAACTTTTAAAGCCCTTGGATCTCCCAACCACTACTCCAATAATCTCCTAATATCCATCTCTTCATCCTAGAAGCCTTACCTTAGGCAGTAAGCACTTCAATAAACCATTTTGGTTCAAACCGAAGGGAGATATCTGATTTAAAGATAACGTCTTCTCTTAAGTTTTTTTTTGTTTTATTTTACTTCTCCAACCCCATAAACTCATTTTATTCCTTTATTTTATAACAAAAACAGTATCATAAATATACTAATATGTTTTTATGAGATGGATTTGAGCTACACTAATACACACCTCCATCTAATGGGAAAATAACATACTATTTCTGTGGACGGTGAACTATTTCCTCATGAAACAATGATTGTTTCCATAAACCTCCATGGTGGAAATTATGATGGCACTATATCTATATAAGATATAAAATATATTTATTTTTTCTTTATGATTCTGTATTTTCCATTTTATGGCATACCTTTATTGTTTCCATAATGGGTAAATGCGATAATTTCATTTGAGGAAGTGCGGACTACAGCCCCCTCAAAGCGATATGACTCATTCATTCCATACGTGGAATGTATAAAGGATAGAATTTATAAACTTATTTAACATATATGACATATATATTATACTGAAATTATAATATACCTATTAATCACTATGTTTTCATTCCTTTAAAATAGTAAATACAAATAAAAGTAGCGTTCATGCGTACGTACGGCTTACAGTCTCAATGAACGGAGCATTTCATTTCATATCTCCAAATGTTATGTAATATTATAAATACATATATATACTGGATATATATGATATATATGACATATAAATAATTAATATCATTCTAGAGATAATGTACTTTTTACCACATGGTCAATTTATAATTATAACAAGTTCATTTTTTACTCAAGTTCTGAACATCGACAAAATGTTTAATATGAACTCAAAAAATTAACTAATTGTTATAGCAAGGTAATAAGTGATATAAAATTAATAATAAAAATTAAAAATATTATTAATAAATTATAAATTAAATTAATTTTATCATTCAGGAAGAACAAGGAACATACGAGCGAGTCAAGTCGGAAACATTGTAAGGGATTTCTTATCTCACTTTTAATTCCGTGAGATTTCCATTGTTTGCCACTTATTCCTAGCATGTGGTGTATTATGCTCTAAATTTTGAAATATATTATAATGATATTCATGGTATTATGTGCTAAATTTTGTGGTTATTATCTTTCGATCATACGACTCGATTGATTACAACGAGGTAAGGGGGTTTTATCTCACTTTTTAATCCCATGAGATTCACACTATATTTGTCACTATTTCCTTTGAGTGGTGTATGTAATTCCCATGATTCTACTTTCTGTGTAATATAATTTCATTTATGGGTATTTAAAACTTCATTTTATGATCCTTCTTTCATGAGTTGTATGTTTCGTAAGTTACCAAATCGGTAAGGGAACCTTTCACCCTCCACTTTTTAAAAGACATATTTCTGTTATATATTTTAATTCACATATTATTATGTTGAGATATGTTCCTATATATACATATTGAATTAAATATTATGTCCAAGTGATGAGATACATTTTTTTTCTCTCATCAACTCTTTTTCTCAAATTTTATGTGACGTCGTTAGGCTGCCGAATTTTTGTAAGGAAACTTGTTAAGCCAATTTCAATTCTCTGGGTTAAACCTGTAATTCTTGATTATGTCATGCTATGAATATGTGTGAATGGACTATCATTTTTTTACACTTAATATCTACTTTTATTGGATGTATTTATATCTTTCACAGATAATTATTTAATTTATTTATCCTTAATCTAAGGATAACGTCCTTAAAAGGGATTTCGTCCCAATTTACATTCCATTGAGAATACATTGTTGTTATGCACCAATTCACTTTTATATGGTGTATATACTGTACTTTTTCATATTATATAATGAATACATTTATTATCATGATATTATAAAGTTTTGATTAAATGTTATTCCTCAATTATTTTTATTCAAGAATCCTCTATTTGGTTAAAAAATCCTTAACTAATATATCGTTTTAAAGATTTATTTTTCTAAATCATTCTAATTAATGTCCATGTTTTAAAATTGTTTTTAAAGATTTATTTATATAGACATTACTATTTTAAAATGTTAATTCCTTTAAAAGTATCAAAGTGTTATGGAAAACATTGATTAAAAAATCTCTTTATTAAATGTTTTAAATGGTTTTGAGAATGGTTTGATAATGCATTGATTATGTTAATATCAAGAAATGATATATTGTGATTGCAATGTGGAAGTTTTATCTTTATTTATGCTTGTTTTAGGTGTTATGAATATGTTATGGTTATTTTTCATTTTTTACGTATACGAGTGGTTCCATGATAATATTTGGGTGGGTGAGCCAGAGATAGCTCTCCAATGAATTAGGTAACGAGACAGATATAAACGTTAATGTTTCTCCTAAGAGATTTAGGGTATATACTGTGATGGGTATTGCAAATGTGACTCCCTATATAGTTGTGATATCTAAAATGTAAGTATGTCATGTATGTCATAGGTCACCTTTATGATTTATGATTTCTAAATGTTATTCATAAATCTTGTGATTTAATGAGGTATGTTATGATTGAGATGTATGGTTTCATTAATTTGTATTTATTGATGGTCTAATGTTTCCTTTCCTTGTTATGAAACCCTTATTGAGCCTTTTATGCTCATCTCAAGATTTTGAAATGTTTTTCACAGGACATAAAATGGAATAGGGTCAAGGATGAGGTCATGGAAAATTCAAGCTATATAAAATATGGAACTGGACATGACTCTTTTTTAAGAGTTTTTATTTTATGAAAAAAATCGTTTCTGAGTAGAAGTGTCTACTTTGTAATTTTTTAGATGTAATGTAATGGTTATGGCCTAATTATCTAAAAAATTAAACCTTAAAAGATCATTAATGTGAATTATTCATTTAATTCAAGATTATGAAATATTTTAAGGTTGGGTCCATTTAACGATGACATATATTTTTCTCTTTAAAAACTCTTTTGGATTGTTTAATTCACCATGGTTTTTTATTGCTCTTATTATTTTTAGGATAACAAATTTATCATTATATAAACTTATTAATTTTATAAATATCATAATTTTCCATTAAAACAATTATCAAAATCATCCATTTATGGAGGTGATGAATATAAAACTGGAAATCAATCATTCTATGGAGGGGTAGTTCACACATATTCATAGATTGTGATTTCATTTTTTATAGAATTTGAAAACATAGTAATATGGTTTATCAGTTTATAAAATCAATTTTTCCTAAATATAATTATTATATATTAAATTCCCTATTTTTTTATCATTATTGTATGTAGGTGAAGAAAATTGAAACATGTAGCATTGTAGAGGTGGCATCCCGCACGACAAAAGAATGTTAGTTTTGTTTACCATAATAGAAAAGGTAAAGGTTGTTAATGATTTAAACATCATTATAATAATATAAAAATATACTAAAGTTGTTGATATTATAATATTATGATGTTATAATTTATTTTGAGATAAAATAAGTGCACATAAAGAAATATAAATGAGGAAGGAGTTGTTAGAAATTTATAAATTAATTATTAGATTGTCTACATTATAAAGTGAGTTAATCCTTTAAGGAATGGTTATTTGATATGAACTGAACATATTGAAGTTGTCTATGAATTTTTTAGATATTTTTCAGAAAAATTTTGTCCATACTAAGTGGTATTTGGTGTGAGGGGATTTGAGGGGAGGTCTTCCCCTTTAATAAGTGAAAACGGTTCAAATTTTGGTAAATGAACACAAAATCTTTGAAATAGGAACTAAATATAAAGGAATATGGGTTCAAAATTGGTAAATAATTGATTTTGTAAGATATATGGTCTATAAAGTCCTCAAACAAAAATTTCAACGAAATTTTTAAACATTTTTTCCACCCCTCTTCGTTACAACCTTTTTACCCATTTTTATTTTTACTAAGGGAATTAGTTTTAAGAAAATTAATTTATCCATTATTAATGAAAATAAATCAATCTCTATAATATAATATGATGCTATAGATTCAATATTTTAAATCTATTTTATTAAAATAATTTTATTAAAGTGATACAAATAAATATCGATGTACGAAATGTATAATTTATTAATTTTTTTAAAAATATAACTCAAGTTATGAAATTTAAAATATTGGTATATAAATAAAAAAACATTTTCAAAATTATAATGTAAGAAATAAAGTAAAAATATGGTATTATTGATAAGTTTAATGAATTTCCATGTAATATTTATATACTTATAATTTTATAAAAGTCATGTTATTTCTAAAAACAATAATTTTCACTATTCAAATAGAAATCAATATTTTATGGAAAATCAAAAAATTTACTCTAAATATAATTTTTATGAAGAATAAAAAAATAGTTCTTTTTTAAATTATAAATTCTATAATATATAAATTTTTCTTTTAAATAAAACTATAAAGTATAGAGAAAAAAGTTTTTATAGGAAATTTTAATTTTTTTTAAAAAAATGTCAAAATTAATTATTTCAATATAACACCAATATTTATAGAATTAATAAATAAATATTTTATTTTATTAACATCATAATATAAAAATATTACACATGGCTTTATTTAAAAAAAATTCAATGCATTAAAACACAGATTCTTAAACACAATAATGAATTAAGTAAAACAGTATAAAATAATATTTATCTATAAATATTTTTTTAATGTAATTAAAAGTTTATTTACTTATATTAATACCAAAAAATTCAAAAAATAATTTTATCATTAAAATTTAATATTTATAATATATATATATATATATGTGAATCATAGTTTTAATTAATTTTGGCGTTCTATGTGGAGCCATCTATGGAACATATTTGACTTGACTAGTGGATATATTATATTAAAATCAAAGGTCATTAAATCCCAATAGGTTTATAAATATTGTACCCACAATATTTTAATTATTCATAAATAATGAATATAGGTGTGGGTATTCTTAATGTAACATCCTGACCCAGCTGACCGTGGAACTGGTAGCCAGACATGATGCCACATGACCTCATCTGCATCTCCCCATACGCTAGAGGCTATCGACTAGATGCAAAGGTCTATGGATAGTCAGTGGGGAGACTATACCATCATATTCAGAGTACACAATGGAAACAAATAATAAACTCATAAAACAACATAATCAAATAAAAAACAGTAATCAACTGAATAATAAAAAATGCCAACCCCAGTTTACACAATGCATGCATTTCATTGTGACATATATTTGAATGTAGTAAACAAAAAATAGTTATATAAACATCTATAAATAAATAATGAAAAGTAATAAAGACTTAATGGAAATCTCCACAAGTATCTCAAGCTCCCACTCGATCCTTTTCTCCTAAATAGCAAGTATAATCATACAACATAGCAAAACTCCACATCCCTGCAAACAATAAAAGTCTACTCTAGTACCCCAGTACAATGTCAGCAAGAATAGGGTACAAGTTATAAATATCAGTAGGCCAACACCAATAGTGTCTCTCTCAATCTAGAAAATGTAATAAAATTAAACAGTGTGCAAATATATTGAAGCAATTAAATATTTAAATAAATTACCAACAACCCATCTAGGTTCCTAAGGGACACCTGATGATGATAACTGCTTCCGCCCATGGATGGTATGCCTGATCTTGTCAATTATGTATATATATATACTAATAGTATATATATAAATAGAAATATATGCTTAGCATCCTCATATATCAAGCATGTGTCTACCAACACCAAATGGACACATACCCTATATACTATTTCTGGATGGACCAAGATGTAATGAACATACATTAATTACTAAGGGTAGCACTTATGGTCATTCCCCTGGTATAAACTCCATGATCTCTCATAGTCTCATGGAAATCAACATGTAATCTCACACGATCGTCCTATCTCAGGCTCTCATGAACATTTAGGAAATGACGTTAGATGGATCGGGAAGTAACACCCAAACATCCATCACCAAGAGTAGTGCAAACAGTCTATCCCCTATCTCAACTCCATGATCTATCATGGTATCTGGAGGATTAGAAAAAAAAACTAACATATTATTTCTACCCAAGGGCTCTCATGGTCCCTTGTATCCCCTACCTACACAAGGTGTAACCATTCATGGAATATAATGCATGAAACATTTAACCTATCATACATTTCATTAGCCCATTTAAATTACAAATAATCAGGAATATTCACATTTATACTTAAGGAAAACAATTGTAAGTATTTCAATTAAAATATTAACATGGGATTCACATTAATCTCAAAAAAATAAGGCAAGGTCCACTCATTCATATCATTAACCATACTCAAATCCATTAGTTAACTCAACAATTTACTAGGTACACAAATCCCATTAATTAATTTATCAATTAATTAAACGACAACACAATTCGTAACTCATAATTAACTTTTCCAGAATTAATTATCTCATGATAAATCTCAACTCTCCATAGTATATTCCACAATTAAATATCTAGATCATAATATCAAAGTCACATAATTAATTCATGATTAATTTTCTTATCTTAGAAAATTCAATATCTCATTATTAATCCCCCTATTATTTATATATACTACAATCTCAAAGAATGTAATTAATTCACAGTTTATTATCTCAACATAAAAATTTTAATATATATCATAATTAATCCCCTGATTAATTATCCTAATTATAATTTTCAAATAAAAATAATAATACCCAATTAATCATCCCAACATACTAAATTTTATATCTCATAATTAATCACCCGATAAGTTATCTCAATTATAATTCTCAAAGGACATGATTAATTCAAAATTAATTTTCTCAACATATCCAAATTAATATATCATATTTAATCCCCATATTAATTGTCTCAATTACAATTCTAAAAGCACCTAATTAATTCACTATTAATTATCTCAACTTAGCCAATTTAATATCTCATCATTAATCCCCTCATTAATTATCTCAATTACAATTCTCAAAGGACACAATTAATTGAAAATTAATTATCTCAACATAACCAATTTAAAATCTCATAATTAATCCCCCGATTATTTATCATCTCAAAGAACATAATTAATTCACAAATAAATAATCCTACTTAACCAAATTAATACCTCATAATTAATCCCTTGATTAATTATCATCTCAAATTACATAATCAATTCATAATAAATTATTTCAGCTTAACCAAATTAATATATCATAATTAATTACTTGATAAATTATCATCTCCAATCACATAATTAATTCATAATTAATTATCTAAACATAACCAAATTAACTACTCATAATTAACCCTTCAATTAATTATCATGTCAAAGTAGATAATTAATTCCTAACTCATTATTTCAGCTTAACCAAATAAAATATCATAATTAATTCCTAGAATAATTATCATATCAAAACACATAATTAATTCAAAAGTAATTATATCAACTTAACAAAATTAATTAATCATAATTAATCCCTCGATTAAATATCATCTCAAAGTACATAATTAATTCATAATTAATTATCTGAACTTATCCAAATAAATTACTCATAATTAATCTCCTGATTAATTATCTATTTTATAATGTAAAATCATATAATTAATTAATAATCAATTATCTCATTCCACTAATTATAAATTTAATCCAACAATGCAGTCAACTTTATGAAAAGAAGTAAATCAACAAAACTGAATTTTATTAATTAGAAAAAGTTGAGAACCCTACCTCAACGAATTTGGTCGATCCAATGCTTCCTAACGCAACACATGACCCACTTGTGTACACTAACCTAAAAAACCACACACACTAGGAAATTTATCATCACACCTAACAACCATGAACTAACACCCATAATTTGTACGGTAGGGACCAACACACAGCCAAATCATTAACCACAACCCTAAATAAACATAAGAATCTAATTCCTGTGGTGCAAAACCAATTATCAGGTTTATATCCTTACCCCAAAATGATGGTGGGGACCAAATCAAGATGAACTGCCACACCTTCGGTGGTGTTTGTTGGACTATGTACCAATGGGTCCTGAGATATCAGTCGCACCACCTAGAATTAAAAGAAATGGAGAAACTGAATCAATCCCAGACTATATGGTTTCGGCCCAATAGAACCTGGTTGAAGGAGATCCAAGACGTTCAACGTGAAGAATGAAATATGGGGATAAGGACTTACCTTGACGAAACAGATAACTTCTGTGAAGGAACCACCACAATCTGGCATGTTAAGAGGGTGTCAGGAGAGGATGGTGGTGCACCACCCATGGGTGTTTCACCATGTGTGTGTCGCACCCCCTATAAGATAAGGTATAGGTGTTCTTCCCTCTTCTTTTCTCCCTTAAATAAATTAAAATTATGATTTAAAAATATAATAATTAATATAATAATAATAATAATAACCTTCATATTATTATATTTTACATTATTATTATACCCCTTTGATAAACTCCAAACTACCATTTACACATTATTTAATTAAATTCTCATCAAAATAATTTAATTAAATGAATTCTCCAACTCATGATATTTAATTTAATTCTCTCAACATTAAATATAATTTAATTAAAACCCATGTTTCACATCAATTAATTAATTTTTTCTTATCTTTAAATTTAATTAAATAATTGTAAAGACCCAGAAATTTCAAGTAAATTTTTTTTCCTTAAATACTTTGGATTTTTGTGAGTCTGTGCCTTCTGACGGCGCTTGATTCCGAGTCCCAGTGTGCCCAGAATCAATTTCCGAAGTTTAGCCCGGGTACGTTCAGTGAACAAATGAGCGGGTTTTTCTATCTTTTGAACCGGTGCCCGGAATTGAAATCTGAGGGCACCGATGAACTCACAGTGCTGGTAATTTCTTAAGGGGGCCTTTACCGCGGTTTTGTTTTGTGTGGGGTGGAAGTAAATTTTTGGGAGTTATTCCTAAAATTAAATAAAATTTTGGTGGTGCACAAAATTTTATTTTGTGAGGTGGGGCCCACATGAGCCCAACCTTCAACTCCCCATTTATTTACCTGCTTTTTCTTGTGACTTTTCCCCATTAATAACCCCCTTTTCTTAATTACCTTGATTATGATTGATCCTTCCTACCTCCCTCATCCATTTAAACGTGCCAACAAATTAATTTATGTCAGCGTAAATTAATTTGGCACCACATTGAAATTAATAAGAATTGCATGACAATTCTATTAATTTGTGAGCCACCTTAATCTTTTGGCGTTGGCAAAGCACTTTTGAGAAAGTCTCTGGAAAGAATTAAAAAGGGAGGCGAACCATTCTTCAATTAAGAATGACGAAAAACGCCAGTTCCTTGAAGAACAACGATGTGCCACCAAACCTTTTCCCCGCGACAAGAGAGGAGACGGTGCTTCCTCCTCGGCGCGCTCTGAAGATGCCTACGAACCTCTTCCCCATGACGCTGTCTATCGTGACGCCGATGATCATCTTCCTTGTTGAGGTAGGGGAAAGAATTTTTATAATCTTATTTTATGATAATCATACCCTCAGCATGGCGTGTATTTATTTGGTGAAGCTTTGAACCACTAACGCGGTGGGTGCGGACTAACGAACAAGTCTGAACCCACGGATTATTTGTTCTTGATGTGAGGAATAAATGGTGACGATGAATCAGGACCTAAATGGCAATTGGAAGACTTCACAGTGATGTATGGGACCCGATACGACCGCTGGCGCAGACGGGAGTGAAATCGGACCACCGGAATGACTCTGGTGGCCCGCGGAAGTCACCGGTGGCACAAGTCGCCGGCACGGCGGCACAGGCGGCCGGAGGCGGCGGCCGGCACCAGCCGGCCTTCTGGAGGCAGCGGCACGCCGCCGGCAGGAGCCCGCCGCGGCTGATTCCATGGCAGCGAGGAATCGGATCCCGCGGCCGCGCGGGATCCGGGGGAGATGTGGTGTCGGCCGCTGTGTCCGCGGAACACAAAAAGGGTGGGGATCGCGTCCCCCCTGCTCGGACCGCTAGCCGAGCTAGCGCGCCCCCCTGGTCTGGCCGGGGCAGGTCACATAGACCGGGCCGGGCCGCGCCCCGCCTGGCCGGGCCACCCCTAGCCGGGTCGGACCGGTTCAGGCAGACCCAGGGAGGGTTGAGTCGGGTCGGGCTGGTCCCAAACCCCCCACTTCGGACCGTTTTAGGTATTTTGCCCACAACATGAGTAATGGACCTCCGATCGATGCACCTTCAGTTGCGTGGGAATCCTTTGATCGAGATGGTCGTTTCAGTATATTACACTTGATGTTTCGGCAAAGATTGGGTATAGCCGGGTTCATTTGAACCTGAAACCAACCATGCCCTTGGAGCGGAAATGCTTTTATCTTAAGGACCGGACGCCCGTTTGACGTGATGTCAATTGCATTGGAATCATTTCTTTGAGACGTTCTTTTTGGATTACTTCAATTGAGGTTTGGATTTAGTTGGAGTACGGTCGGGTTGTTTTTAGCTTAAAAACCAACCGGGCCCCTAGAGCGGAAAAGCCAATAACTCTCAGACCGGGCATCTGATTGACGCACCGTCTATCGCGTTAGGTTTCTTTTGACGAGACTGAACTTTGGAATACATCAAATCTGGACTTCGTGATGGTTTTTGTATCGACCCTTGACTCGGGGAGCGGACCCTCCTGAAAACGAGCGTGCTGTGTGCGGGACCCCTAGAGCTGGCTGCGACTGCGACGATTACGACTGTACCCGGATCCTCCGTTGGTTCGGCAGTGAGGATGACTGTACTTGGATCCTCCTTGAGTTCGGCAGCAAGGAAAACTGTACTTGGATCCTCCGTGGGTTTGGCAGGGAGGACGACTGTACTTGGATCCTTCGTGGTTTTAGCAGCGAGGACGACTGTACTTGGATCCTCTGTGGGTTTGACAGCGAGGACAACTGTACTTGGCTCCTCCGTGTGTTCGACAGCGATGACGACTGTACTGGGATCCTTCATAGGTTCCAATAGCGATAACTATTTTTTCTTGTATCCTACGTGGGTCTGACAGTATGACCTCGGTACTTGTATCCTGAGTGGTTCCGGTAGATTATCTAGTCTTGTATCCTATGTGGGTCTGACAGCTTAACTGGACCTGTATCCTATGTGGGTCCAATAACTTAGATGAATCAGTGACTACATATGATCATCTCTAATTCTATACGAAAGATGTATACCTGTGTGAGATGAGTCTTGACTTAAATCTTTATCAATGATGTGTTTGGGTTTGATTTTCTGTGTGGACTGAGTTGTGTTTTCCTGTGTGGAATGGGTTGTGATTTCCTGTGTGGATTGGGTTGTGTTTTCCTGTGTGGACTGGTTGATATTGGGCTCGAGAGTTGGAGGTGAACTGTAATTTATGACTTAGGTAAATGTATGGGCATATACCTAAGTAGAGTCGGTTGATACTACGTGATTGTATCTTTCCTTTATGCTTTATCCTTCGTGGATTCTGAGAGACCTTTGGGGGTCTCGGGGTCCCTACTGAGTATCGTATACTCACCCCTGCACGGGCTATGCCCGCACCAAGTTGTTTTGGATGCAGACGACGGACAGCACTGATCGAGGTGGAAGGCTTGTTAAGATAGATAGTACCCAGAGGTGGACCACTTGGCGGGACGTACACGGAGCGGACAGTCGGACCCGAGTAGCTGAGGATACTATCAGTACCCACCCTTCAGGTGGGACTTCCAGAGGATGACTCGGTGTTTCTGTTTTACTTACTATTGTTGTACTTCCCTTTCAGTTGTACTTTACTTTCAGTTGGGTTTGTATACTGGCCCATTTACTTTTCAGTACTTATCCTGTACCCAGTTTTACTTAGTGCTTACTTCACTTGCGTACTCTGTTGTGTTTGTTACTTCATAAAGGCAATGCCTTCCCTTCTTTTGGGATTTACGCCTTTGGTTCCAGTCACCAGCTCCTGGCCTATGGAAGGCTGGCTTGGGGTAGTCATGGCATGGGCCCCGAGGACGGGTCGTGAAAATTGGTATTAGAGGAGTCGGTTCTACCGCAGAACTCAGGACTCTGATAATTTCATCTCTGTGGAGCAATATTGTTAAGATTATATAGTGTCGTTTTTAATCCAGGGATTCCAGTGTTGGTTCGGTGGCCGACATATCCATACACCAAGACCCTGACCTCTAATTTCTGACTCAGTACACGAAAACACTGATTGCGTGTGTGTTTCCTTTCAAAAGTTTCCTTGTGATTACTTTGTGTCAGATCACCAGGTATACTGTAATAACAGTGGCCCACCTGTTTCTTTTGAAGATGGCCCCATGAAGGCAGCCAGCTAGGGTTCCTAGTTACACGCGGGATGGCAGCCCACCAAGCGATGAGTCTTCGGTGTAGGGCCCCATTACAGCGGAGGCACCAGCGGTACCTCTACCTACTGGGCCACCGATACCACCAGCCCCAGCAGCGGAGAGTGCACGTCGATTGAGTGTTCTGCATGAGTTTCAGTGTCAGAGTCCGCCCAGGTTCCGCGGAGAGATGGATCCTCAGGTAGCCGAGGATTGGCTAGAGTCAATCGTCAGAGTCTTCATATTGGTAGGGACACCAGCGGACCTTATGGTGATCTTTGTCGCGAGTCTCCTGTACGCAGCAGTAAGGAGATGGTGGAGCCTGATGTTCCAGGTGCACGATGAGGCATCTCTACTTTGTAAGGACATTGAGATCCTCCTCTACTCGGAGTTCATTCCATCCACCCTCCGTGTGGTGCGCATTCAGGAGTTACTGCAGCTAAGACAGGGCAGCATTACAGTAGCCCAGTACTCGGCGAGATTTACCGACCTCTCGCGCTACTCCACTGACATGGTAGGGGACCCATTCTTCCAGGCCCGGACCTTTGAGCAGTGACTGAGGTATGAGATCAGAGCTTCTATGATCTCCCTCAACATCTCGATGCAAGCAGGGGTGCTAGAGAGAGCCCATATAGTGAAGAGTTTTCTCGCTGAGCAGTCACCAGCAGCGAGACCCTCCGCAGGATGACACGTAGCAGAGTCTTCTGTAGCTGGTAGTAGACAGTTGATGTAGAGTTCCAAGTGGACCAGGCTATTAGGTGAGCGACCTGAGGATACAGGTTTGGCTATGTGGGGCACACGGCATAGAGCCATCCATACATGGAGAAGGTAGTGCTATGAATGCAGCAGGTAGGGTCACATGGCTCGAGCCTGCCTGAATCGCCCTGCAGATGAGCAGCAGGCGGTAGAGGGACCTCCCAGGTAGAGGTTCGACTGTGGTGGTCCATCAGGAGCAGGCGGACGTGGCAGAGGGGCTGACCAAGCAGTAGGTGGTGGACAACGTTTCGAGGCCCTACAACCACCACCACCAGGGGGACCACCCCGACCACAGAGAACAGCTGGACAGGGGAGAGCTCAGCTTTAGGCAGCTGAGGCCTACGACCATAGATCTCCGGAAGCAGATGAGCAGGAGTGGGACTAGCTCTAGTCATGAAGACTTTTGTTCATTTTGCTTTTATATTTGTAAATTTCGTTTTTTGTGGTTGCTTTGTGTCTTTGTACTTTGAGTTGCAGTAATAAAAGACACTTTCCCTTGTGACGTTTACTATCCTGTTCTTTTTTTATGGTTGATGCTGAGAGGTTCCAGTTAAAACCGTTGACTTAACCCTCACTTGTGAGATTCCAACTGGAGGAGACCTAGTAACCATGAACTGATGCCGACAGTTTGACTCAACCCTTGGAGGAGAGAGTAACAGTTGGATCTCTTAGTAGTAGCGTCGAGGCCTTACGACGTTTTCTATGACATGAAATTATACCGTTCATGTCAGGATTGACTGTATTAGGCAAAGAACATGGTTCATCATAGGGGTGAGACCAGATTTCTCTTTTCGGAAGATGAGGAATCTCAGCAGCTCTTTGGTAGAACGTAGACAAAGAAGGATGGAGATAAGTTCTTACAATTGGCTAGTCTCACCCATTGTTCATTGAGAGAATGGTTTACACTTCTCTCTAACTCAATAGTCTCAGGTGTATCTTCTCTCAAAAGGACATGAACCTGAGACAGTGGTGATGGATTGAATTCTTCCGAGACTATGACTTCGAGATAGTTTATACTCCTGGGGAGGGGATCGTTGTAGAAGATGCTCCTAGTAGGAGATCAGGCATTTAGCTGTTAGGATTACCGAGACAGCAGCTGGTCGTGTTGTAGATATCCTTTGTGGATAATGATGGAATTAGCACGTGTAAAACCATAAAATGGTTCGAGCAATGATGGAGAAGGTACAGATCATCTAGGAGCAGATGAAGACTACACAGAGTAGGCAGAAGTCCTATAGGAGGTGGAGACCACTGGAGTTTGAGGATGGCGACCAAGTTTTCTTACGGGTGTCACCTCGACGTGGATTACGGAGATTTGGCTGGGGCGGCAATTTATCTCTACACTTCATCGCACCTTTCAAGGTCCTTAGTAGGGTAGGCAAGGTGGCTTAACGCCTGGCCCTTCCACCTCAGTTGCACCAGGTGCACGACGTCTTCCACGTATCTCAGCTGAGGAGATACGTGCACGACCCGATGCATATTATCGACCACGGGGAGCTGGACATTAATGACGGGGCTACTTTTGCGGAGGTCCCAGTGGAGATCAAGGATCGACAGGAGCGGGTCCTACGTGGATGGTCGATACCTCTAGTGCGCATTCGTTGGCAGCATGGGAACCTCCAGGAGAGTGCATGGGAGCGGGAGGCTCAGATGCATGCTCAGTACCCTCTTTTGTTTCTCTAGTTTATGTTGTAGCTTTACGGGCACGTAAATCCCTGAGGTGGGAGTAATGTAATGACCCGTAAATTTCAAGAAAATTTTTTTTCCTTAAATACTTTGGATTTTATTGAGTCTGTGGCATCTGATGGCGCTTGATTCTGAGGCCCGGTGTGCCCAGAATCAATTTCCGAAGTTTAGATCGAGTACGTTCAGTGAACGAATGAGCGGGTTTTTTCTATCTTTTTAACCAGTGCCCGGAATTGAAATCTGAGGGCACCGATGAACTCGCAGTGCCGGTAATTGCTTAAGGGGACCTTTACCGCAGTTTCATTTTGTGCGGGGTGGAAGTAAATTTTTGGGAGTTATTCCTAAAATTAAATAAAATTTTTGTGGTGCACAAAATTTTATTTTGTGAGGTGGGGCCCACACGAGCCCAACCTTCAACTCCCCATTTATTTCCTTACTTTTTCCTTTGACTTTTCCCCATTAATAACCCCCTTTTATTAATTACCTTGATTATGATGGAGCCTTCCAACCTCCTTCATCCATTTAAACGTGCCAACCAATTAATTTATGTCAACGTAAATTAATTTTGCACCACGTTGAAATTAATAAAAATTGAATGACAATTCTATTAATTTTTGAGCCACCTTAATCTTTGGGTGTTGGAAAATCACTTTTGAGAAAGGCTCTCAAAAAAATTAAAAAGGGAGGTGAACCGTTCATCAACGAAGAACGATGAAGAACGTCGGTTCCTCGAAGAACAACGATGCGCCACCAAACCTCTTCCCCGCGACAAGAGAGGAGACGTCGCTTCCTCCTCAGTGCGCTCCGACGACGCCTATGAACCTCTTCCCCACGACACCGTCTACCGCGACGCCTTCTACGGTGACGACGGCGATCGTCTTCCTTGTTGAGGTAGGGTAAAGAATTTGTATAATCTTTTATTATGATAATTATACCCTCGGCATGGCGTGTATTTATTTGGTGATGCTTTGAACCACTAACGTGGTGGGTGCAGACTAACAAACAAGTCCGAACCCACCGCTTATTTGTTCTTGATGTGCGGAATAAATGGAGGCAACTAAGTAGGACCGAAATGGAAATTTTAAGCCTTCTCAATGATGTACGGGACCTGAGACGACCGTTGGCGCAGATGGGAACGAAATCGGACCACCGAAATGACTCTGGTGGCCTGCGGAAGTCACCGGCGGCGTGGGTCGCCGGTGCGGCGGCGCCGGCTGGAGGAGACGGCGGCCGGCACCGGTCGGCCGTGCGGAGGCGGCGGTGCCCCGGCGCGCCGCTGGAAGGATCCCACCGCGGCTGAAGTCATCGCAGCGAGGAATTACATCCCGCAGCCGCGCGGGGTCTGGGGGAGACGCCGCATCGGTCTCCGCGTCCACGGAATACAAAACGGGGGGGGACCACGTCCCCCCTGCTCGGGCCTCTGGCCGAGCCAGCGCACCCCCCGCCCGACCGGGGTGGGTTTCGCAGACTGGTTCGGGCCGCGCATAGACGTTTCGGGCTATGCCCGGCCGGGCCGACCCAGGGGGGTTGGGCCAGGTCGGGTCAGGCCCAAACCCCCCACTTCGGACCGTTTTCGGTCTTTTGGCCACAACATGAGCTACGGACCTCCGATCGATGCACCGTCAATTGCATGGGAATCCTTGGATTACACCGGTCATTTTGGTATATTACACTTGAGGTTTCGGCAAAGATTGTGTATGGCCAGGTTGGTTCGAACCCGAAACTAATCGGGCCCTTGGAGCGGAAACGCTTTTATCTTAAGGACCGGACGTCTATTTGACGTGTTGTCAATTGCGTTGGAATAATTTTGTTGAGACGGTCCTTTTGGATTAATCCCATTGAGGTTTTGATGCAGTTGGAGTACGTTCGGTTTGGTTTTAGATTAAAAACCAATTGGGCCCCTGGAGCGGAAAAACCAATAACTCTCAGACCGGGCGTCCGATAGATGCATCGCCTGTCACGTTGGGTATCTTTTGATGAGATGGAACCTTGGAATACATCAAATCTGGACTTCATTATAGTTGTTGTATCGACCCCTGGTTCAGGGAGCGGACCCTCCCAGAAACGAGCGTGTTGTGTGTGGGAACCCTAGAGCTGGCTGCGACTGCGATGATGACGACTGTACCTCGATCCTCTGTGGGTTCGGCAGCGAGGACGACTGTACTTGGATCCTTTGTGGGTTCGGCAGCGAGGATGACTGTACTTGGATCCTTTGTGGGTTTGGCAGGGAGGAATACTGTACTTGGATCCTCTGTAGGTTCGGCAAGGAGGACGACTCTACTTGGATCCTCCGTGGGTTCGGCAGCGAGGACGACTGTACTTGGATCCTCCGTGGATTAGGCAGCGAGGACGACTGTACTTGGATCCTCTGTGGGTTCGACAGCGATGATGACTACACTGGGATCCTCTGTAGGGTCCGACAGTGATGACTACTGTTCTTGTATCCTACATGGGTCCGACAATATGACCTCTGTACTTGTATCGTGAGTGGGTTCGGCAGAGTGGCTAGTCTTGTATTCTATGTGGGTCCGACAGCTTAGCTAGACCTGTATCCTATGTGGGTCCAACAACTTAGATGAATCAGTGACTACATCTGATCATCTCTAACGCTATATGAAATATGTATACCTTTGTGAGCTAAGTCTTGACTTCAATATTTATCAACAATGTGTTTGGGTTGTGATTTCCTGTGTGTACTAAGTTGCGTTTTCCTGTGTCGTTTGGGTTGTGATTTTGTGTGTAGAATGGGTTGTGTTTCCCTGTGTGGACTGGTTGAGCTTGGGCTCAAGAGTTGGAGGCGAACTATAATTGATGACTTAGGTATATGTATGGGCATATACCTAAGTAGAGTAGGTTGATACTTCGTGATTGTATCTTTCCTTTGTGGTTTATCCTTCATGGATTCTGACAGACCTTCGGGGGTCTCAGGGTCCCTACTGAGTATTGTATACTCACCCTTTCACGGGCTATGCCCGCACCACGTTTAGTTGGATGCAAATGATGGACAGCACTGATTGAGGTGGAAGGCTTGTGGAGCTGGACGGTACCCGGAGGTGGACCACTTGGCGGGACGTACACGGGGTGGACGACCGAACCCGAGGATCTGAGGAGACTATCAGTACCCACCCTTCAGGTAGTACTTCCAGAGGACGACTCGGTGTTCCTATTTTACTTACTACTGTTGTACTTCCCTTTCAGTTGTACTGTACTTTCAGTTGGGTTTGTATACTGGCCCATTTACTTTTCAGCACTTATCATGTACCCCAGTTTTACTTAGTGATTACTTCACTTACGTACTCTGTTGTGTTTGTAACTTCATAAAGGCAATTCCTTTCCTTCTTTTGGGATTTACGCCTTTGGTGCTAGTCGCCAGCCCCTGGCCTATGGAAGGCGGGCTTGGGGTAGTCACGGCACGAGCCCCGAGGATGGGTCGTGACAATAATACTCTTTTTTCACATCATTTAATTAAATTATGTTTAGCTTAATTTAATTTAATAAAGTTATCCATCTCACATCATTTAATTAAATTTCTCAACATCAATTTAATTAAATGAAACTTTTATAATAATAACCATTATTATTTTTATCATTAAATAAAATTATTCTTTGATAAAACCCAAAACTCCCCAATTACACATCAATAAATTCTTTTCCAACAAATTTAATTAAAAAAAGTATCTAAAAAATTATTTTATAATTAAAATCTATTAATATAATTTAATTAAACAAACCATCATTTTTCATCAAATAATTACATTCATATTAACATTGAATTTAATTAGACAAAACTACAACTAAAAATCTAAGACATCATTTTATTAAATTCCTCTCTCAGGAGTTTAATTAAATAAATTCACCAACACATAATTATTTAATTAAATTCCCTAAATACAATTTAAATAAATAAAACCCCCATTTTTCATTAAATTATTAAATTAATCCTAACCTTTAATTTAATTAGATAAAACCCCATCTCCACATTTAACAAGTCATTTAATTAAATTACTTTAAAATAGAATTTAACTAAATAATGTTTCCAACTCATTATTATTTAATTAAATTCTATCAACATAATTTAATTAATAAAACCCCAAAACCTCATTAATCATCATTTAATTAAATTCGTTCCAGCTGAATTTAATTAAATAATTTATTTAATTCATGATTTTTAATTAAATTCACCAAACACAGTTTATTTAAATTAAAAACTCCAAATCATCAACATTATTTAGTTAAATTATCTCAAACTAAATTTAATTAAATAATATTCTCCTATTTCACAATGACTAGTTAAATTCTTCTTAACCTTGAATTTAATTAAAAGAAACCCCAACTCCTCATCTACACATAATTTAATATTACCATTTAATATTACCCTTCTCTGATAACCCCTAACTCCTCATCTACACATAATTTAATATTACCATTTAATATTACCCTTCTCTGATAACCCCTAACTCCTCATCTTCAAGTCATTTAATTAAATTTGCCTCATCTTAATTTAATTAAATAAAGAGTCCAACTCATCATCATTTAAATTAAATTTAATTCATTTCATATCAATTTAATTAATTAAATTCTCCATATCAACGTCATTTAATTAAATTTTCCCAACATTAATTTAATTAAAAGAAACCCCCATTATATCATTTAATTAAATTCCTTTCAACTATGAATTTAGTTAAATTAATTTAACATGAAACTCAATACTTGGTAGATGGTATAGTTTGACTTGAATGTTCTTACAAACTGTATGCGGACTATGCGTCCACTACTAGACACCTACTTTAATAAGCATGACTGACCCACACAATTTTGACTAACCAGGCGCAACCTGTGTAAATGTCACTGTCTGGTCTGGTTCTCACAAAACCCATCCTTCCATATGGGAAACTCCTCAAGCCTTTACCCAATCTCGTTATCTAGACATTAAAAGAACCCAACTCACTATAAATCTTTCTAATGCTTGGTTTTAGAACCGAACCATGTAGTAAACCAAAAAGTTCCAAAACATTAATATTTTAGCCTCGTTAAAAAACACAGGACTTTACAATTTACCCACCTTAAAAACTTATTGTCCCCGAGAAGCCATCGGGGGATACTACAACACTAGCCAACCCACCAAGGTTATGAAGTCTTGTTTTAACGATCTCATAATGTTCTCAAACACCCAACACTCCTTTATGATGCCCATACACCTTACCATTAGAATTTTCCTCTTACTTATCAAATAAAATTTCAATTTAACCTTTTAACTTTTGCAGCTCATTTTAAATTGTTTGAAAACACAAGTTACCCTTTTCCCAGTTATAAGGTTTCCATGCACCTTACAACAAAAAAAAGGTCCTGTTATAAATGAAAAAAAATCAATGTTCCACTTGAGAATATATTTACAAATTAAAACAACTCTAGCATGTTTTCATAAGCAATAACACCACATCATGTTATAACACAGAATCCTGGAACATTAGAAAAAAATGCTAATAAATAGGCAACATGGAATATAAACTCAAAATAATGTTATATATATCATCAAACCATGCTATCTAAAGGGGAATGTTAAAGCGCATCAAAACATGGAATTTCATCCAAGGCACACAATCAAAATTAGCAGGCATCCTACTAATTCAACTAAATGGAATTTTATATTCATGAATTGTGAATATATAGGTGCATAATATGATTCATGTAATGATATTTCATTGTTGTATCAAGACAATGAAAATTTCCAAAATTCATAGAAATCAATAAGTAGTGGAAAGTACTCTAGTCTGTCAAGGTGAATCATATCAACAGTAACAGAAAACTGTATCAACATCAATTCCCATCCCTGGACACTTGGTCATTTCTCATATGTAGGGTGATCATCCCCAGTAATAGTTATTAACCAAGAACTGACACTTTCCTTGTATCATGTATACAATACCAAAATAGAAAGACAAAGGAAAAATGAATGAAAACCAGTCCTATGATACCAATTTGTAATGTCCTCACCCGGCCTACCCTCGAATTGGTGGCTGGACTGGTCACCACATGATCTCTAGAATGTCTCCCCATATGTAAGAACTAATCGACTAGAATCATGGGTATATTGATAGTCATTGGGGAGACTATACCCTCATATTCAGAGTGAACAATGGTAACAAATAATAAACTCAAATAACAAGAGAATCATATAATCAACTAAATAATAAAAAAGGCCAACCCATTTTTACACAATGCAATAATTTAATGGTGATATATATATATATATATATATGAAAGTAGTAAACAAAAAAACATGATATACATATCAGTATAGAAATAAAGAAAAAGACTCAAACCCCAAGGGTGATATCCATAAGCATCCCAAAATCCTGCTCAGTCCTTTGCTCCAAACTCCCAAGTATAAGCACATAACATAGAAAATCCAACAGTCTTCCAAACAAGAAATGTCTACTCGGGTACCCCGGTGCAATAGCAGCCCGAATAGCATGTGAGATATACATCTCAGTAGTCTGAGACAACTGATGTCTAGCTAAATATAGACAATGTAATAAAATTAAACAACGTGCATGTATATAGAAGCAATAACAGAACTGAATAAATAACCAACAACCCGTCCAGGTTTCTAAGGGACACCAGACAGTGATACGTGATTCATCCCATAGCTGGTATATCTGATCATGTCAATTATATATATATATATATATATATTAACAGTGTGTGTGTGTATATATATATATAAAAATATAGATATGCTTAGCATCCTCCTATATGAACCAAGCCCGTAAAATTCCAAATTGAAATATACCATATATACTATATCTAGTTGGACCAAGACGTAATGCACACACATTCATTTCTAGGGGAAGTGCTCATGGTCATGACCCTAGTCCAGTCTCCAAGAGTGCTTACTGTCTCATGGAAATCAACATGGAAGCTCACATGGTCTTTCGACCCCAGGATCTTAAGGTCTTTTGGGAAATGATTTTGGATGGATCCGGACATAACACAAAGACATACATCACTAAGAGTATCATACATGATTTATCCCTTGGAACAACTCCACATTCTCTCCCAATCTCTGGATTATAAACAAAAAAACTAACATATTACTTCTCCCTAAGGGCTCTAACGGTCCCTTGGATCCCCTGGCTATACAAGGCATAAACATTCACAATATATAATGCATGAAAAATTTAACCTCTCGTGAATTTCATTAGCCCATTTAAATTACATATAAGAAATAATATTCACAATTTTACTTAAGGAAAACCATCTTAATTATTTCACATAAAACATTAACATGGGCTTCACATTCAACTCAAAAACATGAGTCAAGGTCCTCTCATTAATCTTATTGACCATACTCAAATACAGTAGTTAACTCAACAATAAACTTGGTACAAAACTCCCAATAATTAATTTTTTAATTAATTAATCAAAAACACAATTCATAACTCATAATTAAATTTTCGTTAATTAATTGTCTCATTATAAATCTCAACTCTCCATTTTCTATTCCAAAATTAAATATCTAGATCATAATATCAAAGGAACATAATTAATTCTGGATTAATTATATCATTTTATACAATTCAATATCTCATAATTATACCCCTGGTTATTTATCTATTTTACAATCTCAAAGCATATAATTATTTCAAAACTAATTATCTCAACTTGACCAATTTATTATATATCATAATTAATCCACCAATTAATTATCTTAATTACAATTTTCAAAGAAAAAAATCAATTCACTATTAATAATATCAACATAGTAAATTTTAGATCTCATAATTAATCCCCTGATTAATTATCTCAATTACAATTCTCAACTAAATTAATTAATTCACAGTTAATTATCTCAAAATATACAAATTAATATCTCATATTTAATAACTAGACTAATTTTCTCAATTACAATTCTCAAAGAAAATATTTAATTCACAATTAATTATCTCAACATAGCCAATTTAATATATCATTATTAATCCATTGATTAACTATATCAATTACAATTCTCAAAGAACATAATAAATTAACAATTAATTATCTCAACTTACCCAATTTAATATCTCATATTTAAACCCCTGATTAATTATCATCTCAAAGAACATAATTAATTCATAATTAATTATTTTAACATAACCAAATTAATATCTCAAAATTAATCCCTCGATTAATTATCATCTCAAAGCACATAATTAATTATTTCATCATAACTAAATTAATATCTCAAAATTAATTCCTCGATTAATTATAATCTCAAAGCACATAATTAATTCATAATTAGTTATCTCAACATAAACAATTTATTTTCTCATAATTAATCCCTCGATTAATTATCATCTCAAAGCACCAAATTAATTCATAATTAAATATTTCAACATAACCAAATTAATATCTCATAATTATTTCTCGATTAATTATTATCTAAAATCCAATAATTAATCCATAATTAATTATCTCGACTTAACCAAATTAATTACTCATAAATAATTACTTGATTAATGATTATCTCAAAGCACATAATTAATTCATAATTAACTTTCTCAACTTAACCAAATTAATTACTCACAATTAATCGCCCGATTCATTATCTATTTTACAACCTTAATGAATATAATTATTTTATAATCAATTATCTCGTTCCACCAATTAACAATTTAATCCAACATTGCAGTCAACATTATGAAAGGTATTAAATGAACAAAACTAAATTTTATTAATTAGGAAATGCTGATAATACCACTTCAACGAATTTGGATGAGCTAAAGGTTCCTAACTCAAACCATGACCTGCTCACATACACATACCTCAAAAAAAGCACATGCGCATTCAGAAATTTTTCATCGCACATAAAAACCATGAACTGTCACCCAAAATTAGTGTGGTGGGGACTAACGCACACACACAACATTAACCACAACACTAAACAACCAAAGGAATATATTTCAAGTGGTAGGAAAAAAATATCAGGTTTATAGACTTACCCAAAAATGATGTTGGTGGACCGAATCAAGCCAAATTACCACGCCTTCAGCAACGTTTGTTAGAATACTAATTAATGGGTCCCAAGACATCATCTGCACCACCTAGAATGGGAAGAAATGAAGAAATTGAATCAACTGCAGACCTTAGGGATTCATCCTAGTAGAACCTGGGTGAAGGAGATTCGAGACATCTGATGTGGAGAATGAAACTTTCGGAGAAGGACTTACCTCGACGAGACATAACTCTTTTCTAAAGTAACCACCACGATCTGATTATTGGATATAGGGTTAGGAGAGGAGGGTGGTGTGCCACCCATGGGTGTGTTGCACCCCGTGTAGGAGGAGGGAGAGGTGTGCCTCCAACTTCTTTTCTCCCTTAAATAAATTAAAATTCTAATTTAAAAATTTAAGAACTAATATAACAATAATAATAATAATAACCATTATATTATTATTATTTCACTTTAATATTATACCCCTTTGATAAACTCCAAACTCCCATTTACTAATTATTTAATTATATTCTCTTAAATAGAATTTAATTAAATGATTTCTCTAGCTAATGTTTTTAATTGAATTATCTCAACATTCAATTTAATTTTATTAAAACCCCCATTTTGAATCAATAAATTAATTTGTTTTCTTTGCCTTAAATTTAATAAAATAAACCCCCATTTCACATAATTTAATTAAATTATATTTAAATAAATTTAGTTAAATAAAATTCCCCATGTCATATCATTTAATTAAATTTCTCAACCTTAATTTAATTAAATGAAACTGTCATAAGAATAACCATTATTATAATTATCATTTAATAAAACACTTCTTTGATAAAACCTAAAACTCCACAATTACACATCATTAAATTATTTTCCAACAAATTTAATTAAAAAAATTCTCCAACACATAATTATTTATTTAATTTCTCTTTTTATAATATAATTAAATAAAACCCCCATTTTTCATCAAATAATTAAATTAATCTTAACATTGAATTTAATTAGATAAAACCCCAACTCAACAGTTAACACTAAATTTAATTAAATTATTCTCCCATGAAATTAATTAAATAAATTCTCCAACACATAATGATTTTGTAACACCCCAAGCTTCCACAGTACGTTTCTCTTTGAATAATGCAATGGCGTGCATTGTATGCAACTTCGAGATTCTAACACACCACAACCAATCAAACTAGCCGTTATGAACAGTAATACCTACTTTTTGAAATTTTATAAATTTTATCTTTCAAAATGGACTTAATTTTTGGATTCATAATATTGAAATTATCTTAGGGTGAAATTTTGGTACTTTTCGGATAACTTTCATATTTTGATGAATAGTGAAAATTACTAAATTTTAATTAAAAACAACTTTTTTAATAGAAATAATTAATAGTGATAAATTATTAATTTGAGTGGTTTTAAAGTATATTTAGAATATATTTTTACCATTTAATACAATTTTGGTCATTGGATGTAATTTCACATTTAAACCAAACATAAACAAGTGTCAATCTTTTGATAGTTATTATCTCTTAAAAACACGCTACTTATTTTGACGACGAGAATTAATTTTTAAATTAATTAATGCAACTGATTTGTTTTGAATTTGGTAAAATAGACATCATTTTTGAATTAATAATATCAAATATATCTTAGGCCTAATTTTTGGTATTTTTCTAGAAACTTTCGTTTTTTGATGAATAGTGAAACCACTAAGTGGTAGTTAAAAAACTAAATTTTTCATAAAACTTAATTTTACCACTTTTGTCAGTGGAATTTAGCAAATCCGAGTGACATGGTTAATATCAAGGAGTAAAATTTGGTTCAATGAGATGAAAATAATTTTTGGTGAAGAGTAACTTTCTACTTTTATTTACCACGGTTAAAAGTAAATAGGGTAATTAAGGGTAAAATTGATATTAATATTACCATAACACATGTCCTAATTCTATTGGACACGTGTATCTCGACCAAAAACAACCTTATGAGTAAAATATTATCATTTAGGTCCACTTGTATTAGATTAGGACATTTATTATTATTTAATTCAAAGAAGAGTTAAAAGAGTTAAAATCAATGTATATTTACTAAAACATTTTTAATATAAGGTTATACATAAGATATATTCTATTGTAAATATTAATTAGAAATATAAAAAGATTTCCTACATAATGGTATTTTATTTATAATTTTTGGACATAAAATAATTTAATTTATTTATGACACAATGGTGATGTAGTAATTAAGTAATTAATGAAATATTAAAATAATTGATATTATAAATGTCAACAAAAATTTAATTTGAAAATTTTTATTAATTCCACTAATTTTATAGGTTAATATGACATATTAGTATTTATTATATAAATTGTTTTCTAAGTAATAATGCTTTTATGAATTTATCAAAAACACAATACCCAATAGTGTCAAAATTGACATAAAATAGTTTTTAGAACAAATATTATATTATTAATTTATATTCAATCCCTAAAAATATAAGTTTCTACCAAGAGAATTATATCATGATAGTTGTATCATTAATGGACCACTTGTGGGTCTATTGGATGTATATAGTATGTTTATTAACCATATAATATAAAAATACAAAGAGACATTGTAAAAGTGAAATTAATTAACTAAGAGTTAATACTTAAAGATAAGGTTAATATAATGACCCAAACCTGTCTAAATTCTATTGGTTGAGTGGTTTTTGACCCATCCCCACCTTAACCTTTAAATAATACACTTTGGAGCCATTATAAACCGAATATGAATTTATTATAAAATAATATTTTTAGCTTTTCCAAAGGTGCCCCTCACCTCTCTTATAAAAGGGCACTCCCCTTCTCACTAATTCACACATTAAAAGCCTTTTGTTTAGGCCAAAACCTGCCCAAATAATATCTAAACTTCTCTCACTACAACCTAGAGGCCTTAGTGTGATGAGAAATCCAGCCTAAGGATCCCTTTTGATCAAATCAAAAGGAAGAACCCGAAAAAGAGGTAATGTTTTCACCACCCTCTTTCAAGTTCCTTTCTTCTTCAACTTCTTCTTTCTTTTTTATTTATATTATAAAATAATAACTCCAATATCTTCTATATACTGTGATGTTATTATAAATATGGTACAACAATATTAATTATTATATCCATCCTTTGATTGGCATGTCACCATACGTGCGTACGTACGGCTTACTGTCTCCACATCGTGGTGTAGTTGTCATTCAATAAATTATTATTTGGATGGGTATAATAATGATGTTTAATTAATGTAAATAATAAATAAAACATGATAATTATTCTGTATATATGATATACCATCCAATTATATATTATTTTAATATCAAAAGAATGATATTGTCGCTCGTGCGTACGTACGGACTACCGTCTCCACGAACGCGATAAGATTCATTCTCCATCGTATCCATTCAAGTATAATTCTCATTTGATGATTAAAAATAATTTTTAAGTACTTTATATAATTCTGGATATGAATAAGATACAACCTATCTATAACAAACACAGCTTACGTAACAAATAATATAAAGGAAAACGAGTAATTTAACACCTGAAATGACGATAATACTAAGATATTATTAACAAATAAATGTTAAAAGATCATATATTATATCATATTAATGTAAATGATTCTTTTATAATTCAATAACAATTATTTAACCATTATACAGTAGGTTAACCTACCGTCTACCAAGGAAAAAATACAAAGTAAGGGGTTTCTTATCTCACTCTTAATTTCGTGAGAATTCCATTGTTCACCACTTCTTTATTGCATGTGGTGTATGTGTATTTCCCATGATTGTATTAATTGTGTAATATAATTTAATTTATGGATATTCACATTATCATTGTATGTTCCTTCTTTCATGGTTTTATGTTTCATAAGTTACCAAATTGATAATGGAATTTGATATTTCAATTTCCACTCATTCGGCTTTACGCATACTTCATTGATTATTTTACTCCAAGATTATGTGTGGAATCACTATTCATTTGCTTATGTCATAATTTCCACTCCCCTTTCTATGGATATACTTTTGATACACATAATCACTCCATTGATAAATTCTCAAGTGATCGGTATGAACTTGATAAGAGTAATTTTTAATCAATCTCGATTTGTTGAGTTAAAACATCCAATTCATTGGTGTTGTTTTTACAAGAATATGTGTGAATGTCCTTTGATTGTTTTACAATGAATATCCAATCATATTTAGTGTATTTATGTTTTTCGGACATAATTATGTCGTTGATTTATCCTTAACCTAAGGATATGGCCTTTATGAGAGATTTCATCTCAATTTACATTCCATTGAGACTTATTTGTTGTTATACACCAAATCACTTTAATTTCGTGTATATAATGTACTTTGACATAGTTTATCATGAATCCGTTTATTCTCATGATATTACAAAGTTTTGATTACCTAAATTATTTGTATTCAAGTGTCGCTCTTTTGGTTAGAAACTCTAACTAAAATACCATTTTTAAATGTTTTAAAGACTTATTCTTTGAAATCTTGCTCATTAATGTCCATCATTTAAAAATGGTTTTAAGGATTTATTTATATGGACATTAATGTTTTAAAATCAAAATTCCTTTTAAAAGTTTCAAAGTGGTATGGGACACTTTGATTCAAAAATATGTTTTTAAATGACTTCTTGACAAATAGTGCGACTTTTAAATGATTTCAAGAAAAGGTGGGATATTTCTCTCTAATAGTTTTGATGATTATTTTCATCTATCCTTAATCATTCTCTATTGAGGTTAATCTGATACAATACAATCTCCCATATTGTATTGAATGAGTTATGTTTGACTATGGATGTGCTATTTTGATACCATTCATGGTTTGTGGATAAGTATTGACATTTCGTATGCTAGTTTTAATATGAATGTTTATGTTATGTTTCAAACTTTTCATATAAGGAATGCATTGGACTTAGTAAGTGATGGGTGGAGCCCACTATAGCTCCTCGATGCATCGGTAGGTCTCATAAGACAAACTAGTGTCTTGGCATGAGGCCTTGACAAAATCTTATTTGTAGTCTTGGCACGAGGCCTTGGCTACGTGGTTATGATAGTCTGGCAGTATGCATTCCATCATTATGAAAGTGGTCATTAATATTTTCATGTGATTATTCGACTAGTAGAATATCCATGTGAATAACTAAATGGAATTATTTCATTTTATCCTTTCCATATTATGCTGAAGTTCAAGTTTAAAAGGCTTTTGTTTTAGTTATACATTGCCTTAAATTTTTAGGTTTATTTATGAAAGTTTCCACTATATTGTTATCCTTACTGAGCATCTGAGCTCACCCCTTTCAATGTTTTATTTCTCCCAGGATGTGAAGAATTATTTTATGAATGACCTGCAGGGATAGTATGAGGGGATATGAATACAATATGTTGTTGTAGTTTTTCACTTATTGATGTAATGTAAACTTTATGAATATATCTAGTGTTTCCAAGGCTACTAAACTAATCGGTATTTCGAGACTTGATCTTTCTTGTGATCATACCAATGTTATGTAATAATGCACCCACTCTGGGTATCTAGGTTCGGGGCGTTACAGATTTAATTAAATTCTCTCAATTCTATTTAATTAAATAAACCAACTCTTTTCATAAAATAATTAAATTCATCTTAACTTTGAATTTAATTAGATAAAACCCCAAATCCACATTTAAAACATCATTTAATTAAATTATTTTCCATATGAATTTAGTTAAATAATGTTTCCAACTCATTATTATTTAATTAAATTCTCTCAATATAATTTAATTAAAAAACCACCAGCACCTCATTAATCATTATTTAATTAAATTATTTCCAACTGAATTTAATTAAATAATTTCTCTAATTCATGTTATTTTATTAAATTCTCTGAACACAATTTAATTAAATTGAAAACTTTAACTCATTGACATTATTTAGTTAAATTCACACAACCTCAATTTAATTAAAAAATAATCCCATGTTTCACAATGAAAAATTCAATTCTTCTTAACCTAAAGTTTAATTAAAATAAGCCACAACTCCTCATCGACATGTCATTTAGTATTACCATTTAATCTTACCTTTCATTGATAACCCCCAACTCTTCATTTACATGTGTTTTAATTAAATTCATATCATATCAACTTGATTAAATAATGGCTCCACCTCATAATCATTTAAAATAATTTTAATTCATTTCATATCCATTTACTTAAATAACTTCTCCATCTCAATGTCATTTAATTAAATTCTCTCAAAATTAAATTTATTAAAAGAAACCCCCAATATCTCATTTAATTAAATTCATTTCAACTATGCATTTAATTAAATTAATTGAACCGGAACATCAAAACTGGGTAGACCATATGGTTTGATTTGAATGGTCTGATTGACTATGCACAGACCCTATGTCTACTTTTGGACACCTTCTTTATTAAGAATGGATAAACCTCATGGTCTTGACTATTCATGCACAACCTGTGAAAATTTCATTGCCTAGTTCGATTCTCCCAAAATTGATCCTTCCAACTGTGAAACTCCTGAAGCATTTACTCAATCCTGTTATCAAAATTTTATAGTAACCCAACTCATTAAGAATATTTTCTAAGATTGGTTTTAAAGTCAAACCATGAAGTAAATGAAAAATTTCAAAAACATTCGTAATCTAGCTCAGTCCAAACAAATAAAACTTTACAGTTAACAAATTTATCATTTTATATTTTCTTACCTATATAAAATCTACCTTACTATCTAAAGATATATTAAGTTACTTACCTTTCCCCAAAAAATATTATCCCTTCATACAATCGTATAGCCTAATATGTATATGACCAGATTTTATTTTCATCATAGCATACCTCTATCAAAATAATTATATTCTCAATTATATTATAGAACTGTGAGATTATATATTCCTCCGAAAATTAACTATCTATTTAGATATTAAATGTAAAAAATAACTAATTCATAAAGCCACAAACTAATAATTATATATTATAACAAAAAAATTGATAAAATTTATAAAAATATCATGGATCACATATAATTAAATAAATAATCAATTCCAAGGCTATCAAAACTATATAACATACCTTTCTCAAAATCAATTAACCATTTGTTACCTCAAAATCAAGAGTATTTTATAATTAAGACTTATCTATTCATTAATCATGTGTTCTCCAATATTTATGTAAAGCAATATAACCTTGTAAAAATAACTTTTCAATGTTATTAATATTATTTAATATGTGTTTAAAAACCATTAAAGAAAAAATATTATATAAAAACCCAAATATATTTCACATAAACCTCTTAACTTTTTGAATATAATATAATATAATTGAGAAAAATCACTCCTTAATGAAAACAGATAAGATTCTAAAGATTTAATTTGTATTAAGTTATCATCTCCACTACCCTAGTAAATATTATCAATCTCACATTTTATATCATGAAAAGAAAATACTAATATTCTAAAATAGTAAAATATGCTCCCTTTTTAGTTATCTGGTATAGTAGTATCTAGATATAGACTAATCCCAACATCATTCTTGTGATCATGATAAAAAAAATTAATAAATCCAAAATGGTATATTAATACAAAAAATATGAATATAAAAAAATAAATCTTGAGATATATTCTCTAACGTGACATTAATTTCATCATTTGATAATTAGAGTTCAATCTATTTTTCTTTATATAATATTATCTTGTACTTATTACCCTAATCCATGAATCAATTATCCTAGAATTATCATAAACGTTCTTAAAATTTCATAAAACCAGATATAATTTAACTCCATTCTCTCGAATTTTTAATTACTCTTTAAATATTAAATATAATAATTAATATGTACTGTTACTAATGAATCACTATGTTTTCATCTATGTTATGAATAGTCATTCCCTATTATGTTTTCTAACCTAAGTATTTTTAAATCCTAAATAATTGTTTTTAAATATAATGTAATTTACTAAAGTATATCAAACTGAGATTGTTGATCTAGGTATATAGTTACACCTCTTTATCATGAAATAGGTCATGATTGAGTTAATACCCAACATACAATTTTTAGGTTTATTAACCCTAGTTACATATATGCTAGAGCCTGTATCAATGTGTAATATCTTGAAATGGATGTTATTTTTTGAAAAACAATATAATCTCTACATTACAAAAATTCTAAGACACTATTCTATACATAGATATAACCATTATACATATCTATAGGTTTTAACTAATTTAATATAATACTAATCCTTAAGAGTAACAAAAATATTTCTAGGAAAACCAAATCATACTCTAATATAAATTATAACAACCCAGGATAAAAATTAATTTATTATATAATTTCCATAATTTAACATTACATCTCACAAAATAATGAAAAATTTAATGCTAAAAATGTTTAGTGTCTTTTAGGATAGGAAAGTTATTTTACTCAACTTGTGAAAATTTCTCCATAATCAAACCACAATATAACCCTTCTATACCATTCCAAATATACAGTCATAACTATAAACTATGGGATGTAAAAACGAATGGTGTTAGATTATATTTTAATTAAGGGTATGCATAAGTGAAAACAATAAAAGATAATAAGTTATCATAATATTGGAATATGTATAAAAAATGATATATAATAAAATATTAACCAAATAAGTATAGAACAAAAATCATGATTCATGATATAAATGTTGGCTAAACATAATAGGTGAATCAAAAGAGTTTAGAAGAATTATTCAATACACATGATCCATGAGAGCTTAAAATATAAATAGGAATATACATAATTGTTTAGAATATATATATAAATAAAGAAATATATCATATTAACGAAATCATAACTACACTTATGTACATCCATAGTCCTATGAGAATAGATTAACTATAATTATATTCATTCACATACCAGCGAGCATAACTTAAACATGGTAATACCTATTAAAACCCATGTGATCAAAGATAAACTAAAATCATTCCCTTGTAAAACTTCATATAAACCAATATTATACCCACACACATCCTTTTGATGATATCTAAACAAAAATTATAACCATGATCATCCTTTTGAGTATAGAAATATTGAAATTATACCTTTGTACAATAGTGTGAGCATAGGAAACCCACAATTGTACCGAAGAAGATCCTTTTCAGAACATATAAATCATGATTATTCTAATTAAGAAACATTTGGTCATGGATAAACCATAATTATAATAATTCACAACCATATTATCACAACCAAACTACAATTATACTCAATAATAACATTTTTATCATAACTAAATCAAAATTATACCAATGCATAAAATCATTTTCACGTGAGATATAAAACATTAATTGATGCATTGGAGGGAAATATAAGACCCCAACCATCAATAATCTATACATATTCATGTCGCTTTAAATAAATCATCCATTATATTATAAATAACCCATTTAATGTAAAATAGGTTTAACAACATTTCTATATCATATCATCAAAATTTACCTCATGAATGTAAATTTTATTTAAAAAATTCAATCACCTAGAAATATTACTTCATAAGAAAATTTATAAGGTGTTTAATATAACATAACTTCCGTGGATATATTTACATTAAATACATGGGGAATATAGAGGTGAAATGATAAAATAGTTTTTAGAAAATGTTTTTAACACTGTCAAAAAATGATAAGTTTTGAGTTATTTTGAATATCAAGATTCATAAAGAAATATAAAAATCATTATTTGGAAATAAATATCAATAATAAAGACATTAAATAAAAATAATGGTATAAAAAAGGGTAAGTGAATTTTTTTTCAAAAAATTAACTTTTAAGAAGAATATTTAATAATGGAACCTTAAAAGACATAATTTTTTCAAAAAATGTGAATGGAAAATAGTGGAAAAAATACTCTTGAATAAGAAAGAAAATATGATAGATACATTATAAAATTCATAATTATGATTCGAATTACAAATGATAACATTTTATAAAAATATAAATATGTAAAATGAGGGGAATACATCATTAAATAGGATGATAATTATTCTCAATGATGATATAATTTTTCAGGATGAAAGTTATCAAGAAAATAAAAAATTCAGTTAGAAATAAATTATCCCTAGTAATGAAGATAATGTACTATGAAATAAAATATTAGGGTGCATGACACCAATATTATTATAAGAATTTCAAGAATAGTCTTTACAACTTAATTGTGAGATTTTTGTATACATAAACCCTTAAAACCTTCATATCTTTTATATTGAAATCCATTTAAATAGAGAACAAGATATTTCTATTAAAATCCCATGAATAAGATGATTATGGTAAAAGAAATTAAGTTTATAGTGATCACACCCTATTAAAGATATCATAGTTAATAATAATAAATATTTCTCAAGAAATTAAATATGAGAGAATATCACCTTACCTCAATCTCTGTTTATTCAAAATACGATCTAAACTCATGTATAACAATATTAACCTTCCCAATTACCCATTTTAGAATATATGTCATATCTATAACATTTTATAAATATAATTCATAGTTTTTATCTTTATTTTTATTATTTATCTATTATTTAATTTCCATATAAGGTATGAGTATTCTTGAATGATTTAATCTAGCTTCATATTAGTAGTGTTGTTCTTCATTCTTCTCCTAAAGCTCATCATTCATTGATTATAAATGGTACAATAATTTATGTTTTATAACTATATATAATGTTATAATTCCATTATATTGGATCATTGGTTATTATACTTAATGATTAATTTGGATATGTGAATGTTTCAATGAAATGTAGTGAATATAGGGTGTTTTTTAAATAATGAGTTTAATATTTATATTACTGCAACACCCCAAGACCTTATAATATATTCCTTTTATAATAAGTTTATTTTTTTAGTGAGAATTATTTATATAAAACACCAATTTAATCTTATGATACACATAACTTTGTGTTTACCTGTCATTACACGCAACATTACACTTAGCTTTCTCTAAATGGAACATAGAGGTTAGCTTGTGGTACATGCAAGTCCAAGTTTAACCAAACTACAATACACTATTAATATTATTATTTAATATGGTAGTTATAAATTATATATTACAATTAAATTTATTGAAAGGATAAAAAATTGGAAATATTATCTTTATATGGTTATTAATTCTTTAGTTTTATAAAGTAATATAGAACCCAATTGAATGTAAAGGATGTGTTTTTAGAAAAAAACAATTTTATACCCACCAAGGTGTTTTATGTAAATTAATTAACTTAATCACTATTAGTGAATAATATTATTGAAATTCATATTTTATATATTAATTAAAATTTTTACATACTTCTAATATTTTTGATATACATAATATAAGAATAAATATAAATTTATACATAAAAGATATAATATTCTAATGGCAGTTTTGCTGCCTTTTAATGGAACAACTATTTTAAAACCAAATTTTTGAAATTTGAAAAATTTAAATGAAAAAAATAAACTTCATTTTAGAAATAGGAATTCCAAAATTATTTTATGGTGATTTTTTGGTTATTTTTCATAAATATTTAGTTTTTTAATGAAAAGTGAAAAATACTGAATTTTAATTGAAAATTTCTTTTTCGTTTATTTTATTTATAAAGTTAATTTATATTATTTTTTGATTTTAATGTTTATTTATATAAAATTGAAATATAATAATAAAATTTGGTTTATTTGAATCAATTTTACATTGATATTGGATATAAAAATATCTCAAACTTTGGAACATTATTACATTAAAAACATATTGTATCGTCCCGTCTGTGGGATTAATTTTAAATTAACCTCTGCCACTTATATTATTGGGAAAATTAAAAATAAAATAAATATTTATTATAATAATAATTTATAATTTCTATTGTGGTAAACATATTTATGATCAAAAATATTATTGAATTAAATTAAAATTAATTACAACAATTTAGAGAAACAACTATTTAACAAGGGACTAAACCTTAATTTTAATTTCCAAAATGACCTAGAAACATGTCAAAATATAATTTAATGGACCTATATAGACAATAACCACAAATATATATAATAATTATCATTATTGTATTAACATGATGTATGGTAGAGATACAAATATTGTTTATCTTTTTAAATTTACAAGAAAGCCTCTAATCCTACACTATAAAAATGTACTCACGAATACCTATTATTTTCAACCCTCAATAACATTGTATTATAAAAAAAATATCGTAATATTATACCAAAACCCTCCCTTAATCCTATAAGACTCACTTTTTTCATAAAGAAAACCAAAGAAGGCTTTTGGTATAAAACAAAAAGAGTTACCCGAATAAGAGGTAACGTTCTTCAATGATCACTTTTGCTTCATTTCATTGTCCACCCCATAAATTATTTATATAATTTTTATCATATTATAAAATCATTATAAAAATATTTCTGATATATTTTTATTATATTAATTATGCCCATACATTCTCACACTTTCATCAAATTTGATACACAATCATCATTTGTGTGTACGCCACACTACTGCCTCGCGAACCGATATCGTTTGTTCATCCATCACCAATTTTATTTGTTGAAAATAATGAGGTATTTATAGTATAATATATATATATATATATATATATATATATATTATGATTTATTTATGTTTTTAAAATTTTTATATAACACATACCTTCACGATTTCCATTTTTTGGGAATACGATAACATCTTTTATGGACATGTGGACTACCACCTCCTCAAATCGATGTGATTAGTTAATGATACAAATGTAATTTATTAAGTATGGTTTTAATAAAAATATTTGATATATAAAACATAAATATAGTACTTTAATTATTATATACATATATATCATTTAATTTTTATTCTTTAAATATGACAAAAAAATGGAAACAATATTAATGTGTACGTATGAACTACCATTCCATGAATGGTGCATTTAATTTCCTATGTCCAAATTTTATGGATTATTATATATACATATAATTTGAATAAATATGATATTTATTTCATGTTTTACATCCTATATATGATTAAATAATGTTCTATATAAGGAGAAATAATATATCAATTCAAAACATTATGAAAAAACATGACAATTAACACTTGAAAGTGTAAAATTAATGAAATATTGTTAAATAAAATTTAAATAAGATATTATAAAAAGATAACATATGATATTATAAATATTATTATTATTCTATTATAAGTTATTTACATGTTTCAATCCTCTATAATGGAGTTTAAATGATGTTCAAACAAAATTAAACATAAAGGGATTTCATCTCAATTTACATTCCATTGAGACTTATTCGTTATTTTTCACACATTCACTTTAATGTGGGGTATATACTTCCAATATTTCATTTAAAATATTGATTCAATCCTAATTCGTTTTCTTTTATTTTTTACTCTTAACTATTTCATTCAAGGGGGTTTTACTTTAAAATTACTAAGTAGTAAAAGTTATCATTGCAATGTCACTTTCTTCTATGATTTTTAACTTTCTCTTGAAATAATAATTTTTATATACACTTTTTTATTATATATTACATTTATATTAAATATAAATTTTCTCATGAAATTAATTTAATTATTTCCTAAATTTTATACCAATTTTACATTTTTTTCACTTTATCAATTATTTTATAAATTAGGTAAATAATGATAAGTATGTATCTTTTACTCAATATAGATATTTGATGATTAGTTATGTTGTTAATTAATTGAATCCATAATTACACTCATGTTGAATGATTTTTACATGCACTAGAAGGGTTGGGGACTTGTTAATGCAGTCCCCTCGATGCATTAGTAGTGTCATGTGATAAATTAGTTGGAAAATTCAAATGAGTTTTTACCCAGTATTTTTTAAACTATATTAATGATAAATCTTGATGGTAAAGGTATCATGTTCCTAGAAAAAATGACTTTAATTAATTTTTATTTTACTTTATTGATAATATAGATTTATTTACTATTATCCCTGATATTTTTTCCTTAACATTATCTATGGACGCATTTACATTATCAATCTCTTGCTTAAATTTGATGTGTGTTCAGTTATATACCTTTAAAAAGGGACTATTAATTATTAATTCATGATATATTTTTCTATAGATAACCCTTACGGATCATTTAATATAACCCTAAGTTTGTTTCCTTTATCCATGTTATGAAGAAGTCATATTTTAATAAGTCTTGAAGGATGTTGTTCATTTCATTCTATTATGTATCATATTTTATTTTATATTTCACAATGTAATAGTTTTATCATGAATGTAATATGGTTTCCCAAAATAGTAAATTGATCTATCTTTTAGGATTGGGTTCCTAGTAATCATTCAAATTTCATATAGTAATGTACCAGCTCCGGGCTTCTACGGTCTGGGCGTTATAGTTGGTATCATTGGATGTTTAGTATAAACCTCTGAAACTTGATTTAGGAAATAATATATTAGGGAACATAACCCTAAGGTAATTTTTTCAGATAAATATTGAATAAAATTATAGAATTTTGGTAATATAGATTTTATGTGGGTCTTCCTAGAAATAAATCTGTATCTGGATACTACAAGTGGATTTGGTTCTGGAATAAATGTACCTAGGGTTAAAAACTCTAAAAAGTTGTGTCGGGCTTAACTTGAGTGTAACCTGGTTTACGATAACAAGCCTTACTATGTATCTTTTTTGAATATTCATGGGGATACACTTTGGTTAATTCACATTTTATATATGAATCATTGTGAAGGATATAAAAGTAAAGATACCCCCAATGAAACCAAGTTTGTTATTATGAGATTAGTTATGGATTTTTTTAAAATTATTTTATTATTTCACTGGGATTGGTATGTTTAATTATATTACATAATGTAATGATCTAATCTAGTATATTCCATTTTTTAAAAATGGATCCTAGAAGGAATAATCGTATCAATACTCATGTAAAATTTAGAGGAAACCCTATTGAGAAATATGATATAGCTGGTATTGGAACTGAGAATCTTATGGATATATTTGCAATGACTAATTAGGTTATGACAGATAACCTTTCTCAGATGGAGTAACCTATTACACAATAAAATTCTACAATGTTGGATCATTGTATGCGACCGAGGTCCCCATTATTTAGTGGGACTTCTGACCCAATGATATCTAACCACTTGTTTAAGACATTGGAGACGATGTTTATGGAATTGGGATGTGTTGAGAAGGAAAATATTACACTTACAATGAATTTTCATAATGTTGATGTTAATAAATGGTTTGTATTGATCCGGAATACTTGGGAGGAAAAGGAAATAGAACTCATGGATTAGAAATCTTTTTGGAAAACATTTTTTCAAAAAAAATTATTTCGTGAGAAATGAACTTCAATGAAGATAATGTTACATGGTTTAAATATAAAGATGTAATAATGTTTTTTATATTATGAAAATACATTTACAAGGATATTAATGTATTCTGCAGATTTCATATGAAAAATTATGATTATGATTGATCACTTATTTGAAGGGATTAATCCATATCTCTGAAGGGAGCTCGTGTCTCAAACCATTTAATCATATTATGAAATAATTTTATGTGCTATAAATATAGAGAAATAATTCCCCAAGTATAATGGATTAAAATGGAATCAAGAGAAGAAGATGACAGAAGAGAAAATAATAAATAAATGGAATAATGGGAGAATTATTTCCAAACATGTGATGACTATGGGGAAATTCACACTGGGAAATTCTTGAAGTTGTTGGGTGTTTCTTATAAGTGTGGTGAAAATGGTCATCATGTTATGGAATTAAAGGGGAAGAAGGAAAATGTTGTTATTCTGTGTTAAAACTATGAGGATATGGGGAATGATTCAAAAAAAAATCCCCAATATTCAATTAAATATACCTCAGAAGAAGCTAAGGGATCAAGGTTAAGCATAAGTTATTTACACACCGTTAGTGGAATGATTAATGTCCTAATTTACTTTAATTTATGAAATTTGTTTTAAAATTATTTTATTAATGATTTTTACATCATATTATTTGTGAAATATATAAGTATTTTACTATATTAATTTTTCATTAAAAATTTGATATCATATGTTGAATGGTACCAAGAAAAGTGATTTGCTAGGAAGTTAAATTTTTGGAAAAAACATGGTTGAGGAAAAAATCAGTCTTCATATGTTCCTGATGTTATGATAATGATTTTGGATAAAGAAATTATTTATATGGATAATTTCAATTGGATACTACTATCTACCATATAATTTATTATATTGTGTTAGATCATAATATTTTATAAAGCTTAATCACTTATGAAATTGTTTAAGTTGAACATTGGATGTGGTTTTGAAGATCGATATATTAATTAAAACTACGATATATAATGTTCTAAGAGATAAAGTATAAATTAAACGGGCTAAAACTAAAGGGTAATATTGTACTTATTAAGTAAAAAAAATATTAATTAATTATATTACATTAAATTTTTATATAGTTAAATAATTCTTCATTTCTAAGAAAATGGTTTGGAAATAAAAAAGTTTTCTTATTATTGAAATTTATTATTATATAAATAATCTTTTTCACAACCATATTTCAGGTATTTGTGGTCAAGAACATTCTCCTTAACACGTTCTCTAGTACTCTCTATCAGAACATGATTTTTATATTTCTCCTACATATTCATGTTTTCACTAATATTCTCCTATTCAAAAGCCCAGTTTTGTGGTGACATTCACATTTAATTTTCCCTCTTATTAATACTATGTGTTGTTAACCGTATTTATAATGGGGTGTTTTGAATAATTTTATTCTCAAATATCAATCACTCGATTACTAAGATGAAGTTTGAATTGCGAGGAAATAATTTATTTAATGAAGATAGAATGCAACACCCCAACACATTATAATATTTTTCTTTTGGAATAAGTATAATTTTTTTCCAGCACAGTTTATATCCAACCCAAAGTTACATTTATTCAACATATATAATTAATTTTAGCAATAATTACAAAAAACATTATGCTTATCTTTCTCTACATGGAATAAAGAGGTAATCTTGGAGTACACACAAGACTGAGTTTTACAAATCTAAAATATACAATTAATATTAATATTTGATATGATAGTTATAAACTAGTCCTTTTAATGAAATTCATTAAGATAATTAACTAAATTTATAAAAACATTAATTTTATATGTTTATATAATTTTATAGTGATAGGAATGAATATTTATCCTAATGGAATATAAAGGATGTGTTTTTATAAAAAAATTATTTTATGCCCACCATGGGGTTTTATCTTAATAAATTAAATTAATAAATTTTATTGAATGATATTAATGAAATTAATATGTAATATATTCAATAAAATGTTTTGAATTCATTTAATAGGTTTTATAAGATTAAAATAATAATAAATCTAATTATATGAATAAAAAGGCTATATTATTATAACTACAGTTTGGCCATTTTTTAATGGCGTAGCTATATTAAAACTAAATTTTATAAACATGATAAATTTTATATGAAAAAATAAACTTAATATTTGAAATAGTAACATAATAATTATCTTTGGGTGAATTTTTTGGTATTTTTTAGAAATATTTCTTTTTTTGATGAATAATGAAAAATACTGAATTTTAATTAAAAACTGCCTCTTCTTCTATTTTATTTGTAAGGTTAAATTATATTTTTTATTTTTTAAAAAGATTATTTAGATAAATTATAAATATATTAATCCTATTTATTTCATTGGAATAAATTTCTCATTTATATTGGATATAAAAACATTTCAGAACATTTTTAATTTATAATCCCGCCTCAACGTCCTGTTTCCGGGATTAATTTTAAATTAATTTCTATCACTTATATGATTGGAATTTTGAAAAAATTAATCCCATATTTGAAATTATAATAATTTAAAATTTATATTAAGGTAACATTTTTTTCTAAAAATATCAGTGTAGGAAATTCAAATTAATTACATCGATTAAGAGAAAAACTAGCATAATAGGGGGCTAAACCTTAAACGTATTGCCTATAATGACCTTGAAACATGTAAAAAACTTCAAGGATTGCCATATAACAACCATATAATCCATTATATAATATTTTTTCATTATTTTACTCACACTACGTAAGGGAGACATCCCAGTAGTGTTTACCATTTTATATTTACAAGAATGCCTCTCCTCATCCACTATAGAACAGAACTCAACCCTCCCACTTATTGACACCCATAAATCACTTTGGATAACCTAAATCCTTCCCAAATAGTATCCAAAAATACATCCCATAATCCTAGATGTCTCACATTATGAATAAATTATACCAAGGAAGGCTTCTTATATAAAACAAAAGGAGTTACCTGAATAAGACGAGACATTCTTCAACGACTACTTTTTTTCATTTCTTTCTCCCCCCATTAAATTATTTATATATATTTAATATATAATATAATTATTATCTAAAATATAATTCTATGTTATTATGATGATATTTATAACTATATCAATACACACTTCAATTAAATTAGATACATAATCATCATTTGTGTGTACGGTAGAGTACAACCTCGCGATCTGATGTTGTTCATTCTTCCATTTCCACTTTTCAAGGTTGGAAATAATAATATATTTTTAGTTTATATATGATATATATAATATTTACGATGAATTTATTATTTATAGAATTTTTAAATATAACATACTTTCATTCTTTCCATTTTGTGTCAATATGATAACATCATTTGTGGATGTGTGGACCACTGCCACCTCAGAGCGATGTGATTCGTTCACACAATACATTGAACATATTAAGGATGGTTTTAATAATAAAATGTGGCATATATAACTTAAATATGACATTATAATTATAATATACATATAAACCATTTACTTTTCATTTTTTACTATGACAATAAAATGGAAATAACGTACTTGTGTATGTAAGACATATTGTCTACATGGATGATGTATTTCATTTCTTATCTCCAAATTTTATGGATTATTATAGATACATATATAATAAATATATATATGATATTTAAATATTTTTTTACATCCTATATATGATTACATTATGATTTACAGATGTATAACAAAGATAAAATTTCAAAACATTCTAAAAAAACCAAACAATTAGCACCCAAAACGATGAAAATAAGGAATGATTATTAATAAAACAGGTAATAATATATTTTAATAAGAAAATATAAGATATTTTAAATATTTTTAGGTTTTGGTATAATTATGTAACATGTTTTAAACAACTTTACAGGTGGTTAAAGTATGTTCACCACAAATAAAATGTAACATAAGAGATTTCATCTCAATATACATTCCATTGAGACTTATTTATTATTAAGTACCAATTCACATTAATGTGGTCTATATACTACCATGTGTTCGGTTTATATCATTATTCACTCTTACCTCATGGAATTTTATGATTCACTTTGAAATATATCTCCCATGATGATTTTAATTGAAAATTACAATGTGGTAAAAGTTATCCTTGCAATATCACATTCCTTTATGATTGTTAACTTTATCTTGAAACTATCACTTCCTTATGATAATTTTTATTGTAAATTAAATTTATATTAAATATCCATATTATAATTCACTAGATATTATTATTTCCAAAACCATATACAAATTTTATATACGGTGTTCACTTTGATAGTTATTTGATTAATTAGAGAAATATTGAAAAATCTATATCTTTAAATCAATATAGATATTTGATGATAAGTAATGTTTTTTATTAAATAAATAAATCATTCAATATATAAGAATTATTTTAACATGAACAATACAGTTAGGGGATTAGTTAATGTAATCCCCTCGATGCATTGGTAGTCTCCTAAGATGAATTAGGTGGCCAAATATGATGGGTTTTTACCCAGTATGTTTTAATCCATCTTGAGGACTGATCATGAGGGTAAAGGAATCATGTTCATAGGAAACATGATTTCAAATAATTAATAATTTACTTTATTGATAATTTAGTAATTATTATTATCGATGATATTTTTTCTTTTATATTATATATGGGTGCATTTTCTTTCTCGGTTTATTGAGTAAATGGAAAGTGTGTTCTGTAATGACCCACAAATTCTCATTGGATTGAGATTATGAGTCATTACTAGGCCTTCAGCGACATCCCCAAGACACCAAATTCTGGAAATAAATGCCGAAGGGATTCAAATACAAGTGGGTGATGATTTACCCTTTTTGAAATAACCCACAAACCAACCAAGCATTACCAAACATTCACTATATGATGCATGAATAAATGAAATACAACTTAAAAAACTTCATTTATGTCCAAATAAATCAAAGTAAACAATAGCCGAAGACTAAACCAAGTAACAAGTTCACATCTGATAGACAACTCAAGACTCTCAAGAGACACCAAGACTTCGTTCTCCACAAGCTCTGAGCTCCACAACATCTCCCAAGAATCACCATGAGCCACTAGTAATAAGATGTTTTACCTTTACCTGTGTCCCGTAATATGACATCTGAAAAAGCACCTAAGTTCCAAAGTAGGGGTGAGTATAAAAATCAGTAGGTTTTCCCCAATGACTTCTCTAATCACGCCACTAGGAAAGAAGAGTTAACAACAATTATATAAAAACAGTTTATATAAAACATTTCCTCAAAAGTAGTTTATAACAAAATATTAACAAGTTTCCAAAACCTTTCATAACCAAAAGAAATCCAAGAGAAATTGAAACAAATTTTTTAGCTAGTTATCTTTCTATAAAAATAATGAAACAAACTTTAGAACCATTTCACAAATATTCCTTTTTGGCATACCCAACCATTTCTCAACCCATGCAACCAACCATGCATGCTTCGATATGAAAGTTCCATACTAATGAGTGGTCTCTCATAGATCTACCAAGTCGTCACAAGGTAATTGTTTCCCATGTTCCATTTCACCTTTGGCACCGAGCACAAGGTTATATTTCAACCAAGCCTCGTACAAGTAGTTACCATGTAGCGTTAAACATTTGGCACTGAGCACAAGGTCATATTTCAACCAAGCCTCATACATGTAGTATAAGCACACCACATATTCCCAATTATTATGCCAAAACACCCTTTTAATCAAAACACATTTTTATTGAGAACCATTTCCATCGAAACCATTTCAATGCTAAACCATTTCAATTCCAAACCATTTCAATAAAACTCCATTTTTATTTACAACAAAATCCATCAAATTCAATTCAATCTCAAACTATTTCAATAAAACACCTATTTTATTGATAACCCATTTTTCATCAAACCATTTACAATTTCAGAAAATCCATAATATAAAATCAACATTTTAAATTCAAGAATCCAAATTACATTGCACAACAATTCACCAAGATTTCAAAATTTCATCAAAACCATAAATCATCACTAAATAAGATTTATTCCATTATTTTCACAATAAAATCCATTCAAATAAACCAATTTTAATCTAAGAAAATCAATTATAGAAAGAGGGATTGAGAGAGAAGCCTCATACCTCAAAGGTTTTGACGGAATCCACAACGGTCGAAGAACGCTCACGAAAACCGGGTTAATTCTCCAAGAACCCTCCTTAGATCTATTCTCCTAACAAAACCATGACCAAATATCATAATATTTGAAATCCATACACTTAGATATACCCATAATAGGTGTAGATCCAAAAAACCAAGAGAAGAATAGAAGTATATCTAAGTAGATCTAAGAAATCGATCATGAATAAAGAAGAATGACCACGTACTTCAATAATCCAGCTTCTATTCACCAAGAGAAGCCTTTGGATTACCTCCAAAACACTTGGGAGAGGTTTTACAACCTTCAAGGGAGAGTAATACTGAGTTATGGTCTCTTAGGAGCTTAAAAAAGGCTCATAGAGGCAAAAAAGAGTAAGATCCACAATTTAAGGATCTCATTTAAGTGCCTGCATGGTTAGTTCGCATGGTTTGACAAATCGTGCGTTAGATACTTCCTCGGACACCCTTCTCGCATGGCCTCATTGCACGGTTTCTCCTAACTATGCACCAACTATGTAGGAGGTATTTCCTTAAATGTCTACTACACACGGTTTGGCCGCATGGTTATAAAAATTGTGTGCCGCCCGTGGGACTTCCCCTTTTGCCTCAAAACATCATTCCAATTTGTCCTTACTCTCCCATTCATCACCCTTAACTTTATAACTGTTAAAAGCATCAATAAAGGGTTAAATACCAGAAAATGTGGGTACTACATTCTCCCCACCATTGGTCTTTCTGTCCTCGAAATGTAGAAAACTATCAGCCAACTAAAAGAGTTCTGACCACTGCACTTTCATTTCCTTTTCAAGTTTCCTATCCTCTTCTTGAATCTGACCATGCTGCCATAAAAAACCACAGTAGACCGATGCTTTTTCCACGGAATACTTTCTCTTGCTTATCCACAACTCGTACTGGGATATGTATCAATGAAGCATCTGGCTCTAGGTCAATGAGATCCCATCTGATCACATGGTCAGGATCAGGCTAATACTTTTTCAACTGAGATACATGGAACACATTATGAACTGAACTAAACTATGGTGATAATTCCTACCGATATTCCACCTCTCCAAAAAATTCCAGTATCTGAAAAGGGTCAATATATCTAGGATAAAACTTGCCCTGCTTCCTGAAACGATGATGTGAAAGCCTTGGAGAGATTCTCAAGAAGACATGATCACCCACAATGAACGGCAATGGTCTTCGACAGTGATTTGCATAATATTTCTGACAACCTTGAGCCCTTTCCAACATCTTTCTAATCAACTGGATATTCTCTATTGTTTCTTGGACAAGTCTTGGCCTGACTAGTGATGTTTTACCCGTTTCCACCTAGCATAGTGTAGAATGACAAGGACACCCATACAATGATTCAAATGGATCCATGGGTATAGAAACTTGATTATTTTTATTGTATGAGAACTCCAATAAGGATATATGATCCTCCCATGAGCCACCAAATCCATTACACAAGCCCGAAACATTTCTTCCAATGTCTGTATCATCCGCTCAGATTTCCCATCTGTCTGAGGATGATATGTCGTGCTCATAGTCAATTGAGTTCCAAGGGCTTGCTATAATGATTTCCAAAAACGAGATATGAACCTCGGATCTCTATCTGAGACTATAGACATTGGTACACCATGCCTCTTTACCACTTCCTGGAGATAGATTTTTGAATGATCTTCCACCGTATGAGTTTCACGAATAGGAATGAAACGGGCCGACTTAGTGAGACAATCCACTATCACCCAAATGGAATCGTGTTTCCAGACCATTCCTGGAAGACCAATAACAAAATCTATTGTTATTTGATCCCATTTACACACTGAGATATGTAAAGACTATAACATACCAGTTGGTCTCTGATTCTCCGCTTTAACCTACTGAAAAGTTAAGCACTGCGAGACAAACTCGACCACCTTTCTTTTCATGCCTCTCTAACCAAACTGGGCCTTCAATTCCTTATATATATTCTGTGTACTCGGATGTACATCCCATCTCGAACGGTGGTAGGTATAAAGGAGTTGTTCCTGAAAAACCATAGGTACAACCATCCAATATCTAAAACACAAAACTAAACTCCAATCAAGTTTCCATCCGTCAATGGTCTCCCCACTATTGAGTTTTGAACATACAACCAGACATTCTGCATCAGATGTTTTTGCTTCTTTGAAAATATTTACTAAATCTGGAACAATCATAGCTGAAAAGAAAACTGCAACATCACCTCGGTCGTCACATTCCACGTGCATGTTGGCTAAGACCGACATCAACTTCCATTCATCTGAAGCTTCTTTCTCCAATTGAGCGTATGACATTCTACTCAATGCATCTGCCACCGAATTTCCATTCCCCGGCATGTACATCAAGTCAAAGTAAAACATTTGGAGATACTCCATCCACATCCTTTGCCTCATATTCAAATCTCACTATGAGAAAATGTGTTTCAATATTTTTTGATTCATAAACACAGTAAATTTATCACCAAAGAGATAATGTATCCATGTTTTAAAATCATGGACGACTGCATCTAACACCAAATCATGTGTTGGGTAATTCTTCTCATGAACCCATAACTACCTTGACCAATAAGCAACCAGATGATCTCTTTTCATGAGAACACAACCCAACCCTGATCCTGAAGCATCACATTACACCACATACCCTTTTCCTAATTCTGGCAAGATCAAGATAGGTGTCAATGTAAGCTGAACTTTAAATTCCTAGAAAGACATCTGACATTATTCTGTCCATAGGAATGGAGAATTATTCTTTTTCAGAGCTGTCATTGGTGAATCTAGTCGTGAGAAATCATGAACAAAGAGTCTATAGTAACCATCTAGACCAAGAAAACTTCGTATCTCGAACACATTCTTCAGTGGCTACCATGATATGACGGATTATATCTTTTCAGGATCAACAGAAACACCTTTCTCAGAAATGACATAGCCAAGGAAACATACTTCCTATATCAAAAAATCACATTTTGATAATTTGGAATACAAATGATGATCTCTCAAGATTTGTAACACAATTTCTAGGTGCACCTCAAGAACATCCCTTGTATTTGAATACACCAAGATATTGTCGACAAAAACCACAACAAAAGAATCCAGATATCATTGAAATATCTGATTCATCAAAGCCATGAAGTAGATTGGTGCATTTTTTAGACCAAAAGGCATGATCACATATTCGTAGTGGCGATATCTTCTTCTAAATGTTGTATTTGGAATATCTTCTTTATGAACTCTCAATTGGTGATATCCTGATCGTAAGTATATCTTGGAGAACCACTGAGATCCATTGAATTGATCAAACAAATCATCAATGCGTGAAAGTGGATATGTATTCTTTATCATAACTTTGTTAAGCTTATGATAATCAACACACATCTGAAGAGTTCCATCTACCTTCTTCACGAACAAAACCGGCGCTACCCACAGAGACGTACTTGGCCGAATGAACCCCTTGCATTCTGTATCCTCTAACTACACTTTCAATTATCGTTACTCTATTGGTTCTATCCTATCATATAGAAGGGAAATAGGACCGGTCCCCTAAAGTAGATCAATATTAAAATCAACTTCCCTTATAGGTGGTAACCCTGAGAAATTTTTGGGAAAGACATCTGGACATTGATCCACAATATCTAAAAAACTATTTCCCTCGATCTCTTCCATTGATTCCAAATTCAATACTACCAAATGGTAAGAGATCATTCCCACCATTGGTGCTAAAAAGCTCTTTGACCCTTTCTTTTTAGTCCTCTCTCCTCTAGAGAGATGCTAGATACCATCCTCAGTCATGAAACTAACTATTCTATTATAACAGTCGATGTGAGCCTTAAACATTGTCAATCAATCCATACCTAGGACTACATCATAGATATCCATATCCAACATGGTGAAGTCCCATTTCAACTCAGATCCATCATCAGTTATAGCACATGCTCTACACACAAAGGCTTGACATTATATTTCACTAAGAGGAGTTTTTAGTTTCAAAACAGAAGACATAATTTCTATCTTTAAACAAATCATATCAACTGTATGAGAAGAAATGAAATAATTTGATGCACCATTATCGAAGAGAACTTACACAAGGGTAGAATTTAAAAGAATCATACCTCTCACCATAGATGGTCCACCTTGATCATTGACCATCATATGCTCACCTCCATACAATTTCTTTGTCACTACACTGCTATCCTTCTGGCATTACTAAGATTTCCCTGGTTGAAGAGTCATGGAATTTCTATAATCACCATGGATAGCTCTGTTATGTTGACGAGACTGATTCTGCTTTCCTCATCTTGTCGAAGCATTTGATGCTTGAGACGCTTGGGAAGTGTCACGCGCACCTGACCTCGGAGCATTCCTACAATAGAACTATAGATGTCCCATTTGCTTGAAATTGTGAAATTATCTAGGTTTCACCATACACTCTCGCTTTATGTGGTCATTCGAACCACATTGAAAGCCACCTGCTATGCTCTGGGGTCATGGAAGAAGGTTCACTGATCCCGCCGCCTGGTTCTGATTTGCACTCGCATGGTGGAAATAGGTATCCCTTTTCCTCTTGTTCTAAGAGGTTGATTTCCCACCGTTTTCTATAGGTATCATCATTCCTCCTCCCATCGATCCCAAGATATCACATTCAGAAACAGTTTCCCTATTCACCATATATGTATAATTCGTAATACAGAGCATCGTAATCTTTAATCGAATCTCAATACTTAGCCCTGATTAGAAGATGTGTTCCTTCAACGACGCACTTGTTGCATCCTCTGGTGCATAACAAACTAAATTCATGAAATTAGCTGCATACTCTATGACAGAGAGGCTCTCCTATTTTAGGATGAAGATGTCCGTCGTTTTCTGGATCTTGAACGTGTGAGGATAGAATTGTTTGTTGAACAATTCCTCAAAATCCTCCCATGTAAGGACTTTATCCAATTTATCCAGCACCGCTAAATCCCACCACTGACGTGAAATATCCTCAAGCATATACATCACCAACTTGACCTTTAACTCTATTGGTGTGTCAAAAAAAATCGAAGATGCGATTTATCCTACTTAGCCACACCTCCGCTTTCTCGGGTTCAGCATCACTCTAAATGTTCAGTGGATTCTGTTTTATGAAATGCATGGTATGATCCACATATCGTGGCTCATTCCTCCAGTTCCCTGTGTCCACAACTTGAAAATACTAGACAATGCTCTGAACTAGCTCTTGGTTCACCCGTGGTTCAGTTGCAACCACATTCTCCGCAGCCTCTTCAGGTTGGTTCCGACGACGCCTACCGGGTGCTATTTTCTAAACCAACAGCAACCTCCTTCAATCTCACTCTTTATCTACTGATGGATTATCATTTCAAAATATATCACATCAACTATCACAACATAGTTTTCCAAAACATCCTTTTTCCCATGTTCTCACATTTTTCAAAACATTTAACATTCTTTTTGAAAATCAATCCATTTTCAAAATACACCAAATATCGTCTTTTCAAAATCATTCATTTGAAAATAATTTCTGAATTTTTCAAAAAAAATCACCTTGTCCAAAATCATAAATCATTCTTCACAATGACATATGAAATCCTAGTGGGAAGTCATTCCTCAACAATGCATGTCATACTCCTCTCATTGGATAAACCCTTGATAATGATATTTCCAATATTCAAGAAGTGTATCCAAAACAATTATGTACCAAACACCCTGGCAACTTGAATTTCAACATAAATGGGTTAGCTATGTCCTTTTATGCTATATGTTTCATGTTCCAACAATCCTACTCTTGTCTAAGATTTTGACCCAAGGAATAGACAAGAAGGGATTTCAACTCTAAGAACAGAACACTGATGACTACTTGTTAGGAATGGACCGAACAAGTTGATACCATTTGTAATGACCCGCTAATTATCATTGGCTTGAGAGTACAATGAGTCATTACTAGGCCTTAAGTGACATCCCCAAGATGCCAAATGCTGGAAATAAATTTTGAAGGGTTTCAAATACAATTGAGGAATGATTTAACATTTTTGAAATAACCCATAAACCAACCATGCATAACCAAACATTCACTATATGATGCATTAATAAATGAAATAAAACTTAAACAACTTCATTTATGTCCATCCACATCAATGTACAAAACAGTGGAAGACTAAACCAAGTAACAAGTGCACATCAAATAGACAACTCAAGACTCTCAAGAGAAACCAAGACTTCGTGATCTATAAGCTCTGAGGTCCACAACATCTCTCAAGAATCACGATGAGCCACTAGCAATAAGAAGCTTTACCTTTACCTGTGTCTCGTAATATGACATCTACAAAAGCACACAAGTTCCAAAGCATAGGTGAGTATAAAACTCAGTAGGTTTTTCCTAATGACATCCCTTCTCACACCACTAGGAAAGAAGAGTTAGCAACAATTACATAAAACGTTTCCTCAAAGGCAGTTTATAACTAAATATAAACAAGTTTCCAAAACCATTCATAACCAAAAGCATTCCAAGAGAAATTAAAACCAATTTTCCAGCAAGTTATTTTTCCAAAAAAATAACTAAACAATCTTTAGAACCATTTCAAAAATATTTCTTTTTGGCATACCGAACCATTTCCCAACCCATGCAACCAACCATGCATGCTTTGATATTACAGTTCCATACTCATGATCGGTCTCTCGTCGATCTACCAAGTCATCACAAGGTAATTGTTTCCCATGTGCCATTACACCTTTGGCACCAAGAATAATGTCATATTTCAACCAAGCCTCGTACATGTAGTTACCATGTAACATTAAACGTTTGGCACCGAGCACAAGGTCAAATTTCAACCAAGCCTCATACATGCAACATGAACACATTCCACATATTCCCAATGATCATGCCAAAACACCCTTTCAAAAAAAACATCTTTTTATTGCGACCCATTTCTATAAAAACCATTTCAATGATAAACCATTTCAATTCCAAACCATTTCAATAAAACTCTATTTTTATTGAAAAACAAATCCCTCAAAGTCATTTCAATATCAAACCATTTCAATAAAACACCCTTTTTATTGAAAATCCATTTTTCATCAAACAATTACAATTTCAGAAAATCCATAATTTAAAATGAACATTTTAAATTCCAGAAGACAAATCACATTGCACAATAATTCACCATGATTTCAAAATTTCATCAAAACCATAAATCATCACTAAAGAAGATTTATTCCATGATTTTCATAATAAAATCCATTCAAATAAACCAATTTGAATCTAAGCCAATCAATTCTAGCAAGAGGAGTTGAGGGAGAAGCCGCCTACCTCAATGGTTTTGACTAAAACCATAGCGGCCGAAGAACGCTCAATAAAACCAGGTCGATTCTCTAAGAACCCTCCTTAGATCTCTTCTCCTAACAAAACCAAGACCAAATCTCATCATATTTGGCATCCATACACTTAGATCTACCCATTACAAGTGTAGATCTAAGAAACCTAGAGAATATGAGAAGTATATCTAAGTATATCTATGAAATCGATCAAGAAAAAAGAATAACGACCACATACCTCAAGAATATGGCTTCAATTTTCCAAAAGAAGCCTTCAGATCGCCTCCAAAACACTTGAGAGAGGTTTTCCAACCTTTAATGGAGAGTAATCCCTAGTTACGGCTATTTAGTAACTTAAACGAGGATCTTAGAGGAAAAATGAGTGAGAGATATAATTTAAGGATCTCATTTAAGTGCATGCATGGTTAGTTTGCACGGTTTGACAAACTATGTGCTAACTATGTGTTAGATACTGCATCGGCCACCCTTCTCGCATAGCCTCATCTCATGTTCTCTCCTAACCATGCGCCAACCATGCATGAGCTACTACCTTAAATGTCAACTATGCATGGTTTGGCCACACAGTTATACAAACCGTGCACCGCACGTGCGATTTCCCCTTTTGCCTCAAAACATCATTCCAAGTTCTTTCGACTCTCCTATTCGTCACCCTTAACATTACAACCATTAAAAGAATCAAGAAATGGTTACATAATAGAAACCGGGGGTACTACATGTTCAGTTATTTACCTTCCATATTGAGTATTCCTTATCTAGTTATCTAAATGGAATGTGTGTTTAGTTATCCACCTTTCCATATTTATTATTCATTATTAAATCGTGATGTCTTCCACTATACATAACACTTACTAATCATTTTAGCTAACCCATAATTTTTTTCTTTCCCCATGTTATGAAGAAAAAATATTTGAATAATTTTTCAATGATTTTTTTCATTAAATTTTATAATGTATCATATTTTATTTTCTCTTTAACATTGTAATATAGTTATCATGTATGCAATCTAGTTTTCCAAAACTACTAAACTGATCCCTGGTAATTATAAAAATATAATAATATAATGCACCGGCCTTGATTTTTCTATGGTCGTGGTATTAAAATTATAATTATTGAGAAAAATAATACATTATTTATTTATTTATATCATAAATTACTTGAAATTAAATTTCATAGTCACCCATGACATGAATTTATTGCATTGTTCATGTAGGTGGTAAAACCAATGAAAATTAGAACATACAATATCTAATTGATGATTTTTAAGTGATTTAGTTGAAATACCATTATACTGAAATCATAATGATATTTATTATTTATTATTCAAATTTTATATAATAATTATAAATAATTAGAATAATAATATGAAATGTATGATGTTATTTCAACGTATAAATCTATCTTTTTTCACATAAAACAAACTTTTAGGGGTTGAAATTTCCATAATTTTTATTTCTCATATTGTATATATGTGGTCCAAATTATCTCTATATAACATTAATAAACTTATAAACATCATTTTATTTCACTAAAACTATTATCATGACTATCGAAGTAAGGAAGTGATGAAATAATAAACCAAAATCAATCATTCCATAGTAGCGATAATCCACACATATGAATGAATATTGATTTCATTTTATATAGAATGGGGAAAATATATTATTTATAATTTCATAATCTAATGTATATATAAATATTACACCTATATATTATATTATACATTAGAACCAAACATTTTTGGGGTGAGGTATAATGGAATACATTGTGTCGGGGTAGTAATAGTTCACAAAATGCATAAATGGAAATTTTATTACTTAATAGAAAAGGGAAAGTTGATTAATGGTTTAATAGTAATTATAATATTGTAAACATATAAATGATATAGATTTAATCATTTTATTATGGTTTTAAATAATTTTAGGCAAAAAAATTCCACATAATGAAATAAAAATGGGGAAGGATTGGTTAGAAATTTATACCTCACCTGTTGGATTATCTCCTATGTAATGGGGTTTAATAAATTGATGGACGGTCTTTTGAGAAGATCAAAACCTATTGAAGGTGGATCATAATTTTTAGGACTGGATTAGGTAGTGTATGTTCTAAATAATGCGGGTTGTAGTATGACGGGATGTGATGAGAGGGCTTCTCCTTTTTTAAGTGGAACGAGTTGACATATTTGTAAATACCTAAACCACTTTAATAATGGAATGTAACTCTCAAGATAATTATATCAAAAATTGGAAAATAAATGATATGGATATGGATATGGTTAAGTAATTCCTCAAATACTTATTAGAAAACATGTTTTTGAAATTTTTGTGTTTATTCCCTCTTGGTTTGACCCGTTTTACACCTTTTGATTATTACTATGGTAACCAGTTTTTACTAAAAAATATATCCATTAAGATAGAAACTAATTTTTCCTTATGACATAATTTTGACATAATGAATCCAAATTGGAATTCTATTTTATTATTCTTATTTTCTAAAATTCATAAAAATTTATGTTGATGTAATATATTCAAAATGTATTGGCTTTTTTAAAATATAACATATGATCTAAAATTTCACATATTTTTTTCTAAATCAAAAAAAAATTAATTATAATTTCACTTATAAAATATATATTTTTACATAGAAAAATTTTTCATTATTTATAATTATTACTTATATACTAATAATTTCATAAAATCCATGTTTTTGTAATAATATTATTTTTTTATTATTTTCCTAAAAATTGAACTTTTTAGAAAAATACAAAAAAAAATCCACCCAATGCTAATATTTTTATGATAGATACTAAAATGAAGTTTATTTTTTAAATTTAAAATTATAAAATATTATATTTTAACTTATAAATAAAAGTATAAATAAAATATACAAATTTTTTATTGGAAATTAAATTTTAAAAATACTAGTTTTCTAAATCCCTAATTTCTATGAAACACTAATAATTATATAATTAATCAATGAATATTGCATTTTATTATCTTATTTATCTATTAATAATATAATTAGTTTAATTTTTAAAAAGGGCATCTTATAAAAATATAGATTATTAAACAGAATAATTAATTAATAGAATTAATATAAAATAAACATTATATATAAATAAATATTAATATACATATTAATTAGGTTAATCCTATTCATATATACTAATTTAAAGGATAGTTTAAGAGGCCATAATTAATATTTATAACATATTTATTTATTTATATATACCATGGTTTCATTTTAGTTTAGTGCTTCATGTGGAGAAATCTATCAAACATGTTGAACAGAATTAGATGAAAACATATAAGAAAAATTTAGGTTTTTATAGATAGATATGCTTCCAAGGAATTATGAAGCCATAATTTAACACGATGAAGAGAAAAATGTGTTTCCTAGTCCTACCTAAGATAGTAATGTTGACACCTCATTTGAAAATATATCATGAGTTATGTCTGTCATTATAAATATCCTTTAACCGATTTCCATTAGTAAGTGAAAATTAAAACAATGAGGATACAATTTATTTAAGTTAGGTATAATATTACTTCCCTAAATTTTAGTATATATTATCCTTCAATTATAAACTATGTGGAATAGCTTCTTTCACATGCAACACTGAACCAAAATGAACATCAATATTCATTATGATAAATAGTAATGTTTTAAAGTAGTCATTGAATTGGAATGTATAAATTTGGGCAACCACATTTGGAAATATATAATTAATAAAAGAAAATTATTTTAATTCTAATTCAATTAGAATATAAAAATATCTAATTAGATTATTTTATAATTAAAAATTTATTTTCCTAAATATTTCTTTCTTTGGCACTATTTATTATTATAGAAACTAAATATATTATTTTTTTAATGATGATTAAATATATTGTTGGTGTAAATAATATATTAATAATAATTAAATTAGTAATTGATAGAAAATAAGATTAAATACAGTTAATATTTAAAATTAATTTTCCAATTTAAAATATATTTTCATTATATTTTATATTTACATTAAAAATTTAAATTTTAAAATATTGAAATTTTAATATGAACAAATAAACATAATTTTATTTTTATAATAAAAATATTATCTTATATTTTTTTCATAAATGATTTATTTTACTGAAAAATAATGTTTTTAATACCGTAGAATTTATTTATTTATCATGATCTATGTTTGATTCAGAATATTTATAAAGAAATTTGAATGACCAATAACACATAAAAAATAAAATTATTTATATAAAATATTTATTTAATTTAGAAAACCCGTGTTTAACAGTGTGAAACTTAGGTAATCATTAATTCTAATAATTTTTTTCAATAATAATGATTTCATAAGATAGAATTATATATTAAATTTCATTATAATCCATATGACTCTAATTATTTTAATAGTAGAATAATTATTTTCCTATTAATATCCAACATTTATAATTCTATCGTAAACATTATTTTTATGCTTAAAATTTAAATTTACCAAAAAATATTTTTATAAACATTATATGCATTAATATGACCATTATATCTTATCACTCATTTAAATTTTATTTGAAAAAATAAATTTCATATTGGAATATGTATGTAAAAATTATGTAATATGTTCCATTTAAATTTTATGTAAAGAAAAATAATTTCTTAGTTGAAATTCATTTACCACTGTGAAGGTATATAAATTATACAAGTGTTCAAACAAAGATATGATAACTAAAATCTGTTAAAAAAAATATTCAAAAGATTTTATATTAGGTGTATCTTTATTATATCATCCACAATACATTATTTTCCAATATTTGATCACATTGACTATTGATTAATAATATTCACATTTATATGATTAAAATATTGTCATTACTCTCACTAATGAATACTACCCCATTTCTCCACCAATTATAAATCTTTATCTCAACCAAATGACTTCGATAGTATCTCCTAAACCCTCCCCCATCTTATAATCCTTGGTATTTCCAATATTTCATGACAAAGTGCCTTAATCTATTATCTAAGGGAGAACATACAAAAGAATAAGAAATATTCTCAAAGAATCACTCTTAATTATATTCTTCTTCTACACCTAAAATATTTTATATCCAATAGAATATGATATCATTAGTAAAATTAATATTACATAATTTTTTGATACTAATAGAATGCCTATTATCTACTTCACACTAAAACTATTTGAAAAAAATAAGACATCATCATGCCTAACTGTAGACTACCACCCCTAAGAATGATGTGTTGTATTTTTTATATTATATATAAATACATTATTGAAAATATTTATTTTATGAGTAAATATAATATTTATAACATGACTATGATTTTTTAACGATATACTATTGTTAACCCCCCATTCTATGAATGAATATAGTGTCGTCTGTGTGTAGGTGCAGACTACCGCCTACAGGATATGACATATTTCATTCTCCATTACCACCTAACATGGATAACATTAATTTTTTTAATGTATAAAAATTATATTCATGAAACTAATAATATATAATTATAATATTTTATATTATATAATTGATGTTAATTGTTAAATGTCTAAGTAAACTTAACCGCCTTAAATTAGCATTATTTAGAATCTTTAACAATTTTAGTCCATTTTGGTAAAACATAAGAAAAAGTATAAATATTTTTTCAAATGAAATAATAAAATCCAAACATGTAAATACATTTGGTAATTGGGATGATTGTTTATCAAAAAAAAATTCATGATCAACATACTAAATATGTTTCAGATAAATTAATCGAACCACCTCAAGTAATTAAAATAATTGAAAACTATTCAATAAAATAATAAATAATTATAATATATAGACGATAGAAAATTTTATATACAATAAAATGGTTCTTAATATATATTTATGTAAACTTAATATGATTATTTACGATGTTAGGTCCATGTGCATACCGAATCAGGATCTAAGTTAATGGTTTTTGTATCTACATTTTGGATCATTATTATACAATTTGTATTCACTATTTGTTCCCTTTTTATGATGTAAATATTTATCATGGATATATTTTTATCATAATTTTTTGAAAATATACTCTATTTAAAAATCTATAAAATTTTTTACCTTTCTGTCATTTTGATTTTAAATAGATTGAAGTCATATTTGGTTTGTTAACCCAATTTTTATTCCACTTATCCCTTGATCTGTTAGTCTATAATATTATTTTCTGTGATCCATTATTCTATATTTTCTCTATTATACATATTAAATCTTTTCTAAATTAGTTTAAATTACTTTTTTATGTTGAGAAAATTTTATTTGTTAGATTATTCCAAAATTTTATGACATTTTTAAAATTAATATCCATCCTTTCAAATTAAATTTCATCCTAAATTTCAATATTTTCCCTTCCTCAAAATGGTATTAAGATCTATTTTGGAACCAAACTATGTTTTATTAATAGATATCCTTATATTTCTCCCTGACCATTACCAAAATAAATTTTTATTATACTTTTACAAGTGTTGGTTTCAACAACGGGTTTTAAACATATAATGAGATCATTCAAACAACCCTATTCACTCTTGGATTATGTTTTCTATTTATTTTTATCATTTTTAAACTATATTATTCTCTATTATTTTATATATATTAGGTATATATGTTTATTACATATAGGAATATTTTATATTAACATCCTTTTTGTAGATAATTTATTTTTTAATTTCCTTTCAAAATTATGTCTTTTAAGCAAACATGATTTAATGGAGCTTAAAAATTTCATATTTCATGTCAAGTGACACATCCCAAAAAAATTCTTAATATTTAATATTTTTTTAAAACACGCATTTTTTATTGGAAATCATTCTAGTTCAGTTATGTTCTAAAGAATAGTAATAAGATCCTTACTTCTTTTAAAGACAATTTATATAATTCAAAAATCATCACCTAACTGGATCAATATTATTTATACTTATCTAATATCACTCATGAATTATAATAAATTATAACTCAATATTCAAGTACTATTTTTTCAAATATTGACATAAAAATTTAATTTAATTCCTAATTCTATTAAGAATATTTATGATATTTTCTTTAGATATTCATTGAAATGAGACTTTGAAGCACACTTCATTTCCATGGGATTAATCGTGGTTATTGTTTATATATGGTTATTTTTATTCATGAGGAACACATATTAATATATATGTTATGAATATTAATTTTCAACCCTGAAAATTCTCCATTGAATTGAGAAATGTTTTTATCTAATGAGATACCATATATGTTGAATGACCGATTAGTTTAATAAAACTATATAATATAGTCTTGGGGATCAACAATAACTTATTCCTATGATGATTGTGGTTAGCCTAATCATAATAAGTTATTTTATCTTTAGCTTTTACTTATTATTGTGATGTTGGTGGTTAGACTAAGAGTAATATATTATATTTTCTTAGCGGTGATCCTTTACCCACCCGTACAATATCATGTTTATTTTTTCCATATATTTATGATTCCATGAACTTGTTATATCATTACCTTATTTCATGTTTCCATGCTTATGATTATTCTATTTATGATATCATGTTATGAATACTATCATACATGGGATGTCCCACCATAATACTTTACACATATTATCTCCTCACTAGGATTTCTATCTTACCCATTTTACTAGACTAATGTAAAACTATTTTTGATAGAAGTTCATTTTAATAAGAAATTTATTCCTACTCATGTTTTATTAAATGGTTTTATTCTAACCCTTGATGATATATTGATGAGTTCTTCCCATACTGATTGTTTGATCCCACCCATTTCTCTTGTTTCTTTCCCCATGTTTTTATAATGCGTATAACTTTTGATAATTCATTAAGGGTGTTGAGTGGGACAAAGATATGCACAATGTTTGACAAGTATTGTAAAATAAACAACACTTGTATCCAGTGTTTAGAGACACTAAACCTGTCTTTCTTATGATAAAGTGAGTATTTGTGAAATTTAAATTTTATATTATTGTAATAATATACATTAAAGATATGTTAAGCTTAATTAATATCAGATTAAATCAAATAAATTGTTTGAATAATGTGTTTTTATAATTATATTCACGAGTTGTGGTATTGGGATATATATTAGTCAACTATGAACCCCAGTGATATTACCTACCACCAAAACTCTAGTAAATAAGCTCCAAAGGGCTTGATCGTATTGGTTAAGGAAATTAGTTTTCCCTTCCTCATGATTTATATTTGTTCATGAATCATTATACGTAGAAATTAAAATGGTAACACTATTACCAATATAAATAATGATCAATGATCATAACTTATGGTACTTAGATCCTAACAGTCACTTTTCTCATTGCACAATAATTATATAGAACCGTTCTAATATTTAATTATTCACTACCTAACCTAAAAAAATTTATAATTCAAATTAATAAATGAATAACATTCCAAACACTTGTATTTTTTATATATAGGGTTATCATTAAGATATTATTAATGCCACAAATTTTATCATTATTAATAAATTATTATTTAGTGTATATCAACCTACAATGTTCTTAGAAATTATTATTAATATTATTAATTGATGTGAAATGAAATTTAATAGTATTTATATTTATATTTATTTTAAAATATTTCAAAATAGTCCTTTTGTAACATGTTTATAGATATTAATAATATAAGTAAATTTTAGTATGTTACACGATAAGTGGATATATTCTAGAATCTAATTTTTTGAAGGATATACAGCTATTGAACCTTATAATTTTCACACATTAAACATGGACTATGAATTAAGATAATGAGTATTTTGATGATTCACATTCATGATATAGATTTATTTATGGTGTCATAGAAGTAATTACATAAGCTATTATACACAATTTACAAGAGGAATCTTTGATGTTGAGTTGAAATGAATCAGGAAGATAATAGATAAAGAAAGATATACATTTTATGATATATGAATTTATATAGAAATTAAAATACACTAAAATAATATATGTTTAGTTTTTATAATATATTAATCAATATATATAATCTAAGAGGAGGTTTGGTACTGAACTATTTTGAAGAAGTTCTAAAACACTGAGTTAAAGCTGGGAATTTTAAAATTCCTGAAAGATTACACTATTTTACATATGATTCTATTAGCACAATATATTATAGGAACATGTGTTTATGTATTAATTTGAAAAAAAACATTACATAGGGGTTCCTCTACCTAATATGTAATAAGCAATCTGAAGTGGCGATTAAAATCGGAAAAGAGAATGTCTCAATATTATATATAATGTACAACAGAGAACATGTAATATATTTATTGATGATTTTATATAAATATAAGAAATATAAAATCTCAGTATGGTACATAATTGGTAATGGGGAAAATATATATATTTTTCTAGGGTCATACAAAAATATATTAAATGGATAAACAACACCTAAATATTTAATGGTACTCATTCGTCTTAAGATTGGAGAAGGTTCTGGGAGATGTACTGTGATACAGGCTCATAGGATTAAACATAAGGGTAACATAGAGAATATATATAGGTTAATTATCAATGTATTATGTTCATAGTGATATGTTATATCTTTATGATCATACATATAGAATTCCATTTCATAAAAAATGTTTTATCGATTGAAAACATTCAAGAGTATTAGAGATAATCATTGGAATATTTTTATGTTTCCCTTAAATAATGAAACATTGCAATATTTTAAGGGATATATTGATTAAATATAGGTTCTGAGAATATGATTCTCACACCATTAATAGAAGTTACACATTTAACCCAATAAATAACAAGAGATGAATAACGTTGTGCTCATGTTGTGAAGAGTTAACAACACTAAATTAAGTTATGGATTGAGAATCACAAATTATAGTCATTCTAAATCATGATATTCATTATCAAAACTATTATATAATGAGATAATCCTGATATGATAATTAATTTAAACCATGAACAAGAAGTTCCTACACCACCAAATATAATGAAATCCTTCATATAAAGCTATTAGGTGGATATATTTTAGATTCATATATTATAGAACCTATAATTAGAATTTCGTAATTTCTATGAATTTTTTATCTTTATCAAATTATGAATCCAAGATTTTAAATAACATTACCTCATGTGATTCTATAACTAGATACATTTTAAATAGATGTTTCTCATCATTGAAAGGTTCCCTATAAAAAACATAAGATGGATGAGGGGAAATATATATTTTTATAGCCATATATTAGTATGGATAAAATTATATGTGTGTCCAGTTAAATATTTATTTTAAAGGTTTGATCAATATATTATTAAATTATTTGATAATCTTGAAAATTATTAAGTACTTTTAGTGATTAATTTATAAAAAATACTACAATAGAGATCTATATTCTATATAGGATCCAACAAAATAATTTTCTCTTTATTAGTTTAGATGAAACTATCAACAATTGTGTTTCTATTATGAGGATGATATTCATGATAGTGTTCACATATATCATAAAAAATGTTGTATTTATTTTCAAAAAAATCATTACATCCCATAATATTGATAAAGGTGGAACTGGAAAATTAGTCTTCTAAAATTAAATCTCATATTTAAAGGATATCATCTACCTTGAATAAACCATAGTTTTTTCAAAGGATTCACTTAGGGAATACCATAGAGTTTAGTTGAAATATTGTATATTACTAATCATTAGTTTTTTAAACAATTCATAATTAATGATAGATTATCATTCTTTTATTTAATTAGATTCTATATTAAATGTTCCCAAATATCATCATAAAGCATCCTAATATGGTGGTTACTTGGTGCTCTATCATTAATATTCATATAAAATATTTTCAAGGAAAGTATTATATATTTTGATTTAAAAATACTATAACTCTAAAAAAATTAATAATGATATTCTATCCTCTAATAAAATACAATTTCTATATCTAAACCACTAAAGGGTAGACACAAAATTCCATAATAATATATTTGAACAAACTAATTTTGCATTCAATAAAAATAGTTTATCCTATCATTGTTAAAATTTGAATCATGATTTGACATAAAATATTTTATAATTATCCCACTTGAGCCTCCCCTAAAACATTTTCACCCCCAAATATATGAAATGTAGAGAGTATTCTCTCATTATAATAATATTAAGAAATATCATTCTTATATAATGTTAAAAATCCTAAAAATAAATATGAAATTTATTTTAAGTTGCCTTATACCATAAAAAAATTCATAATGATTAATGATATCTCAAATAACATTAATTTTTATCTTAGCACATTAACAAGATTAATAATATCATCAATACAAAAATGATGAATATAATCATATTTATAGCTGTATAAATGATTTTCATATTTCTATCATTCACCAATATTAAAATATACCTTCCCTAGTGATCTTAATAAATATGGATGATAACATATAAGATGGGGTATCTATGTAAACATAACCTTCAGTAAGAAAATTATATTTCTGAAAAGCTATTGATAATAGAAAATACATTTTCCAATCTATTAATAATCCTAACAAATTCCAAAAAAAATTTATTAAAACCATGTTGATTATAAAAAGAAATGATAAAATTGAAATTTATAGTATCAAATTACTTATCCACAACAACTTGTAAAGAAATTTTCCCACATTTAGATTTATTAAATATAATATTAACTAAATATAAAATTCTAATCATAAAGTCATAATATTTTCATCCATTAATGAATCAAAAATAGTTAGAAGAATAAAATTTATTTTTAATTAATATAGGCGTATTATAAATAATTATTCTAGTAGTTTATGTGTAGAATTAAAAATAGTTGTATGCCAATATAGATGAAATCTACATTCATTACCCACTTATGGACTAAGGGTGAAAATAAGTAATTAATGCCTCTTGGAAGAGTATCATTTTTTAAAAACACATCCACTACAATTTCAATTTCAGAATAGAAAATATTACAATACTATTTAATGAAATATCATTAAAACCATATAGACATAGGTAAATATCTATGATTAAAATAAATACAACCACTTTAATCTCCAAGAAAAGAGGAATCAAATACCTAAATTTTATATCCTCCTTATTTTTAATATAAGGGATGATGTCTTTATCTTTTTCATTACCACCACATTTTTTTCTATCACCATATCCTTTTAATCATATTAATTCATCCAGACATAATCCCTACATAAAATCTAATATATTATCATATATTAGAACCATTACATTTGTAGTGCCCCTAAAAAATCCCTAGAGATCTAAGGAAACATTTTCTAACATCAAGGGTTCAAATTCTAAATCTTGAATATGAGATACCAAATAAAAACCTCTATTTGGAGGTTATCTATCCACAATATTATTAATAATTATTATTATTATCAAAATATCTTGAGTAATGAAAATTAATTATACTACCAATAAAATTAATTTAATTAAAATAAAATATTTGTGATGTATATTTACACATTTAAGAAAACTAATTGCATTAACATTTGAAAAATGTAAATTTAGATGTGGATCATGAGGGAAATAATTATAATAATAATCCAGGTCCCCAACTACATTGGACAAGCATATATGGTACCTAATTTCCATTATTATATATATGAGAAACAACCAATAATAATAATTTTTAGAAGTTTTCATAATTACTAAAATCATTATAACATTTCCATGTTATATATAGGAATATTTTATGGATGACCCGTACAACATGTAAGAATAGCACTCATTTCATAAATCATACAAAATATAAAACATTTCATATCCTATATAATGAATAACATCAAAAAATTACACTTCATTGGAATATAAATTACTAATGTATTAATTTAATTAAACTATGATGAATCCTATATAAAATTTGAAAGAACCTCTGCATCTTACATTATTGGGTTGTGAAACCCCGTACTGGGAACCCCTAAAATGGAACCCCAAGCTAGTTCATCTCATGGAAAAAATCTATCCTCCCCATACATTATAGGGTGGTGAATAGTAACAATATTCTAATTATTGTATGATAGGCAGACTATACACCTTTAAACATTTATAAATACAAATGGATCAAAAATAAATAAATACAATAGAAGATTAGGACTGAAAATCATTAAATAATGAATGAATTTCAATAAATATAAAATAAGGACAACAAAAAAATATACAACCATGCATTAGCTTGTTATTATGTACAAACAAATGAACATAATACACTGTGATAATGAAAATAAAAAATTCAAATGTCCTGTCTCCATGAGAATCCTGGTAACCGGCTTAGACCTAGGCCCATCTTCTCCCTCTTCCAAGAGTAACAACACAATCCATGAACCTAGAACCTATCATGTAATCAAGAGGACTATATGGGTACTAAATGGGGGACCAAAAAATGTGTGAGATTAAATAAGTAGGCCACCACCAAGGGTGTATAATGTTTAATTTGTTCCATAAACATAAAATGAAACATCATGAAGGTATATCCAAATTAATGTAGTGGTGTAAAAATATAACCCATGTCACAATCAGGTTCCATAGGGGACACCTGTAAGACCATGTCTGCTTCAACCTGTGTGGTATCATCATTGAACATGTTCTACCATATATATATACAACTATATGTGCATGTGTATTTTTTTGGAAAAGATCCTATGGTGTATGACTAAGGAATCCTCAAATGATGTCATAAGATCTCATAATATAAGTATTGGTAAACATTCCCCACCTTCTCAATAAGGATAAGGGTCATCAAGACAAAAAAATTCAAATACTAATAATGAGAAAACAATGTCAATAAATTAATAATTTTATTGTTCACTATGTACATATAGAGAATTAACTAAATCTGTGTATGTTCTTTGACTTGAAAGATGTGTTATTTAATTAATAATTTTACTAGTATCCTGAGATATTCCAAGGTGTTCCACATAGGGAACCCGTGTATTGTTCTTGTCCTGATATAAACACAACACCTTAAAATCCCATCTAAGGTCATTACCCATGAGAATCATGGTATAACACTAGGTTTGGTATAATGGAATCACCCTCTAACTCCTTCCTTGGCATTTCATATAGGGGAAACAAGTATAACTTGTGAAAAAATATAATGCACTTCCCTCTGAGTCCATCCTTAGAATTACATATCTTTAATCCATGTATTTCTCATTCCCTAATATAGTGTACTACACACTAAGCCCATCATTTTTATTCAATATTAGTAATCCACGTATAACTCATGGTGTAATGTAATTTTTTTAACCTGTATTCTCATCTATGGCATTCCATTTCATGAATCAAAGTGTTTATCAAGGAATATGTTTATAAGAAGTCCTACTGCATTAAATTATTAGACATTGACCATGGGATTTAACCATTTAAAATTTATAATTCATGACATACATTACCATTTATTCTGAAGTACCAAAAACAAAAATTGATATGGTCATATCATTCACATTTCATTTAACATAATTAAACATCCTATTTACCAAGGGAAACTGGAATTCCTTGGAATGTTGTATTATTAGATAAGAAGAACATGGCCATAATTAATCAAGGTACTTGTGTTAAATTAATACCATTTCATTGTTCATTGAATTCGATTAGTCATGGGATCACTCCTCAATTGAACAGTGGAATGATGAAATGTATATACCATTCAACCCATTTAGGCAATTTTTATTATAAGGGAAAACTAACACACCTCAGAAGGTGGATTAATAACATGCATAGGCTTAGGAGGCCTAGCTTGGATTCATCCCATTAATTTAATCCAAATAAGTTAAATCAATTATAAAGTCCACATTATTTAATTCCTATCATTTACAAGAAGAGATGTAAACAACCAAATTGTTGTTTTGGTTTTGTCTTGTATTGGCCAATGAAGGCATATAATATTGAACAAACTCATGGGGTGTTCCATGTGGTGTTTACACTTCTCCAACCATGTATGGATCATGGTCTAGGTATTTAATTTTAAGAACATTATATTTTGAGATAAACACATAGAAAATCCATCTTATGGGAAAATGATTCATAATATAAAACAATAGAACTTTGGGGTATAATTCAAAGACTACTTTCCTCAGGTTTAGAAAGTTTCACTCATCCAATCTCATTATTCAATTTGATTTGTAATGAATTAAATCAAATAAATATATAAACTCCGTAAAAATATGATAAATGGTCACAAATTGAAATTTAATTCAACATTTAATTATAAAAAAAATAATAAATAGGAATCATAGTCTTAATGAGTATTATCCAATGAAATTGATGGTGTCCAATTCAAAGCTTAGATGGAGGAAGTATGAATAATACATGGAGGAGGCCAATGGATAGATCTCGATAAAGGAGAGTCTATGTGTCAATGTTGTCAAGAAAGGGAGGAGATATCCCTAATGAAGGTAAGGGAAAATAGTCATTTAAAGCCCTTTAATTAACTTTATGTTTTGGAAAATCACACACCAACTATGTGGTTCCACTATTAAAAGGGACACCCCTCACACCACTAGACGCATGATTTGACAAACCATACCTAAGTAATTAAATCACCAATGACTTTTTCTGAAGAAATAATCCATGGACATGAATCCCATACACATTTTTTAGATAAAAAGAGAACCAACACAAGATGTTATTATGGTTAGGGATTCATGGTTACCTTTAAACTTGTGTTAAGTGGGCACCTTTTTCTATCCAAGACCGAAAGTGGGTTCTCAAAGCCCAATACTTTTGAAACGCAATAGAACCCCCAGGACATTCCTTGGGCTAGAAAAAGTATCTAAAAACAACGCTTTTATGAGTTCTAACTATTATAGTTTTATTCTAAAGCTCCATTTATGATTTCACCCATCCAGAAAATGAAAATTTAGTTTCCCTTCGAATTATCAACTCACTCTAAAACACCGGACCATAAAACATCCCCTCCATAAAAATTCACATGCCAAATATTCCGTTGGGAAAAGAGAATCATCACCCAACAAACATGGGAAATCATTTTCTATTTAAATGGTCTTTTTCATGCAAGAATGACCAACATGGATCCAAGATCTACTTTATCCATATGGTACAGAAGTTGAAAAAAACAAAATACAATGTTCTTAATGAAGATGAAACATTAACACAACACACACTTGTTCCCTTATAAACCAAGACACAATAATATAATAATCTCTTCCATCCACCATCCTATGGAACTTCCCACCATTGTTCCTAAATTTCAATTGTTAACTCCAAATAATCGTACTCCTTCCATCATAATTGCATAACAAAGCACATCCTTGGCATCCTAATGATTATCTTGGGGAATTTCATAGAATTATACACTCATGAATGCATAAAGAAACTATTATAGATCATAAATCAAATTTAAATGGTCAATATCAATTTAACCTAGCTTAAAATTGTTAGGCCGATTTTCCATGAAAATCCTTTTTCCACACTATTAGACTGAACTCATCCCCTTCAAACGACATGATAAATGAGATTACTCACTAACCACATACCATTAAAAGAGAGAACCCAAGATAAAGTACCCCTGGATGACCACTTATAAAAAATGATCATCTTAGATGGATGATGAATTAAAAACATTGTATGATTCCTTCACCCAAGAACCCCAATAAAACATTCAGCAAATTCATTGAAGTTTGTAACCAACTTTTTTGGATGTATCCTAATCAAAAAAATTGGTTCAATTTATCCAATAGAATACGATTGACAAAACGACCATCCGATGACTACTCTTAAATTGTTATAACCATTACCTAACAAGGGTCACCACTCAAAATCCATTGGTGGAAATATTCACTATAAGGTTTCCTTCGAACAACTCTTTACTACATTAATGTGGATTCCATCCATGAAAATAGAAAATGAATATTAATTTTTAGCTCATCATATAACCGATTATCTCTCAATGTACTTAGAATTATGTCATGATATTTAGAATTATCATCACTAAATCATGAGTACACTAAAATTTTATCTATAGGCATGTATTTATCTACCTAATCCATACTCGCATCGACTAGTATACAATAACCTTATTCAACAATAGATACCACATCTCTATAACATATGTATCTAGTTCCAATCATCGTTTTACTATATTATGGTTACCATAGAATTTGAAAAATAGTCATTGTCATGGGAAATACATTTAATTTATGAATTCTCCAGGTAACCATGCCAGAAATCGTCAAATTGAAACCATGTATCCTTAACTCATACATATCCACTAACTGACTACTTATTTAAACTATAACATACACAACTCTAAAATACCATTCAAATCACTCTTAGAATGTTAAGTGTAAAATACTATACCACCTAGTTTACGATGCAAATGACACATTTATGAGTCATTAAACATCAAGTTCAATCTAATCATTCTACACAATAAGTTAATATCATTAAGGTAGGATCATTCTTGGAACTCACCTTAAAATGGGAATCTATATGTTCCCCAAATTGATCAAACAATTTCATACCATAGAACATTGTTTTAGCATTCCAATCCTCAACCTCCAAATAGATACCTCACAATTATGAATCCATGAAAGAACATATGAACTACCAAGATGTTCTATCCATTAAAAATGGTCTCCCCATGATCATTTTCCCTCTACCCTAAATGATAGTATTATCATGATTTACATGATTATCTCTACTTTAGTAGGGTACTTATCATTATTTCTATAAAATATATAACTTATTCCCAACTCATCCTCCAATTACTACTGAACATTTATCCTGAACATGGATAATGAAATTATACCAAGATATTTCATAAGATAATATATAAACTAGCTAATTATAAGCATGATATATCATATTTATCATGAAACATATGTGTGACACTCATTCTGAGTTATATATTCAGATGCCATAATAGTAGGTGTGAAATTCAAAACTAAATTAGATCAGTTGTGTAATATAAACCGATACTTTTTAAAGTGTTATCACAATTAATTGGGACAACCCAGCTTCTGATTAAAAATTCAATGATAAAATGATAATAATATGCTCTCAACACCCAGGTCACTCTACTCTTAAAAGAACATGATTATGAATCCTTTTATTACTCATGAATCCTTTTTAGAAATTTTGAAACCATGTGGTTTAATGTATTACAAAACCTTATATCTAAATTATATTTTTCTTAACATATTATTTATTAACCCAATGAGAACAATGTGTATTAACTTGTTCTATGTTGACCACAAGACAGAGAAACCAATGCAACCATAAAATTTAACTTAACATCCCCACAAAACTAAATGTTTTAATGTCATATTGCCCCCCATGACTATAACAACTTAAAAAAATTCTAGGTCATCCTTCAGAAAAGAGATATGATCACAAGTTATTTCAAGGAGGATACCCATGGCTTGTCTAACTCACTAAACTAGAGTATTGAAAAATTCACCCTCCTTAAAAAATTCTCAATGTACCAAATGACCACCCATATAACTTGGGGAGTTGCCTCTATTCTAAGATGTCTAATCGTGACAAATGGAAACTGAACAATACCTTACACTAAAAACTCATAATATCATCTCAAAATTCATTATGTTTTGAGGGTACTACCATAACCATGTCATACCCATACATAAGTATGGAATCATCTAGAAAACATGTTCATAACTAAAACATTTACATGGACTTACCACCAAACCTATAGGTCCAGTGAAATCTACGAAATTTCAATGGGGAAATTCGAGACACAATCACATTTTATTCCAAAAAAAATAACATGAAAAAAGTGATGCAACACTTTACATGAGACTTCAAGATAAAAACACTCTAAAAGGATTCATTTTTAAAGTGTTTAATTAATGATAATTTTATATAGAATTTGAAAAACTCTTACATCAGAGATATGGAGTACTAGTTATAGGAGAAAACTATACTTATAAAATTATTTAGTAAACCCCATAAATAAATTGAAAAATTATCTAAAATTTTCAGTTTATTACATTTCTCATTTATCAATATGTTCTTATTGTTTTCTTGGTTAATAAAAATTACAATTTCAATGCTTTAGAGGAAAAACCACATTAGGTTTCAATTAGAATATTAAATAACCTAATCCGAAATTCAATAAGGCATAAAAATGAAAAAACAATATTTTTCATTCCATAAGGATTGGCTTAAGTTGCATGCCACTATATATTTATACATAATCAGTATAAGTGGTTCTAAAAACATCAAATTATCATCTCATTTCATCATGTAAACAACCCCATGGGGTTAAGCTTCTTAATATAAACGATAAATGTGACCTCAAGGGTCACGTCCTATCAACTTGATTTCTCCTATACAGGAAACCAAATAACAATTAGTTTTCTATGATTTATCATAACATTAGTGATATGACCTCCAATGTATAACTTTTCAATGTTGTACTTATTGGATTGAGTCAAGTGTAAAATGGTTTTAGTAATATAGGTAGTCATTTCCAAGTTATATGGTCATTTTCACGAGAAGATTAAATTTTCATTTCATGTAACTGCCACCAATTATCTCGTGATTGTTTAAATACATGGATATCCATTACCAATTTAAAAAGTTTTCATAAACATTAAAAATTGAAAATTGACTTGTTTTTAATTATAACTACCCATGTTTTAGACTATGAAACCAATGGGTCATGAATCAAACATGTCATAATTGATTAGTTGTGGTGTAAACATCAAGATATATGGGAAAAAACTATTTATGATGTTGAAGGAACTTAAATAACAAATTAAATAATTTAACCAAAATATATAAACGTAACATATAATCCAAAAATACGAGTAGATATAGAAATCTATCAATCAGTCTTGGTTTATAGATAAAAATGTTGATAATCATCACACAATCATGTTATACTAATAAGCGTGACACATAATGACATAAAATGTTGTATAGGTATGCATTATAATAAATCACACATCATGTTATACTAATAAAAATTATAATAATTACCCAATTAGGGTATAGAGATAAAAATTCTAAATAATCACATAAGCAAGTTATACATGAAATCATGGTAATGATAAGTGAATTCGATGTTCCTGAATTGATGCATGAATTAAATCTATAATATTTCCATACAGAGCTAAGAGGAAAACCCATAATCAGTAAATAATTAAACATTAGAAGTGAATAAATACCCCAAGGTGAAATAATAATAAAATTTAATAACAACAGTATGATCAATAGTCCCATCTCTAGAAACATGATCATTTCCACTTATACTGGTTGGATGGACCTATACATGATTTATTTAATGAGTGTAGCCACATTTTTAGTCTCCAATATAAAATCAAAAATAATAATAATAAAGTAAAACCCATTTTATACAACATTGTAATGCCACAACCATGGTTCCACTAGAATGGTTCCCTGGGCCGATTCAACACATGGCCACAAGCACACCTCTACATACGCCAGAGGCTACAGAATAGAAGTGAGGATGTAATAACGGTATAGTGGGGATACTATAACCTGTGTATCAATGATAAATACAACCTGATCAATAATTAATTAATCGAGAACAATATTATGATAGAAACTCAATAAATAGGGAATAAATGTCCATAAACAAATAACCATACTAGAGCCAAATATACAAAAGTGCATTACCATGCTATTATGTATAAATTAAAGCACATACAACATGGGAATAAAGAAAATTAAAAAGACTAGGGTCTATCTCCATGACCATCCTATGCACTAGCTCAGTATTATTCTCTTAAACTGCCATGTCCATGTATAACATCACAATGCATAAATGCTAAACCTAACCCATAACCAAGAGGTCTATTCGGGCACCCCATGGTGGCCTGAATAGGTTGTGAGGTATAATCATTATGGGAACACAAAAAAATTATAATTCATAATCCATTCTATGTGTGTAAAATGAAACAAAGTGTACGTATACCCAATTTGTGGTAGTTTTTTCAACATTTAACCCATTTTTCACTCAAGTTATTTAGGGGACACCTATCCAACCATACCCGCATTTGCTTGTGTAATATCATCTATAAAAAAGATCTTATATATAAATGTATATAGAAAACCACATATATATATATATATTTGTGTGCGTGTGATATAGAAGATAAGAGGCACATGACCAAGGAATCCTTATATGATATCAGAAGATCTCTTAATATAAGTAAGGGTTGCAGTACAATATGATCTCAAGAAGGATAATGTATGTTAGGCCCAAAAATTTCAGAAACTAAAAATGAAGAAACCTATATCTTTAAATTAATAATATTAATTATCATTATGAATAAAAATAACTGACCAAATCCAAGTATGTTATTTTAATAGGAAGACATTTCATTTAGTTAGTTATATAACCAGCATCCTAATATCATGAAATTAATTCCACATAGGTAACCCATTTATTTGAAAAGGAATATTATGAACCAATCACCATAGAATCCCATCCAAGAGCATTCCCCATGGGAATCCAGGTGCCCCTATAGTTATGGTATAATAGAATTTCCCTCTGAGTCCACATTAGCACTCCACAAAGGGGACCCTAGTATCACTCATGGAATTATATAATGCACTTCTCTGTGATCCCATCTAGGTCATTTTATATCATAAATAAAGAATCACTCATGGAATTATATAATGCACAACCATATGTGACCGTAAATTGTATTCCATATCAGAATTCATGTTTCACTCATCGGGCAAAGTTATTCTTTTAGCCTTGGAGAATTTTCTACGAATTCTATTTTAGGAATCTAAGTGTCACTCAAGCAATATGATAATAAGAAATATCATTTCATTTAATAATTATCTATATCCTACATACATTATATATGAAAAATGTACAATTCTATTCAAACATTAACTTTTTAAGTCTAAAGTGCCAAAAATAATGGCGAGCAACATAGTTATACCATTTTCATTTCATTCAACTTAATTAAAAATCTCCTTTACCAAGGGGAAACTAATCAAATCTTATAATATGGTTTAATTATATAATTATAACATGGAAAAAATTAGTCAAGATCCATGTGTTACATCTATACCATTTCATAGTTCATTGAATCTCATTAGTCATGGGATCACATCACAATATAATAGAGTAAAAGTGAAATGAGCATGCCATTCACTTTCAATTTAATCCATTAAGTCCATTTCATTTATAAGTGAAAACTAACAATACTAATAAGGTGGTTTAATAACATTCCAATTATTATGGATCCTAAAATGGTATTTTCCTATTCACATGATTCATCTAATAAATTTCACTTATAAAGGCTAGATCATTAAACTAATAACCCTTATAAGAGTTAAGAAAAACACACCTAATTAGTGTTTTGTTCATGTATCATATTAGCTAAAATGGGAAGATAAAATTGGACACAACCAAGTGTTGTTCTAAGTAGAGGATACACTTCACTAAGCAATTCAGGACTAAGGTATATGAATTTAATTTTAGGCACTTTATATTTTATTACAAATGCATCGAAAATTTGGCATGTGGAATAATGAAACATATTGTAAAACAATGAAACATTGATAGATAAGACAAAGACCACCTACCTCATGCTTATGATGCTTCACACATCAAATATTCGGCTTGGATTTATTCTGAAGAAAAAGATATTGATGAAAACAACAAAATCCCTTGAAATGGGAAGAATGACCTAGAATTTAAGTAACATTAAACATGAAAAGATAAATTAAAAAATAAAGAAGGATGAATTGTTATCTTACTAAGTGTTATCTAACGCTCCCAACATTGGTTGATTCCATGATTAGAAAAAGGAGGTATTCCAAAACCTAGGAGGATGCTAGAGGAGAGCTCACAATTAGTGGGGTATTGTGAGTGAATGAGGAGAAGAAATGGAGTAGATAACCATAAATGGTGAAGGGGAAAATATTCATTTCATCCCCCTAAATGAGTTACATGGTTTGCACACACATTTTGGGAAATCATGCCCCAACGATGAGGTTTTATTGTCTGAATTCACACCACCATGAATGGATAGGTTCATGGTTTGAAAATGTATACACAATCCATGTGATCACCATGGAAATTTTCTATATACAACCCACATGTTTGTGTATCCCATAAGCATAGTTTAAAAAATCCATGAGACTATGAAGGTAGGATGGAAGTTTAGTGGTGCACAGTTAACACTAATCATGAGCTAACCATGAACCCTTTTCTATCTCTTCCCAAAACTGGGTTCTCAAAGTACACATCTTTTTAAACCCATATGAACACTTAATACATTCCTAAGACCTTAAAAATTATTCCAAAAGAACACTTTTAATTTCTCCAATGCCTGAAATTAATTTCTAATGCTTGACTTATGGTTCATCACATCCACCAAATGAAAATTAAAAAAATTCCATGTAATTTCTAACCCAAAGTAAAACATAGGACCTTACAAGGGTGAAAAAATACATACACCATGAATTTTTATTTTAATCCATGATATTAAGGGGGATTCCATCTAAAATATTTTTTTTAAATTAGATTCCATGACATTCCTCTAACAAAGAATGAATGAGTAATAATCAATTTGATCAAATTAATATTCATTTATCCTTATTTAATTTTAGATATAATCAGAATATGATTGTGTATTCAAGAAATGATATCCTTATTATTGAAGCACGTATAATAAAATCCAAAACCATTTCATGCATTGCTTATATAGTTCAAGGAATTGGTTATTGAACCACATAATGTATTATGAAATTGATATCCTAGGTGGAGATTAAAATAATAATCAATGAAATTGGTGTGGTTATTATAAAAATTTATCTCAATCTAGTAGAATTTTGATATATTTGGCTGGATTGTTATATTAAATTCAAAATTAAGGATAAAATGAGTATAATAATTAACATTATCTTTATATGATGTGGAAATGGATGTATCTTGGAGGTTTTACACACTTATTTTATCATCCTTTGATAACTAGTTAATCCATATCATAGATAGAAGAAGTGATTTAGATGAATTTATATTGTCTTTATTAAAATTACACATGCATTTAAGAACATAATGGGGCTTCCTACAAAGGTGTATATAGTAGAGTTCTGTGGTTAGGTCCCCAGTTCCTTTTAATATCTAAAAATGTACCTTAGGATCATATAAATGATTAGAAGATACTTTCCACTTCACATCATATGTAATGAATCCTTAATCAACATCAATATGAGACATGAAATCGGTAATTAAAATATCCTTTATGCCATCAGAGGCAATATTGTATTCAGTAATGGCCTCACCTAAGAAACATAATGGCTCGAGGTTATTTAAATAATTATATAAATCCCATTGAACGCCCATTAACATATAAAAAGGTCAAAAAAATTAGAATAATATAATTAAATAAAATTAATAATTTTAATTAAGTCAAGTGGATTATTTCTAATGTTTTTTCATTTTAAATAAAAATAGGGTATTTAATTGTTTACAAGAATAATTTACAAACCACATAGGTAAACAATGTGTAGATTTAATTTTTTATAAATAATTAATTTTTTTCTTTAAATATATATTTTATAATAATTAATAAATTAAAATATGTTATATAAAAATAAATGACGAAACTCCCTCTAAAAACTGACATCCCATATAATGTTGTCTAACAACACCCAATAAGAATCACCAAAACTATTTTTATAAACCGTATTTAACATTATTCATAACCATTATTCTCAATATTATTCATAGTATAAATTACCCTCCATCATTATTTGACCACTATGGGAATTTACATATAAAGTAATTGAGTTCCCTTTGATACATTCACCCAATTTGTGATCCACAGCTTTAAGGATTAGCTTAATCACTCAAAACATTGGATCAAGGATTACCATTAGGGGTAACCTTTACTTTTTATTACCTTGGATGGATATTACCAAAAAAGGGTACTATTACAAATCTTCAGAATATATAAATGAATTTTCTTATCCATCCCACTCAAAATTTTCACCAATATGTCCCAATATAGCCAACATTTAGTTTAAAATTATCATGAATCTAAAACAACACTGAATCTATATAATTAAAATATTAATCTATTCAATATTAATTTCTTTTTATCACAATATTTAATAGTTTAATATGGTTAATAACCTTGAGAGTTAAAATTTAGTGTTCTGAAAGAAGTAGTTATATCATTTCTTTTATTACAAAGAATTTTTTATGTGATATAAAATTAACCAAACGCAATATTAAAAAAATATAGGTCTTCCAGACCCCTTTTTACCAATTAAAATTTATTATATGGGTTTAGAAAATATATATGGGCTTATAAAATTCTATTATTTGGAAATTAATATACTATAGTGATAAAATAGATATCAAGATAATTTTTTTATTTTATGAAGTTGAGTGTATATTTTATAATTTATGTAATACCTATTTCATACTAAGGTACTTTACAGTAGATTTATGGAATATTATAATGTAGTAGGGGACTATTTTTCTATATTGAAGAATTATTTGTACACTTTAAAAATTACGCATCAAATTATCTCAATCTACTACTCTTTTTTAAAAAACCATTAATGGTTATAAATCATATATTAAAACTTTAAAAGAAAATGAATGTTATTTCTAATGATTCACGGTTTAAAAAAATAAAAGATATTATTTCAAAATAATAAAAAATTATGTAACTTCTGAAATAATGCATGATTGATGCATTATTTTCATAATTGAAAATTTAAACTTATTTAAGACAATTAAAATAATAACTTTCATCTATTTATGGTATATTAGAAAGTAAAAAAACAATATTAACCATATTTAAATGGTATCCCATGTCATATCATATATTACTATATAAATGTTATCAAAACTCACCAAACCCACACCTACATCCATAATTTTAAGCCAATTATTATCAATAAATTTTTTAGTCACCCTTGATAAAATTATACATCCATTCTAATCATTATATCCAAAATAATATATATATAAGACTATAAAATAAAAATATATCTTACCTCATTATACCCTGCCTTAAAACAATTACCAAAAAATTATTTTTTCAATCCAAATGTTCCTAAATAAATAAATTGTGTGTAAGAAATCCAAAAATCATTATTAATCTACCCTGAAATTCACATAATTTCACCAAAATAATCCTTATATACATACATTTTTTAAATAAAAATTAGAATTCTTGCCTCTCCCTTTTTAATTACACACCGCTCATAGAACCAGACTATAAAATATATCTCACAATCATAAATCTATATACATTTTACATTCATTAACTAATTATTAAAAAAATTGACTAATTATAATAAAAAATCATATAAAACAAATACACACTCTATCAAATGATTGTGAAGCATGATTTAACCAAATACAATATTCCAGCTATCTTTTCAAGGCCCCAAAACGCAATTTTTTTCAAATTATATTAACAACTATATATCAAAATGAATATAAGGTAAACAATCCTTTTCTAAAAATTATATTAAATATTAAAAAACAATAATATGTTATAATTTCTAAAAAAAGTTTTTTTAATTTTTATTTGGAAACTCCATTAAATCAAAATAAATCATACCATTATAATAATGTTTTAAATGATTAAATATAAATTTATTAAATGTATTTAAATGAAATTTATTTAAAAACCTACTTTTTTCCAAATAAATTTAAAACATGTTATGGGAGACCCCATTTTTAATCTAATTTATTACAATGGGTTTTTAAGCACCATAATATTTTATGAAATATTTTTTTAATAAATTAAAATTATTCAATATATTTTTCTACACACAGCACCGAGTTTTAATGAACCGCAATATACTATTAATATTATTATTTAAACATGACCACAATAACCTAGCTATTAAACCTGTAGGTATGAATATTAATAACTATATTTTGAAAATTAAGTACAATGTTTTGAGATAAATAAGGTATTTTTATAAATAAGTACATAAATTTTAGAAAAGTCATTATATAGTTCAAAAATATATTTCTTCTCAAAAATGGTTTTCCTTGAATTTTGTTAAAAAATAATAAAATTATGTTTTAAAATTTTATAAAATCGATTTGAAAAAATAATATTCATTTCTTAATCAAAATTTACAAACTATCTTAGGTTTAATGTTTCAGAATTTTCTAAGATGATTAATTTTTTTATGAATAGTGAAAAACAAATTTTTATAAACAAAACTGCCTTTTAATTTACGGTAATTTAAAAGATAAATATTGTTTTATAATGAATTAAAATTATTATTAGTTCAATTATATTATTATTAATCCAATATAGGTCATTTCAATCAATTTCTTATTTAATTTTTATAAAAAAAATCACGCTTTTGAAATCGTTTTCTTTAGAAAATCATTTTTCATTACATCTATAGGTTTAATTTTATATTATATTCTATCAATTATATTAATTTAATTTCTAAAAAAAATTAATCTCTAATATTATAAAAAATAATATTATTTAATATGTTTAACTTTTATTTTTTATAATAAATAGTAAAAATAGTAAAAATTAATTATCATGGTTAAGGTTAAAATGGGTTTATCTGATGTTAAAATATACATTGTATTTTTGTTTCATCCATTAAATACCCAAATACCTTACATAATTTCCTCTCGATGTCATTTAGGCCTTACCTTGATTATAAAACCGTCATAAGTGGGATTTTGTTGCTAACCTAAAGAGATTGTTCAAAGAAGAGGTATCATTCATAACTAGGAATTTTTTATTTATTTTTTTCTTCCACCTCCTTCAAATATACTTCAAATATTATGATATAATAACATAATTAGCTCTTATTTTACTGTATATTATTATTTAAATAGAATAACTTATATTCATCTCCTCCTCCATAAAATGGGAAACAAAACTGCGAATTGTGTGTATGGTGGACTACCACCTCATGGACATATGTAATTCATCTTCCATCACAGTGAATCATGGGTGGATGTAATGAAATAATTAAATTAAATATAATAAATTTTAGACTATATTATTCTTATTTAATTAAAATATCATATCTACCTTCTTACTTTTCAATCTTTTGGAATATGATAATGATGATCGTGTGTGCCTTAGGATTACCACCTCTACGAAACGATGAGAAACATTTTTCCTTTTATTTTGACATAGATATAAATAAGGTTGTTTTTAATATGATATATGTTATATAAAAATGATTCAATAAATTTGAATAAATATTTAATTTTATTTTGGTCCACTAATTAAAAAAATGTCCTTGTATACGTATGACCAACCGTCGTCATGAATAATATCATTCATTTTCTATATTTAACTTTTTTTATTAATATAAATAAATTTATAATTAATATATATTTTTATATATCATGATTATGATTTTTGAGATTATGAAACCATATTCAATGTACATGGGATGAAACTACCAAAACAATATATAATGAAAATGAAGTAGATATGTAAGGGCTCGGATCCACGTGGATCAACCCATTGTGTGTTTTCTTAGATTCAGGTGCTCGGAAAAGGATTAGAGGATTTTAGGAGGAGTTCTGTCATGAGAAGCTAGAAATAGGGGGGATACAAGATGTGACCAAGGGGTACACAATGTATACCGTTTGGGTTTTAGAAACATAAAACAATGCATCTAGGCGACGCGTTTTACGGATTAAGTCACCTTGAGGTAGTACAAGACATGATGAGGAGTTACACATCATGCACTTCCCTATTTATGGGTGTTTTAAAGACACCCAGATGATCAGGGTTTTCAAACCCTATGGCTCGAGCACCCCCCCCCCCCCCCCCGACCCAGATGACCTGGACACCTCCCTATTCAACGTTTGGGAATTCCTACGTCCTGGTTCGGTTCACCACTACCTTCTTCGATCCATATTCAATCTGAGGTAAGATATACCAACGTCCCTTGGTTTTCTTAGATTTGTCTTCTCCCATTTCTATTTGAAGGGATATATCATTTGATCTCCATGGTTATAAGGGAGTGTATTTTGGTTTTTTTCGATGCGTTTGTACCGCGATATCCTCGGGTGGATGTGGTTATTGTGGGGAAGGCGATCGTGAACTGTTTATTTGATTCATTATCAAGAGAATAACTTATGAAGCCTTTTGAGGTAGGGTATTCTTTTCTTCTATAATTATACAAGTGAAATCGTAGAGTCGGCATGATTTATTACTTTTGATAAAAATGGAAATGACCTAATTAAATACTTGAACTGGATTAAAAGAATTGTTTTAATTGGATATTGTTACTTTGCACCATGATAATGATTTGCCTCTTGAATTGGTATATATTGTGATATATATGCTTTCCTTGTGTATCATGTCATTCCTAATGGAAATTGGTAAAGAACGTACAACTAAAATTAATTGATAATTAAATGGCTGAAGATAAAGATGCATGTATATGAATCCAGTTTTTTTTATTTTAATTTGATGTTAATAAAATTGATGCAGATGTGCATGCCTATTCCATTTGGTAGTTAAATGTGAATAATGTTGGTGATTATTGTTTAATTTCATGTTAAATTAATTTGTGTTCTCTATGAAAACATGTAGATAGGATTACGATAGTTTCAACATACTAATAATGAATCTATTAATTAAAAATTGGATTAATGAACTATTATTTTGGATAAAAGATAATTCCTGGTAGGGATCTATGTTACCCTCATGATTTTAGTGGTCAAAGAGCCTTATGCTTGGAACTGTGACAGCTCATTTCATGTTAAGGTAGAATAACGTCTTTAAGGTCCAAGATCCCAGTTGATATGATGTTTGTTTCCTACTGCTTGTGATGTGATGTGTTCCTGGATGACTGCTGTGATATGTGGGGTAGTGTGGCCCAGTGGTTTTGGTGTTAGTAGTTGGTTCCTAGAGTGGCAAGATGAATCATTTTTGGATCTGTGTGATAGGGAGGACACTGAGGATAATGTAATGGGTTACATATAGGCTAAACGGTTGATGTGGAAGTGGATTCTTGTTGAATCTCTTGTTTGTTTATCTGATTTACATTCCCCACTGATTTAAAAAGTTGTTCTTGCTTACCCTCCTTCCAAAAGAAACTAAGACCTATGAGGTGTGCCTTGTGTTTTCTGTGTTTATATTCTCATGGATGGATGGGTATATGCTCCTGCTATAGTTGGAAATGACTCAATGAGTATCCAATCTACTCACTGTGTTGACCCCCTTGTGTTTGGTATCTTAGTTTTTATTTTCTAGAAATCTACGAATTATAGAAAATAATAATTCTATCAATAAATGATTGAATAAATGACGTTGAACCTATTGGGTTGGATCTTTCTAGGATGTAATGATGAGGTTGTGTTTCTGATAATATGTGGACTTGGATTCGTTATGCCTAGATGGAATGAAGCTTTGGTGTGATGCTAATGAAATGTAAATTTGAATTGTTAATTATTAATTAATTTTTAAAGAATTATTTAACGTAATTTGAACCTGATAAAAATGGAATGCAATAATGTAATAAATCTTTAAAAATGGTTATGTGCTTATAGGATACATAGTCTTAGTAGTGGAATCCAAGAGTTCGAGAGACATTAGCAGCAGTTGACTCTAAGACTGGGTTATTCCAATTGTGTAGTTGTGAGATATAGTATATTCTTTAAAAAAATTATATTCTACTCTACATAGTCAGTTAGGGAAAATGACACTTTGGGGATTCTAAGCCCTAAGGGGTGTTTTCCCCCACATCCCGGTTGGAGTATGGATGGTTGACTTCCCTATTTGGCCAAGCCTATTCACATTGTAGTTACATGTGCTTGTAGAAACAATGGTTAGTTTTCCCCATACATGTGTGTAGAGGTATATAATGGATTTTTGTTATTCACACACTTATATTCGGGATATATATTTCTATGGACTAGTATAGGTGTAACATGTATAGGATGTGATGGATTGATGATCCTTATTCAGTGTATGGGCTGTACTGGTTGGAGGTTTTATGGCTGATGTATGGAACATGTTATGTGGATTGTGGTGGCTCCCATAAACTACCTGGTTACTTTTGGTTTTGTGGACGGTGTGGTGCTTCACACATGTGTCTGCAGGGACGCCTTTTAGAGAGAGAATCTTTGGACATGTGGCTTTGGCGCAAAGTAGCAAAATAGTGGGGAATTATTATCAAGGTGCCCTTGATATTATTTATTATATTATATACTCTTCTATGAGATACTTGGTGATTGTAGACATGGTGAGGATAGGAACTTAGTATACCTATTTAGGAGACATGTGGCATTGGCGTAATGCATTCTTTACATTTTCATGAGAGGCTTCGAGGAGGATCCTATTGATTATACTATTATAGTCACCCTAAATATATATAATAGTTTATTAGGTCACATGGAGAAGGTTGGAGATCAAGATGGTTACTACTATCTTGGGGTTACATGAGCAGTTTAGGCTATGTGGTTTCTACAGTTTTTACTTTCCTTTGACACTTGCAGTTTTCCATTTAAGCTATAGTAGTTATGGCATGAAATTACATATGTGTACTTGGGATTTATTTAATATTGAAATCTAAGTTGTAGTTGGTTGGTTTCTACCTTATCTATCTCTTCCTCATGTGTTCTCTTATAGGGTAATTCCTCCCATTTGCGTGTTTACTATACCCTCGGTGATAGTCACCAACCCAAGGCTTACTGGAGGTGGAACTCAGGGGGTCACTATCTCCCTTCTTACATTGTCATCCTATGAGGGGAACACCTTGTGGGGAGGGTGGTTGTGAAGAAGTGGTATCAAAGGTTTGGTCCAGGGATAATATGGAGTTTTGTGTTAGTCATAGGGGAGGTTTCATGGGTTGGTAGGGAAAAAATTTTAGTCAAGTTTAGAAAGTGATGTAAACACTAGAGACTGGCTAAGACAAGGCGTTTAGGGACACCTATGATTTGATGCACAGACCTTTAGCTTTACAATGGATACTATGTAAGGTGATACTGGTTGCAAGGTAAAGACATAGGAAAGTCTCATGCATCAATATTCTTTTTCCATGTGTTTTAATGGGTAGAATTTGGGATTGGTTAACCAAAAATGAATAAAATAAAAAAATTAATTAATTTCAAGTCATCTGTATTATAGGTTTAGGAGATCTAACTATTTTTTATTTTGCAGTTATAGATCTAGTTCAACGTCCTCATCAGGTTTGCGCAGAAGATGTCTAGCAGGTTGTGCTAGCACATCGTTGTAGTATAGAGGTTGATAATGACGACAATTAGAGGAGGACACTCTAAGAGTTTTAGCACCAGAGTTTTCAAAAGTACGAGGGCTCTGTTTCAGATGCAGTCACAGAATACTAGTTAGAAGAGGTTGAGATATCCTTCGGTTTGATCCATGCTCAGAGGGAGCACTGGATATATTTGGTTGTAATGATGAAACATGAGGTAGCAAGGTAGTGGTGGTTCTTGATCCTCAGAGATCGTGAGGAGTTGGCGATCTCGTTGGAGGAGTTTGGAAACATGATTAGAGTCGAGTTTCTTTCTTCGACTATGAAGGAATCCAGTAGTCGAGGTATCTTTACCATTAGACAGGGGTTCTCTAGTGTTAGAGAGTTTGGAATCTATTTCCAGAACCTTTTACAATATAGTTTATACTTTTTTTCAGATGAGGATGCCATGGAGATGCATTTTGAGGAGGATTTGCATCTAGATATCCAGTTCCATGTCACCCCATTTATGCAGCAGACATATCTTGAGGTGTTGTAGAGGGTAGAGTTTGAACAGATGACATTAGATATAATAATATCATCACGAGCGGGGATTCTTCAAGATTCCTCATGTAGTAGAGTTATGGTACGAGGTTCCCGTTTTTCAGGGAAAAAGAGCTTTTGTTTTTCCAGTGGTAGGTCCCTGCCCTCAACATATCATTTCTATGGGGGAAAGAATATCTTAGGCCTATTCCAATTGAACATTTACTTGTGTTTCTTATGGAGGCGGATACCATCATCCGCGAGATTTAGCGACCATTCAGAGCGGTCATCGTGCACCAGGTGTTCCACTCCATGTTCCTCAATTGTGGCAGTTCTAGCAGAGGCATCTGCTACATGTTTCAACATATTTGGATCAGTAGAGATCAGATGTAACTGGAAAAGGACAAAATTGGGATTCTCCATACTCATATATTAGAGTTCTTCCAGGTTGGTGGTCATCATTAGGGTCATATAAGTCGTGGATTAGTTCATGGTCAACTTCATGCTTTAGCATTTCCAGTGCCATGCAAGCCAAACATCTTTTGATATACACTTTTCTTGATTTCTACTTGGGTGTATTCCTTGTTTGATTCATGAGTGACACAGTCCATCATATTAACTTCCCTTGTCCATGCATTGGGACCAGAGGTAGAGAGGCTTTCAGTTACCTTGGTGTTGACTACCCCAGTTGGAGGTTGAGCTGACTTGTTTCAAGTATGTAGAGATTATGAGCTAGTGATGGGTAATCACCTCTATTGGGGAGATAAACTATGATTACAAATACAACAATATGATGTCATCCTTAGCATGGATTTGTTTTATTAGGTGCAGGATATTGTGGATTGCTTCAGGAGGTAGGATGTATTCTTTGATGCTGATGGAGATCCAGCAGTGTTTGTTGCCGAGCGAGACCCTCGAACGGGTCAGAGGTGTGTTTCATCCTTGTCGTCCTTGATGGATAATATAATGCTATGTTCTTGAGAGGTTCACCAATTATAATTTCCCAAGGTTTCAGAAGAGTACCCTGATGTCTTTCCCGAAGAGTTTTTAGCATTACACCATCAACGAGAGATCATGTATTGGATCGTGCTACTACTAGGAGTGTCTCTTATCTCTATGTCTCCTTATTGGATATCCCCTTCTGAGTTACGAGGGATGAGTTTATAGCTCAACATTCTATTATAGTACAGTTTTGTTTGGATAAGTGTGTCACTATGGGGCGCACCAATTTTGTTCGTAAAGATGGCTGGTGTATGCTTGTGGTCGTTTAAAGATTATCGTCGCTTAAACAAAGTGATACTAAAGAGTCAATATCCTCTTTCGCAGATTGATGATTTATTCAGTCAATTGAAGGGTGCATGTTGGTTCTCAATGATCTAATTGAAGATAGTATATCGTCAAATGCATGTTAAGGATGATGATATCCCGAATACTACTTTATGTTGTCATAATGGGCATTAAGATTTTGTTGTAATTCAATTTCTGTGTGATAAATGCTCCAAATATGTTCAATGGATTGATGAATTCTGTGTTTTCTTAGTTTCTGGGTATGTTCGTGGTGGTTTTCATTTATAAAATTCTTGTGTACTCAATATCTGAGGAGAAGTATGCAAAGCATTTTCATGCAATTTTGTGAGTTCTTCGTCACCAACAGCTGTTTGGGAAGTTTTGAAAGTGTGATTTTTGGAATCAAGAAGTTCATTTCATGGGTCATGTTATATCCCCATAGGGAGTAGCTGTGGATCCATTGAAGATAGAAGTGGTTGTGTCTTGGGAATCCCCCAAGATAGTGGAATAGGAGTGATGATTCCTTGGTATTTCCGGCTATTACAGGAGGTTCATAGTAGATTTATCTCGGGTTGGAACTCCTATGACAAACATTGACCTGGAAGGATCAATCATTTGTGTGGACTAATCAGTGTCAGACAACTTTCTATTATCTGAAGGTGAAGTTGGTTAGTGCTCTAGTTATTTGTCTACTAGCATAGGGAGTTCATTTTGATATTTTTTTTGATTCTTCACGTCGGTGATTGGGTTGTGTTCTAATGTAGAAATGATTAGTTGTTTCTTATGGGTATCATATGTTGTTTCCCCATGAATGTAACAATGACACACATGATCTTCAGTTAGCAGTAGTGGTGTTTTATCTGATGTTTTGGAGACATTACCTCATTGGAGAGCACTTTTTAGTTTTCACCAATCATAAGATCCTATGGTATGTTTTCTCCCAGTGTGAGATGAACATGCAGCAGCTTCATTGGATGGAGTTATTACATGAATATGAAATTGAAATCACATATATACCAAGAAAAAGGAATGTTGTAGATAATGCCTATATTAGTAAGTCATGTAGTGATGAAATTCATGAATTTGGCGATTCCTATAGAATGATGGAATAACATTCAGCATTATATCTCAATATGGGAGAAGTTGTAGGAAGAGGTCGTCTTTTTCAGATGATGGTGCAATCTTCTTTGGTGCAGCTTCTAGAAGAGTCCTAGTTGAGGGATCTAGAGGTGGAGGTCTAGAGAGACCAATTTGTTTGTAGAGATTCCCTAGATAGAAGGTATGATGAGGAACAACATTGAGTTTTTTATCAGTGAAGGATATTAGTTCCTTTGGTGATGCATGAGATAGTTCTCATAGAGTTCTATTGTTCACCTATCAGTGCATCCTAGCATGAAAAATATTTACCTAGCCTTGAGGAGTTAGTTTTGGTGGCTAGGTTTGAAATGTGTAGTTAAAGATTTTGTGTCTTAGTGTTTTGTTTTCTAGAAAGTGAAGGCCGAGCATCGTGACACTAGTGGTTTTCTCCATCCGTTAGATTTCCCTTAGTGGAAGTGAGAGGACATATCAAAGGACTATGTTATAAGTTTAACTCGATCTCAGTGAGTACATGATGCTATTTGGTGGAAGTGTATTATTTAACAAAATAATCCCACTTTATAACGATCATGTAGTTGAGCTCAGTGGAGGTTTTTTTGAGTCTGTATCTGGAGGGGGTGGTGGGACTCCACGGAGTCCCAAGGACAATCATTTCTGATCAATATCCTCGTTTTACCACTAGGATATATAAAGGTCTCCAACATGATTTTAGTTTACATATATTCCTTATCACTTCATTTCATCCACAGATGGATGGTCTGATAGAACAGACCATTCAAACTCTTGAAGAAATGTTATACTATTATGTCTTGGATTTTAGAGGGTTATGGATGTGGAACTTACTGTTGGTGGAGTTATCTTATAATAATAGTCCTCACTCCACCATCGGTATGGTGCCGTTGGAATCCTTTTATGGAAAACGTTACCTCTATGCATTTAGCTAGACTAGGGTCACATATTTAGTAATTCTTGGACCAGAACTAGTGCATAATATAACAGATATGGTTTAGGTGATTCATTAGAGGCTGAAGGAAGCACAAGATCATCGTAAATCATATTTCGATTAAAGGAGGATACCTTTGGAGTTTGGTTTTGGGGATCATGTGTCTCCAAAGGTGACTTCCCATAATGGTCAGTGAAGGTTTGGTCGTGGGAGTAAGTTTTCTCCCTAGTTTTTTGGGCCTTTTGAGGTGTCAGCTCATGTTGGAGCCATGGCGTATCGGATAGCACTTCCCCCCATAGATGATCAAGGTACATGATGTTTTTCGTGTTTCATAGATCTATCAATATCTTCATGACGACTCTCAAATCATCGATTGGGGAGAGATCGATGTTCACAATGATGTGACCGTCAAGGAGAAGCCTGTGGAGATTCGGGACTAAAAGGAGAAGGTCTTTTTGGGGCATTCTATTCCCTTAGTTCGTGTCTTATAGAGTCACAGTGGCATGGAGGAGAGTACTTGGGAACGTGATTCATAGATACACACTTAGTATCCCAACCTGTTTAATTATTATCTCTTTACTTATGAAAATTTTTGTCTTGTGGTTGTAGACCATTCCTGTTTATGAGATGGCTTTATTTTTTTTTCTTCTGGTGTCTTACTCTATTTGAGAGGTATCTCCCCCATTAGAGAATTTAGAATCTAGTAGTGGTTGTTGTGAGGTGTCGCATTGTTCTTTGGATGTGGTTGAGCTCCTGTGGTGGTGAAAGCCTTTAGAGGTATCTCATGGGGTGGTTGTTTGGACCACTTTTCTATTTCCTTTTAGGTTGGTTTTGAATTGTCAAGGATGAGATTTTTTTGTGAGTTATATGATGTAACTGACCACGTCCATGTGGATTGACCCTTGGTGTGATTTTAATGACTGAGGTGCTCGGAGAAGGCTTAGAGGAAGTCTGTAAAGGTACGGTCATGAGAAAATAGAAATAGGGGCTACCCAATGAGACCAAGGCGTATACAATATGTACAATTTGGGTTTCAAAAAAATAAAACAAAGCACTGAGGCAACACATTTTTTGGTGTAATTCACCTCGAGGCAGTACACAATGTGACGAGGAGGTAAACATTGTGTACTGCCTCATTGTTCGGTGTTTTAATGACACCCAACTGCTCAAGTTTTCCAAACTCTATGGCTTGAGAACACCCCATGTCAACCCCAGATGACACAGACACATCCCTCTTCATCATTTGGGGATTCCTTTGTCTTGTATTGGTTCCCCACTACCTTATTTGATCCATCTTAAATCCAAGGTAAGATCTACCTCCTTTATTTAGTTTTCACGGTTCCTCCTTCTCCCGATTCCCTTTTCCATTCTATGTAGTTTGATCTCCATGGTAATATGGTATTTTCTTATGGGTTTTGTTGATGTGGTTGTGTCACAACATCCTCGGACGGATGCAGTTCTTACGCGGAAGGCAATCATGGGTTGTTGCTTTGATCTGTTCTCAAGCAAAGAACTTCATAATCCTTTAGAGGTATGGGGTTCATTGCTTTTATAATTATGTATGTTAAATAGTAGAGTTACCATGATTTATCCATTTGGATAACAATGGAATTGACCTAATTAAATAATTTTACTGGATTTAAAGAATTTGTTTGATCGCATGCTTTTTCTTTGCACCGTGATAACAGTTTCCCTGTTTATTTTCTAAATAGTGTGATATCTATTATTTCCTTGTTTAGAATGTAATTGTTGATGTAAATTGGTAAATATATTAATGATATAATTAATTTATAATAAAATGGATAAAGATAAATATGAATGTAAATGAATCTAGTTGTTTTTTTTTGTGATTTGATGTTAATCAAAATGATAAAGATTTTCATTACTATTCTAGATGGTTGTTAAACCTAAAGAATGTTGGTTGTTGTTGTTTAACGACATGTAAAATTATATATTTAATTAATTTTTGGTAGATATGATTTCTTGTAGTTAGGTTTCCTATAATTGGAACATACTAATAATGAATCGGTTAATTCAAGATGGAATAAAGAACTGGTTGTTTGATAAAAGATATTTCATGGTAGGGTTTTGAGATACCTTATTTCTTTTAAAGGCCAAAGAGTCTTATTCTTGGAGGTATGATAGATCATTGATTTTGAAGTTATAATTCCTTGTTTAAATTCCAAGAGACTAATTGATATGATGTTTGTTTCCTGATGTTTTGATGTGATGTGAGCCTAGATGAATGTTGTGATATGTGGGGCAAGGAGGCCTAGTGGTTATGGTGGTAGTAGTTGGTGCCTATAGTGGCAAGATGCATCGGTTTATGCATGTGGGTGTAGGGGAGGACACTGGGGATGATGGAACATGTTTAATCTGGTCTTACCCATTGATGTGGAAGTGGTTTCTTGTTAAATATCATGTGTGTTTATCTACTTCACTTTCCACAATGTTTTTGGCAGCTGGTCTTCTTACCATCCTTCCAAAAGAGATTAAGACACATGGGGTTTTCAAAGTGATTTTTGGGATTATATTCTAAAGGGTGGATGGGTCTATGCTCCTAATATAGGTGTCAAAGACTCGACGAGTATCCCCTCTACTCACCGTGTTGAGCCCCTTCTATTTGGTAGCATGTTTTTTCTTTTCTATAATACCTGGAATTATTTGAATTAACAATTATTTTAATAAATTATTGAGTAAATGATGTTGAATCCATAGGGTTGGAGCTTGCTGGGATGCAATACTGAGGTTATGTTTCTGAGAAGCTGTGGACATGGTTTGGTTATTCCTAGAGGTAATGAAGATTTGGTGTGATGCTAATGAAATAAAATTATGAATTGTTAATGGTTAATTAATTTTTAATAAATTAATTAATGAAAAGTGCCACTAATAAAAAGGTAATGAGGTAATGTAATAAATCTCTTTAAATGGTTTTGTGCTTATAGGATACCTAGTCTTAGTAGTGGAAGTCAGGAGTCCGAGATACATTAGCTATAGTTGAGTCTAAGACTAGGTATTTCCCATAGTGTGGTTGTGATCTATAATATATTTTGTACTTTTTTCTTTTTTTATATGCTGCTCCACCCCTTCAGTTAGGGAAACTAACACCCTGGGGATTCTAAGACCAGGGGGTGGGGGTGTTTTCCCCAACATCCTGGTGGGTGGATGAATGGATGACTTTCCCCTATGGCCCCTCTCTCTTATCATAGTAGTTACTTGAGCTAGTAGACACAATGGTTAGTTTTACCCATATGTGTGTGTAGAGGTCTATATTGTCTTGTGTTTAATCACACACATATAGTTTTTATAAAGTTTCATATGGACTACTATAGGTGTAACATGTATAGGTTGTGATGGATTGAGGAGTATTACTCACTGTATGGGCTACAATGGTTTGATATTTAATGCACGATGTATGATACACATTATGTGGGTTTTGGTGGCACCCAAAAACTACCTGGTTACTTTTGGTCCTGTGGATGGTGCAGTGCATTTACAAGGTGTATACGGGTACAATTTGTGTTTCATGGGGTCCATGTTGTGGTGCTTCACCTAGGTTTATGTGGGAATGCATTTTTGTAAATAGATGATCATAACGTGCGGAATTTTGGGAAAAGCGGAAAACTAGTTGGGAAGTAGTAGTAGGGTAACCTTGATATTATATATTATATTATATACTATTGTATGTGATACTTGGTGAGAGTAGCCATGGTGAAGCTGGGAACATAGTATACCTATTTAGGTGGTGATTTAGTTTCACTTGTTGCTCAGTGTGCTTTCACAAGCTTTTTTTCTTTTACATGAGAGGCTCTAGGGAGGATCCTACTGAGTATAATGTTATACTCACCCTACACATATATAATAGTTTTTCATGTCACATGATACAGGTTGTAAATCATTCTAGTTACTACTATCTTGGGGTTACCGGTGCATTTCATGCTTCGTGGTTTCTGTCATTTTTTACTGTATGTTGGTACATGCAGTTTTTTGTTTCTTTTGTAGTAGTTTTTCCTGACATTACATAGGTGTACTTGGTATTTCTTTTATATACCAGTCTTGGTTGGATTTGGTTGGTGTTTCTATTATATATCTCTTTTGCATATGTTCCCTGAGAGGTTAACACCTCCTATTTTTTTGTTTATTATACCCTCAGTGTCAGTCGCCAACCCAAGGCCTACTGGAGGAAGGACTCAGGAGACACTATCTCTCTTCTCACATTGCCGGCCTAGGAGGGGCAAACCATGTGGGGAGGGGGGGTTCGTGACAAGATATCACAACAGACAAACATTTTAACAAATAATTTGTAATAAGAGGGTGATAAAAGGTTATAAGTAAATCATATATGGTAACGTACATATGATAATTTTTATATGATATATTTTTAATAAATATATATTTATTATACTTTAGTTTTTAACATGTGGGAAGAATATCAAGACTTGCGGTAAGATATTTTCATCTCACTTTTACTTCTCTAAGGCACATGTTATATTCACTACTTGTATCTTTTATGTGGGTATACACTACACATGAATTTATTTTAAGGTGCTTAATATGAAAATTATAGGTATTTTCATTTCCATATAAATTTTTTCTTACATGGAGCCTATGATTCAAAAGTTTCTAATGTTGCTGTTTTTTATATAAATTTACACATTATTTTTTGTTCTTGGGGTATTTTAAGTGTCAAAACATTTTATTTTACTTAATAATCAACAATTTTTGTGTTTTTTGTTCACAAATGGTAAAACAATCATTTTCTGTGTGTAATCCACTTATATTAGTGATTGTTTATTTATTTTAAATAATTCTAAAATTAAATCATTCATTTGAATTTAACTTTAATTTTTTTTATTCTATTTAATTTAATTAAATTAAAAAATTTCATTCCTATTATTCTTCCATTTTTTCCATTACTTTTATTTTTAAAAATAATTACATTATTAATTCTTTCAATTTATAAATTCTTTTGTAAATTATTTTCAATTTAATAATGTTCAATTCATTAGTTAAATTATATGTTCATTGATTCAATTATTTTTTTTATGTTTAATTGAAAATAACTAAAAATTCCAATTTATTTTTGACTCTTTAAATATTTAAATTAATTTCATAATTCAATTTAATTATTAAATTCTTTTAATATTTAATTTTAATTTAATTCTTTCATTTTATTGATTTTGTACTTTATTAATTTATTTATTAATTTATAAAACCCATTTTAATTATTGTTCATTCATAATTAATTTTGAATAAACATTCATCTGCATGCAATTATTTATTAAATATTATTTTTTTAGAATTTTAATTTCATTTGTTAATTTATTTAATTTATTTTTTATTTATGTAATTATTTAATATTTTTTTCATTAATTCATTTTTGTTGATGCTTTGTTGTGTTGTCGAGGTACTATTGTAGGTGACACTAACACCTCCCATTGGTGCCTCAAATGAGTCACCAACATCGTCCATCCAACCAACATGAAACTGCCAATGATGACTCAAATGAGTCATAGACACCATCAACTCCAAACAGCCCATCACTTACAGACACCGTTATTCTCCCCACTCCCTATTCCATCAACGGTGAGACATGTCACCATTCTATAGCCCATGAGTCACCATCTCATCTATCTCACTAAAAAATATTATCTCACTGATGCCCTCACCTGACACATCGTTCCTCGCCTATCTCACTGATGTCATCTGACTTACCAACATTGTCCAACCTACCGATCCACCCCTTCCTTATCTCACCATCACTATAATGGTGAGACATTTTCCACCGTTACCCCTCCATTTTTTCCACAACAATGAAGATCATGTAATACACATTAGAAGAAGTATATGAAAAATCAAACTGAAGATCAAAATTAAACCGGTGGAGTAGATGAAAAATTAAAAAAAAAACCTAATATTCAATATTAGAACCAGATCCGAAGAAATCTTAAAATGAATAAAGGAATCAACGTAAACCCCAATATGGAAATTGAAACCCCCATGTGTCGAACCAGTTCTTACCCTCCACACATTCCTCTATTCATCGCCACTCGAATTAGCCAGTTCTGGATTTGAACCTCCTTTTTTCGCTATCATCGGATCTAAAACTACCCGAGTCACCTTCACTGCGAAAAGCAGTTACCATCATCTGCATGCCCAAAACATGCCGTTCCTCCTTCCCCCACACCCGCAGCCATTTTCGACCTCCCCAACCTTGTTTCGTTACCAATCCACACCACCCCTACTAAGCTAGGGCCCCAGATTTAGTCCATCGCGATGCCCCCCTATTTCTTCTACTCTGACTCGCCCCCTCGTCCCCCATCTTCATCTTTTATTTTTCTTTTTATTTATTTCATTCATATATTTATAATATATATTATAATATATAATAATAATAATAAATATCATAATAATATTATATATAATAACAACTAATAATAATTTAACTAAATTATAATATATTTATAGTTATTTATATTGACTAACTTTTTAATGATAACATTTATTTATTTTTTTAAAATTATTATTATCTATTATTTATCTAATAATAATTATATTAATAATAATTTTTTAAATTTTTTAATTATATATTCATGATATTAATAATAATTAATTAAATATAATCGTATTTATATACATCTAATATTTTATTCAATAAATATTTATTAATAATAAAAATGAATATTTATATATTAATTAGTTTTGAAATAATTATTTATTTATGCACATACATAACCCTCATACTAATTTTATAAAATTATGTGACTTATTTAAACATTTTTCATCTTATATCACTATTTCAAGCGGGATCGTGCTGCACATGGTAGGAAAATTTTCATTCTATTATAGAGAATATTCTCCAGCGATATATGAGTGGAAATTGCATCGTGAAGGCACCATGTAGAGGCTAGGGAATTCATATGTAATATTACAGAGAGATCCACAATGTGAGGAGAAGATTTGAATTGGAGACTTCGTCATTTTGGGAGGGGATGATACTTACACACTCACCTCCATCCACGACTTCTAGATTTCACTTCACTTCCAGAAGGCAGTAGACAGAGTAGCAGATGGTCACACATCTCAATTACCAGGGTAGTATATCGAGAACACTTCATCACCACCATCAGGTAGGAGCAGAGCACAATAGAACATTCAGAGCATCTAAGGATCGTGCAGGGAGAAGAAATAATTTATTTCCCTTACTCTTTGTTTATGAAAATTTTGTAACACATGAACATATTTGGATTAATTTCAATTAAAATGTTGTCTAAAACCATTATCTATGACTAATCTTGCATGGGGAATAGTTTATCTGGTTAGATATGGTTTTCTCTAGTTTATGCAGTCATCTTATGCTTGATGTCTCTCTCTCTCTCATGTATTCTGGATAGTCAAATTTTCAAAACATCAACATTATGTGAAAAATTGAATGGTATGAATTTAATTAAATAGTTCTTTTATATATGGATTCCAATGAGAAGTGAATCATGCTAAATGACAGAGACACAATGTGTTCAACCAACAAGTTGAACTTAGTGATTTCTTATTTGTTTTCTACTAGTGATTGTAAGATTACCAAAATTGATTAACCATAACAATCGAACAATCAAAGTTTGATAATATATAAAATATGGTCTACAATTTTAAATCATATTTTGATATTTCCAACTATTTTATGAATAAGGGAATGATGTATTGAAACTAGCTATTTAATTTCCTCTTGCTCATCCACTTCTTATTCTCACTACTTAGCCCCTGCTTTTTGTCTTCCTTCTTGATGTATGTCTTCCAATTTTCTCTACTTTTACTCATTAACTATCACATTCAAACACACATTCACTCACTTTACAATTTCTTTATCACCGCCATTTTTTTTTGTGTTTTTTTCATTTTTTTGTTTTGCATTATTTGTGTTGGTCACTAAGCACATAATTAGTCCTTCCATGGGGTTCGAACCTATTTTTAAACTTTAATAGATTTTAATCAGGTTTATAAATTTTAATTTTTACCCATGATCAATGACACATGGCATGTAAAGTTTGGTTCCATTTCTGGGGAGTTTTCATGCAATCAATTTTGAAAAACAATATCAAAAAATCACATAAAAACAAAAAATTTAGAAAAAAACATAAAACACAAAAAAATCAAAAGTAAAAAAATAATAAAACAAATAGAAAAACAAAACTTTAATATAAAAGAAATTTAAAAATATTTTTCCAAGAAAATTCAAAAAATATTTTGAAACTCATGTTTTATGCTCACTAAGTCCAAATTTGAGAATTTAGAACCAATCAACTCTAAAATTCAGAAGCACTTGAAACCTTGAAAAGGAACAAAAATTAAGTCAAAATGGAAGTCAATAGAGTGCTTGTAAATGATAACTTAAAAAATCCACCACTATAGAATTTTAACCATCCTAGAATGATTAATCAACCTATAAATGAAATTGTTTAGAGACATAGTTTGAGAGACTTCCTTCTACCTTCAATATCTAGCAACCTATCCTGAATTGGGCTCTATCCTAGGTCCCAAAACCATGAAATAAAGTATTCCAAGATTTCACAGTTTCCGACCTTCAATGGGATGCTTAATGAATACTCTCTTGACTACATTAGAGAATTATATTATAGTGTCCAACAGCTTCAAATGAGGAGCCTTAGTGAGGAAAAGCTGAACCTGAGAGTCTTTCCCTTCTTCCTCAAGAGTAATTCCATATCCTGCTTCCAACATTTATAGGAAGAGATATTTTTCACCTAGGGTCATGTCTACAATGCCTTTTCCATGAAATTCAATCCATGGTGGTTAACATTAGAGATTAGGCACAAGATCATTGGATTCCATAAAGATGAGGGAGAGTCGTTTCATGAAGAATATGATAGGTTTATAGGTTTTCGTAGCAAGTTTCCAAATAACCAATGTACCCCCAAATTCCTCATGAACACACTCTACAATATCCTTACCCATTACCATAAAACAATGGTGGATCAGTCGGCTGGAGTGGACATTAGTTATAAAGCAACTGAGGAGCTCATGAAAATTTCTAACAGCTTAGCACAAAACTGCCAGCATATGTATTCTATGAGTAGAACCATTGCGAGGAAGGAACCAAACCTTGTGCCTAAAGTGGAGGCCCAATCAGCTGGGTTCTTCAATAAAAATACACACAATACCATTAGTGAGTACTGTAATAATTATGGCATGAATGGGCCCTCACAGACCTGTTATTCCAAACATTTCATGCCCACCATAGCTCATTATAGTGTTAATTTTGGTGCATATAGTCCATGGATATTGTGTTAGGAAGATTTATTTTAAAAAAACTTATAATTAGGGGTATATTAACCACCAAACCTTTCTTGGAGGGAGTAGGGAGTCCTTCGACCTGCTGCCCCTCCTGGATTCCAGCAGTCTCAAAGGCAGCAGTTCAAACCCCAACCCATGGCTGAGTCATCCAAATCAACAGATCAATTGAGTGGTATGATTCATCAGTTAATACGGAGATTTGATGAGAAAAATACCAAAATTTATTTAGATAAAAATCAAATGGTTGAAAGAATGAAAAATATGGAAATTCAAACGGGGCAGTTGGCTAAGGATGCGAGAAATATAGAAAAAGGAAGGTTTTCCAATACCACTAAAGATAACCACATAGAAAATGAAATGGATATGACCTGAAAAAGTGGTCTCCAAACCCACAAATACCCTCATAATGAACCCCAAACATCTCAAAATAAAAAATTGGATGAATTCGAAAATATAAATCTATAAAATGTTGAATCTGACAAATTGTACAATAGGAATGGGAACCCCTAGTTCCTATTATTCCAGCTGAAAAACAGAAGGAAAATGTCCTAAATATTAATCAAATTAAAGAAAAAAACAATATTAAGGAATAATCTATTAGGATTCACATAATTGATAAAATAATTTCCCATGTAATTCCTTTTCTATAGAGAATAAAAATCCAACCCCTGATTTTGAACTGCAGAAATTATTAAAAGTGGTTAAAAAGGTGAACATTTATATCCCATTCCTGGAAGATCTCATTCAAAGACCATCATACCTGAAATCACTCAAGAAAATTTTCTCAAATAAGAATACCTTGGAAGAGTTTTCCATATAAATCTTGATAGAGTAGTGTAGTGCTATTTGGAAAAATAGGATACCACCTAAACACCATGACTCAGGGAGCCTTGTCACCACCTTCACCTTTAGGGATAGAGGTGGTATGTTTAAATTATTGTGTAATTTTGGAGATATCATGAATATGATGCCTCTTTCTCTTTTCCAACACTTTATATTAGGATTTTTCTATCCCACCAATATTCTATAACAGCTTGCTGATAGATCAATCACTCAACTGGTTGGTAGGGTTGATGATTTTCTAGTGGGAGTAGTAAAACTATTTCTTCCTTTGGACTTTCTTATACATGATGTGGAGTGTGAACATTAGATTCCTGTATTCCTTGTTAGTCCCTTCCTAGACACATGGGGATCTATAATATATTTATCTAAGTGTATGTTAATTTTCAACATGGGTGAACAAAAAGAATAATTCAATGTTTTTAAGAAAATAAAAGAAACCACCCACCTAATATTTCTTTAGCATGTGTTTTTAGTTACTGAGTGTCACACCCGTTGTCTTTAAATAAATTATTTTACTAATTTTCTGGGTATTGGGTAGTCCGGTTTGAAGACCGACTTAAATTTTTGGGTTCTTATTTAAAAACGTGTGGTTTGGCATTGACAGCATTTAGCGTGCCACTATTGAAGCCATGCGGCCTCGCCTGGGTCACCGCAGGGCCTCGCTTGGTTCACCACACACCCTGATCAATGGTCAACTAATTAAATGAAATGAATTATTAATAAATAAATAAATTTTAAGAGGAATAAGATGAAAATAAAATAAAATATGAAGAGATAAGAATATAATGGGTTGTTTTAATATTTGATGATATTATTAATTATTATTGAGTATTATTATTTATATTAGTGATGATAATTAGGTTATTTTATTTATTAACACCATCCTTATTTTAGTTATTATTATTATCATTATTATTATAATTATTATTAATATTAACCTCTTTGGTATTTTTTTGTTTTCAATTTTATTTTTGTTTGTATTGTTTTTATTTCTCTATGTGTTAGGTTTTTTTCCCCTCCCAATTTGCGGGCTGCTTCGTCGCCCCCCCTTTGATCCCGCTCGACCGCCGCTCGACTGCCGCTTGAACCCTCCTCCTCATCTCAATTTTCATCTTGATGCAGCCGTGGATGGTTTCGTTCCTGGTGCTTTGTCTGGCGCCCCCTACTCGGTACGGCTCATGCCGTTGAATAGCCTCCACTACTTTGTCTAATGGCGCATCAAACCACCGCTTTTATGCTCTATCCGGAAATACGCCACCCCACTGCCACTACTCCTAAAAACACGCCCCTCCACCGACACACCTCACCTCTTTCCCCCCACCTGCGGACCTCATCTCGTACGCATCCCTTGTGCAGGAACCTCCTGCGAATGACCTCCTCCCCGGCTTCAGTCCAGCATCGCCCTCCCCTGTGCATGCCATTCATCGGCCTCCTCCTATTCTGGAAAGTCCGGAAAACACCTCCAACACCTCTAGTGGCCTCTTTTAAGCCTCGTACGGCCTCGGACATACACCGCCCAACCTCTCGAACCCTTGCAGCGGCCTTCCACTCCCTCTTCCGCAAGTACGGACCCCCTATAAATCCCTTTCATATCTTTTCTAGGGTTTTAGTCATTCTCGGTTGGGGTTTTGGAGTTTCCAGCTTTTAGGGTGTTAATTAAGGTCTTATTTTTGCATATTGATGGTTCGATTTCTTGTTTAGGGTTCACCTTTGGGTTTGTTTGAGGTGTGGTTGGCGTGCGACGGTCTTTGCGCACCATGTTTGTTATGTCTGCTACACCAATGTAGGTGTTTCCACATTTAATTATTATTTGATGAAACAATTTGCATGCTTAATTTGTTTAGCATATTATTTAATTAATTAGGGTAGTGCGAAGTTTATTTTCCTTTTTTTTAAGTATGAATTGCATTGAAATTGTTTATTAAATTGTTTATATTATGTCTCTATTTTTTTTAGAACATTTTTAATGATTTTTAACTTATGTGGTTAGCTTATTAATTTGTACAAGGGGTGAGAACTATATTTTTGACATGGAATCGGGTGCATTTAGTCGTAAAATAAGTTTTTCATTGAGTGTAGTGGGTAACGCCAAGTGATTATTTTAAATTTTTTTATACGCTTTTACTTTTGGATTATTAAATTATGTGGTTTTTAAAAATGTGTTTTACATATGGTGCAAGGTTTTCCATAAAACAATTTGTGTGGTGCATATCACATTTTAAAATTATATTCGAGTGATTGTGATGTTGGAATGAATTTGAATGTATAAATGGTTACTTTAGTGTGTGTAAAGACATATGACATTCTTTTACTATTTCTATATAATTTTTTTATGGTTTATTAAATTATGTCACTAGTGGGAAACATGTCTGAAAAATGTTTTAGTGTGCGTATTATTTCAAAAGGGTATTTATTTGTGTAAGTGGCGGTTTGTTTAATGATAAGTGACTTTAAACTGTGCATATGGTTTAATTGAGTATGCAACCTATGAATATTAAGTTTTGAAAATAAATTTGGTGTGTGTGTGGTTTTAAAAGAGGGTTTTGGGTGTACAAATGGTGGTTTTCTGTGTGTAAGTACCCTGTTGGGATTCTATGAATAAGTGTGACATGTGACATGAACTTGGAAGTTGTTTTAGCGCAAAGAGGGAAGCCCGGTTAGCTAGGAGGGTGAACTAGACTAGTGGGCTAGTGTTCCGGAGGTGACTCGACCCGGTTTCACTGGCAGGACTGACGATTGCAACACTAACTAAACATATGATTTTCTGAGGTTCATGTCCTTCTAAGCCATGTTTCTTGAGGGTCGTGGCCTTCTAAGCCTTGTTTTCTGAGGGTTGTGGTTTCTAAGCCACGTTTCACAAAGACACGAAGATATAGGGACCCATGCTAGCTAACACCCACGAGGCCTCTCCCATATTTGGTGCTCATTGGTTACCTTACGATCAACAGTGTGATACATTGGTTATTTTAAAAAGTAAGGGTGTGTGTGTGTGTTTTAATATATGTTGTTCCATTTGAAATTGTTTTCCTTAATCTTGTTTCTTTAAAATTGTTCATGCATTTACTTCTTTGCTTTAATTAATGTTGAAAATGTATTTTTCATTTAAAAATTATGTGTAGAACCTTTTATTGGGTGACATTCTACTGGGCTTTTGGATCACACCATACATACACCTTTGGATATATGTAGTTTCTGTTTCTTTTGTATTCCAGGTCGAATCATTGGACTCAGTGATGGTGGTTCAGGTTGTAGTTGGTCTTCTCATGTAGAGTGGTGTTGATGTGGCCTCTCTTTTGCAGGGAGGTTTGAGTCAGAGTTTTAGTTTCTGCTGTTTTCATTTCTTTTTAGTTATTGGTTCGAGTTGTAGAACTTTAAGTTTGATTTTAGTTGAAGGTCTTATTAGCTTGATAGTTATTCATTTTCAGTTTATCTATCTTGATGATTGTTTTATGTATCTTATTTTGGGTAAACTTTTCCCACATGTTACTCCTAATACCCGGGCACTTGTGTCAGCTCGTGGGGATCGAGAACGCCCTTCGGGCCATGTCGCGGACCGGGTCGGGCACCGGGTAGGATGGTGACCTGGCCTGGTTCGTGACAAAATGGTATCAGAGGGAGTTTTGCTCTCTTTTGTCATGTCCCTTTGGGATAGAGTCAGGGTAAACCAAAGTTAAGGGTTTCGGAACTCGACATTCTAGCTAAGAGTACGGTGCCTGGCCAGCACACCTCGTGGCAGAACTCAAGTTACCAAAGCATGTTGAGGTTTGTCTAATCCTTTGGTCTGTGTGGTTAATCTTGTTTAATGGAAATGAAAAGGGAGTAAGGTCAGTGGTCCCAGTGAGATCGCATGGTCTGGAAATCCATGTGGAGTTGGGGATGTTGTCCTAGAATACCCTCTCTGGTGGTGGTGTGATTGGCGTATGGCCGCCAACCATATGTTCTAGTCACCCACTGACACAATTTTTCTCTTTCACAGTTCCTCATTTCATTGTTTTGGAATTGTGGAAATTTTCTTTATAAGTGAAAATGATTTGGTCATGGAAAATGTTTTGAAATGTAGCACTTTAAAAAGGAAATGATGTATGTGGTTTGAAATGTGTGGGTTGAAAGTTTTGGTTTTGAAAAATGGAAAGGTTTGGTTTTGATCGTTGGTGTTATTGTGGGGAACCACATGTATGAGTATATATGGAAAGATAAATGGTCAATGGCATGAGCGGATGAATTCCTGGATGGATATGAGGTGGGTTCCGGTGTGGAATGCAAACATGCATGTGCGAGGCCCATGGGACACCATTGGTGTTTGTGCAACCCACTAGCATTGCTTATTTTCAAAAAAAATTGTTAATTGAAAATTCAGTGTGTTAATAACTGGTGATTGTGTGGTGTTTCCTTGTGATTTGGAAATGTCAGATGTGATGTGTTTTGATCCAAGGATCCTTTTTGATTGAATTATATCTTAATTTTGAATTTTTATTTGTATGTTGGTGTGCATTCACATAGTTGGTTAATTATATTGAAAAGGGATTCGAAAATCCCATGCAGTGGTTTCCCCTGCACATTTAGTGTTCACTTGCGATATGTCTTGGACATTGGACCAGTTTGACTAGGTCCATGGTTTTCTTTATTAACTATTTTACACCCCCATAAAGCGTTAACATGAGATTAAAGTGTGGCAATAGGTAATTAGTTGTTGTCCAACCCTCCAGTTGATTAAAGTGAGGAATCCCCCTTTTTGGTGATAGTGTTATGTTTTTCCCTTATCCTTTTCGGTTAAGAGGATCCTCTCACAGCGGGATGGCAGACGCGAGAGGAGTTGAAGGGATATTTGGTTTCTTCGAGTTGTCTTAGTTGTCAAGTATGAAGTTTTACATCATTGCATCTAAAGGATCCCCCTAGAAGCGGTGAAAGGAATTCCAGAAGGGAAGGGTGAAGGCGGTTCAAAATTATCTATGTCGACCGATGTATTTAAAGGATTTTAGTGATTCCATCAGTCGCAAGGGTCATGTTTGGTGACGTCTACATCTTGAGTTCTCTTGAAGAGAAAAGGTGGGATTCGTGTAACCCCTTGAGAATCCTTGTTTTCAATGGAGTGCATCCTCCCCTTGGGGGGTTTTGATTTTTCTATCAAAGTGTAGTGTTTTTCATGCATCTTTCTTTATAAAGTTTCTTGGTTAAGGTGAAGAAGTGATGAATGTGCATCATCTAAACCCATGTTTTAGTGGGTGTGTCATCATGGAGTAGTTGGATGTCGTGGTGTGTTGTGTTTGTCGGTGTTGTATCAGATGCGGTGTAGTTGCGTGTGGCACCAAAAAGGAGATGCTCCGTTCGGGAGTCTTTAATGCCTGACTGCGAGGTAGGAGATGCTTTAAACATTAGGGCTCCAGCCATAGACCTTGAAGTGAAGATGGCACATGGTCAGTAACCCTAGGAGTGTATGGGACCCCAACCTTATTTCTGTCATCAGTATTTAAGGTTAAGGAGATTTGAATTGTTTCTTGTGGTCGTTCTGTTTCGAATGTCCCTTTTTGGGTGTGTGAGGTTTCATGTAGCTACGGGGAAGTGTGGTCGTCTTGTACCTTAAAGTCCTGGGGGTTTCATCCCACCAGATGTAATTTCTCTTAGTGGTCCTTATGGGGTCTATTAGGTAAACCGGTCACAAAGTTAAATGGTTCTCGTACAAGGATGTTGAGATGTTGGTTTGACATCGGCTATATTTTTAATGACCAATGTTTGGGCCCCACCCTCCCCGCCCTTTGGTGGGGTGTTAAGTCCGTACTGGGAAGCCTCTAAGTTCTTGTGTCTTCGTTGGTTCCAAAGGTTGTGAGAACCATTTAGGGCCTCGCTAAAACTCCACGAAAATAAATTTTTATTACCCTTTTCTTATGGTGAGGAGTCCACTCGGACCTCCCCATGTCAGTTTTCCAATCTCGTCTCGGGCATCAGTAGGTTTATAATGGTGGGGAGCCCCTTCGGGTTTTCCCCATGTTGGCCTTTTGGTCATGTTCCTAGAGGTGTCTTGGTGATAGGTGATAAGATTGTTCCTTGTATGTGGTTGGTCATGTTAGTTCGTTCCAGTCAAACGACGTGGTTTTTGTTCATTGGTGCTCGAGGTGTTTTGGTTTGTAAAGATGGTTTACGTGGGTGTGAGAGCTCAAATCCTTGATTAATAAATTGAAGGTGTTATAGCTCTTTGGTGAGTTTGACACATATCGTAAGGTCTTTTTACGAGTTTCCTATGTTTTTCATTTTAGTCACCTTCTCTGAGCACGATGCTTTTGCCTCCTTTCGCTTGTTTTCATAAAGATCCACTTTGAACTTTAAGGGGGTTTTGTTTCTTTATTTAGGTCTCAGCCTTAGTTGTGTATTTTTGGGGACGGAAAGCTTTATGGTGAGGAGAATCATTACACCAGTCATCTTTAAATAATTTATTTTATTAATTTTGTGTGTATCGGGTAGTCCGGGTTAAATACCAACTTAAATTTTTGGTTTCTTATTTAAAAACGTGTGGTTTGGACTTGAAAGCATTAAGCGCACCGTTGTTGAAGCCACGCGGCCTCTCCTGGGTCACCACGCATCCTCGCTTGGTTCACCGCATTCCCTGCTCGATGGTCAACTAATTAAATGAAATGACTTATTAATAAAGAAATAATGCTAAAGAGGAATAAAATTAAAATAAAATAAAATAAGAAGAGATAAAATTATATTGGGTTGTTTTAATATTTGGTGATATTATTAATTATTATTGAGTATTATTTTTTATATTAGTGATGATAATTAAGTTATTTTATTTATTAATACCATCCTTTTTTAGTTATTATTATTATCATTATTATTATAATTATTATTAATATTAATCTCTTTACTATTTTTTTGTTTGTCTTTATTTATTCCCCTATGTTTTAGGTTTTTCCCCTCCCAATTTTCGGGCTTCTTCGTCCCCCCCCCCCTTTGAGCCTGCTCGATTGCCACTAGAACCCTCATCCTCCTCCTGATTATCATCACGCTGCAGCCATGGTCGGTGTCGGTCCTGGTGCTCTGTCCGGAGCCCCTTGCTCTGTCTGGCTCGTACTGTCGAATCACCTCCCCTGCTTCATCTGACAGTGCCTTGAACCACCTCCCTCATGCTCTGTCTAGAAACACCCCCCCCCCCCGCCCCTACTCCGTCCGGTGACACGCCACACCAACGGTGCACCCCACCTCTTTTCCACCCCTCCTACAGACCTCATATCGTGTGCCTCCCATGCGCAGCGGCATCCAGTAAACGAACCTCCTCTCCAGATTCAGTCCAGTGCCTCCCTCACCTTCACACATCGTTCTCCAGCCTTCTCCTCTTCTGGAATTATGGCCAACACCTCCCAAACCTCTGGTGGCCTCTATTAAGACTCGTCCAGACCTTGGACAAACACTGCCTAACCTCTGAAACCCTTGAAGCGGCCTTTAGCTCCCTTCTCCGTAAGTGCGGACCACCCATGTAATCCCTTTCCTCTCTTTTCTAGGGTTTTTTGGCATGCTCGGTTGGGGTTTTTGTGTTTCTATATTTTAGGGTGTTAATTAAGGTCTTATTTTTGCATGTTGTTGGTTCAATTTCTTATTTAGGGTTCAGCTTTGGGTTCGTTTGAGGTGCGGTTGGCATGTGACGGTATTTGTGCACCATGTTTGTGAAGTCTGCTACACCAAGGTAGGTGGTTCCACATTTAATTATTATTTGATGAAACAATTTTCAAGATTAATTTTTTTATCATATTATTTAAATAATTTGGGTTTTTCTAAGTTGATTTTCCTTTTTTTTAAAGTATGAATTGCATTGAATTTTTTTAGTAAATTTTTTATATTATGTGTGTGTTTTCTGCTGAGAACTTTGTTAGTGATTTTTAACTTGTTCAATTATCTTATTAATTTGTAAAAGTGTTGTGAACTATATTTTTGACATGGTTTTGGGTGCGTTTGTTCATAAAAGATGTTTTTTCATGAGTTTACTGGGTAACGCCAATTAATTATTTTAAATTGTTTTATAAGATTTTACTTTTGGATTATTAAATTATGTGGTTTGTGAAAATGTGTTTCACATATGGTGAAAGGTTTTACATAAAACTATTTGTTTGGCACAGATCAAATTTTAAAATTGAATTCGAGTTCATGTGATGTTGGAATGCATTTGAATGTATAAATTGTTACTTTAGTGTGTGTAAATCCATGTGAAATTATTTTACTATTGCATTATAAATTTTTTTATGGTTTATTAAATTATGTTACTAGTGGGAAACATGTCTGAAAATGTTTTAGTGTGCGTCTTATTTTAAAAGGGTATTTATGTGTGTGATTGGTGGTTTGTTTAATGATAATTGACTTTAAACTCTATAGATGATTTAATTGAGTATGTAACCTATGAAGATTATGTTTTGAAAATATTTTTAGTGTGCATGTGGTTTTAAAAGAGGGTTGTGGGTGTGTAAATGGTGATTTTGCGTGTGTAAGTACCATGTTGGGATTTTATGCATATGTGTGATGTGTGACATGAAATTTGAACTTGTTTGAGAACAAAGCGGGAATCCTGGGTAGCTAGGAGGGTGGACTAGACTAGTGGTCTTGTGTTCCAGAAGTTACTCAACCTGGTTTCACTGACAGAATTGAAAATTGCAACACTAACTAAACATATGTTTTTCTAAGGGTCGTGGCCTTCTAAGACAAGTTTTCTGAGGGTCGTGGTTTCTAAACCATGTTTCACCAAGACACGAAGATCTAGGGACCCAAGATAGCTAACACCCATGAGGCCTCTCCCATATTTGGTGATCATTGGCTACTTTAGGCTCATCAATGTGACACATTGGTTATTTTAAAAAGTAAGGTTGTGTGTGTGTGTGTGTTAATTTAAGTTGTTCCATTTGAAACTGTTTTCCTTAATCTTATTTTATTTAAAACTGTTCAAAAATTTAATTCATTACTTTAATTAAAATTTCAAATGTATTTTTCATTTAATAATTTTGTATGGAACCTTTTATTGGGTGATGTCTTACTGGGCTTTTGTCTCACACCCTACATACACCTTTGGGTGTGTATCGTTTCTGTTTCTTTTGTATTCCAGGTCGAAGCATTGAACTCAACGATGGTGGTTCAGGATGCAGCTGGTCTTCTCGTGTAGAGTGGGTTTGATGTGGCCTCTCTTTTTTTTGGGAGGATTGAGTTAGAGTTTTAGTTTCGAATGTTTTCATTTCATTTTAGTTATTGGATCGAGTTGTAGACCTTTAAGTTTTCTTTTAGTTTAAGGGCTTGTTTGGTTGATAGTTCTTCAGTTTCAGTTTATCTATCTTGTTGATTGTTTTATGTATCTTATTTCGGGTAAACTATTCTCACATGTTACTCCTGATACCCGGGCACTTGTGCCAGCCTATGGGGATTGGAAACGCCCTTCTATCCATGTCACAGACCGGTTCGGGCACTAGGTCGGATGGTGATCCGGCCTGGTTCATGACACTGAGGGTACTATTGAGGAAGAGGAAGTTGATTTTCTAAAGATAATAGAAAAGACGAATAGTGAACATGAAATCCCTACTTCCACTTTCATGGGGATCAGCTCATGTATGGAGAGACAACCTGTTGATGAGTATAACGGAGTGTTTCTAGAGTATCTTGATGAGTTTTCTATGGAACACAATATTTCCCAAATAGAGGAGTCTGTGTGTGTGGAAATTTTTTCTAGAAGTTCTAATGATGAGGATGAATCCTTCATTACTGCCTTCTTCAATAGTTAACATGATGAACATATCCAACTCAGTCCCATGTTCCTTCCATAAAGTGAGTCACCACCAATTCTTGAACTCAAACTCCTCCCTAACCATCTAAAATATTTCTTTTTATGAGATAGTTCCACCCATACTATGTTCTTTTCATCTAAGTTGGAGGAATGACATGAGAAAAACCATCTTATATGTTTTAAAGAAGAATAATTCTATCAGGGGTTGGAGAATAGATTACATAAAGCAGATAAGTCCCAACTTCTATATGAAAAAAAAATCCCATGGAACCTGAGTGTAAGAACAGAGTTTAACCCTAAAGGAGACTAAACCTAAATATTATGGAATATGTTAGAGAATAAGTGATCAGGTTTCTGGATGTTGAGATAATTTTTTCCATTTTTGACAGCCCCTGGGTATGTCATATCCAGGTGTTCCCCAAAAATAGTGGGGGTGGTAGTGGTCACCAATGAGAAAAATGATCAAATCCAAACAAGGGTTTTAAACAAAATGGATAGTTTTTATAGATTATAGTAAGTCAAATACTGCTAGTTGAAATGAAAACATTATCATTCCATTTTTGGACCAAATTTTGGAGAAGTTGGTAGGAAATGAATTTTCTACTTTCTTGATGGTTACTCTAGTTACAACTATATTTCCATTTATCTCAAGGATCAAGAGAAAACAACCTTTAGTTGTCTGTTTGGGACATTCGCCTCAGAAGATACCCTTTATCCTATGTGGTTCTCCTACCACACATTAGTGGTGCATGATGTCCATATTATCATATATGACTAAAAGAACAATGGAGGTTTTGTGGATTATTTTTTATTTGTGGGAATAAATTTTGAGAATTTCCTGGAAAATATGGGCGTTGTGATGGAGAGGTTCTAGGAGACCAATATAGTCTTATGTTGGGAAAAGTACCAATTCATAGAAACTGATGGTATTTTCATGGGTCACATTATGTCTAAGAGGGGACTGGAGGTCAATAATTCCAATGTTGAGGTTATCCAAAAGCTTCCCCCACTTGAAAATTTCAATGGTAATTGGAGTTTGTGGGTCATTATGTGTTCTACAGGAGGTTCATTATGGAATTTTATAAAATCAGTAGATCCCTTATCTTATTTATAGTTAAAGAAACACCTTTTGTTTGTTATGATAAATTTCTAGAGTATGTTTTCTCTCTTAAGGATAATCTAAAAATCTCACCAGTGATCACTACCCCTGACTGGAAGATCCCTTTTGAGGTAATGTGTGATGCTAGTGATTTAGTAGTAGGAGCTGTTTTGGGGAAGGGGAAGGATAAGAATCTGTATGTCATCTTATTATGCTATAATGATATTGGATGTTTCCCAAGAGAACTATTCAACAACTAAGAAGGTTTTGGCTACATTTATTTTTTTCCCAGAAAAGATTAGGTAGTACGTGATAGGGCCCAAAGACATCATTTTCACAGAACATGCTTCCCTAAAGTACTTTATGGCAATAAAGGACTCAAAATCTAGACTCATTAGATAGACACTGCAGTTACCTGAATTTGATTTGGTTATTAAGGATAATAAATGGGCTTAAAGTTTTGTGGCAAATCACTTGTCTAGGAATCCAAATACATAAAGTGGGAGCCAAAATTGATAAACTCTTCATTCTTGGATGAATAGTTGTATGCTGATTCTGTGTAGTAGTCTTTTTTCTGACTTTTCCAACTTTCTAGTAATTGGTGTCATTCCCAAGGACCCATCACACAACCAGTGAAAGAGGTTCATTTCTAAATTGAAATATTATTTTTGGGATGACCTTATGGTTTTTAGGAGGTTTGTTGATGGTATTTTGAGGATATGTTTGGATGAAGAGGAAATAATGCCCATACAAGAGAGCTTTAACTAATCAACTTGGGGTGGCTAGTAAGGAGGATAAATGACTACTTAGAAGGTCCTATAAGTGGGTTTCTACTGGCCTACATTGTTTAAGGATGCTATGTGTTTGGTCATAGACTGTGAAAAATTTCAAATACTTGGAAATGTAGGAAGAAGGTGGGAGATTCCTCAAAAAGGAATTATGGAGTTTAAAAAATTTTATGTCTAGGGATTAGACATAATGGGAACATTGTAATCATCTTATAGAAATGATCACATACTATTTAATGTGGACTATGTGTCCAAATGGGTAGAGGCATTGGCTCTACCAAACAACTCTGATGCTAGGGTAGTGATGTTAATCAAGAAAAATATAGTTTCCACGTTTGGTGTTCCTAGAAAATTCATCATTGGAAATAGTACACAAATAAATAATTATAAATTAAAGAGTTTTATGGAAAAATATGGATGCTCACAAAGGAAAGGTACCACCTACCATCCACAGTCTAGTAGAAAATAAGATGATTCTAACATGGAACTTAATTATATTTTGTAGAGAAGAGTTTCTAGATATAGGAAGGATTTGTAAGTGAAGCTGGATGAGGCTCTATAGTCCTAAAAAACTTCTTACAAGACTCTCATATGTATGTCTCCATATAGTCAAATTTTTCAGAAAACATGTCCTATTCATGTTCAGTTACCGCATAAATGTTATAGGGCAGTGAAGGCCATGAACTTTGATATCAAGTCTGCTGCTGAAAGGAGGTTGTTAGAAATGAGGGGCTACAAGAGATTAGAATAAAGGCCAATGAAAATTAAAAATATTATAAATAGAGAACCAAGGATTTTTAAGACTCAATAATTCAAAATAATAATGTTAATGTAGGATATAGGGTCTTTCTTTTCAATTCTAGACATAAAATTTTTCCTGGTAAACTGAAGACCAAATGGTCAAGAACCTTTAACTTTGTGATTGTTTTTGTTAATGTATCTATGGAGGTAGTTGGAGAAAAGAACATACCTTTTTTGGTCAATTCATAGAGGATCAAGCATTTCATTTAATGGTATCCTAAGGGATTTGATTCTATATCTACATTAGAATAATGATTTTTCTCAAGTCTAAATGAAGACTATATACTCAGTGATTCATGGGAACTAACTCATGGTATTTATGATGTTTTCTTTTTTATTTATATTTTAAAATTAAGATAACTCTTCCTAATTGAATCTCTTATTGATTTTATTACTATCTTATGATATCTCATGACATGTTTCTGCTAGAGAGTGTATATTGCTTCAAGAAACACGGAAAAAGAAACCCAAGAGGGAATTTCACTATATCATCTAGATAAAACTTGTTCAACTCAATCCTTGAAAAAAAAATCATGAACATTAAATTCAGGATTCTTATATTCACTTTCTTTTATAGCAAGAAATGATGAGGAGTAACCACATAGGTCTGAAGAAGAAGTTTTTTTAATGGAAAATAATAGAAAATATCACATAGTTAGTGACGTGTTTTACTTTTTTCAAGTATTATTTTTCTACTCATGTTAACTTTATATTTCAAGCTTCTATATGTGGAAGAGTCCCATGATTTTTTTCTAAAAAATTATGAATCAGTTTCTTGCATAGGGTATTAGCAGCTTCAATCTAGTGAGTTCCAAACATATTTGAACTGAACGATGAAATCTTCTTACACCTTAATAGTCAATTGGATTATCCTGCTGCTGTATGCATTTTTCATTTCATTTTGTTGATTGTGAAATTAAAAAAATCATTTTTTTAATTTTGTTTATATGGTTTTGTTTGTTTTCTTTTTTTTTTTGGAAAATAATTTTTTTTGAACATTCCTATCACCTAACAAAATTTGTTTTAACATATTGTATACTATATACAACCTTAGGATTCAATATTAGGGACAATGTTAAATTTTAAATGTGGGGTAGAGGGGCCATTATGGTGTAATTTTTAAATTCCCTCATTTTGATATTTGTTTTACAAAAATGGTCAAATTTATTCAAATTTTTTTCCTAGAGTTCTAAGTCACCACCATCTTCCTAACTCTTCGATTTTTCTGACCATCCTCACCTGGTGGTGATTATTTTCACACCTCTAACCTTCCACTATTTTTTACCTTAATTGGAACTTCAATTCTATCTTTCTTACTGGATTACTACATGCTGGAAGTTTTGGTTCGTAGTTAGTCTGAAACTGTTAATGATGAATGATTGGTGAATGGACTAGTCCACTATCATATGGACTTTTTGTTTGGGAATTGAGGAAAACAGTGTGATAGGATAGTTTTTTGGAATTAGGATCATGACGTTAGGTAAATAAAATTTTTTACTACAACCAAGGGGACTCTCCTTTTTAAAAATAATTTTCAATAACTTTATTAATTCAATTCAAATGATAATTATTTAAGTCTTTTGTAAGTAGATTAAAACGGGAAAATTATATCCCAGGGAAAGTCTCCAAGACAATGTCTACTGGGTGAATTTCTATGAATAAATAAAAGAAAATTTATATTTGAATAAGTGATATGCACACTCCTTTGCACATGGACTATGGATAAGAAAAATTAGATTAAATTACCCTTGTCAAAAATAAACATATTTAGGTGAGGTGAATTTTGAACCCAAATGAAAAAGGGAATGATTGACATAAATAAAAATTATTTTAGTTTAATTAATAATTTCATAAAATAAATAGACATTAATTTCTACAACTTAGGATAATGTGAGAATTAAATGTGCTTTTGGTCAAGGTTTTAATTCTATTTTATTTAACCTATCACCACTCCTTGAATTAGAAATTGAATTGTAAGTTGATGTAGAGATATTAATTATTTCTTATATGATGAATAACAAACATGAAAGTGTATGATTTTGTGAGACCTTTTATTTTTAGTGAGTTTTTGAAGCTAGGTAGGACAACCATTTTGAACACAATCATGAAAAGACTGAATTTTCTACTCTGTTTTTTAATGTCATGACATGCACTTTTTAAAAAAAATTATCCAAACCATACATGAGGTTTTTAAAAGTCAAAAGCATTGATTTGATTGAGGAAAAACAATATTTTATGTATGGGAGATTTTGATGTGGCTGTTATTTAATACAATTTTCCATATAATTTATTTGTTCTTGGGGTATTTAAAATGTCAAAACATTTTATTTTACATAATAATATTCAGTTTTTGTGTTTTTTTCTCATTACATTTATAGTAATAATTTTTTGTAAACCAGGTATTTTAGTGATATTTTTGTTGGATCGAATAGTAGATATATATGTCTATTAAATGGAACAATACAAGAGGGGGGGTGAATTGTAGGTTTAAAAACCTTTGAGTTTTTGCAACAAAGAGATTAGTTTAAATGATCTTAAACTAATACAAATATAAACACCCACAATTGTATTGAATATAAAAGGTATGATGTAATGTAATACTAATGTAAAGTAAAACAATTGTATTCAAGGTGAACACAATAATCAGAGCAATACAAAGATGAATGATTCTACCTTAAAGCGTATAGAATCAATCAATACAAAAAGCAATAGAATGATTGTAATTGAAACAATTACAATTGAAAATGTAAAGAAGAAAGGAAACAATACAAATCCCTTTCTAATACAAGTAACAGCGGAAATGTAAAAGTATTACAATTCTTTTGACCCAAAGAGAAGGGTTATCCTTTCACCTAGGATAAAAGGTCTGTCTCACCAATACCTTGGTGAGCCCTCGATACGATGATCGGTACGTCTGTCTGCCTATCCCCAGCAGCCCTCGATACGATGATCGGCACGTCTGTCTGCCTATCCCCGGCAGCCCTCGATACGATGATCGGCACGTCTGTCTGCCTATCCCCGGCAGCCCTCGATACGATGATCGGCACGTCTGTCTGCCTATCCCCGGCAGCCCTCGATTTTGTAGGTAATCGGCACCTCTGTCTTTCAATTACTTGAAAGCCCTCGATACGATGATCGAACGTACAAGGCTGATGAGAGAAGTCACAGTGTCTCTCTCTAGAATCTTGGTAGTTCACAGAGTCTCTTCATTCGTTCTCTTCGTTCATCATTGTACTCTCAGCTTCAAATGACCTCCTATTTATAGGCTTTGGGTTCCAACGGTCATATTACCTCCAACGGTCATATTGAAACAGAAAGCACGACATCGTTTTGATTAGTTTGTAACTAACTCAACGACATCGTTTTGTTAGGACAAGAGATATATAGAAATGAAAAATATGAGTACGATTCAAATGCAGAGAGTGTTTTTGACAAAGTACCAAAACAAATAATGATCATCTGAATAGCAGAGTCAGTACGATACGATTGACAGAGTCTGTACGATACGATTGACAGAGTCAATACGATACGATTGACAGAGTCAGTACAATACGATTTGGTCGGTACGATCAACATCGTACGATACGATAAACATGATAAAAGACAATTGTAATTTATAAACATATGATAGAATACATTTTTGATTTCCAAAACATGATATAGAAGTTAAAAGAGGACTTTTGACTTAACAATCTCCCCCTTTTTGGAAACCACAACACACAAAGTGAATGTAACAAGAAATGCTTATCTCCCCCTGAGTTATTGAAAACTCTTCTGAATAAGAAATTTAATACAACTAACTCCCCCTTAGGTATGGACTTTCCTAAGGATTGTATTCGTAAATTTTCCTTAAGAGCATTGTAAAGCATTCTCCCCCTTTGTAAAACAATCTTTGCTTTGTAAATATTCTCCCCCTTTGTGATTTACAAAAAGAAAGGAGTAATCTTGAATTGTCTGAAAGAGTTAGTGAAGCAATACAAGACAATGGATAAAAGAAAAAAAAGGATCATAAGAGTTATTACAAAACAAAGACATGTTCCAAAAGAAACAAATACAACAATCATTTGTTTTCTCTTTCCTTCTCCTTCTTTATAAGCTCATGAAGAACAGCTTTCATCTTCTTGATCTCCTTCTTGTCTTCAGAAATTGATTCACCCTGAGTTTTGAGAAGCTCTTGTTGATCCACAAAAATCTGATCTTGATTTCTGATGGTCTCCTCCTGGACTCTGATTACTTCTTCAAGGGTATCAATCCTGTTTTGCAAATTCTTGTTGTCTTTGGATAACACAGAATTTTGATTCTTCAGTAAAACCATTTCATCTTTGAAAGATGAAACCTTTGAGAATTTAGATTGGAAAACATTCATTCTTTCTTGCAAGTCTTTCACTGAAGGAACATAGGCTCTTTGAGAAGACAAAAGATTCAGCCTTTCAAATGTTTCTCTATCAAGCTTGTTGAAAGCAATTGCAAGCTCATTTGATAACCGCCTTATATCTTCAATAGCTATTTCATGATCATTGATTGAGCTCTCTGTTTTGTATGACCACTTGGTCATCTTATTGCAAGCCATCTTATGAGCAACCGAGCTTTCTGAAAGAACTTTCAAATCGGCTTCTACTGACAAAACTTTCTTCCTCAATTCTTTTACAGAGCCAAACTTCTTCCTTTGATTTTCAGTAATAAAATCAATCTTCCCTTCTAGCCTCGAGAAATAAGGAATGGTTTTCTCCACCCTTCTCAAAACATGAACAATGTAATCACCCTTCTTGAGAGAGATTTTATGCTCTGAATCAGTATCCTCATCATACGATGGTAGTTCATACGATTTGCTTGAGTCAACAACTGGCTGTTTCCCTTTCGCTTTTTCTTTCTGTTTTCTTTCTTCTTCCACTTTGTCACTAATGATAATAACTTTATCAGAATGAGAAGATTGATTACCTTGCCTTTCTTGAAAAGACATTATGTCCAGATATTGTGCTTGATCGGCATGAAGGATTTGTTGAACACCTTCACTCGGCTTTTGAACCGATTCCTCTCTACTCTTCTTTGAGTTTTGAAGAAATTATAAAAGAAAGTATCCTTCTTCTTCTTGTTCTTCCATCACTTGTTTTCCTTTTTCTTTCTCAGGAAGACTCTGTACGATGGGCTCTTGGTGCACTTCTTCAGTTAGTTGAGCACTAGCATCTTCAACTGCTTTCAAGACTTTAGAGACATCAAAGTCCGGAGCCTTCCTTTTCAAAAGAAACTTCTTTTTCTTTTCAGCCTGAAGGGTTTCTTCTACCCTTATTCTTTCTGCAAAAGCCTCAGTAGGGTCAAGACCAAACTTCGGATCACCTTCTTTTCTCTGTTCCTTATCTTTTCTCCATTTTGCTACAACCTCCTTACTGTACCTTGGCTTCTTCTTCGGCTTCGAACTGGTTTGCGGATCAGACTTTTGAGTAACACCGGTGGATTGAATGTCCTTGGCTGGCATAGGTGCCGATTGATTCTGAGCCAATTCAGCTTCTACATCTCTGACAAAAAATTTTGAATTTGAATCAAAACAAACATTCAGCTTTTTCATCGTACTCTTACTAATCCAAGATGGCCTCAAATCCATGGGTTTTCCTTTCAAAGGAATGTTGCAAAACTTCATACTCTCAAGAATGAATTTCGTAAGGATAGCTGGATACATAATCATCTAGGACTTGATCCCTCCTGTCTTGACATTCTTAATTGTTTCAAAAACATATCCCATGATATTTACTTTTCTCATATTCACAAGATAGTCGAGCATGAATATATCAGAAACTTTAAGAGTTTCTCTATCCCCTTTCCTTGGGATAAGAAAACCTTGCATCCATAAAGTGACAAAACGATTGTCCGGTGAAAGATGAGACACTTTCCTTTTTTCCTCATTAATAAGAAACAAAGACTTTTCAGCATTTTCTCTATTAAACGTACCAACTTCCTCTGGTAGTTTGTGAGATGGACAAAATGAATCTCCTTGTACAGAAACATTCAGAAAATGTGCCGCTTGTTTCACAGACATAGATAATTTTCTATCGTACACAGCGAAGTTTATAGTCATATCTTTTTCGAGAGAAACGGTTTTGTAAAACTGACAAACTTCATCAAAAAGAACTGGATCTTGAATATCAGGCTTTTCAACACACAGATGTTCCCATCCTTGAAACAAAATGATCCTCCTGATTGTAGAATCGTGCGTATCGAAAAAGTCTCGGGATACTAACCTTTCTCTGTTAAAGTCTTTCTCTGTAAAAGTCTTTGAAGACATTTCGGCGGGAGTGTTAGCAGAGGATTGAGACATAAAGGTGATGCCGATTGAGAAGATCGTACGATGATATATAGCTAGTGGAGCAGAGCTTCGCCTGAAATCCTGAAAAACCAATGTGGGTTTGGGGAGGGGAGGGGGTATTTATAGGCGATAAAAAGATGATCGTTGATCTTCTACGGTCGAAAAAGGGTGATCGTTGATATTCTACGGTCAGGATTAGAGAAAACCATATCAATGGTTAGGATTAAAACAAAGAAAGAAAAAAAATGAAAAAGATACCTGTCGGAGAACATAAGGTGATTGTTCATTTTGGTAAGAATCAAAAGAAAATACAATCGTAAGGAGAAAAATATGATGTCGATGGAAAACAAAGTTATTACTATGATCGGACCGTACGATGGAAAATAATCTTGTTACCATGAACTGACAGTACGATGGAAAACAATCTCAATACTATCATCGGTCGATACAAAACTATTGAATGATACGATGGAAAATAATTTCAATACTATCATCGGTCGATTCAAAACTATTGAATGATACGATGGAAAAGAATTTCAATACTATCATCGGTCGATACAATACCAAGATTGATTGGTACGATGGAAAAGAAATTCAATACTATCATCAGTCGATACAATACCAAGATTGATTGGTACGATGGAAAAGAAATTCAATACTATCATCGGTCGATACAATACCAAGATTGATTGGTACGATGGAAAAGAAATTCAATACTATCATCGGTCGATACAATACCAAGATTGATTGGTACGATGGAAAATAAATTCAATACCATCATCGGTCGATAGTAAATGATACTATAAAACTGTCAATACGATTAAACAGAGAAAAAAAATGAATGAAACGATAAAACTGTCAATATGATAAACAGAAAAACTGAAATTGTCAATACAATAAACAGAAAAACATAGATAGAAATGTCCTCCCCCTTTCTATGAGGAGTTTCTTACTATTAGGAGAGATTTAAAACAGGAAGTAGATATGAATGATTATTTTAATGTAATCATTCCTAGATTCTGTTTTATAAATTCAAATCTATCGGAAGGTAAAGGTTTTGTAAAAATGTCAGCAAGTTGTTCTTGCGTTCCGATGAATTGTAAAATAATATCTCCTTTCTGTGTGTGATCCCTAAGAAAGTGATGCCTAACATCTATGTGTTTTGCACGAGAGTGATGTGCTGGGTTTTTACTAAGAGCTATGGCACTTGTATTATCACAAAGAATTTGAGTTTTGGAGAAACTCAAACCATAGTCAGTGAGTGTGTGCTTCATCCACAATACTTGAGCACAGCAACTTCCAGCTGTTACATATTCAGCTTCAGTAGTGGAGAGTGCTACTGAGTGTTGTTTCTTGCAGGACCAAGAAACCAAAGAGTCTCCTAAGAAATGACATGTTCCAGATGTACTTTTTCTATCCATTCTACAACCACCAAAGTCAGCATCTGAAAAGTTTTTTAAAACAAAATCATTTCCAGAAGAGTAGAAAAGGCCTAAATCCATAGTGTCTTTTAAATACCGAAAGATTCTCTTTACGGCTTTTAAGTGAGACTCTTTTGGATTATATTGATATCTTGCACATAAGCATACAGAAAACATCAAGTCGGGTCGACTAGATGTCAAGTATATCAAACTCCCTATCATACCTCTAAAAATTGTTTGATCTACTGGTTTCCCAGTTTCATCAAGATCAAGAGTATTTAAGGTACCAATTGGGGTGCTAATACTTTTAGTTTTGTCAAATCCATACTTTTTGAGTAAGTCTTTAATATACTTATGTTGAGATATATAAGTTCCTTCTGGTTTTTGAGAAATTTGAAAACCTAGAAAGAATGTTAACTCACCCATCATACTCATTTCAAACTTAGATTTCATTAAGTTTGCAAAAGAATTGGTTAAAGATTTCTGAGTTGATCCAAATATGATGTCATCAACATAGATTTGGACAACCAAAACATTTTTGTTTTCCATTTTGATAAAAAGAGTTGGATCTGCTGTACCTTTTGTATAATTGTTTTGTAAAATAAATCCTGTGAGTCTATCATACCATGCTCTAGGGGCTTGTTTAAGACCATATAGAGCCTTGGTAAGTTTAAAAACATGATCAGGATGTTTTGGGTCTTGAAAACCAGGAGGTTGTTCGACAAAAAATTCTTCTTGAACAAAACCATTTAGAAAAGCACATTTGACATCCATTTGAAATAGTTTGAAATTGAAATATGCTGCGAAGGCTAATAGAATACGAATAGATTCATGTCTAGCTACAGGAGCATATGTTTCTTCATAGTCTATTCCCTCTTGTTGATTATAGCCTTTAGCAACAAGTCTTGCTTTATTTCTTACAATGATTCCATTTTCATCACACTTGTTTCTGAAAACCCATTTTACACCAATCACAGTTGTTTCTTTAGGTCTTTCAACTAAAGTCCAGACTTGATTCCTTTCAAATTCATTTAGTTCATCCTGCATTGCTTTGATCCAATCATCATCACCTAAGGCCTCACTTGGACTTTTAGGTTCAAATTGGGAAAGAAAAGCAAGATGTTCAATTTCATTTCTTAAGGAATTTCTGGTCCTTACAGGTTGATTTATATCACCAATGATGTTATCACTGGGATGATTCCTAAGAAACAATTGATTTGGGTTTTGTAAAACCTGTTCATCAACATATGGTAGAAAATCTTCTGTGGTAAATGTTTCAGGAATAATTTCTTGAACATTTTCCTTATCAGAATGTTCTTCTAATAAAGGTTGATAAACATTTTTGGAAAACACATCTGAGGATGTAGGATTGGGTTGGTTGAAAACAAAAGGGTTAGTTTCATCGAATTTTACATGTACTGTTTCTTCAACAGTACAAGTGTTTTTATTGAAAACTCTATAAGCCTTAGAGGTTGTAGAATAGCCTAGAAAGATTCCTTCATCAGATTTTGGTGCAAATTTGTGTAGATTGTCTTTTGTATTCAGAATGAATACGTTGCAACCAAAAACTTTGAAGTATGAAACTTTAGGTTTTCGGCCAGTCCATAATTCATAAGGGGTTTTATTAAGAAATGGTCTAGTTAAAACACGATTTATAGTATAACAGGCAGTACTAACAGCTTCAACCCAAAAGTGCTTAGCAATTGAGTATTCACTCAACATGGTTCGAGTCATTTCCTGAAGAATACGATTTCTTCTTTCAATAACCCCATTTTTATGAGGAGTTCTTGGAGCTGAGAAATTGTGAGTAATACCTTTCTTACTACAAAAAGTTTCAAAATCTGAGTTTTGAAATTCACCACCATGATCACTATGAATAGTTATCAATGGTAGGTTTTTCTCATTTTTAACTTGGGCTATAAATGTTTTGAAATAGGAAAAGGCTTCAGATTTCTTTGTGAGAAATTAGACCCATGTAAATCTAGTAAAGTCATCAACTAAAACAAATACATAGTATTTGCCTCCAATGCTTCCAGATTGTGAAGGACCAAACAGATCCATATGCACAAGCTGTAATGCATTAGAAGTTGAAACTTCATTAATTGGTTTAAAGCTAGTTTTATGTTGCTTGCCAAATTGACAAGGATCACAGACTTTTGAAGAATCGTATCTAAGGTCCGGTAGCCCTTTTACATGTCCTTTATTTGAGAGTTTTCTTAGGTTTCTCAAATTACAGTGTCCTAGTATCCTATGCCATAGCCACGATTTGTCTTCTATTACACTTAAACAAGGTAAGTTTTGGTTCCTAAGGTCTTCTAAGTTAATAGTGTAAACATTCATTTGCCTATGGGCAGATAGAATGAATTCATCCTTGGAATTGTGAACTAGACACTTGTCATTTCTAAAATTCACAAGGTAACCTTCATCACATAATTGACTTATGCTGATGAGATTGTTCCTAAGACCTTTAACAAACAAAACATTTGAAATAAGAACTTTTCCAAGAAAAACGATATTACCTATACCAACAATCTTTCCTTGAGCATTATCTCCGAAGGTAACTTTTCCACCTTTTTTTTATAACCTTTTCAAAGAAATCTTTGTTTCCAGTCATATGTCGAGAACAAACACTATCCATGTACCAAATTTTCTTATTGATACACTTCTCGTTTTCCTGAAAAAGAAACAATTAGATTTTCGGAATCCAAACTTGTTTGGATCCAGAAGGGTTAGATAAAAGAATTTTAGGAATCCACATTTGTTTTGAAAAATGAGATTTATGAAATCCTAAGGATTAAGTTTTGTTAAGAGAACAATCTCTTCTCAAATGTCCACCACATTGACACTTGGAACAGAAAATGGTTTTTTGAGGAAAAAAATAGTTATTACTAAAAACAGGTTTGGAATAAGTATAACCAAGACCAGAACGATTTCTCAAAGGTCTAATTTGAGAATACATCCTATCAAAGTTTTATTTTCCATGAGTAAAGTTTTACAAACACTTTTTCAAGGATAAAATCTCTGACTTTAGTTTTAAAACCAAATTCTTGTTTTCTAAAACATTTGAATTTGAACTAGAGTTAGACTCTAAAATATTTTTCTTTGAAATTACAGTTTCAAGATCCTTATAAAGTTTATCCTTATCATATTTGACTTTCTCAAGGGTTTTTAAAATACTTTCAAAATAAGAAGTTTTCTCATCAAGATCTTTAGAAAGATCTGATACTTCTTTAGTCAAAATAGAAATTCTAGAATTTGCTTTTTCAAATCTCTTTTTGAGTTTAGAGTTTTCATTTTCAAGTAACTTAGAAAATCTAGAGACTTCTTCAAAAGAAGGTAAAGTATCATCTTCTGATGATGAGGGTTCATCATTTGAAGATTCATAATATCTATTATCAACATAATTTGCATTTAAAGAGACATTTGTAACAGATTCAGCATTATGTACCTTAGCCATGAGACAATGATATTCGATTGGTAGTCTGGCTAGAAGTCAAATATTTCTTTGTCCTGATGTCTCATATTCTGAAGAATCATTTGAGGAATCACTACCACTTGCACTCCACGTATCATTTTCTTTCAATCCTTTCTTTGTCTTATAAAACCTTTTCTTGTTTCTTTCAGAGTGTTTCTCTTTTCTATCTTTCCTCTTCAGTAAAGGACAATCAGGCCTTATATGTCCTGCTTTTTTGCATTCATAACAAGTTACCTCTGAATCTTTCCTATCTTTCCTGCCTTTTTTTTTTGAATCTATATTGAAAATATTTCTTTCCCACAATCTTGTTCATCCTTCGAGCAAGATTGGCTAACTCATTATCCGAAATATTACAATCACTTGAATCAGATATAACAACTTTCTTGGATTTAGACCTTGTAAGCCTTTCAGGTGTTTTAGCTTTAGATGCAAAAGCTACACTTCCATTCCCATTATTCTTCTTATTAAAATCAGCATCTCTCTTCATTCTTGTCTCATACTGTAGAAGAGTTCCAAAGAGTTCATCAAGAGTAATCTGGGAAACTTTTCTATTTTCATCAATAGCTGTCCTTTTCGACTCCCATTCATTTGGCATAATATCTATAATCTTATCAACAAGAGCTTCATCATCAAGTCCTTTTTCTCCCATAGATTGTAAGCTGTTGACAATTGTCATAAACCTTTTTTTCACTTTACATACAGGTTCTCCATAAGGAAAAACAAATCCATGATACTCTGCTCGAAGCATTGCTCTCCTTGTTTCTATAACTTTGGATGTACCAAAATGAGTGACTTCTAATTTCTTCCAAATACAGTTGGCTGCTTCACATGAAGATATCTGACTATATATATTCCTGGTCATAGAGCATAATAAAGTATTGCGTACCTTGTAATTTAGTTGATATTCTTGCTTCTCTTGGTTGGTGAAAGTGCTAACTTCTTTGTCAGGAATTTTGTAACCCCCAGTAAGCATAATAAAATTGTCTACACCAGTATTGATGAAGAAAGTCTTCATACGATCTCTCCAATACTCATAATCATTCCCATCAAGGATTGGTGGTCTAGAAGGATTCAGATTATCTATTGATCCGATATTCATTCCTGCCATCTAATATAACAAAAACAACTTTTCCACTCCACACGTTAGTGTAGTAAGTATTCAAGATAGTAATAAGAAGTAAAGCTAGAAATACAAATCAGTGGAAAACCTCCTCTGATACCAAATGTTGGATCGAATAGTAGATATATATGTCTATTAAATGGAACAATAAAAGAGGGGGGTTAATTGTAGGTTTAAAAACCTTTGAGTTTTTTCAACAAAGAGATTAGTTTAAATGATCTTAAACTAATACAAATATAAACACCCACAATTGTATTGAATATAAAAGGTATGATGTAATGTAATACTAATGTAAAGTAAAACAATTGTATTCAAGGTGAACACAATAATCAGAGCAATACAAAGATGAATGATTCTACCTTAAAGCGTATAGAATCAATCAATACAAAAAGTAATAGAATGATTGTAATTGAAACAATTACAATTGAAAATGTAAAGAAGAAAGGAAACAATACAAATCCCTTTCTAATACAAGTAACAGCAGAAATGTAAAAGTATTACAATTCTTTTGACCCAAAGAGAAGGGTTATCCTTTCACCTAGGATAAAAGGTCTGTCTCACCAATACCTTGGTGAGCCCTCGATACGATAATCGACACGTTTGTCTGCCTATCCCCGGCAGCCCTCGATACGATGATCGGCACGTCTGTCTGCCTATCCCCGGCATCCCTCGATACGATGATCGGCACGTCTGTCTGCCTATCCCCGGCAGCCCTCGATATGATGATCGGCACGTCTGTCTACCTATCCCCGGCAGCCCTCGATTTTGTAGGTAATCGGCACCTCTGTCTTTCAATTACTTGAAAGCCCTCGATACGATGATCGGACACACAAGGCTGATGAGAGAAGTCACAGTGTCTCTCTCTAGAATCTTGGTAGTTCACAGAGTCTCTTCATTCGTTCTCTTCGTTCATCGTTGTACTCTCAGCTTCAAATGACCTCCTATTTATAGGCTTTGGGTTCCAACGGTCATATTGCCTCCAATGGTCATATTGAAACAGAAAGCACGACATCGTTTTGATTAGTTTGTAACTAACTCAACGACATCGTTTTGTTAGGACAAGAGATATATAGAAATGAAAAATATGAGTACGATTCAAATGCAGAGAGTATTTTTGACAAAGTACCAAAACAAATAATGATCATCTGAATAGCAGAGTCAGTACGATACGATTGACAGAGTCAGTACGATACGATTGACAGAGTCAATACGATACGATTGACAGAGTCAGTACAATACGATTTGGTCAGTACGATCAACATCGTATGATACGATAAACATGATAAAAGACAATTGTAATTTATAAACATATGATAGAATACATTTGTGATTTCCAAAACATGATATAGAAGTTAAAAGAGGACTTTTGACTTAACAATTTTTTTCATTTAAAATAATTCTCAAATTAAATCATTCTTCAAAATTTGACTTAAATTTTTTATTCTCTCGTTTTTAATTAAATTACAAATTTTCCTTCTTTTTTACTTTTATTTTTTTGTTAATTTTTATTTTAAAAATAATTAGTATATTATTTATTTTAAATTATTAATTCTTTTGTAATTAATTTTCAATTTAATAATGCTCAACTAATTAATTGAATTTTCAGATTATTCATTTTAGTAACATTTTAGGTTTAATTGAAAATAACTAAAATTTTCACATTAGTTTTTAACTCTTTAAATATTTAAGTTACTTTTAATAATTCAACTTAATTATATAATTCTTTTAATATTTGATTTTAATTTAATTATTTCATTGTATTGACTATTTAATTTATTAACGTGTTCATTAATTTATTAAAATCTATTTAATTATTATAGTTTTTAAAATTAATTGTAGATAACATTTTATCTATGGGTAATTATAAATTGAATATTAATTTTGTTGGAATTTTAATTGAATTTTTTAGTTTATTTAATTTATTTTTTAGTTAAGTAATTATTTAATATTATTTTTCATTAATTATTTGTTGTTGATGCTTGGTTTTGCTATCCATGTACTATTTCAGGTGACGCCGACACCTCCTATTGGTGAATCAAATGAGTCACCAACCCCTCCCATCGATGATTCAAATGATTCACTGACACCATCCATCAATCCTATCGATATTATTAGTGATGAATCAAAATATTCATAGACACCATCAGCTCCAAACATCCGAACACATAGTGACACTGTTATGCTCCTCACTCACCGTTCCATCAATGGTGAGACATCTCACCATTCTCCAACCCCTGAGTCACCAACTCACTTGTCTCATCGACACATATTATCTCTCTGATGGAACAAAGAAATGAAGAAGGGAATCATCCCCTCCATTTTTCTAACAGAACATAAGATCATGTAACCCACACCAGCAGAAGTATAAGAAAAATTAAATCACTAATCAAAATTAAACCAGTGGAGTAGTTAAAAACTCAAAAAACATTGATCTTCCATATTAGAACTAGATCTGATGAACACTTAAACTAAATAAGGGAATCAGTGTATACCCTAATCTGAAAAATAAAACCCCCATGTGTTGAACCTATTCTTACCCTCTTCCCTTTCCTCTGTTCATCACCACCATAAATGGCCTATGCCGGATATGAACCTCCTTTATCTGATGTCGACGGTGCCTGCCACATCTCCCATATTGTGCTGAAGCCATATATAAAACTCCCCGAGTCACCATTACCATGAACACAAGCCACCACCATCTACAGGCCTGAAACCTGCTGATCCTCCTTCCTCTGCCACTAAAGACACCATCGAGCTCCCCAACCTCGTTGCCTCGTCGATTCGCACTACCCCTATCGAGCCAGGCCCCCAACCGTCATCCACCGCAAATCCCCCCTCTTCCTTTTACTCCGACTCCCCCCTCTTCCCCCATATTCATGTTTTATTTTTATTTTTTATTTATTTTATTAATCATATTATAATAATTAATAATAATAATAATATATATAATAACATTTACTAATAATTTAACTAAATATTAATATATGTATAATAATTTATAATATGTAACTTTTTATTTTTAATGATAATATTAATTTATTTTTTCAATTATTTTAATCATTTATTTTTAAAAAATTATTATTAAAATAATAATAATCATTTTTTTAACTTTTTAATTATATATTCATGATAATAATAATAATTAAAAAGTATAATAGTATATATATACATATAAGAATTTATTCTATAAATATTTTTTAACAATAATAATTAATATTTATATATTAATTAGATTTGAAATACTTACTTATTTATTAACAAACTTAACCCTCATATTGATTTTATTAAATAAAGTTACTTATTTATTCTATTTTTTCGCTTGTATTACTGTTTTAGGGGGGGTCATGCTGCACTTGGTGGGGAAATTTTATTTTTGTTATGTAACATCTTTTTCGATGATAGATGAAGGGGAATTGCATTGTGAAGACACACATGATGGTTGGGGAAGTCATCTTCATGATTCTAGAGAGTTTCACAGGGCGAGGAGCGGAGTAGAATTGGGGAATTCACCATTTTGTGAGGGGATAAAAGTTAAACACTCACATCTATCCATGACTTCTAGATTTCACACCACTTCCAGCAGGTGGTAGACATAGTAGCAGATGATCACATATATTGATTCCCAGGGCGGGAGATCAAGAACAATTCATCAGCACCATTAGGTAGAAGAAAATCACAACAAAACATTCGGAGCATCTGGAGATTGAGAAGGGAGACAAAAAAATTATTTCTTTTTCTTTGTTTTCATGTACATTTTCTCAACATGAACATATTTGGTTTGATTTCTGTTAAAATGTTGTTTCCAACCATGATCTCTAACTAATCATCATTGGGGGACTAGTTAGGCTAGCTAGATATGTTTTTCTCTTATTTATGAACATCTTTGGACATTCATATTTTTAAAACATTAAGATGATGTGAAAACTAATATTTTATAAATCTTAAGTGAAACAATCATTTATTTAAGGATTCCACTGAGAAGTGAATCAAGCTCAAACAAGAGAGACACTATGTTCAACCAAAAAGTTGAACTTGGTGATTTCCGATTTTTTTTACAGTGGTGATTGTAAGATTACTGTAGTTGATTAACTGTAGAAATCAAAAAAAAATCACAAGTTAATTAGACAACACATATAGTTATCCATTTTGAATAAAATCTAGATATTTACATCTATTTCGTGAATAAGGGAAAGTAGTATTGAAACCAGCTAGTTGATTTACCCTTACTCATCAATTGCTCATTCTCACTACTTATTCTCTACTCCTTTCCTACCTTCTTGTTGTCTATCTGCCTAATTTGTATGCTTTCACTCATTAACTTTTACATTCTCACATAATTTCACTCACCTCACAATTTCTTTATCACCCCCACTGTTTGTTTTTTGTGTTTTTTGTCATTTTTTTGTTTTGTTTAATTTTTATTGGTCACTAAGAACATAATTAGTACCTACCTATGGTTCAACCCTATCTTACCATTGTACTAGGTAGTAAATAGGGTTAAAAATTTTAATTTGTGCCCATGATCAATGACATGTAGAATGAAATTACCAAATTGGTAAAGTTTTTATGTTAATATCCAATTGATTGTCGGGTTTGTTTATGAAAATGATTTTATGGTGATAAATTTTGATATATCTCTCAAGAAACACATTAATTTTATTCTCCTATAATTATTACAAAGAGATTTTTTTTTTAATTTCATTTCCCTTTCTTTAAGAAATAATGATTCTAAGAGAATTTTTTTAAGAAAAAATGGATTTATTTATCTCTTCTATTAGAAATCATTTCTCTTCCACGTCAATGTATTCTAAAAATATTTTAATGATTTTTTTTCAAAGCACTAATAATTGTTTAAAATCATATTTAACCATGTTTGACATTTTATAAAATGTTTTAAAAGTAATATTATAATAATTTTACATATGTGATACTTTTTTCTTTTTATAGAAAATGTGAAAGGAGTATCTATTTTAAAATTTATGGAATGCATGGTATTTACAACCACCGTAATTGCTAAATTATTTAATGATTCCTTCAAAAGTATCCATCATTATTTTAAAATATGTTTATTTATTTAATATTTGGTTTTTATATAATATAAATAAATTATTTTAAAATGTAAAGGATATTTTTATTAGTAAATTTTTAATGATATTTTTGTAGAATTCCTATTCATCCAAGACAATAACCTTTGGTGTTTATTATATACCATCATTATTCTTCCTATGGATAGTTTATGAGTATGATGATGAAATGATTATGAAAAAAATTTATAGTCCATAACTTGTTCTCTAATCGATTGAAGAAATGTTTAGGAAACCTATTTTCTTTACATGGGTTAAGAAGTGATGATATCTGCATTTTTTAGGGTCATTTAGAACACATATGTATGGTTTTCATTATGTAATAGGTTGGCCCAGAATTTTATATTTCCCAAATTCATTGGGTAATGTTTTATATCCCATGTGATAATTATAGTAAATAAGCATATTTTCTTGATTGTATTTGGGTAACAAGTCATTGTTCTTGATCCCATATGGGAAATGAGTCGATATTTTTAATCTACTATGGGAAACTAGTGATGATGCTAGATCTGTTATGTTATATGGGTTGGGATACTTGATCCACTGTGATTTTATAGTCTCTATAGTGAACATTGAAAAATGAAATGGTTTCTATACTTATGATGGAACAAAACTTATATGAAATGAACTTATTGTTCATGATTGATTTATGATGATTTCTCACACGTTAAATTCATGTCTTTTGAAATGATAATGTTTTATACCATGGATCATGCGTTTTATTCATGATATATTGGTCATGAACTTTTTATGTTATATTCATGATCTCATACACTTTTTCTTTCCTTATTATTTCATAATATTATAGATTGATATCTACCATATGTACCCTTATAGAGGATATGAGCTCACCCTTTCTTATGATTCCTTTCCCCATGTTATGATGAAAGATTTAAGAAGGGTATATTTATGAAGAGTACATAATTGTATGATATTTATGGCATATATTGGATTTCATTCATGAAATATGAATATTGTGTATCTAGTCACCAAAGACGCTAACCATTATTGGTCCGCAACTAAGTATTTGTGAGATGTATTGGGTATTCATGTAAAAATAAGTAATATCTATATATGAAAAGTGTGGGTAGTTATAGTTTGTATTATAGGAAATATTTATTTATCATTTAGAACTAGGATGGTAATAAATTATTGATAACCTTAAAAAAAACTAAGTATTCATAGATTGAAAATAAGGATTATTGATTTAAACATCCTATAAATTATTATTCATGATTAGATGGATTACCACTATGATTATTATTGCTGACACTAGGGTTTTTTATTTTAATCGATGTTTGGAAGATGAAGTAACCATGTTATTGATGAATGATTTGGAAAATGCAATGATTTTCATCCTATGAATCCAAAATTTATGGGAGATTGAATGAAAATTTTCATTTCTATAATCAGAAAAGATTCTCAAGATATGAATCATGTTGAAATTCCAAATGATTAAATGAGGGAAAAATTTTATGTTGAGTCCTTCATGACGATTCGTCCACCTCCTATTAGTTGATAGTTGATCAAATATTTATCATTTAATGTATCAAAACTATAGAAAATATATTATTTGTTCTCTATTGTTTGGTGCCAGAAATATTCATTTTTCTTGTCTATCAATTAGAAAGATAAGTGGACAAGTTTGGGAATGTTATCAAGAACATTAAGAAATAGGAATAAACTGTCTCTATGGAGTGGCATGTGTTTAAAAGATTATTTTTCAATATGTACTTTACTCATAATCTTCATATGAAAAAAGATAAGTAATTACTTGAGTTAAAGTAGAAGGAGAATGAATTTGGTAGTTTCTATGAGGAAAATTTTACTAGACCGGTGAGGTATGCTTCTAGTATTATCTTCCAACCTAAAATTAAGGTTGATATATTCTTTAGTGGCATAAAACCATGTCCCTAAAAGGTGTTAACTATAATATTCTTTAGTATCTAGGAAAAAAATTGATGTACACTCAAGGATGAAATAGAATTTGAATATTCCCACCATTCCTATGGTTTTAACTAGAAAGGGAAAATCTAGTCTCATGAAAACTCAAATAAATCACATGGTAGAAGGAAAGTTTTGGCCTCTAAATGATAGAAATGAGGGAAGAAGCATTAAGGAAAATTATTAAATTTAACTGGGAGGTGCTTTATATGTTGATGGTTGGGTCATAATGCATGTGAATGTCAAAAGGAAATGAATGGTATAATTAATGAAATTTAAGAGAATAATACACACACTAATTCAACACCCACACTCCAATTATTAAAATTTAAGGAGTATGGGAATTATGGTAACCATTTCTCAAAAATTAATGTTAATGATGATAATAGAAATCAACAAACTCTTAAGTTTAGAGACAATGGGAAATCTTATTAGATCACTATTTCAGATAAGGGGTATGATAATGATGTGGGGAAGGGTACACTTACCATCTACTATTGAATGAAAATATCTTATTTTACTATGAATCTACCCATTATTTTATATGTGAATAATTTTATGAGGGTATCAAAATGCCACTCAAGTGATTAGATATTGAATTAATAGTGAAAACCAATAATGATATGATGATTGTATCTCATGTATTTGATTCTTCTCTAGTTAAAATTTGTGGTAATGTTCTTATTAAAAACATTATTTTTCTCCCTTCAGTTTAATTCAATGTCATCATAGGCATTTATTTTATTTCTCTACATAAATTGAAAACAAATTTTAAGGAAGAGAAGTGATATTTGATATTTGAAACCAACCTATTATCATCTATCAGTGGTGATGATAGGTATGAACTTATGGCGGAGACCAAATCAATTGTATGGGTCATGATTCCTATTCAAAATGGGTGTTTATCTAATAAGGTTAGAGATAAAATCAACATCAATAATATTTTAATAATGATAGAGTTTGTTGATGTATTTTTGAAAGAATTATCTACTATTCCACTGAATCATGATGTTGGGTTATTAATAAAACTCCTTCCTAGTTCTACGATAATTTACAAGACTTCCTATAGAGTATCCTCGAATGATTTGTAGTATTGAAGAGGTGACTCATGGAAAATATCAATAAGGGATTCATTCATCCAATTGTGTTGCATTGGGGTTCACTTATTATTGTCATTAATAAGATAGATAGATTGATGTGAATCTGTATTGATAATAAAGAAATTAACAAGATCACAATCAAGAACTTGTATCCTCTACCTAGTATTGATGAAATTTTTTATCAAATTTATAGGGATCAATACTTTTTCAAGATTTATAATTTATCTGGACATCGTTGATTGAGAGTTAAGAAGGAGGATATACCCAAGACAACATTCCATATTAGGTATGGACACTATAAATATATATTGATGCCATTTGGTATTACTAATTCCCCCACTATGTACATGGATTTAATGAATATAGTCATTAATTAATAGCTTGATTGGTTTGTGGTAGTCTTTATATATGACATTCTTACATATTTAAAGATAATGTAAGAGCATGAATATCACTTGGGAATTATGTTGATGACCCTAAGGATGGATTTGTTTTATAAAAAATATACTATGTGTGAATTTTAGCTTTGAAAGGTTTCATTTTTGGGTCATATAAACTATAGAGAGGGTACATCAATGGATCCATCATAGATTGAAGTTATTAAAAACAAGCCTAGACCATCCACTGTGATTGAGTTATTATTTTTTATTGGTTTTATTGGATATTAATGATAGTTTTTGTAGAATTTCTCATGACTATATAATCCACTCACCATATTAAATTGTAAGGGATAAAAGTTACATTAGATTTATTAATGTGAGGAAAATTTTAAAGAACTCATGATAAGGTTAGTCAATTCACCTAGGATTATATTACCATGTAGTGGATAAGTGTTGGTAATCTATAGAAATGCATTAAATAATGGGTTTCGATGAATTATCATGTAGAATGATATGGTAATAGACAATAACTCATACCAATTGATGGTTCGTGAGAAAAATCACTCAGATCCTGATTTGGAGTTAGCTGTGATAATTTTTTAAGATATGGAGGAATTATCTTTATAGAGAAACTTATGTTATATATACTGATCATATTATATTAAAATATATATTAACACAAAAGTTATATATGTTCTATAGAATATGGATGTAACTGATTAAGGATTATTTATACTCAATACATTACCACTATGGGGAAGCAAAAAAGGTGTCTTATTCCTTGAGTCAAAAGGATCATAATAAATTATCTATGAAGTGGATCATAAAATATCCAATATTTATGATTTTTCAATGGTTATATCTTGAAATATTAATGGAATTAAATAAATCATATGTTTCTAAAATGAGATTTCAACCATCTATCCAATTTAAAATTAATGGGGAAAATAAGGAAGATGTAGAGCTTCAGAAGAAGGTGATAAATTCTCCTGAGATTAACTTTCACTATGATAGAATGATAAGGTTAAAGAAAATATTTATGTTTTCTAGCCATACAATACTTTAATTAGGATTTATTAGAGGATTATCATTGTTATTCCTTCTCTATTCATCCTTGGAGTACAATAATGTATAGAGATACGAAAGATTATTTTTAGTGAGGTACCATGAAGACAGTTATTGTTGAGTTTGTATCATGGTTCTTGGTATGTTAGAAATTTATGGAAGAGAGTAAAAATTATAAGGGGATGTTAAATCCATTACCCATACCAGAATAAAAATGGTAAAACAACTCCGTGGATTTTGTTTTCGGACTCCCCAAAATAGATAAATGGATCAATTCTATATCATTTTTAGTCAGTCACCTTACATAGTTAGGACACATAATTTCTATAAAATAATATTTTTCTATGGATCAACTTTCCATGATATACTTTAAAGAAGTGGTAAGGTTTCATGGAGTACCACATTCTATTACATCTGATGTAGATCTAAGGCTTACCTTGATGTTCTAGAGAAGAATTCAGCAAGATCTTGATATCGAATTGAGTTCCAAAACTATGTTATCATCATCAAATAGATTATCAATATGGTAAAAAATTCAACCCCTATAGGATATCCTGAGATCTTATTTAATGAATTTAAAAGGTGGTTGGGATCAACACCTTCCTTTAATAAATTTTTCTTACAACAATAGATTTCACTCGGTCATTCAGACAAATATTTATGAATCCCGATATGGAAAAAATCTTATAACCCCAGGATAATGGGATGGATTTAGAGAATGAAATTTATTGGGACCTCCACTAGCTAAGGAAATAATAGATAAATTTAGAACCATTAAACAAAACAACAAATCTACCCATAGTTAACAAATTATTTTACTGAAAATCATCAGCATGATCTAGAATTTGATGTCAGTGACAAGGTTTTTCTATAAAATTCCAAAAGGGAGGTTATGAGATTAATAAATAATATAAAGATGAGGCATGTGTACAATAAACCCATATAGATTCTTGTTCGAGTAGGGACAATAGCTTATCTCTTGACGCTTCGACCAAACCTCTCTCACGTCACTGATGTGTTCTATATAACTATCTTGAGGAATTATATACCTAATCAGTCACATGTACCAAACATATAAGTAATAGCGATGGAGAAATATATATCTATGTGGAACAACCAGGGGATATTCAGGACTATGGAGAGAAATATCTACAATGTAAGACCACTCAGCTAGTCAATGTTTTGTGGTGAAACCACCAACTTGAGGAAGCTAAATGGGAAACTGATGATATTATGAGTCAAAATTATATTTAGTTGTTTATATTAGACTGATGGAATTTTTATGGAAAAAATAATTTTTTGAGTGAAATGTAACACCCCTATATATAAAAAATTTTCTAAAAGTTTATATAATTGGTTTAGATAAAGAAAATATATTGATAAAAATTTAATTAATTATTTTTAAAGTATTTATATACATTGAAAATATATTTCTTCTCAAACAATTATTTTTATAGATTTTTTTAGAAAATAAAAAAACTAATTTTTTCACCTTTAAAAAAATTAATTGAAAAAATGAATCTTATTTTTTTGAATAAACATTTCAAACTTATATTAGGATGAAATTTTGGGAATTTTTTGAAGGGACTAAGTTTTCGATGAATATTAAAAAATACTGATTTTTATTAAAAAAATATCCTTTTCATTTAATGTATTTAAAAAGGTAAATTTTTTATTAAAAATGGTTTAAAAATAAAATTAATTCAATTATATTATGATTAATACAATTTAGTTAATTTTAATACATTTCAATTTTAATTTTTATATATAATTTTTTATACTTTAGAACGATTTTTTTTAGAAAACTGTTTTTTCGTCGCATATGTAGGTTTAATTATAAATTAAAATTTTCCACTTCAATATAATGAAATTTAAAAAATTAATAATTTATTTTTTTTAGAATAATTAATATTATATAATAAAGTGAAAATAATTTTTGGTCATAATAAATAGAAATAGTAATAAAAATTAATTAACGTTGTTGAGGCTAAAACAGATTTACCAGGGGTTAAACTAAAAATATAACGGTTAAAATGACATAAAATTTTTTCCAATTACTATAATATATAAATATTTATACTATTTATCAACTAAGTTTCATGGATGATTCATTTTTATATCTTTTTGGCATGTGTAAAATGTGTGTATAAAATTATATTTTAAAAAATTTCAAGTGTGTCCTCTCCTCCACTTATAAAAGAGAACCCCTTATCCTCTCCACTTAACACAAAAAAATCCTTGTGTTTTACCCAATACCTACTCAAATAACTTTCATACATCACTCCTAACATCCTAGAGGCATTATTTTTATTAGGAAACCCTAATATAAATTATTTGTGTGCTTAACTAAAGAGGTTGTCTGAAAAAAGTGGTATCATTCTTAACCGAGTGTTTTTGTTTTATTTCTTATTATAAAACTTTAAAATGTTATTAACCTATTATTATATAATAAAACAGGTAAATAAAATATAATTAAATATTATAATTTTCATTTAGTAACCAATATCCATCTCCACCTCCATAAAATGGGAAACAAAATCATCGATCATGTGTATGGCGGACTACCGCCTCACAAACCGATGTAATTCAGTTTCCATCACCGCCTATCACAGGTGGATATAATGATGAATTTAATTTATATATATGATATATATTAAATAATTATAGTTCTGGAAATATTATATATTATCTATCTTCTAAATTTACAATCTATTAGAAAATGATATCGTCACTCTTGTGTACGTATGGACTACAGCCACCATGAAGCGTTCTGAAAAGTTTTTTGTTTTATTTTTTACATAGATGGTAATAACGATTTATTAAATATTATAACTATGATATTACAATTATTCTATAAATTTTAATTAATATTTACCTTTTTTCATTCCATCTATAGCAATAATAATAAAAACAATGTTCTTTTGTACGTATGACCAACCCTCTCTTCGAACAGGGTAATTCATTTTCTGTCTCTAACTATTATGGACTAATATAAATACATATAAAATCAGTATATATAGAATATTTATATCATTATTTAAAGTATGGATATGATTTAACTATATTCAATGTACAATTACTGAAATAACCAAACCAAAACATATAAAAAAATCATGTAGTTATCACACGAACTAGTGATTTTAACAAATAATTGTCAATAAACGGGTGATAAAATGTTCTATGTAAATTATATATTGTATGATAAATATTATTATTAGTATGTAATATATTTATAATAAACCTATATTTATTAAATAGTGTGTTTGAATGTCTATGATTCATATTGAGACTTGAGGTAATGGATTTTCATCTCACTCTTACTTTTGGGAGACGCATGCCATATTCACCACTTGTTTCTTTTGTGTGGTGAATATACTTCCCATGAATTTGTTTTTTGATAATTATTATTAAAATTATGGGGATATATATATATATATGGTTGCTTCTTTCAAGGGGATTATGATTAAAATTATACCAAAGAGTTAAAATTTTATGTTACAATCCCATTGTTCAATAGGGTTGTTTGTGATCAAGTTTTCAATGATGGCATATTCTGATATATCTATCAAGGAACTAAGTAATATTATTATCCAATGGTTATTCATATAAATACATTTTTTAATTAAAATGAATGAACACTAACATTTTTATTGATTTTTAAAACAAACACAACACAACACAATAGAGATGCCTCAAGGAGGTCTAAAATAATGGAGCCCCAAGGCATCATTAATAACAAAGTTGATTCCATCCGATAGAAAACTCCTAAGTTAAGGAATAAGGATACATTTTGGTGTGGGGAACACTGAGACATCAAGAAGTCCGAAACCTTATTTCCCTCTCTCCAATTGTGAGTGATTCCCATACGGGTGCCCATGATCTGTTTACACTTACAGATAAAATATTTTATGCTCCAATGACAAATTCTACTTCCTATTAGAGCTTTGTAGATGATAAAGGAATCTGTTTCCACCGCATCTAAGTTTATATGTATTTTATTATTTAACTCCTACCATGTAAATATCACTTTTTCATTGGCCTAAATAACATCACCTCTACCATAAAAAGCTGAGAACGCAGTAATGACATACCCCCTTTGATCCCTAATAACACCACCACCTCTCATCTCCCCCCTTAGTAAGGAATCGTCTCTATTGAGTTTGAACCCACTTATGGGGGATACCAACATACCCAATTTCCCTGACCCATCCTCCCAATATGTTTTGAGACACCTAGGTTGAGAAGAATTACATATTGAGCTCCTTGGAATTCTTTACACACACTGACCAAGTTTGTCAAGGTGTTTTTAATTTTGAAACTAATGTTGTTTCTAGTTCCAAAGTTTTTCTTATGATGAGCATCATTCTAGGCTTTCCAAATTATCCAGCATCTTTCCACTTGGATTATAGCTTGACCTATCCTCTCCATAAAGAGATCTCCAGTGCCACAAAACCACAAATTAAGATCATTCTTCTACATCCCTTTGTGATCAACCCCCCCCCCCTCCCACCACCTGAGAAATCTCTATATGCCTTCCCGATCCAGTGAACCCGATCATTATCAATGAATAAATGATCCACCGTTTCTTGTTTGGTATTAATGCAACACCAGTATTTGGAGTCCATGGAGACACCCATGCATAGGATGTTATCATCAGTGGGAAAAGAGTTGTTCCTCACTCGACACAACAAGAAATTAAACTTGGTGGAGATCCCCTTTCACCACAAAGTATCCCCCCACTTGTCACTAGTACTTGGTTCCCTCCTCATACCAGCATAGGCCTTAATAGAGAAAACACAGGATGAGGAGCCCTTTAAGTTAAGCCAATCGGGATCCTCACTAAGAAGGATCTCATTTAAGACAGCTTGGTAGTTATCATTGAGAATGGTCTAAAGAAAACATGGTTGTCTACACGCTTCTCTAACAGACATATCCAGTGTAGGGCAACCTAGAATCCATAGCCTTCCTCCCCCCCAATCGTAACGCCATAAGTTCACCTCTCCTCTCCCCACCATCCATCTAGCATGAGGACGTAGAACCTCAATATACAGGTAGACTAACATCCATATCCTCCATGACTGATACTTTTTCACTACCACTTCCAGGCCATATTTGTCTTGCATGAGAATTCCCCAAAGAGTATTTCCTTCCATAGCCTCCCATTAAATTTTTTGCATGAATCCCTTGTATGGTCGAGGAGTAACTCTACATGTTGATTCCCCCATCATCAATTGGTCTTTCTAGACGCTTCCCCGAGGTCCAGTGGTATATAACTTTGTTTTTTACATCCCATAAAAAAACACCATAATATTTTCCATGCTAGAAATCACAGTTTTGGGAGCCTTCAAAGTGGACAAGAGATGCATGGGAATAGAGACCATGACACTATTAAATAGAGTAACACAACCTCCCAATGATAGGAACTTGTTTTTCTAGTTAAAAATGTGCCCCGTAATCTTTCCCACAATCTTACCAAAATGATTAATGCGAAGGGAGTTAGGACTAACCGTCACTCTGAGATACTCCATGGGAAAGAAACCTCACCTCATATTCAAGGTGACTTCCAGGATCCTAGTCCTCCTATCCGAGAGTTTCTTAGAGGTATAATAAAGGTTGTTCTCCCTATTCACCACCTGCCCACTCCATTTACAATACTCCCCTAGAAGCTCATTCATGACATTCACTGATCTCCTACCACCATTAATAAACAGAATAGTATCATCTGCAAACATCAAGTGTGAGATACCCATCGTAGAATGCCTATCCCGATATGGAAGAACTTTCCCCATGCGCAGACCCCTTCGAATAAAGTATCTACGCACATTTTGAGAGAGAATAAATAGAGTGGGGGATAGGGGATCCCCTTGTTGAAGACCATGGAAAGCCTTAAATAAACAGAATTTCTTACCCATAAAAGAAGTAGAGATCCACACCGAGATGAAACAGCAGAATAGTAGGTCACGGGTCCAATTAGAGAGCCCCATAAAAGTAAAAACCTTAAAATAAATCCCATTTTCATCTTATCATAGGCCTTACTCATATCAAGTTTGATAGAAAAATTATTCCCTAAGGTATTTTTGTTGATCCAACTATTCATTTCTTGCACCACTCTGATCACACACTGTATTGATATCTCTTTGATGAAGCCATGTTTCTCTGCAACCATCAATGTCTTTAAGTGAGGTGCTAAACTTTTATTAAGGATACCAACTACAACCTTGTATTTCATGTTGCACATGCTTATGGGCTGGTATTGATCAACGGACTGGGGGTTACACACTTTCGGTATCAATTCCATCTTGGTTACACTTGCTATGCGTGGAAGATGCCCTCCCTAGAAATAATCTTGCACTTATCCCACGAGGTCCCATTTGAAAAGTGCCCATGTAGCCCTATAAAAAGAACCAGGTATGTTTTTCGGCCCTGGTGAACTTTCTGTGTTCAAAGTCCACACCGCCTCTCGCACTTCATCCTAATCTGGAGGCCTTCTCAAGCAATCATCATTCTCCACTGTAACACTGCATGGAACGTCCTCGAACAACTCTGATGCTTCACTCGGATAACCATATAGTATATTAGGATTAGGTCCTTCCAGTAAACCTTTTATACTATAATTTTCCATTTCCAAAACTTCATCTCAGTCATTGGAGTAAGATCCATCCTCCCTGAGAATATTTAGCCTATTAAATCTTCGCCCCTCTTTTATACAATCATGGAAATAGTCATTGTTATGGTCCCCCTCTCGAAGCCATCTATCACGAGATCACTCTATAGAAACCCCCTCCTTTATTAACAGTATATCAGATAGTTGTACCTTCTTATCCCTTAGTTAGTTAAATAACATTCCATCCCATTCTTTCTCCAGGATAGCATCCAAGCATTCAACCTCCTTGCAGATCACTTGCAGCTCCTGATCACGGGTGGGAAGAGACTTGCTCAACCTTTTTAACAGATGTTTAAGCCATTTTATTTTATTATGTAAGGATATACATGGGTTTCTTGAGTGCGTACAATTCCATGATTCCATAACCACATCCATGAAACCATCCTATTCCACCCACATCTTAGAAAATAGTCCGCAAATGTCTCTCGATGCTCTGGAACTGAGATCCATCCACAACAGAGAATGACCAGATAAGCCTCGCTCCAACTACGATACTTTCATGTTCAGGAAAAGAGACATAGCGGCCTCGTTCATCAAACATCAGTCAAGACGATACTAGGTGATCCTCCCATCCCTTTGATTGTTACACCAAGTGAACTGATCACCCTCATACCCCGCATCCATAAGTCATGTTCTAGCTAATAAAGAAAAAAAGTCATGGATTTCACTCCTTGGAAATGCACCCCCCCCCCCTTGTTTCTCCTCTTGTGATGCCATAATATTAAATACCCCCTGAGAAACTAAGTGGTATCATCATATATAAGGCCTTCTAAGTCATGACCCAAGACCACTCTTTCCTCGCCGTTTCATTTAGCGTAGAAGAAGGATAATACAAAATCCTGAGCACTTAGTGAAACTTTCATAGACTGATACTGGTCTGACACATTAACCATTTCAACCGACACATGGTCCTTCCAAAACAGCCATATATGGGAGTTGGGAAGGTTACCATGCTTATATCCACAAATCCTTATCCTCTAAACGTTCTCCTTTATTTCGTTAGTCACCTGTTTTAGTTCAAAAATATCCACCATAGAAACTGAGTGATTGAAGAGTTCGTTAACTCTGAAATCATTCTTCAAATGCACCCCCAGCCCTCAGGTGTTCCATATTAAAACTCTAAACATTGAACCAAAGATGTTTTGTTTTGGCCCCACACTCCTAGTCATTGGTGGGAATTGATGACTTAGGGGATCTTAACGCACTACCTTTGGACTTAGAATGGGTGCGCATGCTGCTCTGCACCTTCTTACTAACAGCCTCAAGTGTGTGATCTCTGCTCAGCCACTCCTTGAGAGCGTTCTTTTGAAAAAATGAAGCTTCACATCCACCAAACATCTGACAGGAGATGTAGGAGGTGAGACCAGAGGGTATGACATCACCGTTAGAGCTTGTGACAAGGGAATTTACAACACCATCATCAAAGAAGGCAAAGGCAGAGAGGGGACTTCGCTGGATGCAGAATGATGTGAAATGTGAATTTTTATATTCACATGTTTTTTGTTAATTAAAATGTTATTATTTTTTTAATATGCAATTTTTTTGTTTTGTTACGCCGTTGGAAAGGGGGAACCGCCATCTCAAGCTCCACCATCCATGTGCCTCGATTATTCTTTCTGCAGCGCCTCCATTTGAGGTGAGAGGGCACCGTTTCACCAGGGAAGCGAGGGAGCAGTGCAGTTGGGCAGAGAGAGAGAGAGAGAGACTCTGACGATGGCGTTCTTGGTTTGCCTCTGACAAAGAGAGGAAGGCTTGAGCATCTTCCGCGATGGCTCGGACGACGGCGAATCCCCGCGGCATTGTTCATCGGTGGTCTTGGACCCACAAGTTTTGGAATCTCTAGTCGTGGTCGCCGGCTCGGGTTCATATCTGCAGCCTTTTGTGCCTCCCATCATCTTCTTTTTGGGTTCGTCTAGGTTTACATGTGCAAGCTTCAGCAAGTCGACTTTTGGAGGTCACGGTGGTGCAGACCCTACCAATTGACAACAACTCTGCTTGGCGAAGAGAGGTAGAGCAGCGGCGCCCATTCTCTTTAGATCCAGATGCAAGGCTATTCTTGCACAATTTTCAGATCCAGATGCAGGGTCTACAGTGCTAGGGTTGGCATTTTTTTTTTGTTCGGCTGAGAGAGATCAGTGCTGAAGAGGAGATAGACTTTTGTTTTGGGGGTTTTCTTGTTTTCTCCTTTTCATGAAGACAAGCCTTCACCGAACAGTGGTGTTGGATCTGAGCATTGTGCATACCTGGACAACAACAGTAGTTTTGGTACACGCCAAAACTGGACAGTAGCGATGGTTTTTGAACAGCAACCGGCTCACGATGATGAACCTGGACAACAGCGTTGATCATGCAGGATCAGACTTGCTGGAATCTGCGTGATGTTTTCAGCACCCATTTACAAGCTTCTGCATCGACAAAGGTTTGGCCGAACCCCGGTAAGGGGGTATCGGTCCTGTTATAGTTTTTTCTTTGTTGATTTTTTACAAGCTTGTGCGTGTTGTTTGTTTTTCCGTCGCGTCTTATTTTCGTTTCATGTCCTGTTTAGTTTGTGTGTTGCTATGTCCTTTGTTTCCTCTTGTACTCCTTTGTTCTTGCATAGTGAAAAACTGTGATGATCCTACCCCATGCACATAGGCCATATGGCCGAAGAACGTAAATCCTTGGTGTCCCTTTTACTGCTTTCCATTTCTGTATTTGTTTGACTTATAAATTGCTGAATGAATTTGCTGCTTCTGAATATTAATTCAAATATGTCAGTTTTGAATTTAATATGTTATTGTTATTGCCACTGCCAGTGCGTTGTTGACTGTTGTTGAATTCATTTGTTTCATTCCTAATGTTATGGAATTGCAACTTGAACATTTTATGTTTATCAATTTGCATGTAATAAACTGAATATAATCGTTGTTTGTGCATTTTGAATTTAACGAACCAAAACACCCAATTGATCCGGGCTATTTTGTGGGGATTGCCTCTCGCGTAGGGGCGCTCCCTGCAATAGAGTGGTATCAGAGCCTAATTGGGTTTAAGTTTTGATTTGTTAAAATTTGAAATTGTTTGTTAGTTTGCTTTCAAATGATTTTTTAGTGGCTTTTACATGTTGCAGCATGCTTTGTTATTTTTGTTCAGCTAGGTCGTTAGCTCTCTTGGGTTTTAATTTCATTCTGCTGCTGGTAGTTTGATTCCTCGTTGTTTTCTTTCCTTTTTCCTTTACCTGTCTGATCCTCAAAGATGCCTCTTGGTAGTTGCTACCTATGTGTGTCTATGGTTTCGGGGTAGGAATGGGTACTTTGTGAGGTTTGCCTATGTTTGAGAGCTGGTTAGCAGTAAGGGTTTGGCAGGATCTTGTGTCTCTAGTGTTTGCCTTTTGCCTAAGAGATGAGCTTATGATAGCTCCGTTGTGTTCCTCTGCATCTGTTAGGACTGTTTGCTCTGGGTATGGTCTCGTTGCGAGTTTGGTGTTTAGGTTTGGGTAGCTTGTGGGTGCAGTGTCGCTTGGCTGATCACCAAGCTTCTTTGTTTACTGTTCGATCATGTTTAGCGGCTTTGTTTGGTTTCCGAGGAACCGTGTGCCGTTAGTAAGTCTAGACTAGGATGTGTGGCCCTTTAGTGGCTTGTTTTCCCTAGTTTCTAGCTGGCTCCCAACCTTTGTTCTCGCTTCTTAGAGCTGTCTTGGGATGTTGGGACTGCTTGCATGTGTCCTTGTAGTTTCCCCTTTGTGTGAGGAAGTCTCCTTTTGGCTTTTGTTTAGGCGGTCGTCTCCTATGGTGGAGATTCTGAATCCATTCGGTTGAGGATCTTATGGTGCCTTGCGTCGAAAGTCCAGGCGGCGTGTCTCAGTTTTAAAGCCGACGGTTCTTGGTCCTTTGGTCCTGATATGTTTTTGTGGGTTCAGGTGGAGACTCTTTTGGGATATTTCACTTACTATGCATGTTTTCTCTCTGTTGCTCTCTCTTTATGCTCCTCTTTGCATTATTGCACTATTCCATTTCTGAGTTACTTTCCATGTGAATTTCTCTGAGTTTTGGTTTTCCATGTTTTGTGTGAGGATGACAATGCTCTGTTTATTTGTGTTCTGCAGGCATAGGTGATCTAGTTTGGGGACCCGTTGGCATGTGATTCATCGGTCCTTGATTTCCTCGTTGGAATCGTCTCAGAGTGTGACTCGGGTAAGTGCAGGTATGAACCTTTATCATGCAGTTGTTTAGAATTGTTTAGATATCATTCAACTTTGGGCGACATGTATCACAGCTAATACATGGTTAGGGGGACTGTTTGGGTCATACCCCGTAGGTTATTTCCTGTTTAGGATTTTCCCAAGTTGATGATGTAAGGTGGTGCAGAATCATCATGTGGTTTGTTTTTTATTTTGCAAGGTGGAGCGTATGTTGTTTTGGCATATTAAATATGTTCATGCATTTTAATTTCCAAGGTGGAGATTTGTGAATTTTTATATTCACGTGTTTTTTGTTAATTAAAATGCTATTATTTTTTTAATATGCGATTTTGTTGTTTTGTTACGTCGTTGGAAAGGGGAAACCGCCCTCTCAAGCTCCACCGTCCACGTGCCCCGATTATTCTTTCCGCAGCGCCTCCATTTGAGGTGCGAGGGCACCGTTTCACCAGGGAAGCGAGGGAGCAGCGCAGTTGGGCAGAGAGAGAGAGAGACTCCGACGATGGCGTTCTTGGTTTGCCGCCGACAAAGAGAGGAAGGCTTGAGCATCTTCCACGATGGCTCGAACATCGGCGAATCCCCGTGGCATTGTTCATCGGTGGTCTTGGACCCACAAGTTTTGGCATCTCCAGCCGTGGTCGCCGGCTCGGGCTCAGATCCGCAGCCTTTTGTGCCTCCTATCATCTTCTTTTTGGGGTCGGCCAGGTTCACATGTGCAAGCTTCAGTGGGTCGACTTTTGGAGGTCATGGTGGTGCGGACCCTACCAATTGACAACAACTCGGCTTGGCGAAGAGAGGCAGAGCAGCGGCGCCCGTTCTCTTTAGATCCAGATGCAAGGCTGTTCTTGCACAGTTTTCAGATCCAGATGCAGGGTCTACAGCGCTAGGGTTGGCATTTTTTTGGGGTTCAGCTGAGAGAGATCAGTGCCGAAGAGGAGATAGCCTTTTGTTTTGGGGGTTTTCTTGTTTTCTCCTTTTCATGAAGACAAGCCCTCACCAGACAGTGGTGTTGGATCTGAGCATTGTGGGTGGCATACCTGGACAACAACAGTAGTTTTGGTACACGCCAAAACTGGACAACCGCGATGGTTTTTGAACAGCAACTGGCTCACGATGACGAACCTGGACAGTAGCGTTGATCGTGCAGGATCAGACCTGCTGGACTCTGCGTGACGTTTTCAGCACCCATTTACAAGCTTCTGCATCGAAAAAGGTTTGGCCGAACCCCAGTAAGGGGGTCTCGGTCCTGTTATAGTTTTTTCTTTGTCGATTTTTTACAAGCTTGTGCGTGTTTGTTTTTCCGTCGCGTCTTATTTTCGTTTCATGTCCAGTTTAGTTTGTGTGTTGCTGTGTCCTTTGTTTCCTCTTGTACTCTTTTGTTCTTGCATAGTGAAAAACTGTGATGATCCTACCCCGTGCACGTAGGCCATATGACCGAAACACGTAAATCCTTGGGTGTCCCTTTTACTGCTTTTCATTTCCGCATTTGTTCGACTTATAAATTGCTGAATGAATTTACTGATTCTGAATGTTAATTCAAATATATCAGTTTTGAATTTAATATGTTATTGTAATTGCCACTGCCGGTGCGTTGTTCACTGTTATTGAATTCATTTGTTTCATTCCTAATGTTATGGAATTGCAACTTGAACATTTTATGTTTATCAATTTGCATGTAATAAATTGAATATAAACGTTGTTTGTGCATTTCGAATTTAACGAATTAAAACACCCAATTGATCCGGGCTATTTCGTGGGGATTTCCTCTCGCGCAGGGGTGCTCCCCGCAAAGAAGGCGAAGGCAGAGAGGGGACTTCACTGGACGCATAATGCTCTTCTTCGTAACCTCGATCCGTATGAGGAATTTCAGTAATGAAGATGTGGTAAGGACAGACAGATCCTGAAAAGACTACAAAGGGATGTCCCTTCCGTAGGCGGACCCGCTTCTAGAATTCGAAAAGGCAATTTCCCGCCCATGCCTTGGTTGAACAGAATCAAATCCCTATTGGAGGACGCTCGCCCGAGAGGACAGAAACCGGATGAATACGCCTCTGAAGCCTTAGCAGGAGGGGAGACAACCACCCCTTTTCCTCAGTCACTGCTCCTCGAAGAGATCCGGGACGACGGGATTCGCCCTGTAGGTATCGAAAACTCCTCACACACCTACCCACGGGCCTTGCGGAAAATCTACAAAGAGTGCCCTGCGATGTGACAGAACGAGCAGTGATGGGGAAAATCGAGGTACATCAAGGCCTAACGACAATCCTTCATCCCTTCAATCTGAAGCACAACATGGTTTTGAAGCGGCCGGGAAATTTCCATCTCAACACAGATCCGCACAACTGATGACTCCTCCAAACGCATCATCCGATCATCCGCACAAAGGTATGTCCCCAGCGAGTCCCCTATCAACTTCAAGAAAGAATCAAACAAAAGAGGAAGAGGAAGACTAGGGATTGATATCCAGACTGCCGCGAGAGGGATTTCCCTCCCAGAGTGATCATCCATTGACCATCGAGTGAGAGAAAACTGCCAACATCCCACCCATCTAGGTAATCTGCTCCACGCTCTAACAAAATCCACCTTAGAGGCCAAGACGATGCAGAAAGCCTTCTGATCCAAGAGCGACACCATGGATGGAAATTCGAGACCACACCGTTTGGTGCAGTCCTGAAAGACTGCGAGAGGAGGTTTATCGGCGCCGAATCTCGCAACCAGGGTCCACTGAATATTTCGTGCAGCCGCCTCAATGGATGCCGTAGAGAACTCGAGGATGGGGAAACCATCATTTTAGACCGAATAAGCAACAAAGGGATCCTCTGAAAGCCCACCCTGACATTTTTAAAGACATTTTTTCAAATGTTTAAATTTTTATAATTTTTTAATATGGTATCCTATTTTAATTTTCTAAATGAAGTACTTTTGACTTTTTATGGAAAATGTGAAAGAAATCTTTATTCAAACATGTATGACATGAACAGTATTTATGACTGTCTTGATCATTAAATGAATTATAGATCCCATTACATGTTTTTAAGGTTATTTTAAAGGAAATTTTTTTCATTAATATTTTGTATATTTTTATATTTTAATGAAGTTATTTCAAAATGTAAAAGGTTATTTTGTTCAAGAATGAATAAATTATCTTTTGAGGAATTTCTATTCATCAACAAAAAAATCATTGGTGTTGCTTATGTTTTACTAGGGATATGATCCAATGGTATAATCCTTATTCTTCCTATGGATATTTCATGATTACGATGATGATCTGTTTATATAACCCATTTATTTTTCATGGGTTATGCCATGATGGATTGAAGAAATGTTTATGAAACTCAGTTTATTCACATATATTATGATATGATGAATGTTTTAGGATCTTGTGGCACACACATGTATGGTTCCAATTATGTTATGGGTGGTCCCAAAATTATATATCTCTCTAATTTAATGGGTAATGTTTTATATCTCATGTGATAATTAAGGGAAACAAGCCAATGTTCTTGATTAGCTATGGGATATAGGGTGATGTGCTTGATCCACTATGGGAAATAAGTTAATTTGCTTGATCTACTATGGGAAATCAGTGATGATTCGTGATCTATTACGTTATGGGAAATAGGTAGGGATGTAAGAACCCGATTTTTTTCTATAAAAGACTTTGGAATATTTTTTATGTTATTCCAGAGCAGCGCCTTCAGACGGCGTGCGATTCCGAGCCCCGATGTGGTCGAAATTAAATTTTCAGTGCGTTCACACTGGGAATGCCAAATAAATGGGATAACTCATAAACCGAGATCCGGATCAGAAATCTGAGTGCACGGATGGGTCCGAAATGAGGTGTTTACCCTAGGAGCGACATAAAATGAGTCGGCGCGGGACGTTCGGGCCCCTCGCTCGTTAGCGGTGTGTTAAATGGATAAATTAAATTAAAATTATTCATTTAATAGCTCAAACTCAAGTATCTCATAAACGGTTTCTCAGATGGGAAAACCGAGGGCACCATTGAGTCCGGAGCGTTCCGTTTACCCTAGGCGGGGTGTAAAAGTTGCGGGCGCGGGCCTGCTGTGAGAGATGTCACCCAGGGGCAAAACCGTCTTTTCGAAATGTCCACTTAGTGATTTTTATCACTGGAATTCTTTCTAAATAACTTTCGAACGAGGTCTCGGAATTGAAATCCGAGACTTTGGTTGAGTTCGGAGTGGGGTGTTTTGCCTAGGCGTGAGATAAAATAGGCGAGCACGAGGGTTTCAGAATCCGCGCCCGTTGGGAGAGTTTTAGTGAATTTCTATAAATTCACTGAGTGTTGGGAGAACCCATTTCTTCCTCCCCCCCCCCCCCCGCTCTCTCTCTCTCTCCTGTTCTTCGGCGTTCTTCGCTATTCTTCGACGGATCGAGGAGCGATCTCCACCGGAGCCATGGAGGATCGGAGCGGGAGCCTCATGGACGCGTCGCCAACGACGAACGAGCGATCCAAGGTAGGATTCTCGATTAAATTTTTGCACCTTTGTCAATTTTGTCATTTAAATTTCTAAATTTTGAAATTGGGATGATGGCCGAACGAACACGGCCATAGTCCGAGCCCCGTTTGATTTATCGTTCTTGGGCGCTCTTCATCCCAATTTTCGGACGCATCAAATTCTCAACGGATCAACAATCAGGGGCAGGCACTGCGAAGGCCTCGTCCCGAGGATCCCGAACCCACGTTCAGTTCTGAAATCGGGCCACCGGATCGGTGGCGGCCGCCGTCGGAAGTCCCGGCTCAGGCAAGGGCGGTGGCCGGAGGTCGGGCGTTGGGCAGCGGTCGAGCAGGAGGGGCTCGGGCAGAGAGGAGGCTTGCGGCTGGTGCGTGGTGGTTTCCGACCGAGGTAGCTTCGGCGGAGCAGGAAACTAGGCTGGGTGGTGTGCTCGGCCGGCAGAGCGGCGAGCGGGCGGCCGCGACGTGGTCGAGCAGGCAGGGACCTGAGTTCGGGGGTGCGCCGGCCGACGGTGGTCCGAGGTGAGCGGCGAAGCCAAGCTGAGAGGCGTCGCGGACCAGGTGGAGCCGCTGGGGCGTGGTCGAGCGGAGGAGCTGGCTCCAGCCGGTGCAGCGAGCAACGGCGAGGGGCTTCACCGGGGAGGCGGTCGACCGCGGCCTGTCACGGTCGGCAGGCGGAGTCCCGAGGCGGTCAGCGCCTCGGGAGCGCGGAGGGAGCAAGGACGCGCCGAATGCGGGTCCTGCCGCGCGACGCGGAAGACCGGCCAGATGGCCGGTCCACTTGGAGAAAAACCGGACCCGCTCGGGTCCGGAGTTGAGGGGCGGGCCACGGCCAGCGGGCAGCGGCGATTCGGGTCGGACCCGCGGCTGGGCCGCGGGCCGACGGCTCGGTCCGGGCCGGCCGGGGTGAACCGGCCCAGTTAGGCCCCCTTGCATTCAGGGGGCCGTATCTTTTAAACGGCGCGTCCGTTTGATGCGCCGTCTGCGGCTGTGGAATCGTATCGGTAAGGCGCTCTTTTTAAGATGAGTCCCGAGTTTTTTGGGTTCCGTGCCCAAAGGCGAGTGATCCGAAACACGTTAAATTAATAATAATAAATTATTATTAAGGTTGGGACACACGTGGCTCGCGAGCAGGACATCCGTTTGACGTGCCGTCAGAGGCGCAGTGGCCCCGGAGTTGAGACGGTCATTCCAAAGTTGGTTCGGAGCCTCTGCGGGTTGGTTTCATTGCTCGGTGGCACGAAACGCCAAATGTGAGTAATTAATTAATTAATTGTTGCATCGGACCTAACTCCTGCTTGGGATGCCTGATTGACGCGCCGTCAGCGGCAGCATGATTCCAGTCCTCGTGCGGACTTTTTGAGATGCTTTACGAAGCGTTCGGGTTGGAGACAAGGTGCGGGCCCCACAGGGCCTAGTTCGCACGTTTTACTGTGGAACGTCAATTTTTCACCCGACATCCGTTTGGGGTGAATGAGCACTCGTTTCTGAGTGTTTTTCCGAGGGGATTGCGACGGTGCAATCCGCCCGCTTAAATTCGGGCCGAGGTGTGGGCCCCACGGAGTCCCGTTTGTGTATAACGCAGGGAGTTGCAGCTTCTGCATCCGGAGTCCGTTTTAGGCGCCGTCAGCGGCATTGTGACCCTGGCATCGAGACGAGGTTGAGTAGGGTGGTTTCAGGCGATAAAGCCGGAGTTGAGATGTGGGCCCCACGGGCCGTCTTTTGAGCTGTGTGCAGCGTGTTGCGACTTTTTCATCAAACATCCGTTCGGGGCGAATGAATAGTTGTTTTGATGTGTTTTTCTGAGATCTTCACAATGGCGCAGTTCACTCGACCTTTTTCGGGATCGTGGTGTGGGTGCCACCCGGGCTGGCTACGGTGAATAGTACCCTTTTCACCGGGTGTCCGTTTTGGGCGATTGAGTAGTCAATCCTGTGTGTTTTTCTGAGGGGATCACGGTGGTGTGATCCGTTTGTTCAGTTTTGGGATCTTGGTGTAGGACCCACATGGGTTGGCTACGGTGAATAGTGCCATATTCACCGGTTGACCATTTTGGGCGAGTAAATGGTTTATCTCGCGTGTTTTTCCGTGAGGATTGCAACAGTGTGATCCGTTCGGGCATGTGGAGCCTCGTTTGAAATCTCATTAAATGTGGAAACATGAAATGGTGTTGGATGGAGGTCCCTTTGACGCACTTCGAACCAACGCACGGTAGCGATGTTGGTAACACCCGGTGATATCAGTTGCAATGCTGAGTTGTCAGACCCGTTTCCAGGTCTACCCTCCAACAGGGCTGGGCAGTGGGTCGCCTATCGACTACTTTCAGGTCTACCCTCCAGCAGGGCTGGGCAGTGGGTCGCCTTTAGACTACTTTCAGGTCTACCCTCCAGCAGGGCTGGGTAGTGGGTCGCCTGCCGACTACTTTCGGGTCTACCCTCCAGCAGAGACTGGGCAGTGGGTCGCCTGTCGACGTGTTTCAGGTCTACCCTCCAGCAGGGCTTGGCAGTGGGTCACCTATCGACTTCTTCTGGGTCTACCCTCCAACAGGGCTGGGCAGTGGGTCGCCTGCTGATGTATTAGGGTTTACCCTCCAGCAGGGCTGGGCAGTGGGTCATCCATTGGCATTTCAGACTCAGGCCTTCTTATGAGGCTAGTCGGTGACTTTTTTTTTCTCCGTGACTATCGGAGCAAGATCTTTGGTTGTGCGGATCGGTGATGTGACAGCTTTGACATGAACTTAGGACATACGAGAACGAGGGGCGCTTTTCCCACCGAGATGCGTCCTTGCGACACGACCTAAAAGCCGTGCTGGCAAGACAGTGCCGCCCAAAGCGGATAGTATCGAGGTGTGGTGATTGAGCTCCTTTGACTTGTACCTCCTAGGTTGACATGCAGGACACTTGGGTTCAGTGTTGGATATCCTTTGAACTGTTGGTGACTCTTCTTGGGCTGAGCTTGGAGTTATAGATCCCCTTACCCACTCATTCGGGTTTCTCGTTGAGCATATATATACATCCTATTGTTGTTCCCACTCCTTGGGTTCAGTCACTCTCCTTCTAGGAGGGGCGAAGACGCGTAGAGTATGCCACGTGCTTTCCGTGTCTATCTCCTCTTGGTTGGACGAGTTTACTCTCCTGCTATAGGCAGTGAAAACTCGACAAGAAGTTCGTCTTCTCACCGTCTCTAGATCCTTGCGTCTGGACGAGTCTGCTTCCTTTCTCTTGTTGGGTTGAGCTGCACACACTCTCTCTCTTTTGCACTCTTACACTGTTCTTTGCTCTGTCTATTGCTCCCCTTTTTAGTACCTCCCTTGTTGCTCCCTCGAGATTTCGGGGCATCCTACTGAGTATTTTTATACTCACCCCTGCTTGGGCTTTGCCCGCACTTGCTGTGCCCTTGCAGACGACACACATGTCAGTCGAGACTACGGAGGAGCGTAGAGGATACAGGAGCGTGTGCTGCATTCAGTGGCCGTAACAGGACTTTCTGGGTGTGAGACTCACCAGCGGTTTACCTTTGTTTTACCTGTTGCCGGGTTGTGGCACCTTTCTGGTTGGGCGCGTGTTTTGCCCCTTTTACTTTTCAGTTTACTTTTCAACACTTTTCTTGTACTGGTTAGAGGTCGATGCATGTACATTGGTTCTCCTTTTTGTAGAAGTGTTGTATCTTGCTTTATTTTCTCTGCACTTTTGCATTGAGTTGCTGCGTGTGTGTACAGTTTCTTAGGCAAAGGCCTCCCCTAGTTTGTTGAGCCTTCGGCGCTAGTCGCCAACCCTTGGCCTATAGAGACGGGCTTGGGGTAGTTGCGGCTCGAGCCCCGGTACGGGTCGGGTTGTGACAAAGTGGTATCAGAGGTGGTTCGTTCCTTGGGGCGATGTTCGGACGTCCCTAAAAAGGAATTGATTGAGTTTTGAGGCAATAGTGTCAACATGTCTTGAGAGCAGCTCTCAGGCCAGGGAGTCCCAATGATGGTGCGGCGGCCGACGTATCCATTCACGAGGACCCTGATAACCCGCTTGTCGACTCGGCACACTGAGACACTTGTTGCAAGGAATTTGATTCATGCATCGTATAGGATTGAGTCCTTGACTGTCCTTATTGAGTCAGCTCTCCATCGTTGTTGATATATATATGCTCATTTGACCGCGATACTCCTTGATCGGGTTCAGGATGTCTCCACGATGATAGCCAGCCGGGATACTAGCTCCGGTTCGTAACGATGATTCCGTGAGCGAAGAGGCCTCAGTTCAAGACCCATCATACGATTACCCTTTCTCCAGGAGGACAGGGAGTAGCACCCCCACCCGTGGAGTAGCGGATAGTACCGGCAGTGAGGGATGATGACGAGCGTAGGCTGGGCGCGCTACGTGAGTTCCAACGATAGAGACCGCTGAGGTTCCACAATGAGCCATACCCTCAGACAATGAAGGGTTGGCTAGAGTCGGTGGTCCGCCTCTTTAGGCTTGTTCAAACACTGACAGGTTAGATGGTGGCTTTGACAACCAGTCTTTTTCCACCCCGCAGTTTGGCTGGTAGAGCCAGGGTTACTCGGATACTCGATGAGTCGTCACTTTCGTGAGGCGACTTTCAACTTCTGTTTCGTGAGGAGTTTTACCCCTCCTGCTTACGCTCCGTTCGGATCCAGGAGCTCCTGCAGTTTCAGCAGGGAGGGATGACAGTGCTTGTGTATGCGACTAGTTTCACAGACCGTGCACATTTTTATCCAGATGTGGTCTGTAACGGAAAATTCCAAGCACAAAAGTTTGAATGAGATATCTGTAGAGGAGATTCGTGCCAGCGTAGTACCATTGTGCATCCTCACCCATCTCAGGTTACTGGAGCAAGCACTGGTGACAGATAATTTCTGGTAAAGGGACGTCGATTGGCGGGGCCTCGACGTCGGAGGTTTCCCCTTGATGAGACTCAAGCACATGGTCGGGGACAACGTAGAGCACCGAGATAGTCCAGGAAGGACTAGTGCTATGTTTGTGATGTGCGAGATCGCGTGGAGTCAGAATACTCAACCAAATGTGCTGAGTCTTCTAGAGGGTTGGTAGATGCACCACCACAACAGAGGCAGTGTCGTGATAAGAAAACTCCTAGGTGAGGACAGGGTGGTCCCCGGGGAGGTGGTGTTGACAGAAAGCAGGAAGAACTGTGGTTGGCGGACGACGTTTCAAGATCCTTCCACCACCACTAGGCGGGCCATGTCAGGCTCAGGGAGCTGACAGATGGGTTGCGGGCGGCTGTGTGCTGTGGTTGTTTACAATCCTGCAGCGCAATAGATGATAAGAGGTACGCTATGTGTCTTTTTCTACTTCTCTCAGTAGAACTTGTTAGACACTGTGTGAGGCAATCTTTCATCTAACTCCTTGGTCGAGGGGTTACCGAGGGTGACGCGGGGCATCGGTGTAACCCCATGTTGGTGCTGGTGGTGGTAGTTTTTCCCTAAGAAGGTGGAGACACTCTTCAGGGAGAGCGCGTTGTGGTTTGATCAGACCACCAGTTTCTCAGGTGCGTCCCCACACAGAGAGACTTGAACCGGAGACGACAGTGCTGTTTGGAGTTTCTGCAGGAGGGTACAACTTGTCTGTAGTTGATAAAGCCGACTCCTTCGCTGGTTGAGCATGTAAGAGAGTCTCGGTCATGATGCACCCATTGTGAAAACTTGTGTGACTGGATATCCTTGGGTGTTTCACCAGATGGGTATTATGAAGGAGGGAATCACCGGGCCTTGTTCCAGGTGCGGGCGGTGATTCCAGTCGTGACATGCGATGTAGGGGTTCATCCGTGGAGGTGAGCTACCCCCGAGGGCCTTCGGGCCATTTGAGACTGTGCGAAGGGATGGCGAGGTTGTCTACCGCCTTGCCCTGGCCCCCAAAGTCGGGAGTGGGTGCACAACATCTCCCGCAAGGCTTACCTGAGGAGATGTGTGCGTGATCCTGTGCACGTCATCGACAAGGGCAGACCTCGCTTGAACATATCAAATCCTTTGGTCTGTGTGCGGTGACACAGAACTGTGCATGAGTTCTTCTAGGTACGGGAGATCCAAGTGTGGGCTTAGTACCCTGGGTTATTCCCTGATTTTTCTTTTCGGGGATGAAAATCTTGAAGGAGGAAATGATTTAAGAACCTATTTTTTTCTATAAAAGACTTTGGAATATTCTTTATGTTATTCCAGAGTAGCGCCTTCAGACGGCGTGCGATTCTGAGCCCCGGTGTGGCCGAAATTAAATTTTCAGTGCGTTCACACTTGGAATGCCAAATAAATGGGATAACTCCTAAAAGGAGATCCGGATCAGAAATCCAAGTGTACGGATGGGTCTGAAATGGGGTGTTTACCCTAGGAGCGACATAAAATGAGTCGGCGCGGGACGTTCGGGCCCCTCGCTCGTTAGCGGTGTGTTAAATGGATAAATTAAATTAAAATTATTCATTTAATAGCTCAAACTCAAGTATCTCATAAAAGGTTTCTCAGATGGGAAAACCAAGGGCACCGTTGAGTCCGGAGCGTGCCGTTTACCCTAGGCGGGGTGTAAAAGTTGCGGGCGCGGGCCTGCTGTGAGAGATGTCACCCAGGGGCAAAACCGTCTTTTCGAAATGTCCACATAGTGATTTTTATCACTGGAATTCTTTCTGAATAACTTTCGAACGAGGTCTCAGAATTGAAATCTGAGACTTCCGTTGAGTTCGGAGTGGGGTGCTTTGCCTAGGCGTGAGATAAAATAGGCGGGCGTGAGGGTTTCAGAATCCGCGCCCGTTGGGAGAGTTTTAGTGAATTTCTATAAATTCACTGAGTGTTGGGAGAACCCATTTCTTCCTCCCTCTCTCCTCTCTCTCTCTCTATCTCCTGTTCTTTGGCGTTCTTCGCCGTTCTTCGACGGATCGAGGAGCGATCTCCACCGGAGCCATGGAGGATCGGAGCGGGAGCCTCGTGGACGCGTCGCCAACGACGAACGAGCGATCCGAGGTAGGATTCTTGATTAAATTTCCGCACCTTTGTTAATTTTTTCATTTAAGTTTCTAAATTTTGAAATTGGGACGATTGCCGAACGATCACGACCATCGTCCGAGCCACGTTTGATTTATCGTTTTTGGGCGTTCTTCATCCCAATTTTTGGACGCATCAAATTCTCAACGGATCAATGATTGGGGGCAGGCGCTGCGAAGGCCTCGTCCTGAGGATCCCGAACCCATGTTTAGTTCTGAAATCGGGCCACCGGATCGGTGGCAGCCGCCGTCGGAAGTCCCGGCTCTGGCAAGGGCGGTGGCCGGAGGTCGGGCGTTGGGCAGCGGTCGAGCAGGAGGGGCTCGGGCGGAGAGGAGGCTTGCGGCTGGTGCGTGGTGGTTTCCGACCGGTGCAGCTTCGGCAGAGCAGGAAACTAGGCTAGGTGGTGTGCTCGGCCGGCAGAGCGGCGAGCGGGTGGCCGCGGTGTGGTTGAGCAGGCAGGGACCAGAGTTCGGGGGTGCGGCGGCCGACGGTGGTCCGAGGTGAGTGGCGGAGCCAGGCGGAGAGGCGACGCGGACCAGGCGGAGTCGCCAGGGCGTGGTCGAGCGGAGGAGCCGACTCCAGCCGGTGCAGCGAGCGACGACGAGGGGCTTCACTGGGGAGGCGGCCGACCGTGGCCTGTCGCGGTCGGCAAGCGGAGTCCCGAGGCGGTCAGTGCCTCGAGAGCGCGGAGGGAGCAAGGACCCGCCGAATGCGGGTCCTACCGCGCGACGTGGAAGACCGGCCAGATGGCCGGTCCACTTGGAGAAAAACCGGACCTGCTCGGGTCCGGTGCTGAGGGGAGGGCCGCGGCCAGCGGGCCACGGCGGTTCGGGCCGGACCCGCGGCGGGGCCGCGGGCCGGCCGGGGTGAACCGGCCCAGTTAGGCCCCCTTGCATTCGGGGGGCCGTATCTTTTAAACGGCGCGTCCGTTTGACGTGCCATCTGCGGCTATGGAATCGTATAGGAAAGCCGCTCTTTTTAAGATGAGTCCCGAGGTTTTTGGGTTCCGTGCCCAAAGACGAGTGATCCGAAACACGTTAAATTAATAATAACAAATTATTATTAAGGTTGCGACGGACGTGGCTCGCGAGCCGGATGTCCATTTGACGTGCCGTCAGAGGCGCAGTGGCCCCGGAGCTGAGTCGACCATTCCAAAGTTGGTTCGGAGCCTCTGAAGGTTGGTTTCATTGCTCGGTGGCACGAAACGCCAAATGTGAGTAATTAATTAATTAATTAATTAATTGTTGCATTGGACCTAACTCATGCTTGGGATGTCCGATTGACGCGCCGTCAGCGACATCATGATTCCAGTCCTCGTGCGGACTTTTTAAGATGCTTTACGAAGTGTTCCGGTTGGAGACAAGGTGCGGACCCCACAGGGCCTAGTTCGCACGTTTTACGGTGGAACGTCACTTTTTCACCCGACATCTGTTTGGGGTGAATGAGCACTTGTTTCTGAGTGTTTTTCTGAGGGGATTGCGACGGTGCAATCCGTCTGCTTAAATTCAGGCTGAGGTGTGGGCCCCATGGAGTCCCGTTTGTTTATAACGTGGGGAGTTGCGACTTCTGCATCCGAAGTCTATTTTAGGCGCCGTCAGCGGCATTGTGACCCTGGCATCGAGACGAGGTTGACTAGTGTGGTTTCAGACGATAAAGCCAGAGTTGAGACGTGGGCCCCACAGGCTGTCTTTTGAGCTGTGTGCATCGTGTTGCGACTTTCTCATCAGACGTCCGTTCGGGGCGAATGAATTGTCGTTTTGATGTGTTTTTTCCGAGAGCTTCACGATGGCGCAGTTCTCCCAACCTTTTTCGGGATCGTGGTGTGGGTGCCACCCGGGCTGCTACGGTGAATAGTACCCTTTTCACCGGGTGCCCGTTTTGGGCGATTGAGTAGTCAATCCCGTGTGTTTTTCTGAGGGGATCACAGTGGTGTGATCCATTTGTTCAGTTTTGGGATCTTGGTGTAGGCAACACATGGGCTGGCTATGGTGAATAGTGCCATATTCACCGGTTGACCGTTTTGGGCGAGTAAATGGTTTATCTCGCGTGTTTTTCCTTGAGGATTGCAACAGTGTGATCCGTTCGGGCATGTGGAGCCTCATTTGAAATCTCATTAAATGTGGAAACATGAAATGGTGTTGGATGGAGGTCCCTTTGACGCACTCCGAACCAACGCACGGTAGCGATGTTTGTAACACCCGGTGATGTCAGTTGCAGTGCTGAGTTGTCGAACCCATTTCCAGGTCTACCCTCCAGCAGGGCTGGGCAGTGGGTTGCCTATCGACTACTTTCAGGTCTACCCTCCAGCAGGGCTGGGCAGTGGGTCTCCTATCGACTACTTTCATGTCTACCCTCCAGCAGGGCTGGGCAGTGGGTCATCCATCGATATTTCAGACTCAGACCTTCTTATGAGGCTAGTCAGTGACTTTTTTTTATCTCCATGAATATTGGAGAAGGATCTTTGGTTGTGCGGATCGGTGATGTGACAGCTTTAACATGACCTTAGGACATACAAGAACGAGGGGCACTTTTCCCACCGAGACACGTCCTTGCGACGCGACCTAAAAGCCGTGCGGGTGAGACAGTGCCGCCCAAGGCGGATAGTATCGAGGTGTGGTGATTGAGCTCCTTTGACTTGTACCTCCTAGGTTGACGTGTAGGACGCTTGGGTTCAGTGTTGGATATCCTTTGAACTATTGGTAACTCTTCTTGTGATGAGCTTGGAGTTAGAGATCCCCTTACCCACTCATTCGGGTTTCTCGTTGAGCATATATATACATCCTATTGTTGTTCCCACTCCTTGGGTTTAGTCACTCTCCTTCTAGGAGGGGCGAAGACGCACGGGGTATGCCACATGCTTTCCGTGTCTAGCTCATCTTGGTTGGACGAGTCTACTCTCCTGCTATAGGCCGCAAAGACTCGACGAGAAGTTCATCTTCTCACCGTCTCTAGCTCCTTGCGTCTGGACGAGTCTTCTTCCTTTCTCTTGTTGGGTTGAGCTGCACTCTCTCTCTCTCTTTTTCACTCTTACACTGTTCTTTTCTCTGTCTACTGCTCCCATTTTTAGTACCTCCCTTGTTGCTCCCTCGAGCTTTCGGGGCATCCTACTGAGTATTTTTATACTCACCCCTTCTTGGGCTTTGCCCGCACTTGGTGTGCCCTTGCAGACGACGGACAGGTCGGTTGAGACTACAGAGGAGCGTAGAGGATACATGATCTTGTGCTATGTTCGGTGGCCATAACATAACTTTCTGAGTGTGAGACTCACCAGCGGTTTACCTTTTTTTTTACCTGTTGTCAGGTTGTGGAACCTTTCTGGTTGGGCGCGTGTTTTTCCCCTTTTACTTTTCATTTTACTTTTCAGCACTTTTCTTATACTGGTTAGAGGTCGATGCATGTACGTTTGTTCCCCTTTTTGTAGCAGTGTTGTATCTTACTTTCTTTTCTATGCACTTTTTCATTGAGTTTCTGCGTGTTTGTACAGTTTCTTAGGCAAAGGCATCCCCTAGTTTGTTGAGCCTTCGGCGCTAGTCGCCAGCCCCTGGCCTATGGAGGCGGGCTTGGGGTAGTTGTGGCTCGAGCCCCGGTACGGGTCGGGTTGTGACAAGGGATTTCTGATCCATTATTATTTGATGGTCTTGGTAGATATCCTTGACATATGAAATTGTTTCTGTAATTATGATGGTGCCACAATTCTATGGCATGAAGCTAAGGTTCATAATTTTTTTATGATGATTTCATGCACTTATGGTTTATATATTTTGAAATGATAATGTTTTATGCCATGGACCTTGTTTATAATCCATGATATATTTTTATGAACTTTTTATGATATTTTCATGTTCTAATACCTTATTATTACCTTATGTTTTCATATGATCATCGATTGATATCTCCCATATTTACCCTTAAAGATCCTCCAAGCCTTATATTTCTTATTTTTTCATTCATTAGGTTACGAAGAAAGGTTTATGTAGGTAATAACTACGAAAAATATGCAATGGGAAGATATTTATGGGATATGTTGAATAAAGTTCACGAAATATGAATATTGTGTGTATAGTGTCCTTAGACACTAAACCATTATGGTCCTCAGTATTTTATTTGGGAACCTATTGAATGTTCATCTAAAAAGATGTAATATCTATGTATAAAAAGTGTGGGTCACTATAGGGTTTTCCAAAATAATAACATTTAACCATATCGTTCAAAAATACTAAATCCATTAACATTCTATTTTTAAATTTCATCTCTAAAATAAATATTTCTATTAAAAAAAACATTACCCAAAATACTTTATAACACATTTCTCATAATTAAATTTCAAATAAATTTTTTAAAACATTTTTTTATCAGAATTACTTGATTAAATGCTATAATTATTTAACAATTAATAAAATAAAAAATATATTAAAAATACCTTATTTTTTTAAAATCAACTCGTATAAAATTCTTAAATACTGTTTCATATTAAAATCACAAAAATTTATATTTCAAAAATGATTCATTTAAAAAAATTTATTAAATCATTGAAATTTCTTTATTTTCCTTTTCAAGGACTACTCTACAATATTTAATTCCCAAATCTATTTCAACCAAACCATTACATTTATTCAAAATAAAAAAAATTATACATTAAGAAAATTACAATTATATTTTTTGGAAACTTAAAAAATAAAAAATATATGTCTAATGGCATGATCCTTCCTAGCCTATTACATTGTTCATATTGAGATTTGGATGTTTTGGGGTGTTATCAGAAAAGGGGACTTTTTTTTCTAAAATTTCTATGGGGAATGAATGGTCAGGGAATGGCTAGTGGAGTCATTCCATAAGAGGAATGACTATAGAAGAGGGTCAATGTATGGGTAAATAGACATGGAATTAGTCTTTCTTATCATGGTGTGGTGTTATGGTTCACAGTTCAACCCTTCTCTAATTGAATAGGATATGAATCCTCATATGAGTTTCATAGGGTTATGTTTATGGTATTCACATGAAAAATTTGGGATCTTTATTGGAAAATTTCCAGTCACAATGTGGAAATATATTTCGCATCATAAATTAATGTTTTCTTAAATAGTCATGAAATTGAAATATCCTATAACATCATGGCCATGTTTTTTTCAATATATGTATAAAACCCAGAATTCCCCTCAATTTCTCACAGATCCCATCATATTTTCTTAAATTATCAGCGACCTAAGGTGTATTTTGGGGGTAACTTGATCCCCCATTGATAAATTTTAATAATTAATTTAATGAGATAAAGAATACTTCCATATTACATAAGTCATTCACCTTTTTAATTTCCGGTTTCATCTCTTTTTTTTCGTAGAAGGTTGTGGTTATGGGATTAGTTCATTTATGTGAGTTTTTTTAACCCCTTAGTTTGATTCAGGCCTCAAGATCATCTCTTATTTACATTTTCTTTCACATCATTTTTCGAAGTGTTGGTTGAGGTATGGGAATAAAAAACCTCCTTATTTCAGTGTATAATATATAATTATCATTATTTATCAATCATTGGTTAGATTTTATGGATTGTTATAAGAAATTAAATAAGGAACTAGACTAAATAAATTAGGAGGAATGGGGTGAATCACACGTGGTTATATTATTTCAATCTATTGTTCTTGTGATTCATTCTTATTTTCTATTATTGATAAAAATCATTATTGTTACTGAGAATTGTGTGTGTTAATACTATGATGTTTCTATTAGAATCATGGGAAAAAAATATAAATCACTTAATGGTGTTATTTTAATTGTTTCCATGGAAATTTGATATTATAATAACATTAATTTCCATGAATGGGGTTGTGGTAGTGGTTGTTTATAAAATTGGATGGTATGTGTTTGTTGTGGTTGTGTATCTTTTATTTGGTGTTTTGTAGTTTTTTTGAGATGGGATGCATCTAGAATAAGGGAAGCTATTGGTGGTCATGTGTTGTGATGTTTGGGGTTTTTGGGTGGATTGGGGATGCATGGTTATGATTGGTTAGTATGTGATGTTCCATGGGATGGTTTTATGGCGTTCGGTTGATATTGTCTAGGCTATTAGTTTGGGTTGTGTTATGGGGTTATGACTGTATTTTTAATATAGGAAACCGAGAATGAAACTGTTTCTAAGGAATGATATTATTGATGATTTTCATGGGATTTTGTTGTTGTTTATCAGTAGTAGCACAATAATAACAAGTATTGATGATTGAGTAAATTGGTGTTGTTATAATTGAATTGAGTCATTGATGTAAATGAAATAATGATGTATGAAATTTTAAATGGTTAATGGATTGAAGTAAGATAGGAAATGGCTATAATGGCTAGCATTAAATATGTAATTGAATAGATTAATGAACATACATTGGTTGGTAAATGGTAAATCTAAAAACAACGGAATGGAATTAATAAATGGGAACATGTGAATATTTATTAATACTATTTTGTGTGTTAAAACCATATCGTTTATTTTGTTAAAGTTGGTATAGGTGGAGGCGTGTGGTTATGGATTACAGTTCTGATAGTGTAGTGTTGACGTCAACCTTATCAGTTGGCCTTGTGTGAGGATATATATATATATATCATGTATTTTAATTTAATTAAATTTTTTCACACACCAAAATTTAGTTGGATAACCTTACTGATTCCCAAATATATTGGGTTCCAGAAATTTTCCCTAAATATCGTTTTAAGTGATGGAATATATGGTCGACCTCTCCCTATTTAATAATTTTCCTTTCACATGTGGCACAATGTACTAGTTCTTTGGATGATGTGGTGATATATGGTTGGTTTCAAGCATATTAAGATGTTAGATTGAGGTTGATGTCATCCATGTTCATAATATTTTATTGTAATGGATATGTGATGTGTGAATGAGCTATGATATGTGGCAGTGGATATGGGATGATGAGGAAAATATGGACATGGATTATGTTATGGTTTTCATTATGGTATGGCTATAATAATTCCATCACAAGATTTTGGACCTTTTCAGAGGTTGGGATAGGTGTGGGTGTGGAATGACCAACATCATATGTGATGGGGTTGGAATGGTTTGTTGCAATATAGCTGTAGAGGGAATAAAGATTACAATATTTTTATCATTTGGGGAATGCGATTGAAAAACCTATGGTGAAGTAGTTATATGGTCCCTTGTATTATAATTATTGATGTTATATTGTTATATTGGACATGTTATTTTGGTGAGTAAACCTTGATGGGGTTACAAATAGTAGACCTATATAAGTCTTGGTTGGTTCTATTGTTTATTAAATGAACCATTCGTATTCTCCATACACATTTTCTTGGGTGGTGCCATGTTTCATCCTACCAAGTATATATGTTTATGAAACCCATTTTTCATTTTTATTGTATTTTTTGTGAATATGTGAAGAGTTTTCTCATGTTAATATGTGTCAACATGTTAATGGAATTATGAGTTCCCAAGCATATTAGGATATGATGAAAGGCTTGCAGGTTGTTTTGAAATTCCCATGAAATGGAGATAGTATATGAATCTTATATTAGTTTGAATAATTATCTTGAATCCTGGAAGTGTTTCAAAGTACATATAAGCACTACATCTCATGTAGTATACATGCTAGAAAATAATACCTAAATAAGGGGATAAGTATATTTTTAAAGTGTTGATAGGATTTTTATTTCATGGATCATGCATTTAGGGAAATTAAGACTTCAAGAAGTGGATATTTGTTGGGAAAAAATCACTCAAGGTAACATTGAACCACTTTTGAGGTGTTTGAGTTTGTTGACAAGGCTGATTTTTTTGTTGAAAAAGAGGGTTTACATGGTGAGTTGTTGAGTTCTAGAGATATTGTTGACAAGAAATGTTGATAAAGACCATGAAAAAGGAACGAATGATCAAGTGGCAGTATAAAAAGAACATATCTAATGTGGCGCCGTTCTCCAGTGTTTGCCAAATTTTTGGGCCTTAAAATTAGAAAATGGGGGAACATGTTTTGGAAAAGGATGTTACATGAAAGATCTAATATTGTTTGGAAACTTGCATGCAAGGCATGTTTCAAGGTCAAAATATAGAAAAATGTCAAAGTCATGATGTGCGTGAAATATTTGAAAATGTGCGTGAAAGAAACTTGCGAGCCCAATGTGATGTCAAATTGAGGTTTGCGTGCTCGAAGAGGATCTTGTGCGACAAAATAATAATCTTTGGTGCAGAGGTCAATGAAACTTATAAATAAGTGGTGACCCCCTCTTTAAAAGTAGCTCAACAATTAGAGAGAATCCGAGCTCTGGATCGTGTAAGAATCATAAGCAAAGGGAGTTGAGTGTAAGCTAAGAAAGTTGCGCGTAAGATTTGAGTTTCATGTAAGATTGAAGTTGCACACAAGGGATGTTTCAAGACAAAGGTGTAATCTTGCATGCAAGGCGTTAAAGTTTCATGCAAGACACAGTAAGGGTTTCATGAAATATTTGAGGTTTCCCAGTAATACTATGGTAAAGTTGTATTCATTAGTGGACGAAAGTGGAACATCAATAGGGAATCTACATACAGTGGAGGATGCATTAATTAGTGAAAATGAAGAGACCTACAGATCTATAAACTGTGAGTGGATCATCTGAATATGTAGTGAGCACACTTCAGTTGAGAGAGCATCGATATTTCAAATTGTGAATGGTTGTAAACCAAGAGAGACAGTGAGTCCGCTCCGAGCTTTATAAACAGGAGTGCACTTTTAGTGGATTTGGTACATCGACACATTGCCGATGTATGCTCCTTGGACATAGCCCATTGAGGGTGAACCAAGTAAAAATTGTTGTGTACTATGCATTCTTAATGGTTTATTCATACTCTGCAATGGGAAGGAGAGAGAAGAGGGTTTTGTTTAACAGAAAAACAAGATCAAAAGGGGGAGTTGTTTTAATCTGTCATACCCTGATTCATTCCCCTCTTAGGGTATCTAGCCTAATGGACCTAACAATATTTCATCCATGAGAATATAGTTTACTTGTGAACAATAAAATATTCTCGGATGATGTTGAGGAGATGAAAAATGTAACTTGGATGAATCTCTTGTAGTTTGGTCTTATAAGCTATGTTTCATTATTTACTACTAAAATATTTATTTTTTATATGGATTTAATATATGATATAAAAAAATATGGCCAATAAAAGGCTAGTTATACCACCCAAGTTGCCTAAATTTGTTGAATACACCCCGTCGAGATCAAATATGGGATCTAACATTGTAAAGCATGGTGAATATGTTAATAGCTAGAATGGGTCAACACTGGCCTACGAGTAAGATCACATGGTAGTGATGGGTATGTAGAGCAACCATTTGGGGTGGAAAGGATGACCCCTGATCTTAGTGGATCTAAAGGATTTCAACAATAGTAATATCAAATCCAGGTTAATAAGGAAGCACACTCCTAAATAAAATTTTGATATGGGAAATGTTATAAAATACATTTTTCATGATATTTTAAAAAATGTGTATTGTAATTGAAGGTATCATTTTTTGATGTAGTGACATGTGGGTTTTATTCTACCTCACAATTGTGAGGTTCATGCCATGATCCACCATGAAAATTAGTGATATGATATGGTTTTGATGTTTCAATTCATGTGGATATTAGTAATGTTCATTAGAATCGCATTCAGTGGTATATGAATGGCTCTATAGAAATATTACCAACATGATTTTCATTTTTATATGATCATTCGTGCATATAGATGGATTGTTTACCAAAAAAGTGGATACTATATTCAATAGGATTGTATAAGAATCGGTGACTATGGATAAGTTACATCATAAGAGTGAATAAGAATATTGAAGAGGTGGTTTCTTCTTTATATGTTCAAACAACAATTTCAAAATAGTAATAGGGATGTTTAGAAGAGTTCCATTTCACTTAATAAGTATTAATCGGGATATTGTAAGGGTCATTACACCGTGAGATTTTAGTTTGAATGAGTTATGAATAAAGAAGTCTATATTAGGTGATTGTTTCTAGGAATTAATGTTTCAAATATCATCATGATATTATTCATGATTCAATTAGTAATGTTTGAAAATGAACCTTTTGGAGGATTTTTTTTTTCATGACGAAAATGTGGGTATTACTTTAATTTTTCAAAAATTCAATGTGTGTCCTATACCCCACTTATAAAAGGCCACCACCTCTCCTCCCATATTAAAACATCCAGGACCCTTTTTAATGGAAATAGCTACACAAATATCTTCATTAAATCATCCCATATCCTAGATTACTTATTTTGATTATGAAGTCTTCCTATGGAGGCTTTAGTTTTAAACCCAAATAATTTCTCCGAAGAAGAGGTAAGATTCTTAAGCGTGCGTATTTGTTTCATTTATTATTCAAACTTATTCAAAACATCTGAAAATATGATAATAAAAAAAGGTAACACATATATACTAAGATTTTATTATGTTTATGAAATAACACAGATCTATCTCCACTTCAATGAAATGGGAAATGAAACCATCGATCGTTTGTACAATAGACTACCACCTTGTGAACCAATGTAATTCATATTCCATAACCACCTTTAAATTAGGTATTTGATAATTATTTTAACGTAGTTATAAGTTATTTATGAAATTATTACAATTCTTGAATCATTATATCACATATACCTTCATACTTTCCTTTATGTGTGGGATACGATAACATCCATCATGTCTATGGAGGACTACTGCCTCACTAAGTGGTGTGATTTAGTTTTCTCTTATGCTTTACAAGAAAGGTAGTAAGGATAAATTAAATAAATATCTATTACATTTATTATCTGAAAATAATTTTGGAAATATAATATCACATAATTTTTTTTAACTTTTAATCCTTTGGAAAACAATAACGTCATTCATGCGTAGGTATGGACTACCACCTCCACATAGAGATGTTAATTTTTTTCATTTAATATTTACATAGATTGTAATAAGGATGAATCTGATTAATATAAATTATATATATGATATAATAAATAGAGAAAAATAAATTAATATTTATATTCCTTTCGTTCCATCCATCGAGAAAAATGGAAATAGTGCTCATGTGTACGTATGTCATACCGTCTCTATGAATGGTGTAATCCATTTTCTATCTCTAAATTTAATAGATTAAAATAAATACATATAAAATGAATATATAAGTTATGTATATAATGTTTAATATTTTTTAGATTATGTAACCATGATCAAATTAAAAGGAGCAAAATTATTGAACTAAAACATACATGAAAAATGAATCAATTATCACCAGAAAGAGTGATTTTAACAAATAATTTCTAATAAAAGTTAATAAAATAATATAAATAAATCATATATGGAATGAGATTCATGCTTATGGATCTATTATAGATTCCTAATAAACCTATATTTATTATACGGGAGGTTCAACCACATACAATGTAAGTCGAACCTATGCTACGAGTTTCTCATCTCAATTTTACTTCCATGAGACATACTCTATATTCAACAATTATTCCATTTTGTGGTATATATAATATACATATTTATATTTAAAATAATGAATATATTTATCTTTATGTTAGGTAATTATAATTTTATTATTATTTCTTTTACGGGGAATACAATTCAAAAGATACAAAAGTGTTAAGGTTTTATTTCACTATCTCATCATTATTTGGGACTGTTTACATTTTTTCCACTTGGGGTATTTTTTTGATATTTATATCCTAAATAAATATATTTTATTCTCATATATTTATCCCTAAAACCTTTTAATTGTTAGTACTATTTTCCCACTCTTTGGTACTTAAAATTATTGATAAAAGGTTTTAAGGGAATCTAAACTTATTTCTCTCTTCAGTTGAAAATCATTTTATAAAAGTATATGTTTCATAAAAGTGTATTTAAAAATGTTTTTAACTATTTAAAAATTATTTATTAAATACATTTTTACCCATTTTTTACTTTTTATAATTTTTTATAAAGTAATCGTCATGTAATTTTCAAAATAAGGCTCATTTAGATTTTATCAAAAATGTTAAAGTAATATTTATTTTAACATGTACAACATGAATGGAGTTTTAAAATGTCATGAACACTCAGTTTAATATAGATTATTTTACATGTTTTCAATTTTTATTTTTAAATAAAATGATTTTCAATATATTATTTTTTAAAGTTTTCCAAATTGACAAGGTTGTTGTCATAAAATATGTTTTTAATGACATTATTATGGTTTTTCTATTCACGAACGACATCATCCATTTATTATTATTACAATACACTAGGGATATGTTTTATTGATATCATAGTTATTCTTTATTTAGATAATTTATTATTAGTTTGACTTAAGATGTACAATTATATTACCATTCAACATATTACTCTAGATGCTTTATGATTATGTTTATTTGATTGTGGGAAAATATTAACATTTCATATGTTAGTTTTTAAATATGAGTGTTTATATTGATTATGAATCACCCCATACATATAATGAATTCATTGGAATTATTCTGTGATAGGTGGGTCTTGGTTATAGATATCCCCTCGAGGCATCGAGAGGTTATATGAGACTAATCAGTCAGCCAAATAAGATGGGGTTTTACTCATAAATTTAAATTGTATTTTGAAAGGTCTTGACATAATGTTTTAGATTTATAATATTATTTAGTCCCTCATTATGAGTTCTATTATTGATTAACTTCTTAATATTTTATTTGTTATAATATCCATGGATAAGTTTGCAGATTATGAATTTATTTATATTGATTTATTTGTTCATCATTTATTTATGCCATATTATGCTGAATTTATTAATGAAAAGGAATTTGATTTAGTTATTTATATTTATATATATAGTATTCCTATTTATTAATGATAGATTCCTATTTATTCTTACCCTTATTGAACATCTTCTCTCACTGATTTTGTATGTTTTTTCCCTAGGATGTCTGGAAGTGTTTTATGATTGATATACAAGGATACACTATGAGGAATAATTGAATTATCAAATAAAACACATTTTTTACTTTATGTTTTCTATTTTCAAGTAATTTTCATGTATATATCTAGTTTACCAAGAATAATAAACTATTTAGTCATTCAAGATGTGATCACTCGTATCTTATGTAAATATAATAAAGTTGAAACCAACTCCAGGTTAAAGGACTCAGGGTCTTTACAACACCAATATGAGAATGAATTATATTCTATCTAAACATAAATGTTTTATTTTTAATAATGAATAATTTCATTTTTACCATTATTATTGCTTCTGTATAAGAAATAGGAAAACTAATGTAAACATCAATCTAGCTTATATTTCCAAAAAAACAGGAAAACAAAAATTATTTATTAAAATAGTATAAACAAAAAATAATATTAATGAATATTCATTATGTGATTTAATAATGATGTGAAAAATTATAATTATCCAATTTACACATGTTAGTTTTTTATACACTTTTATGGAATTTGTAAAAAATGTGACATTTGTTAAATTTCTAAAAACTCAAGGTGTTTGTAATTAATTTTACATGTGAGATATTTTTAATATTCTAAAAAGACACAAAAACCTTAATAGTTAATATTAAAGCTAATCAATAATAATAACTATATCAATTAAACATATCATTAATAATAACAGTAGTTGTAACTAAATTATTTACATGGCCCTATTCAAGTTGTTGTATTAGTAGCTTCGTCCATCTCCATTATGATAAACTGAGGTTTGGTAGTTGGTAGTTGTTGGTCCATATGTGTTGTAGAGTATGATAAATAAGGATCATATTGTTTGGTAGTGGATAAGGATGGTTTAGAAATATCATTACTCTTATATGGATAAAAGTAGGAGACTGTAGATTCTATGGTTAGTGATAATTTGTTCTTATGGGTTTCCCCTCATCAAGGGAAGAAATGTTTTGGATGAAAGAAATGCTTTATCTATAGTTCATCAGTCATTTTGAGGTGTTTTAATGTGTTAGAAAGTTATTGTGTCAGTTTTGACTTCCTCTTTAGATAGATTGGATCTACAAAGTCTTTCATGTGTTGTCGCTTCATCATTATATTCATAATAACCTCCATGTGATCATCTGAGTAGAGTTATATATCAAGTATGATGAAATATTAATCGAGTGGACATATAAGAGTGAGAATTATTGAGAGAAATTGTTTCATGGATGATTCATTCCCATTGCTAGAGTTTTTCAGAATCATGGTGGTATAGAGGAGAGTACCTAGGAACGTGAGTAGAGAATGAGCACTATGTATCCCAAGCTATTTGGATTTTATTTTTTCTTTTCTGAGAGATATTTTATTTTCTACTGAATTGTATGTAATGGTAGGTATGAGTTATTTATTGAGTACTATTTCCTAATGTCAATTCAAAAATGGTTAGTGGAATTGTTCCATTTGATAGGCGTCACTTTGGGGATATTTGTTGATGGTGTAATTGTTTTTCATCACTCTATGTTTCATTCTAATTCTCAAGGATGAGAATTTTTTGATAGGTATATAATATGATTATTTGGACCTTCCTGACCCATTAAAATGTGTTTTTTGGGCATCATAGGTGTTATGAAGATATTGAATAAAGATAGATTCTTTTGAAGATGAAACATTAGCTGATAGAGGTATCTCACAGTGTGACCGTATGATTTATGGTATGTGGGGATGGCTGGAGTAGAGCATGAACCTTTAGGTGATTGTTTTACATTTTAATATTTGAGGTCATAGTGTGATGGTATGTGTTGCACTTTGAACCTTTTATAATTAAATTGGAGTATAATCTTTACTGTAGTTCAAAAGGGGAATGATTTAGGGGATTTGTGGTGTAAATTATGGATCTTATTTAGACTAGTTCTGGTTACAACATGTCAATATTTATCGTGTCATAAAATATTTTTTTCTCAAATAATCAAGGTTTAGTGATATCTTTTCATGTCATACCCATGTGATTTTATATCCCAGTATAAGTTAGGTATTCCCCTTGATTTATCTTAGTTCCCATAATTTTATCTCATAGTATGGGTGAATTGAGGTGAATTTGTTTAGTATCTAGATCCCTCATGTCCAAATTTTAAACCATGGATTCATGTGATTGAGAAACCTTCGGTCAAAGGTTATTTATTCAAATTTCTCCTTTGGGATTCTTTTCTATTTTCTCCCAGAGGAGGCTATGATTATGGGAGTAGTTTTTAGGTTATTTTTTGGTGAGTTGATGGTGGTGGTGGTTTTTTTATATTTTTGAGGTTCTATCCATTTTATTTAGGCCTCATGATCAACTCTCCTATATTTAGTTTTTCAAACATGATCATCAGAGAAACAATTGTGGTAGGGGAATAGATAAATCTATCTCTTTCGTGTATAATGTGGACTCATAAGGATTTTTATTTCATTTGATGGATGATATACAATATAATAATAAATACAATATTATACTAAATAAACAAAGGGGAAACTAGTGAATTGTATATTTTTATATGTGTTCTATGTTATTATTCTTGAGATTGATTCCTATTTTCTACGACTACTAAAAATAATTGGTGTAGTATAAAATTGTATGTGTTGATGTTATGATTTTCATATTGGAATCAATTTTCATAAATGGATAACCACATAGATATAGTTATTGAATAATTTTTCTATAAACATGCTATTGGAATGATATTTATTTCCAAGAATGTTTCTATGGTAGTGGTTGTTGTTGAAATCATTAATTATGTGCTTATTATGGGTGTGTATCATTTTTTGTCATTTTTATATATAGATCGATATGGAACATGTTATGTTGTGGGGTTTTATTTGGATAGTTTCAGTAGTTATGGTTGAGTTTTTAGTATGTATTTAGAAGTAGGGCTATGATTAGCTATCATGGGATGAATTATGTGTGGTTTTTTTATTGGTTGGTTGATCTTAGTTTCGATGAAAGTGTGGGGTTTTTAGTGGGGTTGTTTCTACCTTAAAATAGTGGGAAATCTAGAATGTGTAGAATATCATGGAATGATATCATGGATGGTTATCATGGGTTTTTTGTAGTTTCCTGGTAGTATCATGATTATAATGGGTAATAATGTATTGGTATATGGGTGTGTCTAGAATTTAATTTAATCATGGTTGTAAATGAAATAATGATTCATGAAACGGTATATGATTAATGGATATAATTAAATTAGAAAATGGATATAATGGGTTCTCATTAAATAAGGACTTAAATTGATGAAAAATTTGTATTCTCTAGAAAATAATAAATTTGGAAATGATTATATGGTACGAATGAATGGGAACATTTTTATAACTATTCTTCCTATTTTGTGTGTGAATGTGGGATAGTTTTTGGTGTTATATTTGCAGATGATGTTAGTGTATGGTGATGAATGAGGGTTCTAATGGTTCTATATTGATGTTATCCCTATATCTTGTACTCTTTTGTGACTATATATATATGATTTATTTTATTCATATATTTGTATACACCCCACCGATGTCCGATAAACTTAACGATTCACAAATGTTTTTGGTTGTAGGTTTTCTCCACAAACATCAAGGTTAGTGGGGGAACTAATGGTTGACTACTCGCTCTTGCCTAATTTCCCTTACAGTCACGGTTCATAGGAATATTTAGGTGTATGATGTATTTTGGGGGTCATGTATAGTAGGATAAAAGAACAAGGTTCATGGCCTTTAGGTTTACGATACCCTACTATACTAGATATATGACGTGTGGATGAGATATGATACATAGTATTGGATTTAATATGATAAAAAGGATATTTAAATTGATTATTCATTGGTTTTTATTATTGTATTTTTGGAAATATTCCATCCTGAGATGTCAGAACCAGTGGAAAACTGGGAAAGGATAGTTTATAGTCTAACCCACATTAGATGTAATGGGGTTGGTATGCTATTCTATGGTATGGAAATATAAATGATTAAAAGCAAAAGTAATTTCATGTTGGGATGTGATAACGAAAAATAATTGGGGATGTGATCATTATTAACGTTTGACTATACACCTTGATGAGATTTTATAATATTGGATATTTGATTTCGGCGAGTAGGCCTTAGTGAGTTTGAGGTTATATGAAATTATTCACTGAATGATTAGTATTCTCCATATACATTTTTAAGAGAGGTATTGAGTATAATCCATCTAATAATACATGTTAAGATCCCCCATATATATATATAAATACATATTTAGGTTTCTAAGGTAAGATTTTAGAACTGTTTGGATAACACTACATATAATCTTAGTGGTGTTGTTAGAGTCACTACCTTGGGGTTTTGATAGTATTTAATTTGCAGACTTTTATATTTTAAACATGTCTGTGAACTGTGGGATTATTTTGGATCATCATTTATTTATATTATTATTTTTATTGGTATTTTTAATAATGTAATCATAGTATAGATAAAGGAAATTTCACCAATTTTCATGTTTTATAGCCTTGATTATAGTCACAAAACTAGGGCCTATTGTTGGGTTTCTTTAGGGATCACTCTGATCATCACTGTAGGCCTATGAGGGGTTACCAATGTAGGTGGATTGTGAAAATATTTATAAATTTTTATTATAAAACATATTATGTTTAATTATTTCTTAATAAAATAATTAATTTTCCTTTTTAAATCCATAATAAACCCACAAACAAATTCATCCCATGAAAAAGAACAATTTTATTTTCAAAAAACATTATTGTAATTCTACCATTTTAGACATTTAATTTATAATCATTATGAAATTTAACAAACCATGTCATAAGAGTAAATATCACACTAACACATAAATTGGACTGGTGAGCCTTGATTAATTAAGTCACTATTAAAGTAATTATTTATTAATGATATATACCATAGTGTATGATATTTTCATGCCATATGGTTTGGTATTCATGTTTATCAAGAATGTCATTTTATATGATATATAAATGTCATATTAATAATTCTTGGTGTAGTTCGTATCTTATAACTTAGTTTTCACCTTATCCTTTATCTGGAACCTGGTTGAAAAATGTTATCATTATAGAAGATATTCAATATAATATATCATTATCCCAAGTGTTTCATATAATAAAATGTTTAGATAATTAATAGTTGAAGGTTACAAAGAGTTTTTAATTGTTTCCACTAACTCGTACAATTCATAACATATGAGTTAATGCATGTAGGCTGGTTGAGGGATATATAAGGTGGTAAACATTCATTCTGACTAAGAATCCACTTATTGTCCCCCTTACTGAAACTCTCTTTTCTTCCTTATTTTCCATTAGTGGCATTATCCATCCATGGTGTGAAAGAGAATACTACCTATAAAATGGGTGATTCACATCAACTCATGGATACACCATTGATGTGTGATTTTGATGGAAACCATTAAAGGATATTGATTGATAATTTTAGTAAAAAATATAATAAGTGGGGTTCATTAGTGTAAGGTACACAATGTTCATCATTTTTAATTTATACGACTATTTTTCAACCATGTTATTTCTTGGGATTTGGGGTTTTGAACATTTTTCTACATTTATTGTCAATAGATCCATATAAACCTATGTGTGGGACAAACAAAATTATGTGTTGTTTAGATTCATGAAATTATGTTGAAAATGATGAATAATGCATGTTTTTTTTTTATTTTTATTTTTTAGATTTTAAAGTATTTCTTGTTTTTCTATATGTGATTTCACAAGACACAAAATCATATGGATATGTATGATATACAATATCTTAAAAAATGATACAATCTTATTTCTATTCTATCATTGTATTGCGGCATTCAATATATGATATCATATAGTATAAAAAAGTTGATCAATTATTTGTTAATAGAGTATTGAATCAATAATATGATCTAATTGATATCCAAAAAATGGTTTCTAGTATGGGTTTAATATTATGCCATGATATATCACTTCAAGAAAACCCCAAAATGTGGGATTACACTTATGAAAATGGATGTGTGTGCTGACAAACAAAGATGTAGTCACCTGTTGTATCAGGAGACTGCGTGGACATGGTATTACTCCTATTTAGGGAAAAAATATCCATGTTAATTCTATGAAATTCTTTTCCATAGGCTACTACTATCACCACATCACTTTTTTAGTATGACACAAACCTCATAACATTGATTTTATGATAGGTGAATCTTTCATTGCTAGTATTATCTTATATATTGGTGTTATAAATTGTATGTTATGATTGATATAATTAGTTGGATATTCATACATTGGGTATTATTTATTATCAATAATGAAATAACTAATATCATTAAAAATTACTAAGAATTTTTTTTAATCTTTCTAATTATCAATGTTGAATTGACATAAATGGTTTATAAATTTTTTTAAAATCATTGAAAAAATATGTCGGAATATATAAAAAAATTAGATATTTTAATGATTGAATTAAATAATTATAATTTTTTACCACTAATTAATAATATATTTTTGAATTTTTTTTGAATAAATATTATTTAATATTTATTATTAATATTAATTACATTTTTTTCCAAATTGAGTGGTATAAATTTTAATATAGATATAAAATGTTTATGTTGAAAGTATAAGGGTATTTTTTTGACAAAAGTATAAGGGTATTTTATAAAGAATATTTCATTTATAAAAATAGTGATAAAAATATAAAATGTACCAAATATTAATCTATTATTTATTTATAATTATTTAATTTGAATTTTTCAAATTAAAGTCCTTATATAAGAAAATATTTTGATCATATCAAAAAGAGTTTCAATAATTAATTTGACTAAGGTGTAAATATTATTACTGAGAAGGTACAGGACCTGGGTGAGCTTGGTCCTAAAATTTATTTATGAAATAGAAATAAAGTAGTTCAGATGATACCAAGGGTTTGAAAAATGTGGGAATGAACTTCACCCCTCATGTAAGCACTAACTATTGTGGTAAAATAATGAGGATACCTAAATGACCACATCATGCACATGTCCATGATTTCTCTCTTCAACTAGGAATCTACAACTTGGTTTGAATCCCTATAAGAATGTGATACAATCAGCAAGAGGTGACTAGAAACTTGGAGACATTGAATCTAATGTGGTGGGATATTATAGGTAACACTCCTTGATATGTTATTACAGACTTAAAAGGCAAATTTAGAATCCAAATAAATCCATAATGGTTCCATTGATGGTGGTCAACATGTTTTATGGCCTAAATCATGAACCATATCTTATCTTTATAGGAAATGCCAATTACAATATTGTGAAAAAACATCCTTTAACCAACCCAAAATGAGTTTGGAAAATATGTCCACATCTCGAGTGTCCCAGTGCACCAAATGGAACACCATTGGCATTGACTTTGATCCACTGGAATATTGGTGGGATCCATTAGAAATATTTTAGAATAAAGGGTTTCTTTATGCCTACCATGAACACCCAACAAAATGAGAGTGTTGAGGTCTGTGAAACTATTGTTCATAGCACATGTTTTTAATTTTTATGCATCGTGTGCTTCTTTATGAATGGAAATAGAACATGCATGAAATGTTTGAACCTTGTTATCAAAGAGTGGTGTTATACATTCATTCCAGGTATAATTGATGGCCACAAATTCAACAACCATCAAATGATTATGTATTTTCTCACTCTGCCTAGCATTACAGATGTACTCTAGGAGATTTTCTAAATGATAATGCATAGATATTTTAATTCCCAATACATTTCCTACACAATTCCACAGTTCTTATGAAAACGTTTAGCCCGAAAAGAGGTATTGGGAATCCTCATAATCTCTCATATAGATATTATAGGATGAATCTAGCTACTGTATAACTTTTTTGAGCTAGTCCTGAGTTATTAATATTTTATTCCATATTCTCTATGGAATCATGAACCATAAAATATGAATAATTTACACCCTGATATTCAAAATCCATGATGGAGTCACAGTCAGGCAAAAAAATTTAATCCTATAGAAATATTTGATGTTGAACTGACCATTTGTATTCAACATCCACATGTGAGTCTCTATATCCATGAAGAATTTTCTCCAAATTTCAAGCTAAATATGAGAGGGAATAATTTCAGTGATGTTTACATCATGTTACATGAGATTAACAACAGAAATTTTATGACTATTTGGAGTGATATCCATGAATTACTTGATAGTTCTATCCATCCATGGAGTATTTCAACAGTTTATATTTCATTCAATGATGAAAATCCACGTGGAGATGCTCATGATGTCATTCAATGAGTGTCTGATAGCATAAAAATAGATGAGATGAGGTACTAATGGTACCCATCCAAAATCCATGAATTAAACCTATTTGAGAGGAATTTAAAATAGAAGGAATTATACATAATAATTTTCTTGGTAAATTTATTAATATGTAAATCATTAAAGATCATGAGATATTTGATTCCAAGCCAGCCATATGAATGGGTTTAATTCATTCCCTCTATTCCATAATTATCAACATTCTTTTAAAGATACATTAATCCCATAAAAAATTTATAATTCTTTTTTTAGGTCATTGATGAGACCTCTAGTGCATCTGTATAGATAAAAGGAATAAATGTTTTTTGGAGGTGATGACAGAATTGACTAAGAAAACCCTTCTAAAAATTGACATAGATTTTTCCTTCCATCAATCCAGTTAATTGTTAATGCCAGAACATATATCTAAGAGATTATAACCTCTCACTTTACCCCTGAACAGGGGAAATACAAGATTTGTCGAAGGGATGTATCCATTATTAACTCTAATGGATATGTTAATTCTATTTTTATTAGTGATATGAACTCCATTCCAAAAGTCAATGAATAATATTCCCCAGTAGATGGTTTTTCTAGAATCTTCCTCATATTGAGAAATAATATTAGAAAATAGAGATATTTTTCGTAGAGGCTTGTCCAAATAATAGAATTCCATTATCATATAAATGGTAATATGGAGAGAATAAAGCTTTTTCGGCCATTATTGGATTGTATAATCCAATTAGAGAAAGATTATTAATTCATATTCTCATTTAATATTTAGAAAATGAAAATTGAATACCAGATAGGGGATCTCCAGGTATTATAACCCTTGTACATTGAATGTATCCTCTCGGAGATCCATTAATGAGAATGTACATGCTTGAGAAAATAATAATCTTGCTGATTAATTTGATAAAATTATTTTAGACACCATACTTTTTGAGAACAATGTTGATGTAACTCCATTTGATAATGTCAAAGGATTTAAATATTTCAATTTTAATGGAAAATTTCTCATCCTTTAATTTCCTCCTTATAAGATTGAATATTTATGAGTTTTTGAATAGAAAGGTTAGGATGTTTCTTCTAGGAACAAAACTAAACTGATTTGGAGTGATGATGTCCCAAACCATCCCTCTCATTCAATTCACAATGATTTTAATGATAATTTATGGTATGGTGTTCCCAAGAGCAATCAATCTAAATTCCTTGATATCCAATGCTTTAACATTCATGGGTATAAGAACATTGAAAGTATAATTGATACCACAAGGAATAGGGGAATGGTTAAAAAATTTCTTATTATAATTTATAACCTCATCATGTAGGGTATCCTAGTATAACATAATTTTTTTTCATGAATCAATCTGGACTAGAAACACTCTCCATATTGAGGGAGAAGAGATTCATTATATTCTCTTCTACAAAAGGGACCATGATGAGAGCTCTGTTTTGATTCTCCTCAATGGAAATAGGAATGTTAAATATCATATTACGAGTGTTTTCCATCTAAAAATCAGAGCACATATCTTAAAAGTATTCCACCACTGCATTGGTGATATAACATTTATAAGGGAAGAGACATTAATTAATATTGATGGCATAATTTCCTATTCTTAAACTATTCTTATTCTATAGATTATTAAAGTGATTCAATTTCATATCACCATCCTTTAGAAATATTACATTGAGCTAATTATGTTCTGATCTCTCTTTTACATCTAGGATGTCATCATGTTTGTAGATAAGTTTTAATACCTACCTAGAGGTATAATATTGAAGTTTGAATCTATTTTGATAAAAAGAAATATGGCCTTAACCAGCTTTAATCTCATGTTCCAACTTAGAAAACTCCATCTTACTCCATGAATTTAAAAGGGCTTTTTTTTAAATTTCATCATCCTAGCAAAAACATAGAGGTACTACAAATAGATTCCATCTTACATTCCCCTAAAATCACTTCCCTACCGCTAGGAGTGACTGGCCATCTACTGTTGAATATAAATGGGAGAGAGGATGACCTTTTCATATGGATGTAGAGGTCAACAATGATTGGATTACGATCAGAGTGATATTTTTGGAGGGTGAAATTACCTCCATCTTTTTATCCAATCCTCAAGATAGTGTTGAGGTCCCCTATGGTAAACCATTTATAGTTTATGTTTTTAGAGGTAGTACCCATCTCCTTCCAAAGATTCCTACCCCTAATGTATGAGTTGGAAGCATAAATGAAGGACCTAGGGATATTGGGGACTTGGTTGTAGAATAATATATAGATTACCTGAGGGATCTTGTAACAAGTGAGGATTTTAAATCTTTCATTCTTAAGAATCCATAAATTGTCCATGTCAAAATCATATAAATTAGAAGTCACAAAAGAGAATCAAAGGGAGGCCCACATAGAGCACTTCCATTTTTAAAAATGATTTTTATTTGTTTCATAATTCAAAGGAGATGAGGTTAATATCCCGAAAGTTAGTGTCTAAGGGATTTGGTCTTTAGAGATTTTACTAAACTATAAAAGTTCCAATTTAATATCATTAATTATTGTTATATTTTCTCTTATTAGGGGTCCTCCTCATTATGGAACATATATATTTTCCTTTTCCCATATCTATTTTTCATTATTCTTTTTTTTCCTTAGGGATTGTGACCTCCCTAGGAAATTCTTTGGTCTCATGGGGCTCACTTTTAGATATAAAATCAATGGATTATTATTCTTCTCGTTCATCATCCAATAATTTATCATCCCGAGGGTTGGATTTATTTATTGGAGAGAACTCTACTTCCTTCACCATAGAGATACTTACTCTTGTATGATTTGGATGTAGGTACCTGAGTGAAAGGGTGTAAAGACCCCGACCCTAGTATCTTGGAGCCAGTGCCTTACATTATTACATTGACATAGATACAAGACTTTAATCCAAAAGGACCAATTATTTTAGAAGTTTTGGAATCCAGTTTATATACATAAACTTTAACTTATAGATTCAAAAGAAAAACAACAAATAAAATCCTTTGGAAACACATATAAACTCCAAGATTATCCCTAAAAGTCATTCATAATATATAACATCACATCCTAGAGGAAAATAAAACATAATAAATGGATGAGATCAGATTCTCAGTAAGGGTTATAAATACAGTAGAAGCTATCCTAAATAAACAAAAACAATAAGGTATGGTGAATATCTAAAAATAAATTCCATTAAGACATAATCATGATCATAATATTATAGGAATAACAAATGATTAAATAATTCCATAAAAAACCACATGAAAAATATATTTAACCATGGATATTCTACTAGTCGAATAATCCCATGGATTATCAATTACTAATATCATAATGAGGGAATTCATAATTTTGGATATGTGAAACATACCATCGAGGCCTTGACCAAGAAAACTGAAAATAAATGGTTAAGTCCTTGACCAAATCCATATTTGAAAATAAATTGATGAGGCCTCAGCCAAGTCCATATTTTTTTTGTCTTATGAGACCTACTGATGCATCGAGGGGCTATAGTAGGCCATTACCATCCCTTAATAATTCCAATTAATTCCACATATGAATGTGGTGAAACATAAAAAACACATACACATGAAATATAAATAACTTTCCCCAATCATTAAACATAATCACTAACCATTCTGAGTAGTATGGTGAATGGTATCAATATAGCATATCCATAATCAAACTAATCATAAATCATTTAATAAAATATGGTAGATGATATAATAAAAAATAAATCCAAATTAAGAATAATATTCAACATAGGGTGTCTAAAAATATAAATATACTCTAATAAAATCATCGAGGAATTTTTGAGTGAAATACCCCTTTTTTACTTTGCGATGAAGAGTTATATTGGAAAAATCATTTCTATTTATCCTAAAATTAGATTTTAAACATGTATATCCCAAAAACATTTAAGGTAAGTATAATAAAATTATATTTGATGAATAAAATATATCCAAATTAAGTGAAAACAATTATAAAGTGTTTTTTTAAGAAATGTAGAAAAGATCATATTTAACACGGTTTAAGGAAAAATATTACAGAGTATTTAAAACGGATAAAGGAAAAATTATTTCCATAAAACCAGAAATGGAAAATGATACTTTTTCATGATATAATAGTGATTTTAGAACAATATTGGTGTCTTAAAAAAGATTATTTATTTTACATGAATATGGGAATGGAATTGGAAATTTACCTTTAATTAGGCTTGCTTATCAGATGGAATTGAGAAGGAAAACGAGTAAAACATGAATTTACCCATCAAAATAATGAAAAAATGATCTAGATACAGGATTTTGGAACATATGAATATAATTTAGAATAAGTATATAAATATAAATAAGAATTAAATTGGTTTAAAGAGAGATAAGAAAAAACCCGAATAAAAAATGGAGGTTTAGGAAGAAACTTGTACCACTTGGTAATCAATCAAATTGTATACCCCATTAAGATAATAATCATTAAATGGAAAATTTAATAAAATGAATAAAAATATATTCATTATATGATAAATCAATGTGTATTAAAAATACACCATACATGAGAAATAATGGTGAAATAAACATAGCTCATAGAAATCAACATGACATGAGAAAACCCTTCCCTTATATCTAAAAGGATAATCCACTTCTACTTCACATCCTAGACAATGAAATTATAGTCCTTAATAAATTAGTTCAAAAAATATTTAAAAAATATTTGATTTATTATTATTTTATTATGTTCATTTATGGTCTTTTTTATGAATTATAATATTTAATTTCGTCATTCGGGTGTGTTCTTTTCCTTGGTTTTCAAGATTGGTTGACTTATATACATATATGAAAGATCAGGTAAAATGGGAATAATTATCCAAAATTTAAATTATATATTATTAATGAAATTACATAAGATATAATGTTCTTATATATCATTTTTTAGATATGGGGATGATTCATTAAATGAAGCACTAATGATAACCATTTAGATTATTTTGAAGTTTTTAGCTCACCACATACTATTTTTTCCTTATCAATTAATATTACATAAATATATGTGTCCCGTAACATTAAATAAGTTTTATTACATATATTAATGTTTTTTAACCATAAAAATGGTTTTATTACTAGACTCAATGGAGGAATTTCAAAACAAAACCTCATCTTCAACGAAGGTCGTAAATCTGTATCTTAGAAGAGATGCTTTAATTTTCATAAAAAAGGGGAATTGAATAGAATTAATGGTGGATATAACATATACATAATAAAATTATTGCATATGTGAGATAATGTATTTATCATAAATTTTTGGATAGAGGTGTTATGTAAAGTATAATAAAAGAAAATAAATTCAAAAAAATTAAAAGAGAAAAAAGGGATTTTACCTCTTGAATTCCTTTCCATGAGAACTTCATTAATGAACTTTGAAATGGTCATTTTGTTGAGACCAAAAAGATAAGAACATAAAGGAGAGGGTTTTTAGATGAATTGGGTTGAAATTGTATAAGATTCATCACTTTTAGGGTGTGAGGAGAAGATTTGATGAGGGGTAGTATTTATAGTTATGGAGAGAGGTGTTTTTTACTTTTTTTATTCATTAGTTTATTATTTTGGCTCAAGAATATGAATTTGTTGAACCATATCACTAAATATATTAAAATATTTAAGTATATATTCATATAATGGGGTTAAGTCATCCATACATCATCTATGACTCAATAATTAATGTATTTGTTAAATACCGTAAATTACCTTATTTCACTATTCACCAAAAATTATATTATTTCAGAAAAAATTCCAATATTTCATCCTAACAATTTTTCTACATGTATAATTCAAACATGGAATCCATTTTTTGAAAATAATTTTATATTTATGGTAAATTTAATTTTTATATAAAATAATCATTTACTAAAAAATAATGTTTTTAATATTATAATTGTTTTTATGATACTTTTAAAAATTAACTAAGGCCTCAAAAAATTATCTTATAATTATAACACAACAAATTATTAATTTTTAAATCAATTTATGAAAATATAAATACTTTTAAATAATTATATTAATTATAAAATTGTAAATACATGTTTACAACTTATAAAAATACCAATAAATAATTTATCATTCTTAGAATATTTATTCACCTATTTCATGTTATAAATATATCATTTTTGTCATTCATAAGACACCCAAATTTTATTTATTATTTAAAAGGTGAGGTTAAATTTCTATTATCCATATTACTATTACTAAGGGTCACATTACTATTCCAATGGCCATATTTAATATTATATTACAGTTTTAAACTCGGTGTTATGAGAGGCATAAACTATTGAAGATGATAACATTAAAAACAGATAAGAAATAAGATCTTGGGTTATTACATTCTACCCTCCTTTGATAAACAATGTCCTTAGAATTTAAAATTTTACTTCAAAAATCAAAAGGTTGATACTTAAAAATTCCTTTCTGGGAATCCCAAGTTAGAAATAGGGTTAATAAAATATCCTCTAATAAGAGGGAAATAAAAATGTGAAGGTCACCAAAAAAATAAGATTCTCGGTAGGATATCATTTGTGGAAATTAATAACATGAACAGTTAAGAGAAATTTATCTATCAAGTTCTGATAGAGAGTGATAAAAAATAGAGTCATTATAAATCTAACCAGCACAAAACCAAAAATATTTGATCAGTTAAAAGATCATTGATTTCATAGAAAGTAGAGTAAATAGACAACAATTTTATTCTAAAAACCTTTTCTTAGAGTTGAGGGTTTATTTTACTACCTAGAAAGTAAATTGAGAAAATAAACATGATTGATTCATTTCCATGTCATAATATAATCCTTTTTATGTTCTTCGATCTATCTCCACTTCATTTATTAAATCTAGAGATGGATATTCAAGATAATTTTTTTTTCTTGAAGCACTTTTATGAATCATAAATTTACAAGTCATTCCTTCAGCCTTTAATTTTTTTTACCAAGATGGTTTGTACATGATATCAAATATTATAAATAATTATTTAATATTAATCAATAACATCCTTAGTCCATTCCATGATTTGTTTAAAATAAGACTCATAAAAAATATGTTTTTCCATTTTCAAAGAATATAAATTTAGAAGGAAAGTAACTAAATTTCCAAAATCATTTCATCATAATATTCCCAAAATAATGTAGTTATTATTACCACATACCAAATATATTAATACCTTAATCTTTATTAAACTTTTATGAAACATTAAGACTTCCATGAATATAATATCAGGTTATTGAATAAATCCATTAAATCCAAAAATATTATTATTCTAGCATTACATAACTCATCAGATCACTAACCACCTTCATGGTCACTAATAATATCCAATAAACATCTATTTTGTATTATCTCAACATCAAAAACATATTTATTGTTATACATACCAAGTAATGTGTTTTCAATAATACTAACTTACAATAGAATCACTCCTCTTGATTACCAGTGTTAATCATCACATACTTCCAATTCCTTAAAGAAGAAGTATTGGAATACAATTTTTATATATCTATTTATTATTATAACTAGAACATTATTGATAAAATATGAAAAATAATATTATTCTTGAGTCCAAACATAGTCATAATAATCATTCCTATTCATTTGTGGTAGTTACATAATCTTGGCCATGATCCATTATCCTATTTTGGGGTATATTTTTATAAAAAGTGAGATATTGATTTTCATAGTGTACCATCACCTTGTAGTTGAATCCTTGAACATAAAAAACCATTTTATTACCCTTGAAATCACAAGCATAGTGTCCTTTATCTCCACATTTGTAGAAAGAATCAATTCCATTTTAGAAAGTTCTACGGTGTTTCATTCCACAATTGTCGCATGTGAAAAAAATATTTCTTTCCCTTATTCCCTTTATCCATCAATTTCTATGTCATCCTCTTCTTCACTTACTTCCTTTAAAAGTCATAAAACAAGGATAATTTTTCCTCTTCCCTGATAGAACATGATACTATATCCTCATATGATTATAATGTTTGGGATACATGTTCCCTTTGAAATATTGGTATAATACAATAAAATATATGATCATTCTTACACTTTAGATCATGTTTGTTGTTGATGTTCCCATTCCATCTTTGATATTCTATTTATAAACAATTTCATACACTAAATTATGATATTAACCATAATTCATAATCTCAAACTATAAAAAAAATTAACATAATTTTATAAAATTTTCATGTCTAACCTCATAATCATTAACATGGTTTCATTGGGAACATATTAAATTTTAAATCCTTCATAATGATTTTTAAAGAACATGTGAATTATCCTAAGAATATCTCATTGGAGTGTCAAAATAGGTGTGAATTAAGGCTTGTTTTCATGTACCATGTTACTTCGAGTCAAGACTAATGCACCTTGTCAGAGTTTTTACCCCTACGTACATTTGTTCTAGAACCACGTACACTTGTAGTATCTATACATGGATGTATTGATATGAATACCAACTTAACCTCTATATTTGAAAAATTATATGATGTTCTTATATGCTTATTCTCAATGTATATCTCAAGATTATGTTCCCTAATACAAGTCTTCTAAATCTATATTCCAATATTAATACTAAACATTCAATAATACAAACTGTAAAGACTTCGACCCCAGTAGCCTATATCTAGTGCCTTACATTATTAAAACGACATAAATACATGATTCAAATCCCAAAGGACTGATCAATTTAGCATTTTTTAAAGCCATATTGCAAACATTAACATTAAATTTAAATTTTAAAGAAAAAAACATATTAAATCAGTTGGAAACACCCATAAACTCCATGATTATCCTTGAAAGTGATTCATAATACACACCATCACATCCTAGGGAAAATAAATCATAAGAAAGGAAAGAGATCATATGCTCATTAAGGGTAATAAATACGAAGAAATATATAACTACAAATAAGAAACAATAATTCATTATGAATAACTAAAAAAACATGCCATTAAAATAGAATACTAGACAGAATATGTAAGGAATAAAAGATGATTACATAATTCAATAAATAATCACATGAGAAAAAAACATAACCATGGATATTATATTACTCCAATAATCACATGGATTATCAATTACTAATATTATAATGAGGGATTTCATATTTATAGACATCTGAAACATACCATTGAGGCCTAAACCATGAAATATGAAAATAAATTGTTAAGGACTTAGCCAAATATATATATGAATATAAATGGTCAAGGCCTTAGCCAAGTCTATATCTGTTTTGTCTCATGAGAACTACTGATGCATTGAGTGACTATAGTGGGATCCACCCGTCACTTAATAATTCCAATTAATTTCTCATAAAAATGAGGTGAAACATAAATAACATATACATATAAAATGTAAATAACTTTCCCCAATCATTAAACATAGTTAGCAACCACTATGGGTAGTATGGTGAATGGTATCAAGATATCACAACCACAGTCAAATAGATCATAAAAAATTTAATAAAACATGTTATATGATATCATAAAATATAATTCCCAATTATTCATAATATTCAATATAGGGTGTTGAAAAAAATTAAAATACTCTAATTAAATCATTAAGGAATTCATGAGAGAAATACCACTTTTTATTTTGAAAAGAAGAGTTCTTTTGGAAAATTATTTTCATTTTTTTCTAAAATCATATTGTAAACACATACATACCAAAAAATTTATTTTCAATTAAATTATGTTTGGGGAATAAAATATGTCCAAATCAAGTGAAAACCTGTATAAAGTGTTCTTAAGAAACATAGAAAAGAGCATCTTTAGCGCAATTAGGGGAAATTATTATTGAGTATTTAAAAATGAAAAAGGTTAAATTGTTTGCATAAAACCAGAAATGAAAAAATATATTTTTACAAGATAAAAAGAGTTGATTTAGAAAACTATTTGTGGCTTAAAATAGATTATGTATTGTACTAGAATATGGGTATGAAATTGTAATGTTCCGTTTAATCAGACTTGCTTATCAGGAAGAATTGATAAGGGAACCTTGTAAAACATGTATTTACCCATAAAAGATAGATGGAATTATCTGAATACATTATTTTTGAACATATACATTGAATATTGAAGAATTATATAAAAACAAGGAATATTTATATTGGTGTAAAGAGAGATAAAGAGCAACCCCAATGAAAAATGGAGGTTCGGGAAGAAACCCTTAAAAATTTGTTATAAATAAAATTGTATGCCCCATAATGTTAATAATAATCAAATGAAACATTTAATACCATGAATACAAAAAGATTCATGATATGATACATAAAGTTGTAGTAAACATACACCCAACATGAGAAATAGTGGTGGCTAAGGAATATATCATGGAAATTAATGTGAGATGATAAAACCCTTACCTTATGTCCAAAATCATTATTCACTTGTACATAAAGCCCAAGATAATGAAATTAAATTCACAAATACATGATTGGTTCATGTATATACATGTACGAAAGATCATGTGAAATGAGAATAGTTATCCAGAATTGAAATTATGTGTTATGAATGAATATAAAAAATATTTAATGTACTTATATGGAAAATTTTCAAATATTATAATGATTCATTAGATAAAGCATTAATGATAACCATTTAGACTATTTTCATGTTTTTCGATCATCATGAACTAGTTTTCCATATAAATTAATATTATGTATATATAATGGTTTTAGAACATTAAATTAGTTATATTAAATATATTAAATTCCGTTTTAACCATATAAATGGTTTTCAGAATTTCCTATAAGACATAATTGAAAAATAAAAACTCATCATCCCTGAAGGCCATAAATTGGCACTCACGAACGATGTTTTCATTTTTAGAACAAAAAGGGGATGGAAAAATAAATTATGGTGGATATACCATAATCATAATAATATTATATTATATATAAGATACCATAGTTATCATTTCTGTTTGGAAAGAGTATTTAAATAAATGATAAGAAAATAAATGAAATTGAAAGAAAGTTAAAATCGAGAAAGGGGATTTTACCTCTTGAATTCTTATCCTCAAGAACTTCCTTAAGGAACATTGAAATTGTATTTTGTGTGAGACTAGAAAGACTAGAAAATGGGGGAGATTTTTTTGAGAGGTATTGGGAAGAAATATTAAAATATTCAAGGCTTTGGATGTGTGAGGAGAAGAGGTGGTGAGGATTGGTATTTATAGTTGAGGAGATGGGTGTCTTTTTATTATTTTATTCATTAGTTTATTATTTTGACTCAAGAATATCAATAGTTTGAACCTCATCACTGTGTTTATTAAAATATTTAAGGATATTTCGATATTATGGGATCACATCATCCATACATCATCTTTGACTCAACACTTCATGTATTTTTTAAATACCATAATTATTGTATTTCAGTATTAAAAAAAACAGCTATTTTGAAAAAAACCCCAAAAATATACCCTATAAATTTTTCAACATGTAGAATAAAAAAATGGACACTATTTTTAAAAAATAATTTTTAAATATGTGAAATTTAATTTTTAAATAAACTTATCATTTACTCAAAAAATATTGATTTTGATATTATAACTATTTTTATGACACTTTGAAAAATTCATTAAGGTCTCATAAAATTATCTTATAATAATAAGACAACAAATTAATAATTTATGAATAAATTTATGAAAATATATTTGATTCTAAATCGTTATATTAATTAAAAAAATTTAAATAAATATTTATAACTTATAAAAACACAAATAAATAATTTATATTTTTTAAAATATTTTTTTGCATATTTCATGACATAAATAGATCATTTTTATTCATAAGATAACAAAAAAATATATTTTTTCATAGGTGAGGTTATTATTCTATTTTCCAAATTACTATTCCTAATAGTCACATTACTTTTCCAACAACCATATTTAATAGTATGTTACCCTTTTAAACTCTATGTTCTATGAACCATAAACTATCAAAGATACTAATTTTAAAAAGAGAAATTCCATATGATCCTGGTGTGTTATAAAAGGAAATCCCCTTATTCTTTATAGACCATCCCCATAATTACATTATTCTATTTTGGGTATTTCATATTAGCATTGTTGTGTTATTAAACCATATTCATTGGAGTTAGTTCCTGAGTCATGGGTTATACTCCAATTAAACTATCCTACCCACTTAAGTTTGAATCCATTCTTATTGACTCCAAAAAATATTATATAGATTCTTTATTCTTAGGACTTCCCTCTTCACTCTCTAGTTGGGATCCATAAAATGAGATGATGTCTAGTTGTTGAGTTTGGAGAGCTTTAACTGCTTGCTTCACTTCAAGGATCCCAACTATGGCTTCAATATCATTGTTGAACTTCATATGTACATCATCATAAGGGAATATAGGTGTGTGTACATCAACATATGTATTATATTCATGAGTAGAGCTAGTTGGGAGCTCCTTTAATAAATCACCCTATGATGATGGGTCATAAGAAATAGCCACAGCTGTTCTGGGTTCATTATCCTTTTCATTACCTTTGGAAATCCTACATGACATGTCATCATGACCCTTGGCATTTAAAAAACATTAGTTCTTATCCCTATTGCATTTAGAGGATACATGACCAAATTGAATTCAATTTATGCATAATTTGGGGTTTCACTCCTATTGAATTTCTATATTGATAGTATCATCTCATTTAGTCAGGAAAACCACCTCGACCAATGTATTTGTTGTTTACACTTCCACCAAGAATCTGGTATAGTTCCCAAAATGTGTGTTTTTGGTTTGGTGATACATTATATCTGGGGTCCCCATAGAGGAATAAATGTTCCATAGAATCTAAAGATTCCTTTATGGCCAATTCAGCTTATAGATATTAATCCATATCTAAGTGATAGTGTTCGGCACATTTCTTGGATCAACTTTCCAATCCCACTAGTGAATTCTAAGAAATACAGGCCTAAGAGAAACTGATCTAGGAGTCCAAACACTCCTTTTTAGTTAATCTATGGGAAAACTATATTTAAATATCATATCCCCATGGTTGTCATCTACCGATCCTCAAAACTCTAGATCAGAGTTATTTATTGAAAGATTTTGTTAGCTTTCCAAGGATTCTCCCTTTTTGGCATAATAAACCTAGTGATTATGGAGAATTTTCAGAGACAAATATGTTCCTCAACCAATCCTTGATTGGATGATATTTTTGTGGCATGAACCTTCCTAATGACTATCCCTAGAGAAGGAATATGAAAATCAGTGAACGAAAAATTCATAGTCGATTTTACCACTTTTATGAAGATCCTCATCAATTGAAATGATTTAGTGTGATGATAGGTTCTCATGGTCTATTTTATTGATGTGAAAAGATAAAAAAAATCCTTGGGAATGAGGTAATCCAGATATGAATGATCTTGATTTTCAGTAGTGGGGTTTTCCAAATTTAGGACTTCATCTTGCATGCAACGTTCAACTTTTCCTGGAATCTCCCCTTTCCCTTCCATACCAATTTTTTTATATAAATGAATTAAATATTTTATATTATAATTATTTAATTTTTTTATATAATATAACTAAAATATAAAAGGTTATATTTAATATAGTATCATATATTTAAACAAAATTTCATAATATAAATAATATAATGGTGTTTAGGATGGATATAAATATAAATTGAATATATTTATTTAATAATGTAATGTCCATAAAATATTATTAAATTATAAATAGTTAATAATTATATTTATTTATACATTTTTCATAACATTCTCATCCCATTTTTTAATTTACAAATTATCCATTTTTCTATATTTTTATCATATTTATAATTGTTATATTATGCATATTATTTTATTATTTTATTTTAGACGTTAAAATTATTCTATATATATTCATAAATTTATCAAAGGAGTTTCATCCTAGTTATGATAATTTATTAAATTTTATTCAACCTTGAATTGGCTAATACTGAGTTATAAGCTTGAATTGAGATGTTAATAATGATTTGTAAAAATTAGGTGATAGAATCTTTATGAAATTAAATTCTCTCCTATGTAGGATATATTTGGGCAGGGAGGCTTCAAGTTAGAATAATAACTAACCTTGAGGCTTATGCCTTCTTGATAAATGCAAAGGTTGTCTATCTATCACTCCAATCTAACCCTTATGGTGATATTTAATTTGGTATAATTTTCTTCCATTACATGAAATTGTTTCATGTACCATATGCAAGTGATTTATTTTTATATGTATGATCATAAATTTATTTTAAATAGTTTTTGTATCAAAATATTTTATTTATATAATGAGTTATATATCAATGTGGTTTGAATATATATATTTACTATAAATAATAGTATTCTATACTAAATCATTAGATTCTAACATTAATAAAGGAAATAACATGAGATAAGTTTGTGAGATTAAATTGAATTAAAAAATACATAGTGTTATATTCCTAAAAAATTAACACTTTAATGATTTTTATCATTCAACTGAGTAAGGTCATTCCAAATCCAAGTTAATGTTGAATTTCTTGTATTAATAAAGAAATTAGCATGGTGACCCTAAGTTTTATATTCCTTATTATAGGAATTTTATTTATATTACAATATATTGGAAGTATTTAGGAGTTAGGATATTATAAGAATAATGATGAGTTAATCCATAAGATGGATTGGAAAAATAGTTCATTCCATAACCATCCAATATTCAAATATGATACGATTAGAATAATAAATTACCTAAATTGTTAAGAGGCGGAGATTTTAATATCATTTTTTGATGAATGGGATTGAATACCTAGGGGATTTTTGAACATTAATTTTTTGGATGATTAATTTTAATAAATGAGGTTCATTTGAGTATTCTAAAGGTTTAAACCAAAAAAAAATAATGTTTTTGGATTTGGAATAGAGGTCGAAGGGTTGATGAGAGTATAATAAAATAATTAGGGTAGGAGATGAGGGTAAAAAAACTTCCACATGTCCACTGGATAAACCTTATAGGGCTACTGAATAGATAGAAGTAAGGGTTGTAGTCCAACATGGGACCTAGGCTCACTGGCTAGCTGGTGTGCCTAGTATGGATTGAGGATGGATTCTTGTATAATTTTTAAATGAGAGGAATCCATTTTATATCAATAAGTCCACTCATTTATTCCTATACTTGGGATATTATTTATCATTTCACAAAAGAGAATCCCCCATTCAATTTTTCCTCACCTCAATGAGGTTTAAAGGATCTCCCTTGATCCTCGATAATTTCAAACACCATTACATTAAATCAGGAGCCTACAGTAATGATGTGGCTCTATTCCTCCCACCACATTTATTTTTCTATCAAGTGATATCCTAATGTTTAATTTAAATACAACCTACTTTAATAGCATGTATATAATTCTCAGTTTTCATTTGACTTGGTCCAAACCAAAGGCTAACACTGGATGTTGGACTCTTTTACGACTAAATTAGGTGGTCTCAAAAATTAAACCCATAGACCCCCCAATTTTTCACAAGTGATGAGACTATGAAATTTATTCCTTCTCACACATATATCTAAAATTAATCAAATGATTAGGTTGATATTTTTTGAGACCCAATTCTTTGATTATTATTCCCAAATAAAAAATAAAAGATAGTCCAAGAGGATTTTCTTGGTTATGTTATTATTTTTATTTTGGATTAGTTAAATTGTATTACCTATTATACATAGGAATATAAAAATTATTGGTGATACTCTCTAGTGTTGATAATGGGTACTGGAAATAATATTTTAGACAAATGGTGATGAAATTAAATTTCACAACCATTGATATTCTTGAATTGAATGATAGTGCTTGAAGTTATTTCACATAATGAATGTGACTTTCATAAATTTTCATTATCAATTGTATAAATTTTTTTAGTCCATGGTTATGTTTGGTTAGTGGGAATCAACTTATGATACCAGGCTTATAAATAAAAATTGAATGAAATAAATACTTATTTTCTTATTTTGTAGCCTTGATAGTAGGAAATATTTGAATGTTCCATGAAGAGGACCCTATGTGATATGTTTGAAAATGATTATTCTTAAAATTTAAAGAGGTTATTACAAGGTAATAAATTAATATAAATATAATGTAAGATTATTGATGAGAAAAATGTTAAAATAATAATGATTCTATGTGATGACCTTGATTTTAAATGATTTAATGGAAACTCTGGGACTTAATTTCCTAATAAATGAATTTTTCTGAATAGGTGGTTTTGATTTAATGAGGTAATTATATATAATGTAAATAATGAGATAATTTTTTGAGTGTAATGTATATCCTTTTTGTAATTGTGTATTTATTTGAACTCCTAAGAAATATTTTATGGATTCCATATGGACTTGGTTGGTGTTTAATGTCATGAGTGATCTGTGGATTCCATTAGGGGACTTATTTAGATGTCAGGGAATTGTGAAACCCTTGGATCCATTGAGGGATAATTCTATGGAATACCTTAAGATAACCATTGAATTATTCATAGTTTGATTAGAGTGAATGACTTGGGGTGGCTTGCCCTTATATTTTGGTGACATATTACATATTAAATTCTATATATTAATTTCATGGATTCTTGAAGGGTTCCCTTGTTCAATGTCACATGATGAGATACCTAAATTTGACTTCACCCATTTGGGTAGAATGAATTATGCATGAGATGTGAATTCTAATCAAGTCATGATTCAGAACATCGATTATGGTTCCTTTAGTATATACTGGTATAATAGATCAGAGGAATACCAAGTGTCACCCACTTAGATTCACTATTGGATTTATTGGGATGTAATTATTGATTGATCCGTATGGATTAACTTGGTTATTGAGATTGATGTTTCCTTAGTAGTATACCATGGAAAAATTTGATCCATGATGTGTATCACGATTAGAGACTCACTGGTATGGGATGAAGTAGGTATAGACTGATGTCGGGTTTTACCTTAGAACCTAAAAACCAATGGTTGTTTTAATATTTTCATTTATTTAAAATTTTAAGTCATTAATGTTAAAAATAGTAAATTGATAAACAATATTTCCATTTATTAACATCACTTATACAAATATTTTAATAAATAAAAGATATTTTAGGGATGTAGTATGTGGTTGCCTACTGAGTTGTACCCACATAATTCTCAGGAAGTTAGGGAATGTGGGTACTTAAGTATCTATCACTAGTAAATTTTAGGTACATTTATAGGCAAGGAACGATGATTGATGATGGGTTATGATTCTAGGATGGAGCATGGGAGTTTGGTACTGGTCTTGTAAATGGTTCCTTTTTAGGGTTTCTTTCATTTCCTTTTGGTCTCTCATGATATTTTTTATGGTATGTTGTTGTATACTTGTCTGTCATGTATTGAATGGTAACATTTTATATATAATCGATTATATTGATAATTTATTAAGCACATCCATGGATTTTCATTTACTACATTACATGATTTTTTAATTGATTTTCATTATTCCACTATTATTTTTCTTTAATATGTAGGTACAATATTTCCACTATACCACCATAGAGCCATACTTCTTATTGGAAGCCTTTGGAATATGAGGAGGCCTATATTATTTTATATGGTGAACCATCCAACAGAACCATTTCATTGGATCTTGGGTTAGGGCATTAAAAAATGGTATCAGAGCCTTTTTGGTTTTTTATTACTATTTGGGAGAGGAATACATGATAATAAAAGTGTGTTGGGACATGGTAAGGATCATTTTCCTAGGACTGGACACCCGGCCTATGAGGGAAGTCAATGGTTCTATTTATGAGATTATATTTCATTCTATTATATTTCACTACTGATTTGATTTAACCTAAACTAACACACTTGATTTATATATTTATTTGTTTAAAGTATTTTATCTCCTAGCATGGTATGGCACTATATACTATGTTCTGAAATAAAATCAGATATCTAGGATTCACATGTCATTTTCATGGTTGCTTATGCTTGATTGGCTAATTTTCTTAATTATTATATGTGTTGGTTATTTATAGTGTCCATATCCATTTATACTATGTATTCTATATATAATTATATGGTGGAATATTACTTGATCACTCTCTTAAATGGATAAAATACATTTTATGTGATCACTTGGATTGATTATTACAAAGAGTCAGGTAAAAATATTTAAATTAGAACTTATAGAGTGTATTCCTCTATAAATTTTAATTGAAATATTATTTATCTAATCTTCAACTATGAAAAGATATTCTTAAAGTATGTTGTTAAAATTATATTAAATCACCACTTTACTTGGTTATTATGCAACATCAACTAAAAAAAATTCCATGTAAAACTTGTATTTCATATTCATCCATAACTTGTACTCGAAATTTAATTTATCTCATCCCTTGTTATATATGTTTGGGTTAATGTAAAATTTAATAGTAAAATTTTGAGTTATATATGTGTAACTTATTATTAATTAGTTTTGACCTTATTTATGGGTATTTGGGGTTGTTGATATAATTTTATTTATGTTATACCCCCATGATTTTCTGAAAATAAAAAGAAATTTTGGTTGATGTTGGTCTTGGTATGTCTAGCTTGAAATGAAAATGGGGAAATAGGGCTTGAGTGATTGCATGGGTTTTCAGGCCTTCTGATATCAGGTCTATGTGATTATGAAATTCATTTCTCATTGTAACTTGGTGGGGTTATGAAATTGATTTTATGGGATGTCATGGATTCTTTTGACCATAATGGTTATGACATGTATATGAGTGAGTGGGTCTGAATGGACTCAATCCTATACATGAGACCATATAGCGGGTGTTTCTCATGTTAGTTGTTATGTGACCTTAGAACTAGGGTGAGTTTTATCTACGGTATTGTGACCTTTATGAGATAGTATTTTTGAGAAATGTGGGAGAACCTAGTGGCGTTCATTATATGTTAGTACAAGATGTTTATTTAGTTCATTTTGACTTTTAAGGGTAACCTAAGAGTGGATTCATCCAATTTTTTCAGTGCCTATTGGAGGTCAAAGAGGGGTTAAAAGATTCATAATACAACATCAATATACAGTGGGTGTTTCCAGGTGTGTGGTTTAATCACGTTGAATTCCTTTTGAATTTTTAAAGAAGAACTTGTATTACAGTACATTCAGTTTTACAGTTGATTATGAGAGGGGTAGACATTTTCGAATGTGTTACCCTATAAACTACCTACTATATTTGGGGAGTGGGGATTGATTGATGAGGATCATGGATATTATACCTAGAAAAATAAATGTATGGATAAAATTCCTGTTAGAGATCGATTACTGAGAACTATAGTTGGGGTGAAGTGTATGCTAGCATGATGCGTTGATAATAATTGGACACTAGTTTCAATATTTATCATGATACATTTAAATGGTCTTGTAGAATGATTTATTTATATGTATCAGTATGGATAAAATTTTTGTATGGTAGTGTCACTCAGAATCCTAGTCCTATTTTTCACTAGTGATGTTAATAGTGAGGTGGTAAATAGTGATCCAAGATGGTTGAATTTGGGGAAATATGATCATGATTAGAAACATATATTATATAATAATTACTAGGTTATGAGTGAAATTTCACTAGTTTTGTAAAGTTCTCAAGGTGCTTTCACTTAATAATACTGGAATACGGTGGAGGCGTGGCCAGTGATTAAATCATGTGAGCCTAGTTTTGATTAAATTTGAATTTTTGGAGCTTGATCCAGGTAATCATGATTAGATTTAATAGGATCATGTAACCATTGATATTTTATGAGATCAGTAAGGCAATCATGTATCACATATGCATCGTTTCATTTATAATATGATTTATATTGGATTGGTTCGAATGTAGTGGAGATCGAATGAGAAAATAGCCATGTTTGTAGGCTAGGGTTGATGTGGTTTCAATATAGGGCTTGCAATCATGGATGTATAAGGGTATTAGGTGAGTATATTGGTTTCCTTATAGTAGGTAATGAAATCGTGGATGGGTAAAGGTGAAGTGTAATGATTGAACTAAGTTTGATTATTTTTATCAATCAATGTGGTGGATAAGAATTGCTTAGAAGGAGTGACATGTGGTTTTTGGCATAAAAAATTATCAAGGTCATGTTTGGGGAGCAATGTGAGAAATTAAATATAGTGGGGAGAGCTCCATTGAATGGATAAGTGCATGTTTCCCATTTACATAAATTTCATTGGATTATATGGATAATGATCCTAGTAATCTTGGAGTGTGAGGTGGTTGCTGTTTCATGTTTCTACTTAGGTACAAGATGGGAAGCTACATTTTTTCATATAATGTGGATATGGATGAAGGATATGACATGGATATTAGAGTTTTTGGTGAAAAAACTAATAATGAGGATACTAGCATGACATGGAGTATCATATTGGTCAAGATAATTAGGTCCTATGTTGGTTGGGCTATAGATTTAGTCAGACTAGTCAGTGTGGTTGCTTGTGGTATAACATGATGGTAATTCTGGTTAGTTTAAGATTTAATTTTGAAATTAAACTAGGAATTGGGTTCAAAAGAAGGCGTGTATTATATTATGGTCTTAGTAAGCCTTCATGAAAGGGTGAGGCATCATTATTGGGTTTAATGGTAATGAATCATTGGGGGAATGTGAGCATTTTTAAGACAGGTCACCCATAGGAGGGTTTTCTTGTGTTTCAAAATGAAATTTTATGAGGTGTATGTGAAACCAAACTAGGTTTGTCATGTTGGAAATGATGGGTATGATCAGGAATTGATATAGTCATTTTAGAAAAATCTAGTGTGTATGAGCTTCTTTACTGGGTGGAAGGTGTGCATCTATTTTTTTTTTCTAAAGTAGTGAATGAGAGATGTACTAGCATATGACAACTATTTCATGGGAAATCCATAATGATGGATTATAAACCTCATCAAATGTTTCATGGATACATCATGATCTTATTATGATAAGAAATTTCTATAGTGGAGGATATTTTAGTTTGGAATTTTCCATTTTTGTTGTCAAGAGTACCACGAGCCGAGTGAGAAATTGTATGATGACACATCCAATGTTTTGAGTTAGACTATCACTGTTGGGAATCATTTAATTTATTTAATAATGAATTTATTTTTGGGTTTGTTTTTTGGCTATTTAATTGCTTTGAATTCAATGTCACGTTGTAGAACTGTGTTGTGTTTTCAAGGTTGAAATATGGTTATTGAGAGGAATTGGTGACCAATGTAGTCCAAAAGGTCTAATTGAATGGAAATAAAGACATCTTGAGGATGAGACTTATTATGGTAAAGTGTTTATAATATCGTGTTTTAATGGAATAGATTTAATTTTTATGGGGAAATTGGAACTTTCGTTTACTATATGGTATGTTTTAATAGATCAGGTTTGGAAGAGTATTCTAAATGATTAAGCCATCATTTTTTTGGGAAATGAATCAGGGCCGAAAGGTGTCTGATTAGCGAGAAAGAACCATATGAAGTGTCTGGGCTACAACCTATTTATGTAGCACTGCTGTTTAGAATGTATAAGACCAGTGACTAGCCTATGGAAAGGTAAGTGTCCCTTCCTTGGACTTGGGATCATTAACCAACATGAAATATTAGGGTGGAAATCCCATAGAATCTAACATCCTTCTAATGGCCTTCCAATTTTTTTTTAAAATAACAAGAAGCCCTAAATTTTCATTGGTTCCTTGAATTTTATTCCACCACTATGAATATTGGTTATCATTTCACTAAGGAGAAGGCCCCACACCATTTTTACTCAATTATATGAGGTTTTATGAAACACCCTTGATCCTTGGTAGTTTCAGACATCGTTACATGTAATCAAGAGTGTACAATAAGGTTGTGATACTATTCCTACCTCCTTATAATTTATTTATCAGTTAAGAAATCTCTCAATGTTTATTTCTAACATGCCTTATTTTCAGGGATTTTGTATTATTTTCTTCTAATTTTTATCAAAACAAAGGATAATAATTGACGTGTGGGATCATTAAAGGCTACAGTATGTGTTCCCTTAAAGTAAACCCAATGTATCTTGTATTTTTCATAAGTTTATTAGATTATTAATTTTTTGTTTTCTCATGAATCAATCTATAATTAATAGAATGATTGGGTTTTGAACAAACCAACCCATCAGGGCCCATCTGGTCTACGGAAGACTGGGTTGTGACAATACCAACCCCACCAACATAGGTTAGTGGCTGGAGGCAAGAATCAAGAAGGAATAACTAAAATGTGTGTCCTTTTCCTAAAGTACCTATACACATAAACCCATCCATCTTTATGTATATGTTCATAGTAATAATACATAATAATATTGTACAATATAGAGTTAAAAATATTCATATAATAACCTCTAAGGAAAAAAGAGTGCAATAGTGATATCATAAATGTAATGGGGAAAACACATTCCCACCCAGACAATATGCCCCAAACAGACAATAAATGGAATAGAAAAAATCTTATATAACCCAAATCCTGATATCCAAGCACTGAACATGGCACATGATCAATGCACATGAATATCCCAATATTCCTTTGATATCAATGTTAATCAGTCCAGTATCTATAGAAGAAATAAAACATGAAAGAAATTCTAATTATGGCGTGAGTATTAACATACATAGTTAAACACCTCAAAAATTGAAGAGGGTGAAATATGACATATGATAGAAGTATTCATCTAATCCCAAAGAAATATGAAAATGGAAACCCAAATACACACAAAAAAACACACACACATATATATATGTTCTAATATAAGAAACCTTGATGAGAGAGAAAGTGGGTCTACATCTAATATCCAAGACTAGGATAATGAGTTTTATTGTAGCCCCAAATGTCCACCATCTATTCCCAACATCTAGAGTGTCTATCCTAAGAATTCATGAGGAGGGACCATACTCACCGCTACTCAATATCTCAAGGAAGTCAAAACTCCAAGGTCCATTAGGGATTCCCAAAATCATGCACAACTACATAAGAAACCCTGGGGAGGGCCCTGTACACCAACATTGATACACATTACAGTCTTGGGATCCATGACTCTGAACCATGCATCTCACGTCACCTCACTAGGAAAAGAGTGGAGGGGAACACAATCTATAAATGATCTCCACATTTGAGGGGGCCACAACTCCCATAGAGAACCCACATGCCACTATTTATCGAAGATGACAGAGTACCACCTCATAGGTAGAGAAATCACTCCCTTTAGTAGTAATGGGATTACTAACCCTACCTGTGTAAGGAATATGGGTAACTCATGCCCTTCTACAACAGGGGAGTACTGACCTAGATAAATCATGTTTAAATAATATGGATAATGCACTCCCTAGTGTGATAATTGAGTACTAACCTAGATATCATCTATATAAAGGATATAGGGAACCCACAACTTTGTGTGATAAGAGATTACTAACCCCGATAAGTATCCGATGATCACACCTGATCACCACAACTGTCAAACATCACCTAAAAAAGTTTCAATCTTGGTTCATATTTCATCAAATGAAAAAAATATATATTATGAAGAATACCATCATGTTCTATGTGGAACAACACATAGGATAGTCTACTCACGTTCCAAAATCAGAGTCTAGACAAAATCCTGATATCCCTTCATTCAAAAACATAAATCCGCTGATATGTCATCCAAGATGGCCATGAGTGTCCAAACAGATCACAAAATTTACATCCTTATAGATAAAAACTTGTGATTGGGTATTCACTTTCTCATTTTGGACACCAAGTGATAAAATTAAATTCCCCCTAACACATATGCATGACACTCCATGGGATTGATCCATGAGTATGAATTATATATACATTACTGGTTTTGAATATTATACCTCAAAACCATGATCATAATGACATATATAGATTTCTAATCTGTTGACTTATGAATATGTTATTACTGAAATGTTATATTAATAATAATATTACAATTTTTTTATATAAAAATAAAAAAGGAAGAGGTGTGTGACTCTCAAATAAAAAAGGAAGAGGTGTGTGACTCTCCCTATCTCTTTCCACACATTCAGTGTGCGCCCCCTTATTTACCCTTTGTTTAATTTTTTCCTTTATTTTTATTATTATAAATTAATTCCATTAAAATAGTTCAAATATTTATCTAGAACCTAGGTTCTACACACCTCATCCCAGGTTTCATGAACAAGAGACCATTCTATTTAATTTAAACATTACTATTATGAAAAAAATTATAAATATACCATGTTATTATTATTAAAAATAATAATAAATACAACATGATATTATTTTTAAAAAAAATAATAATACACACCTCCATTGATGGCCAACCAAAAATCAGATTCCATCCATTCTTCACATAAAAACTATCCACATCTATCCTTAGAAACTGCAAGCCCTCAGACACACCTCTCATGTGCCTTCCACTTGATCCCATCATCCAAAAAAATCCAATATCCATATAGTATCACCCGTATCCCACACAATTCAATAATAAATACTAAATCCATCAATCCATGTGTTATTTGTGATACCACAATGAATACAAGGGTTCTATCACACTCAATTCAACCCCATCAATGTCGAATCATAACCCCATAGGCCAATAGTGAAAATGTGATAAATGGAAAGGGGGAAGTACAAGAACAAAATTTACCATAATTGGAGAACTATTCATGGAAAATGATTATATACAAGGGGTGATATCATGAGCCAAAATGGTATTAGAATATCAATTATACAATAAGGAAAGATGGCTCATATGAAGGAATAAATAAATCATAGATCAAAAGTACATTATTATTCAATGATCAATATTATAATAAAAAAGGAAGAAAAAATTTATGATACCTACCTAAATTATGGATCATTCATTGGTGAATAACCTGTTCTTGAAGTATGGAGAATATCAACTACATTTTCTATATGTTAATCCAACTTGATTCGATTGTCATTCATCATTCGATGTTGATCTGCCAACAAAGAACGCTCTCATCCTCCTATCACATCTAGAGAGGTTTATGCATATAAAACTTATAAAACCCTCATAAGAGGATATTTAGAGAGAATTTAATTAATTAGTTTAATAAAAAAATAATTTATTTATTTATTCATTTTAATTAAACATTCCCACTAACAAATTCCTCAACTAGACATATGATGTTAACCAAAATTAAGTCACACATAACGTAAACCCCATGATCAGATTCAACTATGGTCTCATATTTCTAATTCAATACTTAATTCATGATATATTAAATTATTTATAAAAAATATCATGCACGTTATCCAAAATTATTTGATATTTTTTATAAAATTAATTATGTGATCATCTGTCATCAAAATCATGCATCATCTCAGCTCCTCGATTTGATCATATTTATAAATATATTTCAAATTCCTATAAGGTAAGAGTGGTGACTCTAAATTAGTTTATAATTTAAATTTTTTTATCCTAAAATGTACAAACTAATAAAAGGGGTGGATAGATATCCCACATCTAGATCTCCCACTCCTAGAATCTTTCCTACATGCTCGCACGCTGCTACAATGCAAAAACCCAAGGAATGGTCCATCCCCACAAGATCATCTCCTTATGATCATTTATCACTTCTAGGTAATCTATGAAGATGGATCCATCCTCAATGTACATCTCACCAATGTAAATAACATGCATGGGATCATGTCTGTGTTTTCTCATCAATAATACATGGAGGATTTCATTCACCTGCTCCAATTGGTGGGGTAAGGATTGGCACTAATCAACCTTGAAAACTCTCAAAAGGTTCTAAAATGGCTCGATATACCTTAGGGATAACTTTTATCCCTAGATTAATCTAAAAAATCATCATCATGGGGATCATTTTAGGAAACCATGGTCACCCTACTCAAACTGTAATGGACTATGATTTCAATCTCCATAAGATTTATGTTTGTTCAAGATTTCCATATCCACTAGTGGATCACCTAGACCATCTCTATTGTCAGCTACACCATCTATGTCCTAACAAGAGATCCCCCACTAATCTATATCTAACTTAAGAGTGACCTAAAGGGTCTCTTATATAGGACCTTGAAATGTTCCATGTTGGTAGTTGAGTGATATCTATTATTATAAGAAAACTAGATCAAAGTTAAATGACCCCCCAACTTCGGCGAAAGTCTAACATGCAAGACCTCAATATATCCTCCAATATCTAGACAGTACACTATGTATTCCCATCCGTCAGAGGGTCAAAATGTGTTATCAAATTTAACTATCTCTTGAATGCCTCATTAAATAATCTACATAGTTGTGACATGAAATACATATCACGACCAAAAAAAATCATCAAGGGAAATCCATGAAGTTTTAAAATCTCCCACACTTACAACTAACCAAAAATATCTACCTAACTATACTCCCTAATATCGAGGAAGTGATCCGACATGGAATTTCATTTAACCGTCACAAAGATGGCATCATGGAATCTTACGGTCAGTGGAGGCCCTATCACAAAGTCCATGGATATGTCTTCCTACTTCAAATATAGAATATAAATAGGCTACATAAAACCTTCCAGAACTTGGTTCTCAACCTTCTCCTACTTACATGTGATACACTGAGAGATGAACTTCGTTATGATCTACCTGATGTCATCCCACTAAAACTGATGTTGAATGTATCCATACGTATTACCTACACCGAGATGCACAACCAAAAGAGAATTTTCAAACTCCCTCACCACCTCCTTAAATAAATGTGAATGAGACCACCATATGTCCCCAGAACATGATGACACAATTACGCCTATAGATAATCCATTTGGTGAATCTCTTGAGGATACCTGGTCACATAGGAACTCTTATTTGATGTCTCTTAACTACACCTCCCACCTATGATGAATAAGTGGAGGAGTAAACACCATTTAATGAAGATAACTTATACCCCTATACTCCACCAGGGTCATCTATAATGAATCTAAACACAAAGATGAAATTTACACTAGTTGAGAACATGAATTCCTACTAAGGTAATTTTCCCATATATTTCCCTTACCATGAGTATAGACTATCTCAAATCCAAATTCATGTAGGAACTCCAACTAGAACCTCAATCTTGGGATTATATATATCTACATTAATACATACCTAAAAATCTAGTATTCAAAGTAAACAAAAAAATTATACCAAAAGATAGTGCCTCCACATACTTAGAGTAAAGACTAACTCTGCTAACTCTAGGTCTTGAGTCACATAAATCTATTTGTGGGGTCTCAAATACCTAAACCCATATGTGATCACTACCCACCTCTACATCTACATGTATCATATTATTTCTCTAGAGTAATCTCAATACACTACATACGTCATTCTCTCCTCATATAGTCACAAAACTTGAGCACTAGTCATCCTCATCCTCATCTCCTCAAATTATCTCCCACATTGCCCAATTTAGCTAATATTCTTCCATTTTTATGCCAAGGAAATCAAAGGGGATAAAATCATAGAGAATTATTCCATTAACATCATGTAGTAATCCACCAATATAAGAAAACATCACACCTCTAATTTTCTCTTGGGTGGATCACAAAAAAGAATTACTTATATATTCACCGAGTCTATAACTTATCAAATCTCAGAAATAAAATATAAATTGTACCATGTGGATCTAAAAATGGATCTTTGAGAGATTACCATAAATATGGTGCTCTCAAAGAAAGTCTTGGACAATCCCAATGTTAATTATAAGTTCCAACAATGAAATAGAGTAGATGAGTATGTCATCAATTAAGAAAACAAAAAATTGGTCCATGTATGGCCGTAATATCCATTACATCAGATTAATAGAAAAAACAATGGCATTCTTCACACTGAAATGCATCACTAGGAACTCATAGTGTCTCTAGAAACATCAGAGTGATGGATTTGGAATATCAGCCTCATGAACCTTCAATTTATGGTATACAAACTTGAGATCAATCTTGGAGATCCATATTGTGCCTTGCAACTAATCCAAATAGTCTTTAATTCCTAGAAAATGGCAATTTTTCTTTTTCATGAAATGTTTTAAGAAATGATAATCAATATAAATCTGCAATCTCTATCCACCTTTTTCAAGAAAAGAACTGTTTTTGTCCATAGGGACAGACTAGGTATGATTAAACCCTTTTGTTGATGTCCTATAACTACACTATCATCTCTCAAAGTTTAGTATGGGGCATCTGATATGATTCAAAAGATATTTGAGCGGTCTTGGGGTGAAGGTCATTAAAAAACTGAATCTCCCACCTAATATTTTGTCCCATAATGTTCTTGGGGAATAGATCCATAAAATCCTCTGTGAATAAAGGAACCCATATGCTGAAAGATCCTACTGCACCAATGGATAATTTTTCTAACTGATGGGTGATGGGTTGCAACTTCTTACTCATAATAATGGAATTCTCCACCATTAGATATCTCTCACCCATATAAGATATTTTCCCCATCTAACTAAAGGTATCTAACTCGTTTTTGGTGATATTTAATATGGTATTGGACCGTGGAAAATCATTTCATAAACATGATTATATCATTAGGTCTCATCATGAAGACCATGATGCCCCACAATAAACACTCTCTACTAAGATATATCTCACACTATCAGAAAATAAGTGATATAGAAGTATAATTCCGTGAAGGAACATCAAGAAAAAGCTTCTAGACTAAGGTCTCAACTAGAATCTCCTCCTCTTTCACCATGAGTAACGAGATAAAAGAATAAATAAAACATGTGTATAATAATAAATATGAAGGAGTTGAATGAACACATATGGTACCTCTAATAATCATGTGAGATACTAGTTCATTAACCCTATATATCTTGCAGCTTCTCATGGACTTATCCTTTTTTCCCTTATACCTAGTTTGGGATTCTTAGTGGTTGTGGTTGAAGTATCTCATTACTTCTCCCACAACCAGCATATCCCCCTCCTAGATCTACACCTACTCCTCTTCCAGTTGTGCCTCCTTGGGGACCACCCTAGCCTTTCTTGAGAGATCCATGATCACACTGCTACATCTTTCGTGGTGGTATATTCACTATATACATTCCCTCCTCAATATGTCAAGTTAGGAAATCATGTTCCATGTGACCTCTCCCATCCCATGAATATCATCACACTTCTCTAGGATTTCCTAATATTCTTTGAGGTCCCTATGTCACATGACCACATATTGAAGTTTGAGAATGGGTACACCACCATTTCCATGACACTTATCATCTGGTAGCTGTGGAAAACGAATTAGTCCTGGGAAGACCAATGATGGAACTATCCTTCTGAATATGTGGAGATACATAAGAAGAATATTTTTTCCTGAATGTATCTGTAGAGACTCTTCTCAAACATCCTCATGCAGAAGAAGCCTTCCTGAATCCTGTCAAGGGAGTACCATGTAATGTCGATGAACATCACAACATACTCAAAAACTATCATCCCTACATGATTCAAATCTAAAATCCACTAAATATGAATTGAGCATAAGAATAAGGGGTAGTAATCCTCATGATAAAACAGCTAGAAGTAAGAGCATGATATTTCAACTCATCATGAATATATGTGACTAAACTCCACCAACTCCCATCTACTCCATGGAAAAGACTGGATATCAGTGTAATCATATGATCATTTGGGGTTTCTACAAGTCTAAAAACACAGATCACAGAACCAATCCAATCCTTAGCTGCCTATGGATATGGATGATCCTAGAACCTCAGTGGCCTCTGGTGTTGGAACTCACATAGTGTGCTAATCCTGCATGCATCCTCACCTTTATCTACTAGTATAATATGTAACTCAATAGGTGGGGGTGCTTCTACCTTCATGCATAGAGTAAAGATCTTAAAAATAGCCCCAGAACTGATGTCTCATCACTTATCAAATCATATTCATGATCCTAAATTTGTAACCTGGATGGCTATATTCATTCAGGCATCCTAAAAATAATCAAGATTCACTACATTAAAATTATCATATATATATATATATGAGAATATGACTGAAGAAGCATGGTTAAAGGACTTAATCTTATATGATGCATGCACAAATATTCCATGTAACTAATTCCCTGGTATGCCTAGTCAATAATAAGGTAGTCAGGGTCCTAGTGAATGGATACATCAGTCATCAAACCAACACTATGTTCCTTGGACTAAAATATGAACTCGATACACTTTAAAATTATTCCTCTAAGTTCCCAACCAAATCTCATTAGGGAAAAAACTCCAAACACCATCCTGAGGTTGAGCCACCTTTGATAAAAATCCATAATGACTAAACCCAACAGGGTCGGCCTATTCGGCCGAAGACTGAGCTTCTACAACCCCAAGCCCTCCCCCATAGGCTAGGGTAAGATGATAAGTGTTGAGAAGGAATAACTAAAATGGGAGGCCTTTCCCTAAATTACCTATACGAATACACCCAACCATACTCATACATAAGGGAAGAGGAATAATAAATTAATAATAGTAACGTCGAGAGTAAAAACCATGAATTTAATAACCAATAGAGAATACAAAAGAATGAAATGGTGAAATTAAAAATGTAAAGGGGTAAAATACCCAAACACCTAGAAAAAATTTCATAAACTAACAATAATTATAATAAAATATAGTTGATAGATCCTAGATTCTGACATCTAATCCCTGAAAACTACACACATTATGTGCACCTAAATATCCCTATGTAAGATGCTGACCTTTTTGGAGATGTCACTCACTTATTTTTAGGTTTTATTTTTTATTTGTTTGAGAATATTTTGTTTGGTTTTTATCTTGGGGTGAATTTTGGTGAAATATTTGAAATTTTAGGAGAAAAGAGGGTAGTGTATAGTTGGCACACTATATTCTTAGACCATGCGGCCTAGCCCAGAAAACCATGCAACCCTAAACGTAGTGGTTCTTCATGGTTGGTGCACAGTTTTCCAAGCTATTCACCCTAAAAGGAGAATCCATGGACACCACTAGAAGAGGTGCATGGTTAAGGAAAATAGTTAGGGAAATCCATTAACCCCTCCTTAGAAAACTATGCTCTACATTTTAATTAGACAAAAAATTAGTTTTAAATTTTCCCAAATCCATTTTATAACACTGATTCAGACCTAGCATGACCCATACTATATTTTAATGATTTTAGAGGCTCTCAGTCAAATTCAAATCTATTATGACCTCCCTTATTCATGATTCGAAGGTGAGATTTATGATCTTCACCCCACCTGGTAAGAGGATCTCATCAAATGTTGTTTTCATTCCCGTTACCAATATTCTTCCATAATTTGAAGGATTGTTCTTCCCAATTTTTGGTTAGATCGTGATCTATTGTTGGATAAAGATCTAGGAATTTAGGATTTAGATATAGCATTAAGGGATCTTGATTTGTTATATCTTGATTTAGGTTTTAGACTAGATCTCAAGCCACATCATTATTCCGTAAAAATTAGGGATGTTCACTCGGTGATCTCCCGTTAACAAATTTTGGTAGGTGGTCTATATAAAAATCCCAAAGTCTTAATTTTAATTACATATATGTAATTGTAGAATTTCAATTGGTTGATTAGATATTTAGTTTTTTAAATTGAATTATTTAATTTGATAGATTAATTAATTATTTTATTGTGCGATTGGGGATGAAAGGGATTGTGGAATAATGATAATTAATTGATGAAATAATTATTGAGATTTTGAAATTATGGAACTTAGATAAATAATTGTTGAATTAATTTTGGTATGTTTAGATTATGGAATTGAGATAATTAATTGATGAATTACTTACTAAGATATTTTGATTATGAAATTGGGATAATTTATTATTGAATTAATTATGGAATTTATGAATGTGGAATTGTGACAATTAATTGATGAATTAATTGTTGGGATACTGTGATTATAAAATTGGGATAATTAATTTTTGAATTAAATATGGGATATTGAGATTTTTTAATTATGATAATTAATTTATGAATTAATTATTGAGATATTGTTATTTTGAAAATGGGATAAATAAGTTTGGAAGTAATTATTGCGTTTTTGGGATTTTTAATTTGGATTGTTTAATTGTTAAATTAATTAATGGATTTGATTTGATTAATTAATTGATGTATCAAATAATGAAATCATTTTTATTAATTAATTGGTGAATTAATTAAGGGGATTGACATGAGAATATAATTGTTCAATTAGTAATGAAATTGATATGATTAATTGATTAGTTAATTAATTAATGGGATTATTGTTCTTAATTAATTTGTGAATTAATTAAGGGGGATTGATGTGATAAAATAATTGTTGAATTAGTGATGAAATAGATATTATTAATTAATTGTTGAATTAATTAGTGAAATGATGAATGGTAACATTGACATTCAAATGTGAATATAAATTATGAATGGTAAAAATGGAATTCATGTTTGAATTATATTGATAAATGGTAACAATGGAATTAATATTTGAATTGAGCCAATGAATGGAAACAATGACATTAATCTTTGTGTTAAATTGGTGAATGGTTACAATGGTGTTTAGATGTGAATTGAGACAGTGAATGGTTACAATATAATTCAAGTGTCAATTGAATTAATGAATGGTAAAAATGAAATTAATATGCGAATTAAGATAATGATTTGTAACAATGGAATTAATAAGTGAATTTAGATTATGAATGATAATAATGGAATTCTGAGATATGATATCCTTTATGGATATTTTAGACTCTGGAACAATCTGAAGCAGGTATGGAGAGTTCAGGTGTCTACAGGAACTTGAGAGTTTATGTGGTCAAATAAACAGTAATTGATAATGTGATAACTTTTTAAATATCAAAAATACTTATTTCTTTATACAACTGTATACACTATTTTGATTGGATATTTTTTAGACACTATTGGTGGTGGAATAATGAGTTATACCCACACCCTACTTAGTATGACGAATTCATTCTTGAATATATTTCATGGTTATAGGACAGGTTAATGAAAAATGACATACGTTAGATGGTTGATTTTCAATGGATAATGGTTGAGGGAATAAAATACGGTTTTGGAAATGATTAGGGGTTTTAGTGTCTTCACTTTTGAGTTTTCATTTTGGAACATGACATGTAATTTGGAATGAAATATCTACTTTTCATTTTTAATATATAATTTTCAGTTTTGTTCATCTGGAGATATTGGTATTGTTATAAATGTAGTTATATTAGTATGTGATTTTTTTTTTCTAATTGTACACTAGTGTATTACTTTGATAATAGAGGGTATTGTCTCCCCATGATCGATATTTGACTCTTGCTACTAGTCAGCAGCCTCTAGAATTTGTGGTGTCATACTTGAGGTCATGTTGTAGTCCATCTCAGGGAACCAGTATGTGGAAACTAGCCTGGGTCATTACAAAGAGGTATTAGAGTATAGATTTATTTTTTTTATTTTGCCATAATACATGGGAATGGTATACACGAGACTTGAAAGATTTGAGAATTGGTTATGATATCTTGAATGGGAGTAGAAAACCTATGTATGAGGGAGACCCCAAGTACCTTGGGTAGGATTTTTTTATTGCTGTTTTCTGTTACAATTGAATATTATTTCACCTTAGGTGACACACTTGTTGTGTGATGTGATTATTGCTTCAAATAATTTTTGAGGTTTGACTAATAGCTTGGTAAGGAACTATAGTTGAGTATGCATGAATCATTCTAGGAACTCAAGATTATTTCTTGACATGCATCATTTTAGACACTCACAGAAAATCGGTTTTGGGTATGTTGTTTAATGTGAATATTTTTTCCTTTTTTGGGAAATAGAAATTAAATTATGCCTAATGTATTGTGGAAAATAATTTTAAATGATAAAAGATGATATTAAATGGGTATCTAACGAAAAAATTGAATAATTAGAATGATTTTACCCTTTTTTAACCATGACCTATGTATTGGATGGTTAAGGGTAGTGAGAGAACCTCAGTTTTGACTGTGTGTTGGGAATTGGGGAAGAAGACATGTTGTGAATTATTGTGATTTCGAATTATGTAAACATGTTAAAATGGTGTTATGTTCCCAAAGATGTTATTTGTTATTGTAGAGATATGAATTCACAACTATGATTATTGAGAGGAATCCATGATGATATAGGTGGAGATGCACCACCAGTAGTAAAACCTAAGGCAAAAATATTTCTGGGTGAGGAAGAAGGATAGAAATTTCAATGGAACTTTTCTAACTTCATGAAGTTTATGGAAAGAGACCAAGAGTGGGGTTTGAGGATTATGTTTGACCTTACATGGGAGTTTCAATTACATCACCCTCCAAATTTTTCTAGAAAAGGTGGACCTGAGGAAGAAATGTTATGATTGAGTCTATCCAGACTATACTTGATCATTTGAAAACACCTACTGAATAGAGGGTCACGTTGGTGATTATACGTTATGAGGATTAATGAACTGCTGGTGGGATGTTTAGGATCAGACTAGAGAGGATAATGGTATATTATGGAAGGACTTCTTTGACATGTTCCTGGAGTACTTATGTCCAATGATGCTGATGTAGAAGAGAGTAGCTAAGTTCATGTGGTTGACTCAGGGGATAATGTTCGTGATGGACTATGTTGGTACCTTTACAAAACTACATATATTTGATCCCGTGTTGGTAGGGGATGAGATGTCTATAAAAACCCATTTGTAGGGCTTCCCTAAATGTGATATTAACTCCTATATTGACCTATTTTGGTTGTTGAAGTTTGCAGAGGTGGTGGGATAGTCATTCATAGCCTAGGGGAACCTAGAGGAGGATACTAGTATAGGATGAGTTATTTCTACTGGATGATCAGGTGGTATATATTCTAAGAGTAAGAAGTGTTTCTATGAGGTTGTTATCTAGGATTATAGCCACAAGAGTGGAAGGTGGGAATGATATGTAACTTAGGACCTTACCCGAATTATCTATCACTAGTGCGGTGGTCCAGGACACTATCATAAATACACTCACCAACCACTAATGAAGTTATGATCTTATGGTAGGATTGGTCACCTAAAGAAATTCTGAAATAACCTGTGACAAAAATCTAGTGATGGAGGAGCTAGATAGAACCAGAGTGCGAGAAGGAGATATTCTTCACTATATCAGTATGGAGTTTGGAGTTCTACTAGTTGTGGAGGTAGAGTATGTGGACATGGTGCTTCTAGGAAATAGCACCCATATCAACATAGTGGTGAAGTGCAGGGGAGTCATACTGCATCACAGGGAAGTGGGGTGGGATAGTTGCAAGCAGTTAAGCCAATACTTACGGATAACGAGGTTGTAATATCGACAGTGAGAGGTAATATTCTTGTAAATTATATTCTAGATAGTGATTTACATGATACTGGTTCATCCCCTTCCTTAATTTCTACACAACATGTGAATAGATTCAATCTGGCAGTGGAGTTTGTGATCAGGGTTATGATGATAGATACACTATTGGCGGTATGATCTAGTGGCATATGTTTGTGTAAGGGGTTTTATATTAAGGTTGGGGATTATCATTTTCTATGGGATCTTTATATCATAGACATGTCATGATTCGACCTAATTATAGGCATGTATTGGTTAGTGTCATACTGAGACCGCATTGATTGTTACTGCAGGAGAGTGAATTTTATGTATTTTGAGGGTGACAAGTATATCTACTATGGAGAGTGGGATATCTAGGTGGGACGTGCATGGAAAATTCATAAGTGATTTGGGGAGATTACTACCCAAGTTTAATGTTTTTTGATGGATGATGGGGGTGAAAAGAAGGATGCATTTCCACATGTAGTGGACCATTTTCAGGATGTGTTTCCTGAAGACTTCTTAGGGATTCTACCTGAGAGAGATGTGGAAATTACTATTGATCTCATGTACAGGGCTGAGCCAATTTCTATTCCACTATACAGAATGGAACTGGAAGAGATTCCAGATCATAATACATATCTGGTGGAGTTGGAGGATAATGGATTTGTCCATTTGAGTATATTACCTTGGGGTTCTATATTCATGTTTTCAAATTAGGATAAAAGAACTCTACACTTCTGTGTGGATTACTAGATGTTGAATAGAATGATTATTAAGAAATAATAACCAATTATACATATGGATGACCTATTTAATTAGTTGATGGGATATTTTTTTTCTAAAATATTGACATGAGATCAAGGTATCATCAGTTGAGAGTTTGACCTTATGATATATCGAGGACTTATTTTAGAATAATTTATGGACTATATGTGTTCTTGTTAACTCCACTTATGTTAATAAATTAAAAAATAAGTGCTTATGAAATTTTTGAAACTGATCTTCCATCCATACATAGATTAGTTTTTGGTAGTGTTTGTGTATTACATCTTGGTGTAACCCAAGACTCATGAAGCTCATGCCCAACACCTAACATTGTCCTGAGTACACCGAGGGGGAATCAACTATAAACCAAACTATCTAAATGATTGTTTTGGATTGATAAGGTACATTTCATGGGTCATATAATCTCAGAGGAAGTTGTTTCTATAGATCCAAAAAATGTTCAATTATTCGTATCTTGAGATAATCCCAAGAACATATTTTATATCTTTATCATTCTTGGGTTAGTTGGATATTATTAGAGGTTCATCGAAAATTTTTCCAATTTGAAACAAAAACATTCAATCTTGACCAAGAATGGGTAATGTTTGAATTGTATAAATAATGAGAGAATTCTTTCTAATAGTTGAATAAGTTTTTGACATCAACACCAATCTTGGTCCTAACCAATCCTGGTGTGGAGTCTATGATGTATCATGACACTTATGGGGTCAGACACAGAGTTGTGTTGACGTAGAAAGATCGAGTTTTAGCGTATGGGCACCATCATTTGAGGACATGTGAATGGAACTACCCTAAAAATGACCCAAGTTGGATGTAGTGGTTTATGATATGAAGTGTTAGTGTCATTATCTATTCGGTGAAAATTTTACTATGTTCACAGATCCTAGTATTTTAATGTATATATTTTCACTATGAGTTTTGAATCTTCGACATTGAAGATGGGTTGAATATATGAAGACATTTGATTTTGAGCTATCATATATGCATGAGAATGGAAAAGTTGTGGAAGATGTTTTGAGCATGAAAAATCATACTTAGGAAGTTTATAAGTCTAGTTCTTAGTGGAAAATGATGAATTTACTAGATGAGTTACATGTATTGCTTCCAGAGAGTCAGGAGAAGATGAATCTTGTATCCATTTCTCTAGAGTCTACACGTTGGATATGGATCAGTGATAAATATTATGATGATATAGAGTACTTCATGTTGAGGGAAATCCATTATGGTGGGGATTCACCTTTTTATTAGAGCATAGATGAGGTTGAGATCATATATGTTAAGAATTGGGTTGTTATTCCTTAGATTATGCGAGAGGAGATGATGTGGGAATTTCATTCCTTAATTTGGGCGGTTCATCTAGGTGTGAAAAAATGTACAATGACCTATGAATTTTTTTTGGTGCCCATGTAAGAAAAAGAAGATAGTTGGGTATGTGAAATGATGCTACACCTGTCAGTATGTGAAAGCCAAGCATCAATGACTTGGTGGGTTGTTATAGCCATGGCCCATCCTAAAAAGGAAGTGAGGCGACATGACCATGAACCTTGTGGTGGGTATCTTGAGTATTCCTAATAATAATGACTTTATTTGGGATGTTTTGGAATGCTTAACAAAGTTAGAACACTTCTTTCTTACACAAGAGACCTTCCCAGTGGAGTGGTTGGGTAAACTGTCTCTTCGGGAGATAGTCTGTCTTCACGTGGTGACATAAACTATCGTTTCAAATGTGAATCACATTTTATATCATGATTATGGGAGGGATAATAGCATTCTCTTGGTAAACATGTTTTATTAAGTATGGATTTACACCCATGGACATATGGGATGTTGTGGTGTACTATAAATGTGTTTGAGGATATGCTGTGAGAATGTGTTCTAGACATTGGAGTGTCTTGGGAGAAGCACCTAGAACATGTGAAGTTTTCTTATAACAATAATTATCATGGAACTATACATATGGAACTAGATGAGGCTCTTTATGGTAGGCCATTCAGATCTCCTCTATGATGGATAGAGGAAGGTTAATTAGAGTTGTTAGGACAAATTCTCATGCAGGAGATATCAGAATAGGTTCATCTATGTTAGAAACATATGGTTATGACTCAAAGTAGATAGAAGTCATATAAATAGAGAAATTAATGACCCCTATAGTTTATAGATAATGATCCTATATTCCATTTCATGTTTACTTGATTAGGTCAATGTAGGATATTGAGATAGGAAAAGCTGGTACTTAGGGTTGTTGCAGCATTTGAGGTTTTGGAGAGAATCGAGCTGGTGGCGACCCAATTGGATCTTTTATAGAGATACAATGTCATGAAAGACACTTTCCATATTTTATGACATTTTTAATATCAACTAAACCATTATCATGTGGTTTATGTGGATGATGTTGAGATTTATATAGATGCATCATTTAAAGATCATCTGATATGTGTGTTGTATCATAGTGAGAATGTGTTGTAGAGAAAGACCGTGTTGATAGTTCATGTATTATGGAAACATGGGTGTGTATAATAGGAAACATGGGAAAGATAAGAAGATATAATGTCTCAATGGACTGATATTTTTGACTTGGAATCTTAAAGATTCTTTGGAGTATATGAGCTATTATAAGGTGGGGAGATTATAAGATCCTAACCTTTTCTAATGATTTCTCAGTGTTGTTTTCAGCTATTTTTTTCTTTATTTGAGCATATTTTTTTTGGTGTTTACCTTGAGGCATGTTTGGGTGAAAATTGGAAATGTTTGATAGAAAGAGGGTTGTGCATTGTCGATGCACGATTTTCCCATATTGTACATCCTGGCCCAACAAACCATTCAACCCAGGACAAAGAGGGTTCACATGGATGGTACACAGTTTGTCAAACCTTGTGTCCTAAAAAGAGAAACTGTGCACTACCTAGAAGAGGAAAACAGTTAAGGTGCATAGTTAGGATAAACCGTATGCCCCTACCTAGAAAACTGTGAACAACTTTTTTATTAGCCGAAAAACTAGTTTTAAATTTTCTCAAAGACCAATTTTTACCACTAATGATCCCTAGCACGACCCGTAATGCCTTTTCATAATTTTGGAGCCTTCTGAATAGATTCCAACAGATTATGACCTCTATTCATTGTGATTCAAATATTAAATTTAATACCTACACCCCACCCGGTAAGAGGATCTCAACTCATGTGGTTTCCTTTCTCTTTCCTATTCTTCATCAATCCGTTGAAGGATTGTGCTTCCCCATTTTTTGTTGGATCTAGATCTATTGTTGGATCTAGATCCATGAATTGTGAATTTAAATCTAGAATTAAGGGATCATAATTTTTTTTAATATTGATTTTGGTTTTAGGTCTGGATCTCTCACTATGTCTTTATTCCAAACAAATTGGGGATTTCTACTAGGCGACCATTCATTAAATAATTTAGGTAGGTGGTCTATATCCAAATCCCAAAGTCAGAATTTAAATTTCATGTATGTAATTATAGAATTTATATTGGTTGATTAGAAATTGAGGTCCCAAAATTGAATTAATTTATTTGATATATTAATTAATTATGTGATTGTGAAATTGGCAATGATTGAGATTGTGGAATAGAGATGATTAATTGATGAATTAATTATAAAGATATTGTGATTATGAAATTGGGATATTTAATTCTTCAATTAACTATTTGATATTGAGACTGTGAAACTAAGATAATTAATTGATGAATTATTTATTGAGATATTATGATTATGAAATTCAGATAATTAATAATTGATATAATTATGGAATAATGAAATTTTTGAATGGAGACGATTAATTGATGTATTAATTATTGAGATATTGTGATTATGAAATTGGGATAATTAATTTTTGAATTAATTATGCGATATTGAGATAGTGGTGTTGATATAATTAATTGATGAATTAGTTATTGAGATATTGTGATTATGAAATTGGGATAATTAATTGTTGAATTAGTTATTATTCTATTGGGATTGTTAATTTGGATTAATTAATTGTTGAATTAATTAATTGAATTGATGTGACTAATTAATTGGTGAATTAATTAATCAGATCATTGTGCTTAATTAATATGTGAAATAATTAAGGTGATTGACATGAGAAACTAATTGTTGAATTAGTAATTAAATTGATGTTATTAATTAGTTGGTGAATTAATTAATGGGATTGTTTTTCTTACTTAATTGGTTAATTAATTAACAGGTATTTATGAGATAAACTAATTGTTGAATTAGTGAACAAATAGATATGATTAATTAATTGTTGAATTAATTAATGAAATGATGTATGGTAACAATGGAATTCATATGTGAATTGAAATTATGAATGGTACCAATGACATTCATGTGTGAATTAAATTGATGAATGGTAATAATGGAATTAAAATGTGTATTGAGACAATGATTGGTAACAATAAATTCATGTGTGAGTTGAATTAATGAATAGTAATAATAGAATTTATATTTGAGTAGAGAAAATAAATGATTTAGTGAAATTCATAAGTGAATTGAGATAAAAAATTGTAATAATGGAATTTTGAGATATGACATCCTTTAGGGATAGTTTAGACTCCAACATGGACTAATGTAAGTATTGGGAGTTCGGGTGTCCATGGGAACCCGATAGTTTATGTGGTTAAATAATGAATAATTGGTAACATGAAAATTGTTTACTTATGAATTGTACTTATTATTTTATGTAAATGTATACAATATTTTTGATTGTATATTATTTTAGATGTCGTTGGTGGTGTCCTATTAAGTTGTACTCACACCCTACCCGGGTTTTCTAATCCATACCTGAATAGTTTTCATGATTTCAAGATAGGTTAAAGCTAAGGGACCTATGTTAGATAGATGGGTTGGGATGGAGAATGGATGTGGAAACCATACATGGTTTGGTGCCCACTTGGAATTGTCAGCGTCTTTACTATTTAGTTTTCATTTTGTCACTTAACATGTACTCTGGCATCTAATATTCATTATTCAGTTTTGATATAGTATTTCTAGTTTTGTTCATCTTGAGATATTGGTATTTTTTTCTCTATGTTAATATTAATCTATTATTGTTAAATTATTCACCGCTAGAGTATTAATCTGATAAAAGATGGTATAGTCTCTCCATGATAGATATTAGACAATCACTACTAGTCAGCAGACTTTGGAATATGGGGAGGTACGCTTGAGGTCACATCATGGTCTGACTTGAGGCACTGGTGGGTGGACCTTGGTCTAGGATGTTACACACTATTCTCCTCTAAAATCACTATTGATATTTCTATAATCTACATAATACATGACACATTTAGAAAAATATGATGGAGGGGTGAGTATATTCAAACCCAGTATGATACCTAAAAAATTGATGATAATGAAATAAGAGACATGATAGTTGTAGTCTGATCAATTAAAAGTAAGAGGGAAATGAAAAATGATAATATAGATATATATTTTCTCATAAAAGAAAACTAGATGAGGGAGGAAGAGGATCTCCATATCAAATCCTAGCTCAAGATGATGAGTCTACATGTACCTTTAAAGGTCTATCATAGATGCTCAACATTTCAGATGTCTGTCTGAAGAGGTTATGAGGAGGTCCCACACCTCGCTTCTACTCCATATATTGAGGGATTCATTACTTTAATGTCCATCATAGATGCCCAAAATTATGAAAAACTAAATAAGAAACCATCGGAAGGGGCCTGCACCCCACCACTACTATGAATCAGAGCTAAGGGAGACATGAATTTGAACCATGCATCTAACATAACTTCATGAAGAAAAGAGTGGAGGGGCTGCACCCCAAAACTGCACTCCATATTCATGGGGGAAATAACTCCCATAGAGGTCCTGCACTCCATCAGAGCTCAAATACAGGGTAGTACCATTCAATAGGTAGAGAAATCACATCTTATTGTATTTGGTGGAGTACATACCCAACATGTGTGAAAATATGGGGAAACTATTCCCTGGTGTGACATTGAATTACTGAACATGGTAACACATGGGTAAAGGATATGGGGAACCCACTCCCTGGTGTAATAGTTGAGCATTAACCATGATATCATCTATATAATGGATTTGGGTAACCCATACCCTAGTGTTATAGGGGAGTACTGACCCTGCCGACACTTTGATGATCACACAAGATCTCCACCTTCATAAAACATTTATTGAAGAAGATCCAGGCTTGGAATATCTCACATCATACCTCAAAATCCACAATGAAGGCTACCATTAGGTTCTGCATGAAAAAAAACTCAAGATAAGATGCTCATGGGAGAAAAACCAAGTCTATAAAAATTCATGATGATCGTATGAGACTCATCATCGATCCATAGGAAAAAAACATCAATCCACTAATATATCATCACCAAATACCATGAGTATCCAAATATATCACACTATTTCAATAATCATGAATAAAACACTTGGGATATGCTATTCACATTCCCAAATCTATCAACTAGTGAAAAAATCATTTTTTTCATAATACATATGTATGATGCTCTATGGGTTGGAGTAGCAAGTACCAATTAAATGTCCACCACTAGTCTTGAATCACCCACCTCAGAACCATAATATTCATGTTGTAGAGGAATATCTAATCTAATATCATACGAAAAAGTTACGATTGAAACAATATAACAATAAAAACAAAAATAATATTACCATTATTATTATTATCATTATATACAAAAAAAGAGGATGTGAATGGATCTCCCTATATCTTCCAACACATCTAGTGTGTGTTCCATTACTTCACTTCTTTCAATTTATACTTTATTTTCATTATTCTAAATTAAGTCCACTAAATTAGTTCAAATATTTCTCACTAAACTTGGTTCCACACACCTCATCCAAGGTATCATGCATAAGAGACTATACTCTTCAATTTAAACATATATAATAGTAATAATAATAATAACAATACATATCCCATGTTATTTTTATTAAAAATAATAATAACTACCACATATTATTTTTATTAAAAATAATAATAACATACATCGAACCCCATGGCTAGCTAGAAATTGAATTCCAACCATTCTTCACTATAAATGGTCCACATCTATCAGTAGCAACCATACATTCCCAGAAGTGCCTCTCATGCACCAGCCACTCGATCCCATTTCCCCAATAGATCCCAAATACATTGAGTGTCACATTTATCATGTTTCCTTAATTAATATGTCTTTTTACCACATATTTGTGTTTCATTCATACTACTCTAATGAATCTGGGGGTTTAATAATTCTAGAACCCACCCCAAATATATCAAACCATGACCCCATAGGCTAGTGGTGAAGAACATGATGAACTAAAAGGGTAAAATAATAATAAAAAAGTGAACAGAAATTGTCCAATAATTATTGGAAAACTATTATATAAAAGTTATGATATTAATAGTAACAAGGGGTTTAACATATCAATTATATAATAAGGCATCAGGGATCATGTGAAGGAATAAATAAATAATAGATGAAATGAAACTAATTAATCAGTGGTCAATATTGAAATAAAAAGGGTGAAAATATCAATTGTTGAGACCTACCTAGATTATGGATTGATCATTGGTAAGGAACACATTCTCCAGTGATGGGGAAGATGTACTGTGTTCTCTCTCTATTAATCCACCTCAAATCTGATATTTATTCGTCATTCGAGGTCAATCATCCAATGAATAATACTAACCTCCTCCTATCAAATCTTTTATAGGTTATGTGGGCAACACTTGGAAAATTTTCATTAGAGGGAATTTATAGAAAATTTAATAAGGTTGTTTTGTAAAATAAATAAAAAATTTATTTATTTAATTTAATTAAACACTAATAGAAAAGGCTACCTCATCCAAATGTCTGGTGCTGACCAACCTTATGTTTCAGTTAGGGAAAACATTGTGCACCATATTTATTCATGATCTTAGATTTCCAAATCAATACTCTACTCTGGATATATTCCATTATTTCTAAAAAAGTACATGCACATGATATAAATATATATAATATTTTTTAAAAATTAATTTTGTGCTCCTTGAGCCTTAAAGTCTCACACAGACTTGGTGTATGGATCTAAAAATATTCCTTAATATATTTCAAAGTATTATAGAAAAAACAATGTCTCTATAGGGTTTATTCTTATTTAGAACAGATTCCATGATCATTATTCCATAATAAAAAATGAATGGAATCCTAGGTGGATTTCCTTGGTTGTGTTATTATTTTTATTTTTAATTAGTGAAATTGTATTATCTTTTTAACTTATGAATATGAAATTAACTACTGATCCTATCATGTATTTAAAAATGTGTAGTTTTATGTTAACAAATTAAATAGAGAAATTTTATTTTAGACCAGTAATGGTGAAATTAAATTTCAAAACCATTGATAGTATTGTACTGAAATTTAATTCTTGGTGTTTCTTCTAATAATGAATGAATATTCCATAAACATTCATTTTGAATGTTATGATTGATTGTAAAACATGGTTATGTATGGTGAGTGGGAATCAACATGGTATATGAGGCATCTAAATCAAAACAAGCAGAATAATAAAACACTTTATTTAAAATTTACTAGCTTTCATAGTGGTTAATGGTAGAATGACCCAGTAAAAGGGTTATAAGTGATATGTTTAAAAATATATTTTAGGAATGATAAGGGAGGATTACAAGGAAATATTTTAATTTAAGGTGATTTTGAGAAGCTTGAGGAATCCGAAGTTAAATAAAGAATGTGGGAATGTGATGATCTTGATTCATAATTATTAGATGGTAACTAAGGGACTTGATTGCATAATGATTTAATTATTGTGAATGGATGGTTGATATTTAAAGGGGTAATTTTTTAGAAATTAAATAATAAACTAATTGTTGGAGGGGGATGATTTTTTTCCGGTAATGGTGTTTTTCTCATAATTCCATAGATAAATTCAACGTATTCTACATGAAATTGATTATTGTGGAAAACTAAGAGCAATCCCTATATATAAATAAGGGACTAAGAGGAATGTTAGGGCATGATAAGATTCTTGGATTAATTTAGGCTCGGTGCTATAGAAGGACTTTATCTTGCCATTAGATTCTACATAGATTAATTACTATAAATTTCTTGGGGGTACCTCCTTAGATTCAAGTAATGTATTACCTGTTGAATATAACTAATTAATTTCATGGATTATTACAGTGTACCCTTATCAAATGCCTTGGGATGAGCTCTTGAGATTCATCATGATCTAATTGGGTAGAATGCCTTTTGTGAGATTCATGGATTCTAGTCAAGTTATTCTTCTAAAATTCTAGTATGTTTCCTTATTTTTGGACTAGTAGACTAGATTAGAGTAATTCTAAGGGAAAATCCATTTGATTCCCTATGGGATATTTTGAGAGGAAATGCCTGATTGAGCCACATGGATTCCCTCAGATTATTGAAACTGTGGTTTCCTTTGTAGTATAACTTAGTAGCAATTGAGAGGTGATGTATTCGATGATTAGAGACCAATTTGAATTGAGTGAAGTAGGTATATAATTATGAAAACTGTCACCTCTTATCCTAGGAATTTTTGGGTTTTTTACTTTTTTTATTTCATTTAATTATTAATATAATTAATCATCAATTAATTAAATTACTAAAAACTATTAATGTTTATTGACAATAATTCTGTACAAAATGTATTATAAAATGGTTATTTTTGGGATTCTATTGGTGGTGGACTTCTGAGTTTTACTCACACCACACTCATCCATTCATGGAACTTGATTACTTGAGAAGCTATCAATATTGCATTCTAGGTACATGTATGGGAACAGACTAATACAAGGTGATTAGTATGGCTACTAGGATAGACATTGATAGTTTTAGACAAAGCTAAGACTTATTTCCTTTTCATGTTTTTTCCTTATGTTTTGGTATTTTAGGATATTTTGTATGGCTTATTATTGTATTTTTTCCTGGAATGTATTATATTGTATCATTTGATATAGATTGGGTTATGTTAATATTTTATTTGAAACTTTACCATATGTTCATTTACTACTTTACCTACATTTTATATTTTATTTTTATTATTCTACTATTATTTTACATTGATATGAATGTATATAATTCCTATAATACCACTTTATAACAACAATACTAGTATGAATTTTATAGAGAATTTGGAGGAACACCTGATACCATATGATGAAATGTTTAGGGGAATTAGTTAAATGGATCTTAGGTCAGGATGTTACAAATTTCATTATATGGAAAAACCATTTACTTTGTGAAATATGGATCTTTTCCCTTTAATGGATATGATTTTATTTAATGTGTTCATTATAATATTTGGATAATATCAAATAAATTTTATTACTAAATTAATGAATTTATTTACCAATACAATAAAAGATATTTTCATAGATATGAGAGAATCATCATCGTAATCAAACATGACATAAAGATGAATATTTAAATGATATAAGATTAATTTATGAAACTTCATAGAATGGTACCAACCTATGAATTATTCACAAGAAATAAAACAATTATATGTTTTTGTGTTACTCCTTCATGAGTTATAAAATATTGATGCAGTTCAACAAGTTGAATTATATTCTTATGTCAAAAAAGAAGAATTTAATAAACGTATTTTTAATGTTTTTCTAGTTTTGGAATTCAATATTTTTTTTTAATTTTTTTTATAATTATAATTAATTTAACAAAAGGTTTACCAGATATTCTCTATGTTTTGAAAATAGATTAACTAAGAAATTTTATGTACAAGGGGAATGTGATGTCCATGATTTTTTCCTCTTTCAATTATAAAAGTGGGTAAAATTTAAAACTAGAAAAAAAGAGTTTTTTTAAATATTCTACAGTGTTTGTTCTAGTAGGCTGTCAAGGACATTTAAAAATAAAGGTTTTTTCTCAAAGATTTAACTATTCCATATTATGGAATTTTTTGGAAAATCTTAAGGGGTTGAAGAAACTCCATGGAATGTTCATGTTAGTTAATAGTGTTATACATATTTTTTCTTAAATTTTTACTAGTATATGATATTGAATGTATGATTTATAAGTGTTTTCAATATATAGGGATTCAAAAAATGAATATTTGATAAATTTTGTAGTTTCTATTCAAATGATGAAGTAATGAGTCACTAAAATAGAGATTCCAATGTAAATGAATATATCAATCTCATATAGATTTATGTAAAGGATGTGTATCTTTATTTTATTTATCTTATATGATAAGGGAAGGTGGTTAAAAACCAGGTGTTATTAAGAATAATATTTTATAATGGATTCAATACACATGGTTTATGGTTCATTATATTCTATAACATATATTAAAAGGATACAATGATAAAAATTTTTATCCTAGAAAAAATGTGCCTAACCAGATGTTTGTTAAAAATCAAGGGATTTGATCCCAATACCAATAGTGGAATCTTTTAATATATAAAACAATTTCATGAAAATTTTTCAAAACACAAAGAATACAATATATTATATCGAAACAATAATTTTTCAAATATTCACACTAATGAAAAAATGTGTTATTTTCTAAAATTAAATGTGTATTTTTACCTTTGTATGATTGTATAAAAATGATACAGTGTCTAAAATTCTAATGGGAGTTTTTTTGACATAGATAAATTTCATCTTAAAAGTAAAGTATTATTCCATCCATAATGAGAAGTAAATTTTACATTATGTACCATATAGGTTTATGATATGTTAGTAAATGTTTAATTAAAAGATTTGTATAAGTTACAAAAATACTTCTGTATAAAAGTATGATTGAAAGAGTTATATAGATGAATATAATAATGTAAATAAAGAGAATTTTAAGTATAAAATATAAGTGACTGACACCATATTATTTTATATTATTGAGTTAATGTGTATGGATATGTTCAAGGAGAGGAACATTTTGTATTTTATTCCTTAGTATCATCACTATTAAAACTAACTAACTTCATTAACGCTTCTCACTAATGGTGTTAAGTGGAATGATTTCATTATATGGCCACATAGAGATATGGTATGAATTACATAAAGATATAATTTTATTAAAAAAACCCTAAATGCGAAACTAACATTGGGAAACTCTATTAGTCTATCATATGTAACATGTTACACAAAATATGATGTATTATTTTTGTAGGTGTTGTAAATATGATTAAGTATTTAAAATATATATTTTTATACCAATGAAAATCTATAAATTATCATTATTTCACATTAAATTCATATAAATAAATGTGTATATATATATCATGAATTAAATTGATAATTCACCTTTCAATGTATGATAATTTGTAATCTTTAACTGATGTATTCCATAGATTAATATAGGAGGTGATTATATATTAGCATCTTCAAGATTAGTATTTTTAAATCGGGATACAATATATGCTCACGAAGGATAAAATTATTTTTTTAAGCAGGATGAGAAAAAAAAATATACAATATAAAGTGTCCCAGAATAAATATTTAGTATACTAGTAGTATATGTTTCATATTTGGATTTTTCCAATTCACAAGCATAGTGAGGTACATATAATGAGAACCTCCATATTTTGATACCCATCTTACGTAAACCTTGCAGACAAGATAATCACAATTTCTTGGGTGTTTTTTGATCATTTCATTAGTGATAGATTAACCTAGATAGTCTTTTTTATCTCTTGTATGATGAATATGACATCTATAACATCAATTGAGATAGACTAAGTAAGTGTATGATCTTACCTAGATAACAAGTAATATGTGATTATTTATTGGGTAAGGGGTATGTGATGTGATCATCTATAATGATGAATAACATATGATGTATTCATAGACCAAGTTTTTCTATACTTAGATAATATAGAATGTATAAGGAGGATAAATGGGATTGGAATACTCTATGTATTGTAGTCACTTAATATCTTATACAATGGGAATATATAAAATACTTTACTGTATATGATGAAGTCGGTGGAGATAAATACAGGGTTACATGAGTCTTATAGAGTTCATAATAGAACTTGTATAGATTCATTAGAGCTAATTAATTTATAGAGGACATTATTTTCTTATATTAATGAATCATATATTTCATATTTTTTTAATGATACTAGGGACAACGGGGTCACACTTGGTTTTACTGAGCATGGATTGAATATGACATGTAGACTTGCGATAAAAGTGTTTTAAAGTTAATGAAAAATGAGTTTTGGAGGGAAATCAATAATATATTTCATATGATATGATAGATGGTTAAAATTATGATATAATTACCGAGTTATGTTTGATTATATTCAAAATAATTTTTCGATATGACTTCATAAGATATTATATATGATATAATATTATGTGTAGTGGCATGGTGTCTCTAAGACTATTGTGCAAGTGGGAGTTTGAAAGAGTTACATCTTATAACCTTGTATTATAGTGTATGGTATTTGAATTTCATATGGTCAGAAATTCATGTTTTATGGGGATATAATTTAATATTATATATAGATATCATATTAATTCTTCTTGGGATAAGTCATATTACATGGATTAGGATTCACTTTATGTTTCATCAGGAATCTAATTGATAAATATTGTCAATATAAAATATTTTTCAAGGAATATTTTACTAAACCAAGAATTACATTAGATAACACATTGGGAGGGTTAGAGGATGAATTTTGTAAATTGTTTTAAAAAAATAAATAAACTAATTTTCTTTATAACATATAATTTAATACCTGAAGGTTCATTAATGGATATATAAATAGGTATATTCAATTAGTATGGTGAAGAGACCAATGAGTGGCTAAATCTCGATGAAACCCCATGAAGATGAATTAACATTTGGAGGTAGGAGATGATAAATATTATCTCAATATAGACATGGTCAATAGGTAATTGATAATAAATCAATGGAAGTACTTCTCACATAATCACCATTTTATCCTATAATGATATGTTTAAATTAACATCAAATTGGAGAGATATTATGAATTGACTCATGAGGAAATTAATTTATGATTTTGTGATGATTTTATGTTATATTTATTAAAAAACATCTCATGGATGAAATTGAATCAAATTTTAGTTGAGTGTAGCAACATAGGAATGAATGTAGTGAAGATATAAATAATATTCCAAATCATGGAAAAAACAAGATGATCAAGCCCTGACATGTTTAAGTTAATCACATATAGGAAATACTTTAACTGAGGTGATATGGTCGAATTAATTTGATATTCTTATGAAAATATGATTTCATTTCACTCAAGAAGATTATATAGTGAATTTTAAGGTTCCATTGTGATGGTGATAAATGGAGAATTAATTAATTAAACATGAGAGTTTGTGTTGTGAGGTTAATTTGATGATAGAATGGAATGAATCTAACATGGTAAGACTAAAGAAAAAACTAGTATATTTTCTCACAATGGTTTAATTGAAGGTTTCGAAAAGAGTCAACTACACCATGGAGTAACCCCAAAAATGTTTGGTTACATGATTTATAGAGGTTTATGTGGATTTCCTTCTATGAGATAGTGGTTAACACCATAATTAGTGTGTAAGTGAAGAAAACCTCTTTGTAGTAGGAGGAACCATGCCAGTAAAAACTGGGAAATAATTTTATTTAGATTTTTATTATTCTATATATTTATGAAATCTCACAACACAAAGCATAATCTATTATACAAAGGGTTTAAGTAAATAATATTTGTGGGATATTTCTTCTATAAAAGCCAATTATTCCACAAAAAAATCTCCGAATCACACCAAAAATATAGTGAATGATATTACATGTCACTATGAGATCATTAATATTTTGTATTACATATCATTTGGATTTAAGGATCATATATCATGTAGGATTGTTGTGTCATTATTCATGTATAGTTTATAAATAAACAGGTTGCCCACCTAGAATATGTGTCTGTTGAGAAATAGAGAGATAACCACATATTTGAGGATCATTATAGTAGGGATTTAGTAGGATCTTGAGGAAAAACTGATATATAGAAAGTCTAAATTCTATAGGTACATGAGGTATTAGAAGTGGTGATCAGTTGACTTATTATCTGTAGATGCTGAAAAGTGCTTAAGTGTTGAAGAATATTTCGAAACGCCTAAGATAAGTCATATTCGGACCCGGAGACTCAGTCTGGTGGGCCTGGAGGTGTTGCGTGGAAAAAATGTTTAAGTGCATGAAAAAATGTGTCCCCCTTGGAAAGTGCCGGGATTCACGAAGAGTCATTGGCACATGCATGAAAAAATTTTGCGCTTGCGCCCCACGTGGTTGACATTTCTCGCCGCCGCTGCTGTTGCGAAAATATTTTTTCCAACCTATATTTCGCGCCCTTGGTGGCCTATAAATAAAAGGTGACCCCCTTCCTTTTCGGGGAAGAATAATCTGAACCGGCTCTCGTGCGCGTAATCGGAATTCCGCGCATGCAATATGGCCTTTAGTTATGGTTCATTTCGTGCCCATTCACCCATGGGTCCGCCTTCGCATGAGATCCCCTTTCGGTTAGAATTAATTTCAATCCCTTCAGGGTCTTCCCCTTGCACACAATTCCTTACATTGCGCGCAGGTCGGTAGATTGCACGCAATTCCTTTCATTGCGCGCATCCCTATCCTTGTGTGTGGCCTCTGCCACTTGCGCACAATTCATACTCATTGTGCCCAATCCTCCTAGCCACGCTCAAAACCTCTACCCCCCAATTATGTGCAAGCATCACCGATTTCATGCCAGCCCTATGCTTTTCGCGCCGGGTCCCTTTATTTCACGCAAACCTCAATGGTTGTGTGAAATTCCCTGGGGCCCCTCACCTCTGTGCTCCCAGAGAACCTCCTTGCGTGGGTGCCCGATGTTCTTCTTACGGATTCCATTCGCAGGTCACGCCTCGGGCATCCACACCAAGTGTCATTTTCTTGTATGACCTTCTAGGCTCGTACGAGGTAACTTCAAAGTCCCTTGGGTGATTTTTCCCATTGCGTTGCTTTGCCTCATGCTTCTTTTCATAGGCATGCTAACGACTATTGCTTCTTCGCATAGCCATGCTAATGTGGACCTCCCATTGGATCACTCCACCAAACCCACCAGCCATGTTTTTTCCGGTGCCTTACCTCCACCAAGGAGCAGAGGGTGCCAGTTATGTAAGTCCTAGGGGTGTGGAGTAAACCCACCTCGTCTGAGCTACAGGGAATTAAACTACCGAGCACCCTCATCCTTAGAACATGACGTTAAACTGTGAGGAGAGAGGGGAACAGGGGATTTGTCACCCTTTCCCTCTCCCGCTGGGTTTTTTCACCATTGGGCCTCCCCCTGGAGTAAGTCCCAGTCTCCCCGTCAAAGGCCTTCATAGGGTGTGGTGGAGATCGACAATTATTCTTTCTCCAGTGCCAAGGGCCAAGAAGGGAGATGGGGACAGGGGTCTCGCTACCCTTTCCCTCTCCCGTTGGGCTTTTTTATCATTCAGGCCTCCATTATCGAGTAAGCCACGACTTCTTGGGTTTCAAACCACGCGTAAGCCCCTTTTTCCTCTTTGGACCGCTCTAACGCGTAAGCCCCATTTCACTTCCCACGGACGCACCCTTCGCGATGTGATAGTCAGGTCTCTGCTACCTCTTGTTTCTCACACTGAGCATGACTCACATGGGCTTAGAGTAGGCACCAACCATGAACAACACCTCGTCCTGCATGATGTTAAACTGTATCTCGTCCCACATGACATTAAACTATATCTCGTCCCGCATGACGTTAAAATGTCTCATAGAAATACGTGGACTTTGATCTGTGTCAAGGCATAGTACGTAAGAATCCTCCTCAAGGTTCAAGCCCACCACCCAACCATTATAACCACGTCGATTCACCAACACCTTGGGCCGCCTCAGAGTGCAATCCCCATACCACCTTGGGCCGCCTCAGAGTGTAATCCCCATACCACCTTAGGCAGCCTCAGAGTGTAAGACCCATACCACCTTGGGCCACCTCAGAGTGTAATCCCCATACCAACACGGGCTGCCTCAGAGTGTAATCCCTAATCCATTTTGAACTATGGGGAATTTGATCCCTGCCTTTTAGGCAGGGTACGTAGGAGGCATCCACGAGGTTCAAGCCCCAAAACACCTTGGTCTGCCTCAGAGCGTAAACCCCAGATGCAATCTAAACTACATGGTCTTTGATTCCCTTCCACGGGGATATATATGAAGCCTCCATGAGGTCCAAGATCTCCATTCATGTCTCATCCTGACCTCTCCTTCGAGCCCATGTGTCTCAGGATGCTCATTCCCTAACTTGAAGGTTCCACTTCCTATGGGTTCCATCCATGCGTCCATTCTCACAGGTCGCCTCTTCAGGTGTCTCATTGTTCCATCGAACTATGTAGACTTTGATTCCCTTCCAAATGGATACGTAGGAAGTCTCTTCGAGGCTCAAGCCCAAATCCATCACCCATCCTGATCCTAACCCGATCCACCACATCCCGGTGAGATCATTACACCTCATACCCCATTTATTTTAACAAAATTCGGGAAGCCACCCACACGTTGTCCCCAACCTTGGTGTCCCCTCCAGGGGTTGCACCCATCTGATCCACTCTAACCAATGTTCTGATTAGTCCGATCCATCTTTGTTAAACGTTAAACTTGCGGCATGCCCTGTATCAAACATGGGAAGTTGAGAAAAACCTCATTTACATTCCCATTGAATAAAATTCCCCGCATCTGATGTGGGATGCCTTGGGCTTCCGCACCCTCTAAAATCCCTATAATAAGGGACATAAGATAGATATGCTAATCCCCCAGAATCAAGACATGCCAATGGTTCCCAACAAGACTACTACCCTAACCGAAGGTTGCTGCCCTGACCGGACCCCTTGGAATGTCCTGACAGAAGTAGTGTAATTAACCGGTGTCCATGAAGATATGACATTGGGAAGAGTTTCAAGAAAAATGTCTTCAATCTATGAGGGAGACCCAGACTAGGTGACGAGCTCCAAGGAGGAATCCACAGAAGGAAGAACCGACATCCCATCATCCCATTTAAATCAAGGAGCAGACGTCCCTGAACAAGGAGTGGATGCCTCCCGCCTTTGGAAAGTGGGAATGTGGGGAAATAACAACAGCTGCGCATCCTCTGCGTGATGGAAGAGCGTGGTGCGTGCCTCGATAGAAGCGTCAGAAATAGAAATGGTGAACCCGACGTGAATTCATTTTCTTCAATACGATGACTAGTAGCGTTTCACAACACCAATGGATTAGATTATCATCATACCTAGTCATCCAGCAATAGGTCCCACCAAACAAATAGTGGTCCTGACATGAAACTCGCGAGAAGTAGGGGCATTCAAGACATTGAGAATTCTGTTCTGCGACGTTGTTAGCGTGGATACCTCTTACTGGCCACGGAAGACGGAATGGCACTGGGGTGCTGGTTGTCGACTTATTTTACTATTAGTATTAATGAGTTCATTTTCTTGCTTTTAGGAACCCTGTTGCTGCACTAAGAACGCGATCACTGCACTCCCATCGACATAGGGGCATGGGAAACGTCGATACGACCGTCCCACGTGGCTTTATCTCTTCCACGACGGCTTCTACATCTGCGATCATGGGGTACCCGCGTCCCATCTCCCCATCCAAGGTCATTCAATGGAGGGTAATCAATGACCTCGTGCAGAGCAACGAGGAGTGGGGATCATCCCAAACTGGGATATAGCCCTCCTAGATTTGGAGGCATCCGCGCCTCATCATCACCACCACCCCCGAGGGTCGCGCAGGGAGCCACTGCTCCCCACCTTGACATACAACCGCTTCGGGAGCCTGTCCCCAGAGCGCCTTGACGACTCTCTGCCTTACACAAGTGAGGTGGGATATGTCTGACCCATCCCGATCAGAATCCCAATTCAGGGACTCCCAGCAAGGGCTCCCACCTGGCCGCATTAGTGCCGCTGCCCAGTCTTGCCAGAGGGGGAGCATGTAAGCTATGCACCTGCGCCACCAGCCCCGACTTGTCCGACCCGACGTCAGGGCCAGACACAAGCTAAGGAGGATACTCACCAAGCGGTATCGACGATGGTAGCTACAGTGGCCCGATCCACTATCGACGTATATCATCAAGTCCCTGTATACACTGAGCAAAGGCACCTCTATGCCCGACTGGGATCGAGGCCTTAACTGCCCCATGGGCAGGCTGGGTCGACTCTCGTGGTCGCTCGCATGAACAGTGGCCACTGTGGACCAACCCGTAGTGATTCCATCCTATACGGATGTCCTCCCCCTACCACCAACACACAGAGCGTGGGCTTGTCCTGCTCTGAGGCCAGGCCTAGTGGTCCGCCCTGTGTCACCCCCAGTCCAAATGAAGGTCTTCCCTGTAGTAGTAATACTCAGCATGGAAACCTTTCCCATGCCCATTACACCGGGTATGGATTTGTTCCTCGTACCCCCGACTTCCAGTGTAGGGACATTGCCCATCCGATGTCTCTTAAACGTGGGGATCCTCCCTATGTCCTCTACACAGCTGGTGAAGGTCCTCCACACCCTGGAAACCAAAGGGGTGAAGGCCAGCCTCGCTCAACCCGCACCAAGCATGGAGGTCCTCCCCATGCTCCTGCCGATACCAGCAGGGGGTTCTCCCACTCTAGTACTATCCATGGAGTTCCTCCCCATGTACCTTTCCACATTTGTCCTGGTGCTCCTCTCACCCCGGATTTCTTAGGTGGAAACCCTCTCCGCCCCAGCACCAGTGTGGCTGAAGGACCCCATGTTGAAAATCAGCCCTGTCCCAAGGAGCCACCCAGGGGCAGGAAAGTGGGTCATTGCCTCCGTAAGAGAAATTCGGGGGAAGGTCGGGCAGGAATCGGACCAGTCCGCTTCTCGGACTCTGAAGTGGAATACGACTCAGCCTGGGAACCCACCCCTCCCTCACCCAAGTCAAGGGCCAGGGCAGGGATGAGTCAAGTCAGTCCGGTGCTTCTAGAAGGTGAGGTCAACAAGATTCCTTCCTTCCTCCACAGGTATATTCAAGAGGATGAAAATCTGGTGACCCCACAGTTTACGGTCATGAAATCACCACCATCATCACTGAAAGCTCTCTCTACCTCTACCAGAGATCATAGAGATCCATCCTGAGGACCAATGGCAAGTGAGAAACAGCACGACCTATCACCAACAGACCTATCCCCTGAGCCGGGAGCTATGGCTGTTGGCCCCTCTTATCGCTACATGGAGGTCAGGTCACTACATTCCTCATAGGACATCCCAAGATTCCGCAGCCAGTCAGCCCACTCGCCGTACTCGCCATCGGCCAACCAACCGTTTCGACGGTCTGCCTTAGTCCCGCTGCCCGTTCCTCAGCCACCCTAAGTTGAAGAGTGGGGAAATAAAATTCCACACCCTGAATCTGAGCCGAGGAGATTCTGGATCATCCTTGCAGTGGGACACTTGCCTAATAAGTTTTGGCCGGTCGTAGGACCGAGTTTTTGTACACCGGAATCTATCACCCCAGAGGAGTTTGAATGCTTCCGTCAAAACCTCTGCAAAACTCACTTCCGTCTCTGCCATTAGAGAGTGATTTATCCCGGGAGCCAAGTGCACCTTGATGTCATCGGCGAACAATGTCGTCTGGTTGACCTGGCCACACTCCCTGTGGTCCAGCACCCTGAGTCACCTCATCACCACAGGGCCCTCCAGCAGTAATGCATTCAGAGTATCAAGGTACTCTGCAAGATCATAAGGGATGCCACCCCCACGTGAAAATCCGTGGTTAGGGTTAGTACGCCGCCATCCTCTTCCATCCTATCCGGCGGCAGCCAGACTCGCTATGCGATATTGAAAGCATGCCCCCAGGAATGGTCACATTTCACATGGCCAACATAGTGGACAAGGAGGACGTGCTGGAACTTCTTGATGGGGACTTACCCCCTGAGGGTGTACCACCACTGTTAGACCCTTTGGGGAGGATCAATCGTCAGAAGAGGAACCTCCTAGGTCTCCCTTCACCCACCGAGGCATTGGTACATAGCTGGAATGTCAGTAAGGGCAAGGAGCACGTCGGAGCTGTCAAGCACTCCGACCCATCCGCCTCAGTGCAGAAGACAGAAGAGGATCCCAAGAAGGACACGCTACGCTAGCAGCTTGCTGAGCAGAAGAAGTTGGTCGATGAGCTCCTGGATGAAATCATTGCAGATTGACGACCCAACTATGATGATCCTAGGCCAGGGAAGCAGGGGTAGTAATAACTACTCCTTGGCGAGATTCCCTTAGGAAAACCTGATCTTGTCGTTCCCGTAGATAGGGTGGAAGCCGGAACTCACGACAAGAGGGCACATTATGTCCCACCAAACCCTCTTGAACAGAGGGAAAATCCAAAGAACCCTACTCAGGCACCTCCAGCAGCCCCAAGGGTCACTCCTCCAGTCGCTCCATGAGCCGCTGAACCTGCCTACCACATTGAAGAACTCGACAACGCACTAGTGGTTAGGGACCCACGTCAAGACAGGGACCCCTACCCCGATGATCCAATGGTGACACTCATTTCCCTCCTAGAGGCTTTGGAAACATGATAGGTGGCCATCCCCCTATATGGAAATCCATACCCGGCGTGGGTGGATGATATGCCAGCACCCCCAGGATTCGGAAACCCCACCTTCTCTTCTTCAATGGGACTGGGGAACCGCCGCAACATCTGGCCCACATCAACTCAAGGTGTGGACCTATGTTAGGGACCTCGACACAGTAGTAGGCCACTAAGATCTGCTATTTTGTTTGGACACTAGAGGGGCTAGCATTTGTCTGGTACAACCAACTGCCCGTCGGATCCGTGACTAGTTGGGAAGACCTTCACAGGAAATTCCTCTATCAGTTCAGCTCTACCACCCGGAAAACAAACATCGCAGACCTCTTCAAGTGCAAGAAAAGGCCTGATGAGAGAGTATTGGACTTTATCACCCGATGGAAAGGAATCACATACTCCCTAGACATGCCACTAACTCAGGAGAAATTACTGATGATGTGTGTAGGGAATGTCAAGGAAGAGATGGTCCCCTCCCTGATCACTCATAACTATCCCAGAGGGTTCTGAGACTTCTCAAAAAAGGCCCAACGCCTCGAAGAAGCCCTACATCAGGCCAACCAGGCATGTCCGCTGCCCCTTGTAATCCCTGCAAGGAGAGATTTCAGAGCCAAGCCCACCGCGGTTTCCCAGGTAGAGGATCCCCAACACTTGGAACTGCTACCAGTTAAGCCAGATCCACAGCCCCACAGAGTTCCACCGCCACAGGCACAACTTTCATCCCAGTAGCGAACACCTCAAAATCGGCAGGCACCTCCGCGTTATGCACATCTACCACCTAGGTGAGATAATAATGTTCTGCCTCCTCGATAGGCTCCCCTGGCCCCCCGTCAAGGTCAAGTTCCTAGAGCCCCCTTTCCGGATAGAAGAAATCATACCTACAAATTCCAGGAGGCTCAGGTCCCCAGTTACTTCTGCAGTGCCTTTGAGCAGGGAATTGTACGACTGCCTGAGTACAGAAATCCAGAAGAGGTGAATCTCACTAATCACCCCAGCTATTGCCCTTATCACAGGATCCTGGGGCATACCATCAAGAAGTTCTATGTGTTCAAGGACTAGCTCTAAGACCATATTTCCAACAAATTAGTCAGGTTGGGCCCAGCCCCGACATAGGTGGCGAGTGTCTTTGTAAGGCAATATAGCGGTATTGATGATGAAGGTGAGTGGCAACAAGTTTTTGACCGTGGTTCTCGAAATTATGACGATTGGGTAGCGCGCAGGATGGTTGCCCGCACCCACGGTATCATCCGGGCATGCCTGAATCGGCCAGATCTCTCAAAAGAAGCAACCCCTACTTCCGCATCTCCATCTTAGTCATCCTCCTCCCAGAAGAGGAGGCATTAGTGGTGCACGAGAAAGAGACGCGCTCCCCCAATGCCACCATTTCCCCGCACTCTCGGAAACTTCATGTTTCCGGAGGCAGGGATCCCTCCCAGGATCCACCTAGAAATGGATGATAGCTCAAGTGACAGTCATGGGTACGCTTCGGTTAACACTGTTGAGTTGGTAAACCCCTATATGACATCCGACGAGGGGGAGTGCCATAAAAACCTCCCCAACATCCCTAGTCAACGTCAATGTCGGCAGAGACGCAACCGTATGGGTCGTCGAGGTATGCCAGTTGGCACCTCCATCCAATCCGTGCATGTCGCTGAGACCAGACAGCAGGCCCAGCGCAGAAACCAGCATGCACAACCTCTTCATCTGGCATCGACAGTCCCGCCTCCACCGCTGTTTGTGCTACTGGATCAGGCAGAACCACTTCAGCCATGCCGCAACCAGATTTTCCCTGCTACAGGCCGATCTCATCTGCCTGGTCCTCATCTGACAACTACTTCCTGGGTTTTGACTAGTGAAAAACATGATATGCCCAGTACCAGTCAGTCGTCGGACCGGCTGGCAGGGCCCGCTATGCCTCATATGATAGAACGGCTTCCTGCAGGCAGAAGTTCACGACTGACATGGAAGTACGACGTCCTCAAGCACCTTGCTGGCATCCTAGCAAGACTTTCCATCCTGGAGTCCCTTCTCTTGTCGCCAGATATGCGTGAAGCACTCGCTGAGGCATTAAGAAGCCCCATCTAGTTTGAGACGAAGATAGCAGTTGCAGAATATTTCCATGCAGAAACAGTTGAGGATACCGAATATCAGGCCGTCATTTCATTCTCTGGAGAGGATTAAGGTTCCCCCATACAGGGGAACATTCTCCCACTGTATATCTTCGGAAAATTCAATGGCATGGAGGTTCGCCGTTGTCTCGTTGACACCAGTTTCGGGATCAACCTTATCCTGACGCGGACACTGCGGAAGCTAGGGTTATCTGAAGATGACCTGAATCCCTCTAATTTAAGAATCCAGGGATATGACAGGACCAAGCAGACCCTAGTTGGAAAGATCCGTTTGAAGACCCAGTTCGGCAGCCAAGTTACCAGCACCGAGTTCATGGTTGTCTCCCAGGACACCGCGTATAATGCGTTGATGGGAAGACCATGGATCCACTTGCATGTGGCGGTCACCTCATCATATCACCGATGCCTAAAGTACTCCCTTAATGGTCGAGTGGGCATACTCCAAGGTGATTCATCTCCTTTCACCTCTTGTGAAGCCCGCTACTTAGATGCTAATTATTATAAGAGCAAGGATAAACAAGTCCAGGAAAGTGAAGTTGAGCCTGTCACCGCAACAAACTACCCTTGGGTAGGCCTGAATGACGCCTACATATTCCAAATCCATCGGTTGGAGGCCACAAACCTCGATATGGGGCAATGTGTTTTCATTTCTGGGACAAGGGGGAATCATGCTCCCAAATCCAGGTAGCTTCAGAAGATCACTTCGTATTCTTATACGAATCAGGCTCTAGTGATCCCGGAGTCTCCCACTCTCATCAGGTATCGGGATGTCCAGCTCAAGGCAACGACAGTGCATCACACTTGTTTGTTTCACCGGGCTGGGATAAACTGGCTCTGACTGACATGCCACTACTGCTTCGATATCATCAAGCGTGGCCCCTTGGGCCAGAGACCAGATGGGATCAGGTCGACAACCTTCATAGCTATAGTCATGGAAGCTCCGGAGTTCCCCAATGCAACAACCACTGCCGCACAAGCTGGTAGAAGCCTCCCATCAGGGTTTGGTAGCTCAAAAGCAGCTTCCCCCACAGAGGATCCCTCTATATTTGGAGAAGAAGATATATAGGATGCTCTCCCTGACTTTGAGGAAGGCGTATCATCCACAGTCGACGAGTTGGTACAGGTGAACCTTGGTAGCGAGGTAGATTTGAGACCCACATTGATCAGTGCTGGCATGTCCCTCATGGAGCAGCAGCGGTATGTGAACTTCCCTAAACAACATCGTGATGTATTCGCCTGGAGTTATGATGAGATTCCAGGACTAGATCCTTAGGTATCCATCCACCGACTTGGTCTCCCAACAAACCATCATGGGTTCAAGAAGCCTCCCAGAAAGATGCACCCTTCTCATGGTTCCATGGTCAATACCGAAGTTAACAAGCTCATCAAATCCAACTTCGTCAAAGAGGTCTAGTACCCCAATTGGCTAGCCAACATTGTGCCAATCAGTAAGAAGAACGGGCATATCAGAGTCTATATCGACTTCCGAGATCTCAACCGCCATTTTCTGGAGGATGATTTTCGCCTTCCAGTAACGGAATTGTTGATTGATGCTACGGCTGGGTTCCATGCCCTCTCTTTCATGGATGGTTACTATAGGAATAATCAGATCTGGATGGCCCCCGAGGAAGAGGAGTCCACAGCCTTCAGGGTGCCTCAAGGTACTTTCTGTTACCAGGTTATGACCTTCAGCCTGATGAATATGGGTGCCACCTATCAGTGGGCCATGCACCACATATTCAAGACAATCCTCGTAACCTTGGTGGAGTGCTATGTGGATGATCTGGTACTCAAATCTCGCCAGTTCCAGGACCATCTCAAGGAACTTGAGAAAGTGTTAGACTTCCTTCGTTCCTGCCACCTAAAGATGAAACCATTGAAGTTTGATTTCAGGGTCCCCTCTGGAAAGTTCCTTGGATTTGTTGTTAGATACCAAGGCATCGAGATCGACCTGGAAATGATCAGGTCCATTAGCCAGATGCCTCCCTCGAGTAATATTTGGGAGCTTCGAGGTTTCCAAGGCCAGTTAGCCTATATATGACAATTCATTGCGAATCTGGCTGACAAGTGTAAGCCCTTTTTTCGGCTCATGAAGAAGAGCACCGCCTATGACTAGGACGAAGAGTGCCAGAACCCCTTTGAGTAAATCAAGCAATATTTGCTCCAGTCTCCAGAATTAATGCCACCTGTATCTAGGAAACTGTTGTTCCTCTATGTCACTACCCTGGAATGGTCCCTTGGCGCCCTTCTCGCTGAGAAAAATGATTAGGGAATAGAGAATAGCCTCTACTACCTCAGCCACATGCTCCTCGATATGGAGACTAGATACTCCCCCATCGAGAATATCTACCTTAAACTCGTATTCGTTTTAGAGAAATTGAGGCATTACCTGCAGCACCATGAGGTACAACTGATCTCCTGAGTAGACCCATTGAAGTACATCCTAAGCTGTCCCATGTTGAATGGCTGACTAGAGTGGTGGGCAGTAATCCTCCAGTAGGTTGACATCAGGTTTGTGCCTCAGAAAGCTATCAAGGGACAGGCATTGGAAGACTTTCTAGCTACCCATCCAACCCCCACAGACCAGTCCCTAGATCTAGATTTTTCTAATGAGTCAATCCTTTCAGTTGATCATTCCATCCCATGTTGGAAGATGCACTTTGATGGCGCCTCTCGGAGCCCCACTGGTAGGAGGATCAATGATCCTAGGCTCAACAGAGTAGGTCTGGGTATTATATTTATCACCCCAAAGCAATCCATCCTGCTATACTCATTCCTGTTGTCATAAGGTTTCACTAACAACGAGGTAGAGTATCAGGACCTCATTACCGGTCTCGAGCTGGCTCTCGAGATCGATGTACCCCATTTGCATGTGAAAGGGGGTTCAGATCTAGTTATTAAGTAGGTAAATGGTGACTATGTTGTCAGGAATCTGGAGCTCATTCCATTGTTATAACGCACTCTCTAGATAATGGCCAAGTTCCCTTCTCGGCCAGAGGTTATCCCTATCCCTCGTCCAGAGAGAAGTCAAGCAGATACTTTGTCCAGTTTAGCTACATCACTTGTAGAGCCCGAGCAGGATGATCTAATTATCCATGTGGCACATCGGAGAGTCATAGATCCTATTACCCCGGATGGAGATGACAGACCACAGTTAAGTCATCTTACTGCTGGCGCCTCTATGCCAGGAATCTTGGGTCCCCCTAATGCAGTGATCGAAATGATTCCTGATTGGAGGGAACCCTTGGTTGAATACCCCCAACATGGTAATCTCCTATCATATCGGGAAGAGTGTGAGCTAATCTGATGCCACACTCTACAGTTTGTCTTCCAGAGTGGTCCTAGCCTCGAGCCAATCCTCTTTAAGCACGTGTTTAATGGTGTTCTCCTCCGTTGCATTCAGGGAGTTGAGATTCCCCAAGTCATGAAAGAGGTTCACACCGGTTCCTGCGGTGCCCATGAGGCTAGGCCAAAGCTGTCTCACCAGATCTTGAGACTAGGGTATTTTTGGCCCCTCTATGATCCACGACTGCATCGAGTTCGCTAAGAGGTTCCATATGTTCTAAGTTCATGATAATATTGTGAATAGGCCACCAGATCCTCTCCACACTACCAAGTATCCTTGGCCCTTTGAAACCTAGGGGTTAGATGTCATAGGACCATACCCACCAGCAATGGATCTCCAATGCCAGTTCATTCTGACCACTAAATATTTCTTTTCCAAGTGGGCATAGGTAGTTACACTTAAGGAAGTCAAGGCCCATTCTATCATTGACTTCATGAGCTCCAACATCATCTATATATTTGGAGTTCCTCATTCTATCCTCACCGATAACGGTACCAACATCCGAGCGGCCGAGTTAAAAAAGTTGTACGCAAAGTACAACATCTATTCTAACCATAACTCCCACTATCATGCGCAAGAAAATGGATAGATTGAGGCATTCAATAAAACCCTCTCTAACATTCTGCAGAAAATGGTTGGTCAGAACTAGAAAAGTTGTCCAAATAAGCTCCCCAATGACCTCTGGGATTATAGGATTATGATTCGTAATTCCACCCAGGTGACCCTATATTCTCTGGTGTACAGAAACATGGCCGTACTGCCCTTCGAGATTCGGTTTCCCTCATTGCGCATAATATTATATGACCAGAAAGCTCTAGATAGAGTGGATGAAATCCGTCTAGATGAATTGGAAGCACTGGATGAGTACAGGCTTCGTGCCCTGCACAACCTAGAAAGGCATCAGAGTAGGATGGATCGAGCTTTCAACAAGAAGGTTCACCTCCACTCTTTCCTGTAGGGTGACTTGGTACTATCCCTAAGAGAGCTAATGTTCCCTGGTAGGAAACCACCCAAGTTGGAGCCCAAATGGGAAGGACCTTTCATTGTTCATAAGGTTTACCCCAATGGAGCATACTCCATGATGACCATGGATGGAGAGTATATAAATCCTCCTACAAACACCAGGTTCCTCAGATAATATTTTGCCTGAGCATTTAGGTCCAGCATGAGCCTAAACTGCTGGGTCTGGCATGACCATAGAAACTGCACTCAATCCTCCATGACCTTAAACTGGATTACGGTCCTCCATGACCTTAAACTGGATTACGGTCCTCCATGTCCTTAAATTGGATTATCATCCCGCATGATGTTAAACTGGATTTCGTCCCGCATGACATTAAACTGCATGCTCGTCCCACATGACGTTAAACTATATGTCGTCCCACATGACGTTAAACTGTATTTCATCCGACATGAAATTAAATTATATCTTGTCCCGCATGATGTTAAACTGTATCTTCAAGAACTATGTGTGTCTGGATTCCCATCCTTATGGGATATGTAGGACCTCCTAAACATTTATATTTTGGGTTCAGCCCCATCTTTTAGGGATCTCTTTGTTATATGTGCCCCTTGGCCTGCCCTTTCCCAGGGAGAGGAATATATGGCGTGGTATGGGGCTACACCCTCATTCACGTCAGGTTTGTTAGGACCATGACATTTACTTCCTCTAGAGAGTTCTGCGTCCCCCTGTTTTATATTGATCTTTTCAAATCGGCCCCTCTCAAGTTGAGGCCCCTCGACCCTTTACAATGGTTTGTCGGTGTGTTCAATAGTACTTTGGTCTAGGACCTGGAGTGTCAGATTCATCTTTGGAAAGTTTCCATCCACTTGTCAAGCTTCATGTTCCCCTTCATTTGGTCCCTCATCATCTTTTACACCCGGAGGGACCCCCAAAACAGCATGGATACCACGCCTAAGGGCTCTCTTACCATTATGGGATAACACCCCTGAGGGTTTTAGAAAACAAATTGATATAAATACCACGTTGAAAACATGGTCATCGGTCGATGCTCATTTGTTTGTCCCCATTTCAGGCTAACGCGATAGGATGCTGCGTTATGAACATGGTCAACAGTAATCCTTTGTCGTCACGCCTGCCCCTTTAGGCCTTGTATGTTGGTTAAATGAGTCACATTACATTCCACCCCGTCATTCCCGAGTGGAATCTTGACACTTTTAGCCCTATCCTTCTATGCACCTTCGCACATTGAGGGGACAAATCTGGAGTATGTCGTCATTTAAGGCTCCCACGGTCCGAGCTCTAAGACCATAAACTAAGATCTTCATTATGGGCTATGTGAGGCTCTATCCTCATCCCCATGGGATACGTGGGATCACCTGGACATCATGTTTCTGGATCTATCTCTTCTAAGAGGTGGTTTCTCCTGCCCCTCATCCTCTGACCCTCATTGGCCTCCTAGCCTGAGGCTCCTCTCTCGGAATTGCACATGGGGGTGGTGCGGACCTCGTCCTCATTCAAGAAAAGTATGCTTCATCGCATCATGTTCATTCCCTCATGTCCAAGCCATATGACTTTAAACTGTGTTGTGTGGTCCTACCACATGACCCTAAACTGTGATAATATTGTCCCAACCGCACGGCGAAAAACGGCACTGCATTGTGATGACCTCATCATAGGGGAAATCACATTGGGTATCAGTCATTTACCATACCATTTTTCAACACCTGTATACGGCTTGATTATTGTGGTGATGCCAGGAATTTCTACCCTAGGCCTATCGCTTCACAAAAAAAAAACCATTCACCTTAAAGGAAAAACAAGATACATCAAATACCACTTCTCTTGGTGCAGGGGCTTGACCTGCACTCCCCTTTCATCCTTTGCACTGGTACCTTACCGTGCCCCTTTTCAGAACTATGTATGGATTGATTATCATTCTCATGAGATATGTAGGAATGCCCATGCACTTTCCCATAGGCCCAGCATAATTTTCATGTCTGGTCCCTTGACCTAAACACTTCCCCAAGGAGCACAAGGTAATCTGGACTCATGTCCTCATTCATGCAGTGTTTCATAACCACCTTACCAAATTCCTCATGCATTCCTTACCGATCCCTGGTCTGAGTTCTAAGACCTTAAACTAAGACCCTTTCTAGAACTACGTGTTGCTTGATTCTCATCCTTATGAGATACATAGGAACGACTAGACATTTTGTCTTGGGTCCAGCCCCAGGAATCAAAAATCCCATCCTTTTCCCCACCGTTAGCCTCTTGGCCTGACCCCCCTAGGGTGTTGTGTAACTATAGCATTTTCCTGGAACAAGTTCATGATTACCCATAATGACATTGGGAAGCGACAATTCCCTCACCAGAGAGGTCCTGTTTAAAAGTAGGGAATATCCATGATCAGATTAATGCGCCTTCCTAATGTGCTTCCACCACAGTGGCGTAATCTTAGGAGGTCTGGATTCTGTTCGAACAAACCACCACTTCACTTTCCACGCTCTGTGTGCCCCTTTATTCGGGTCCTCATCCTATTTCACATTTGAAGGGACCCCCTAACAATATAGATGCTCGACCTATGGTCCACCTTCTGTTCTGGGCCAACGTTCCGAAAGACTGATCATGTTTGAAGGGACCCCCTAACAGTGTGGATGCTCAACCTATGGTCTGCCTGCTGTCCTGGGCCAACGTTCCAGAAGACTGATTGGCGATATTTGAGTTAGGTCCCATGTTGCGAACATGGTCAGTGGTCGACCCTCATTTATTGTCTCTATTTCAGGATAATGCAATAGGGATGTTGTGTTTCAAACACGGTCAAAAATCGTCCTTCATTACCACGCCCCTCCCATAGTGTTTCGAATTTGGGTAACGTGATTCACATTTTTCATTCCCCTATGTTCGGACTGATTCCAATGCCCTTGGAATTGCCCCACTCGTGCGCTAGATCACATTGAGAAGAAGATACATCGATTGGTCTGAGGTCTTCCTCCTTTGATCAGGCCTCCCTCTTCTCCTCGGAAATTCAGGTTCGAATTTCGAATTCCTGAATCTTGGTTGGCGCTCCCATGATCAAACGAAGTGATAGTACGAGCCTCATCTCATAGCCCGCATGAGCTTGGGGATGGATTGCTATTTATTTTGGTATTATGGTTGAGCATGTCAAACCAAAAGGAAAAGTATGTTAAAAAAAGTTCAAGTAAATAAATTTTCTCATACGTACAGTTCAAAATAACAAGAAGCAGTAAGGTAGGATAGGTTTATGGGTTCATCCAAAATAAGGCCCCTATGGGTCGAAATATTGTATAGACCTCTCCAATGCCAAAAAATTTTCACTGGTGGCCTCTATGACTGCCTCTCGTCCCCTGAGGAACCATTCTTCATCAGAGGCCATGGAGCACAGCTCGCTGACCCTGGCCCATGCCCGCGCCTCTTTAGTCTCGAGCTCAGTTATTTGGCGACTCGCTTCCATGAGTTGTTCTTGGTCATCTTCCAGCTTGGCCCTCAACTGATGCACGAGCTCAGAATAGTTTGTGATGAATATCTCCCGCTCTTTCGCCTGTTCCTCAAGGTAATAGACCTCCTACTCTGCCCTCAAAAGTGCCCGAGTACTCCCCGAATCCTCCCAACAATGGGTGGCGTCGGTGTGTCGGCTTATCTCACGCATCTTCTCGGCCATGTAATCATGGAACTTCAGGTGAAGAATTTGAGCATCTGTACCTCCATCACACAGGAAACATATCCAAGTGTGGAGTGACCCCATATGGTTCATCCATTTTTCCCAGGGCTTCCTGAGAAAACGCCGGATGCACTTCCATCCCTTGCGTCGCGTCATTCGGCTCTTCTTACCCCCTTCTGAATCTGAATCGTGGATTTCTTCAGGATCCACAGGCTGATAGACAGGGAATACAACCAACATACCATTGTCAATGTCTTCCTCAGAGATTATTCCCAGGGGAATAGGCTCCTCAGCATCTGAGTGACCTTCCTCTCTCCCCTCGATCCTGGTGGCACCCTCGTCGACTTCCAACCCTACCCCGATAGCAGCGCCACTAGTGTTCGTCACTCCCTGCTCACCAATTACCGGATCCACCTCAGTTTGGGAGGCATGTTATGGATGGGGCGGTACATTTTCCATCGGAACACTCGCGGATGGTCTGGGCTCAGCATCCCGACGAGTCTCCAATTCTGTGATCACTGTACAGACAAGGAGCACCCTGATCAGTTGAGTCCTCTGACAGTGAGTACCAGTATCGAAGCAAGGAACTTATAGGAACCCAAGGAATCATCCTCTAGTGATCTAGCCTCTATAGGATCTATCGTGGTCGGTGATTCCTCATCACTCTTCAATTCAATAATGGGCATTGGTTCTCCACCTTGCCCCATTGGAGCTTCCTCCCCTCCTTCGGCTAGGGACTCTTGATCAACATCCATATGCTCCTGAGTAGGGAAAGAAGGGTGGATTAAGGATTGCAAAGGAAATCAAATGAAAGGAAAAGGATAGGAAAGGGTTGAATCATACCTCGAATAGCTCAGTTACATCTATTTCAGAGCCTAATAACTCACCGTTCTCCTGGAAGATCCCTTGGTGAGACGCTCCCTGATACCCCTCACCTTCTGGTTCCCCTTCTCCATCATCTCCACCTTATCCTTCACCTTTACCTTCCCCTTCTCCTTTTTCTTACTCTGCTGTTTCGCCACCTTCTGAATCATCATTGCTGTCATCTTCCCCCGGTGGCATCATATCCGGATCATGATCTTGGCCGAGCATCACCTTGACCAAGAAAGGTGGCTCCACACGTCAACCCCATTGATGTGCATATATGTCCATGGTCATTAGATACGCATGACGGTGATGGAAGTTAACCCTGTTAGCAATGCAAACAAGCTTGAATTCTAGAAGCTGGATCCCGTATTGCACTATCCTCTACCAGAGGGCTTTGGTACTCGCCGACTGCCGCAGGGTCAGCCAAGCCGACCATAGCGCTGGGAAGACTGCATCATGAGAAGGTTGAAGAAGATATCTTATTTGCTTCTCGGGAAGTTCTGTGGCCACGCCATGCGACACCCCCATTGCTGAGGTCCCGGACTATGCCCGCCCCATTGATAGACGTGCTCCTGATCTCCCCCCTCGAGCAGCACTCTGCCTGCTCTCTCTCCAATGAGGTTCTGCACTGGTGACTTTGAGCTAACGAAATCACTTCCGCAGAAGCCCATCAGGCTATGCTATGGTCCAATGTTCGGCATACTCAGTTGAGAGGCCAGTGTCAACTCCAATGGGAGGGAAGGTGATGATGTCGCCAGAGCCGTAGGTTGTGAACATCAACCACAGATGATGAAGAACATAGGGATACCTCTCTTCTTGGACATATATGTATACTTTCTTTGGAATTCATTGAAGGCACCCAAACTGCATGGAAAATCGGGATGGAACGTAAGGCTCATAGAAGATCCTCCCATCAATTCAGGCCATGAACACCCCACCTCTGATGCTCTAGAAGTACTACTTCTGCTCCAGTGAGCCTTCCCATCATCTATCAGCTGACCAGTTGGGGTGTGGAATGGGATGAAGGTGAAGTTGGAATGGTTACCAATCCTAATATGTACTCCCTCCTTGTTGAGCGTCATCGGCATGGACCCATAAATATTCAGCAGAGAGGGTCGCAAGCCATTGCTCGGAGGATGGATGACATTTGGGAAAGTGTATCTGCCACAATGAGCCGCAACCCAGTGATGGAAGATCTGGAAGGGGCCACATACACTTCTAGGTGATCCCCCTCTCGAGATGTGTCCCAAAATGGCGTACAACCGAGCCAACATGAAGACCCCAAGATTGAACCTCTTGTTGGCAGCCATGATTCCCGCTATCACTAGGGTTGCTGGAAAGACGCCCATCCTTGCGTCCCTCACCAGAAGGAGCCACCCACTCAGGAACGTAGAGAGAAATCCAGCGTACTGAACGATCGAGTCCCGAGCCTCATTTACACTGAAGCCCCATGACTAGTAGTTCCCTTCCTCCAAGACCCTCCAATATGATCCGATCTTGCTCCTCTGAGCCGTGGCTGGACACCGTCTCCCCCGCCCTGGCATCTTGACCTCCAGATCCTTCTCCAAGAATAGGCTGAACCAGTCCTTGTTGGTGATGTCCTTCAAGAAGTCCTTGACCCCCCGCTTCTCCTTGGCCAGCTCCAACAGGTGCCACGTCAGTATGGGGGTTCGAGATCAGTCACCCCAGATGTTCATCGGTAGGAGGAATTCATCATATTGATGGACCTCCAAAGGGATGCCCCAGATGTAGTGGATGTCCCAGAGAATGATGCAGACTTCCCCATGATGAATATGGAAGGTGTTGGTATTGGTGGACCACTGGGTGAACAGCTCTGGCCTAAGCTCATGATGGCGGTAGAAGTGGAATTGCGATGTCCATACCGCCTCGAACAGACCAATGTTCAGAAGATCGACCCCAAATTGGTCGCACGTATGGTGAAACCAGTACACCTAGACCCATTCGCTGGTGAAGTTTCCTCTGGACCATAGATCCCAGTCCTTCATCCATCCTTTGGTCTAGTTAGTGATGCTTTGAAGGAAAGTGCTTGCATAGAGGGTGGAGGAGCTCTCCACAACTGGATCACCCCCAGCAATGGTCCTAGTCTGGGGATTCAGGATATATACATCCATGTGCCTAGTTTCTATGGCAGGATGACCATTGTTGGTAATGTTGTATCAAGGAAGGTCATCCTCATTGGTCACCCATGACTGCGGCGTATCCACCTCAAAGCCTGGCAGAGGGACCTCCTCCAGAATACCAAAGTCCCACATCGGAAGATTGTCAGACAAGGCAAAATCTTTTTGGGTGGGGGTTAGCATGTTGAAGAGTGTGTGGTTATTGGAGACAAACCTTTTTGCGCCATAAACCTCTGGGTTCGTAGCCAATTCAGCTTTGCGAGCAGTGGATTCCCCCTCATCAACCCGGTTCATGGCCATATTTTCCGACCAAGTGTTTCAGAGTTGTTGCCGGAAATCTAGAAGGATGGTGCAAAATCTGGGATCCTGGAACGTAAAATCAGCAGGTGTCATAAAATTTCAAACAGTGGAGTGAAAAACCCTTGATTTGAACATAAAATGCTGCCAAATATCAGTGTAATTACGTGCAATCAGAGCATTTTTTCGCACAAGTACAAAGAAATTTTCACGCACGAGTGCTCAAAGCTTATCACGTGAGAAAAGTCGTACGGAGCATGGGACCCTCGACTGATTTTATAGGCTAATCCTGGGTTCTGCGCCCATGCGAAAAGCGAATTCTGTGCCTGGCTGAGTTTTGCGCACCACTTCAAATTTTTGCACGAAGGTGACCCATGAAGCCTTGAATTTTGGCGTTTCCCTCAGAATCTGATCGTTGCGACCCCTCACCGATCTAATTTTGAGGGGGGAATTTGTAGATGCCGAAAAGTGCTTATATGTTAAAGAATATTTCAAAACGACAAAGAAAAGTCATATTCGGACCCAGAGACTCAGTCTGGGGGGCCCGGAGGTGTTTTATGGAAAAAATGGTGAACTGTGAGAAAAAATGTGTCCTGTGCGGAAAGTGCCAGGATTCGCGAAGATTCCTCGACACAGGCGTGGAGAAATTTCATGCCCGTGCCCCACATGGTTGACATTTTGCACCACCGCCACTATCGCGCAATTATTTCATGCCGACCTATATTTAGATCCCCTGGTGGCCTATAAATACAAGGTGACCCCCTTCTTTTTCGGGGCTGAAGAATCTGAACTGGATCTCATGCGCGTAATTGGAATTCCGTACGCACGCAATATGGCCTTCAGGTATGGTTATTTTCGGGCCCAGTCACCCCAGGGTCCGCCTTTGCGCGAGATCCCCTTTGGGTTAGACTGAATTCTAATCCCTTCGGGGTCTGCCCCTTGTGCGCAATTCCTTCCATTGCACGCAGGCCGGAAAATTGCATGCAATTCCTTTCATTGCGCACATCCTTTTCCTTGTGTGTGACCTCTGCCACTTGCGCGCAATTCATACTCCTTGTGCTCAATCCTCCTAGCCATGCACAAAACCTCCGCCCTCCAATTACGCGTAAGCATCGCCGATTTTGCACCAGCCCTGGGCTTTTCACATCGGGACCCTTTATTTTGTGCAAATCTCAAAGGCTGCACGCAATTCCCTGGGCCCCTCACCTCGGTGTTCCCTGAGCACCTAATTGCATGGGTGCCCGATGTTCTTATTATGGATGCCATTCGCGGGTCACGCCCCATCCATCCACACCATTTTCCGTTTTCCCGTACGTCCTTCTAGGCTCATACGAGGTAACTTCAAAGTACCTTGGGCGATTTTTCCCGTTGCATTGCTTTGCCTCATGCTTCTTCGCAAAGGCACACTAACGGATATTGCTTATTCGCATAGCCATGCTAATATGGACCTCCCATCGGATCACTCCACAACACCCCCCATCCATGGCATTGCCGGTGCCTTCCCTCCACAAAGGAGAAGAGGGTGCCGGTTATGTAAGTCCTAGGGGTGTGGAGTAAACCCACCTCATCTGAGCTGCAGGACATTAAACTTCCGAGCACCCTCATACTTAGCACATGACGTTAAACTGTGAGGAGAGAGGGGCACATGAGATTTTTCACCCTTTCCCTCTCCCGCTGGGCTTTTCTACCATTGTTCATCCCCCTGGAGTAAGTCCCAGTCTCCCCATCAAAGGCCTGCAGAGGGCATGATGGGGATAAAAAATTCTCCTTTCTCCGGTGCCAAGGGCCAAGAAGGGAGATGGGGATAGGGGTCTCTCTGCCCCTTCCCTCTCCCTTTGGGATTTTTCACCATTTGGGCCTCCATTAGGGAGTAATCCTCGACTTCTTGGGCTGCTAACCACGCGTAAGCCCCTGTTTACTCTTTGGGACACTCCAATGCGTAAGCCCCATTTCACTTCCCACGGATGCACCCTTCATGATGTTATCGTCAGGTATCTACTCCCTCTTGTTTCTAACACCGAGCATGACTCACGTGGGCTTAGAGTAGGCATCGACCATGACCAACACCTCGTCCCGCATGATGTTAAACTATATCTCATCCCACATGATGTTAAATTGTATCTCGTCCCGCATGATGTTAAACTGTCCCATCGAACTATGTGGACTATGATCTGTGTCAAGGCATTGTATGTAGGAAGCCTCCTCGAGTTTCAATCCCACCACCCAATCATTCCGACCATGTCAGTTCACCAACACCTTGGGCTGCCTCAGAGTGTAATCCCCATACTACCTTGGGCCGCCTTATAGTGTAAGCCCTATAACAACTTGGGCCGCCTCAGAGTGTAATCCCTATCCATTCCGAAGTATGGGTACTTTGATCCCTGCCTCCTAGGAAGGGTAAGTATGAAGCCTCCACGAGGTTCAAGCCCCACAACACCTTGGGTCGCATCAGAGCGTAATCCCTAGATGCCATCTGAACTATGTGGTCTTCGATTCCCTACCACAAGGATACGTAGGAAGCCTCCATGAGGTCCAAGCTCGCCATTCATGTCTCATTCTGACCTCTCCTTCGAGCGCATGTGTCTCAGAAATCTCATTCCCTATCCCGGAGTTTCCACTTCCACTGGGTTCCATTAATGCATCCATTCTTGCGGGTCACCTCTTCAAGTGTCCCATCATTCCATCGAACTACGCAGACTTTGATTCCCCACCACAGGGATACGTAGGAAGTCTCTTTGAGGCTCAAGCCCAAATCCATCGCCCATCCTAACCCTAACCCAAGCCACCACATCTCGGTGAGATCATGCCACCTCATACCCCATTCCATTTAATAGCATTTAGGAAGCCACCCACGCATCGTCCCCAACCTCGGTGTCCCCTCTGGGGGTTGCGCCCATCTGATCCACTCTAACCAGTGTTCCGATTAGTCTGATCCATCTCCATTGGACGTTAAACTTGCGACATGCCCTATGTCAAACATGGGAAGCTGAGGAAAACCTCAGATACATGACCATTGCATACAATTTCCCACATCCGATGTGGGATTCCTCGAGCTTCCGCGCCCTCCAGAATCCCTATAATAAGGGACGTAAGACAGATATGCTAATCCCCCAGCGTCAAGACACTCCAGTGGTGCCCAACATGACTACTCCCCTTACTGAAGGTTGATGCCCTAACCGGACCCCTTGGAATGTCTTGACAGAAGCGATGTAATTAACTAGTGTCTATGAAGATATGGCATTGAGAAGAGTTTCACGAAAAACGTCTTAAATCTATGAGGGAGACCCGGACTAGGTGATGAGCTCTGAGGAGGAAACCACAGAAGGAAGAACCAACATCCCATCACCCCGTTTCGATCAAGGAGAAGATGTCCCTGAACAAGGAGCAGATTCTGCCTACCTTTGGAAAGCGGGAATTCGGGGTAATAAAAACAGTCTCACGTCCTCTGTGTGACGGATGAGCACGGCGCGCACCCCGACGGAAGCACCAGAAACATTAGCTCTATTAATTCATCTTATTATCAAAACTGATGAAAATCCTATTTCCTATTTCCATGTTACTTTGAAAAAAAATTGTAACATGGGAAGTGATATTTTAACCTCTTCACACAGTGGATTATCCACATGATAAAAAGGTTGTGTGAAATTGTAAAAAAACCTTATATCTATGTGTGTTATTTCTCTCTAAAAATATCACCATCACATCATCACCACCATGATCATTTCACACTACCATGTGATAAGAATCACATTGTTTAAGAGTGGGAGTAAGAGTTTTTTATGACTACTAATTCATCCCCACCCTCAATGATGGTATACTCTCCCATATACTTATGAGATTTTGTTCTCATTCATGCTTTATCCTCGGAAAATTCTACCTCTCCACAAAGAAATATTTTTCTCCCTTCTTTAACATGAGATTCACTAGCATTCCATAGAGTGAAATATAATTCTTCTAATATAATGGGTGATTCAAATTAGCCTACGGATACACCATGGATGGTGGAGCCTTATAGATACCTCTAAGGGATATTTTTCATGTATATTATATGATGATAGCAGTAGTGGCATTTTTCACCGTAAGATAAAAATATTTCATCATTTTATGTTTATGTGATTTCAATTATGTCAATAGTAGATATTCAGATTTGGGGTTTTTATTAGTTTTTGATGTATTGATTGATTTTAAAATAATCCATATTAATATAACACTAAATTGGTAAATGATTTAACCAAGTTTACATAGTCCTTCATTGATGATTAAATTAAATAAATACCCATAAAAACAGTATATAATTTTTTATAAAATAATGTGGTTTTGAGAAAATAATTATATATATATATCAAAATTAAAAGTTAAAGTTTTATAAAAAAATTATGCAAAAAATTTTATAAAATGGGAAGCTCAATATTTTTATTTATCACACCCTCACTTTTGAATCCATTATATTAAAACAATATCCAATAGTCAAATATATAAAAATAATTTCTATATGATACTAGGTAATTTTTCAAATAAAATTCCTCTATTTATTCTCTATATCCAAAATGCATATCTTTGGTAAAATAAATTAGAAAAACCCATTAATAGGGTAAATTATATCCTATAATTAATCAAAATTCCATTTTAACACAAATATCATTATAAAGATGTTAATCAATATTCTTTATAGGAACCTCTTAATTTATAACCATCTTATATCCATGTCTACAACTTAATAGACTCCAGGAACACTTTATTTAATACTATTTTGTAACAACATAATATAATAAATTTTTAAGAGATTTATGAATATTTTGGAACATTCCTTTAAATCACTAGAGATTGTTGGAAAGTTAGTGTGATTGTGTAATACCATGGGTGGTGAAATTTTACACCAAATTAAAACCAATTCCCCATTAAAAATATTTTCTATAATTATATTAGATAGTATCCATATGTTTTTAAAATAAAATACTAGTAAATTGAATAAAATACATTTCAGTAATTCATATGGAGTACAATAATGATTTTAAATAAAACTGAATAGTTTCATGGACTATATTCTATGAACACATTTTAAAATTTTTCATAAAACCAAATAAATAAATAAATAATTCCCATAAAATGTTATTCATACCATGAAATATATATTAAAAAATACAAATGCCAACATATGTTCCAAACAATGATATATCAAGCACTATAATATCCAAGATGTTGGATTTATCTTTTATGTAACCATCATTAATAGTAATATCTACTATATGAGCTATAACATAAGTGAAACAAAACAATGTGTACACCAAAGTCTATATGCATGGGGTGAGTATAAAATATCTAGCAGGATCACCCAAATTAATCTAATATTTATAATACAAAAAATCTTAATATTTTCATGTAATTATTATTTTAAAAATAAATATCAATTTTTTTAAAAAAATATTCACATGATTTTAAAATTAAATAATATTCTAAACTATTAACAGAAATGAAAGGATATTTACTCATCATTTATTTTTGAAACCAATCCATACATATGTAATAAAATGATTTTTATCAATTGGGATAACAATTAAGGCTAACATTGAGTTAGCTAAGGGATCCCCACCAAATAAGAGGACTAGCCTACATATCTTGGTATTACCTATCCTTACAATTCAACAAGAACATACTAAAAATGACAACATTTATTGTTTAATTAGTGACAAAAACAGAGTATTTAACACAATCCTTATTTCTCAATATAGAAAAATAACATTTTATAACATTTATTTCTCTTTACCCGATATCATATCTCAGACCATTTCCTAAAACCTATTTATAATATAGACCATCCCAAGGTCCCACGTATTTTAATTCATCCATTTTACAGAAAATAATTTATTTTTTTCCTATTTTAATACAATAAATATTCTCATGTGATAAATAATAATTTAGGATACAATATACAAGACCAAAAATGACTTGATTATAAAAATAATTATTTATAAATATTAATTAAAAAATAACCTATCATCGTTTATTAAAATAATTTAAATTTATTATATTATTGATTAAAAATTCCCTAACCAGATAGATAATTATATTAATTAAAATTAAATAGTATTTAAGGAGCTCAAATGTAATAAATTCTATATGATAAATCTCATAATTTATCAACCATAAATATATAAAATGACACTAACCAATAATATAATACAAAATTTTATTATATTTATAAAAAATTATATATATTTTTTAAAATCAATTTTTATGTGATGAGACCTTATTGAGAAATCATAAATCATTGATATACCCTTTAACATAGTTTTTTTTCCTTAACTTAGCACTCCGGAACCATTCATAGCAAAATACTAATATCAATAGAGGGGTTTCCCTTTGTTAGAGAAACTACCTTTTTATTAATCTTTGAGAAACAAAAATATGTTCATTTAATAGTATAAAGGAGGGAAAAAATAAGTAAACAAGAGAAGGTTTTCCTCATATGTACTTTAATTGGGGTTTTCCGTTTTTTTTCTTATACATTTTATGGATTCTCTAAAAAATTGTTTTTAAAAGTGATTTCTTCCCATCAAGAAGAGAAAAATTGAAGAGGGGGTTTCTCACTCTATATACAAACATGACAAAAATAAAGGGGGTTCTGTAATATTAAACACTAAAAAAATAAATTTTATAATAGATGTAGTAACAAAATTAATAGAAAAAATGAAAAGAAAAATAATAATAATAGTAATCTATATTGGGTGGAGGGGTTCAGAAATGAAGAAAAAAGAACCTCAGACACCAAAAGATAAAGTATATTCAGAACACCCCCACCATGTTTTAGTCTACACCCAACTATAAAAGTAACCATATATTAAGTTTTTTTATTTGTCCCAAACATGATATAGCCTATATGTATATTTCTTAACCCAATATAAGGCCAAATCTTATTTAGCCTTCATGTACCAACCTCAAATGATTCCATAAATCATCCTATACATCTAGAATATCTTCTATGCCTAAAGTGATGATTCCCAGCCTAAGGATTCCTCCTAACATCCCCCATATATACTGCATGTATTCTTCTCCCTCACCAACATGACAAATTTTGTGATTATCTCCTATCAAAACTATATAGTGCCACTATAGTTCTTGATAAACCAAAAAAACAAAATCCATCAAAAAGGGACATCAATTCCTAGAAAGAGATAATCTAATAACATTAAAAAATGGCCACCCCTATAACATTTCTTAATGTCCAATTCCAAAATTCACAACAATATTGTTTTGACACACTTATTAAAAACATGTGAAAATGGAGGATATCGGTGGTTAAATCCATAATCAAATGAAATAAAGCATCAACTATGAACAATCATCTAAAAGATCATTCAAAAAATTTAAAACTACTACAACTATTAAAATAATAATAATAATAATAATAATAATAATATTATTATTATTATTAAGTAAACACTCTTAATTAATTAACCATATAAATATCACAAATCACCCATCGACATCAGAAGAAAAATTATAACCATTAATAATTTTTATATTTACTTAATTTATGGATTTAAAGTTTGGAAAATGCTGATTTTAAATGTTAAATAATAATAATACTATCAGAAAAATAGAGGTTGATATGTTAACCTATTGAGATATTAGTTTGTACAATACATAACCAAAAGTTATTAACCCATATTTTTCCAATGAGGAATCTATATTTCAATGAGAGATCAAATGGGTAAGATAATTTTTTGATCAAAGGTACTTGGTTTATAAAAAATGGAACAATAGAAAATTCCCCTCTAAATGTGTAATGAAACAATATATATTAGATATATAGAGTCCAAAATGAGCACATTTTTATTTAAATATTTGAGTATAATTTATCCAATAAAAGGAATGTCTAAAAATATTTGGTTATACTAATCATTACTACAATGTTCACAATTATTTTTTGGATCTAACATGATAATTTTTTTGAATAAATACACTCTGATTGGGAAAACGTTTTTATCGGTGACCTCTTAGTAAATATTAATTAGGTGTGTGTGAGTGAGTATAAATAATATATAATTAATTTTTTTTGCCTCTATGGGGAATTTTATATTAATCAATTAACCATAAAATATAACAACATTTGTTGGTTAAATTAGAATAATGTTATTATGAGAGGAACATCATCCTAGTGAGGTGCATCAACCATGTTATATAGATCATGACATAATGTGGAAGTGAAATTTTTTGACCCTTGGTTTCAGTAACTATATATAAGTTATAGATTCGGTAAGGATATATATATAATTTATTAATTAGACAGGTTATCATATGGATAAGGTTTAGAAGAGTATGTACTTGGGAAGGAATTATTTGAAATTTGAGGTTCCTGTAACTTTATACAATCCATGATATTTCATTATTATTGGAATTATTATTAGGTTTAGTTATAAGTTTCAAGTGTTGGGAGTTATAGTTTATATAAATTCATTTAAGGGTTTATGTTATACTTAAATGGAGGATGTTCTCACTGAATGATTATATATAATTATTTAAAATTTATCCAATAGAGTTGGATATGGTTGAGTTAGAGGTGTTTTCAATTATATATATATGGGTATTAAAAATATCAGTAGTGAAACAAACATACTGTGCATTAAAATGGGTAAAGGTTCAATGGGGTCATTGTTTCAATGTTCCATTTTCTCATAGACAATTTTTTTTTCATATGTGATGAGATAATAGAAAAATTTCAACATAAACTAATAAATTCATTATATAAATACAATATTTTATATAATTATTGTAAACCATACATTCTAAAGATATATATTTGGAGTTTTAAAGGATTAGTAAGCACAACAATTATATAAATACTAGTAATGAAAAATCAAACATTTCACACATACTAGAACTCTATTTCATCAATAAAACATATTTCATAAAATTTTGATTTCCTTCTATCATGAATAATAGAATGAGATCAAAATATAATTCTCATACCATTTCCAATTATTAATTAACAATACAATTTTTATAAAATTAAAAAATAAGTGAGTATATAAATATCAATAAGGGGAAAAAAATTTGAATACATGTAAAAGAAGGGCCAAGATGATATATAGTGAGTTCATGGAGTATATAATGAGAACAAAAATATTTAATAAGAATTAATTAGACCATTGGAGTGCATCACGAACATAATACTAAGGTATTATAAAAACAAGTCATAGGGCTTTGTGAAGACAACATAACATAGTTGTGATAGAATTTCAAGTGATGAATCATTTATAACATGTAATAAGATATAACCCTTTCATAATGAAATGATGCGTTTTCTAAATTTCTAGCCCACTTGACATAAAAAATAACCATACATATAATAGAAGTATAAAAATAAATGTATTATTTAAGAAACCAATATTTATTTGGGCCTTTATTTTTTTATAAGGGTAAAATAATGATGTTACATTTAATATTGAAGGAAAAAAACTGAAATATTATCCAAACTATTACATAAAAAAATTAATTATTAATATAATCATAGTACCAAACAAAAGTTTCATGAAAAAATACATAATAAGAAAATTAGTTCACTAATAAAAAATGGGTAAATCTCGAAGAGTATGTCATTACATGTATATTTAATTCATAAAAATCAAAAAAATCTTCAAATAATTAGTATAAAATTGCTTTCATAATATCATGGGAAATTAAAAACAGTTTTCCAAAGGTATATTAGAAAAATAACTCTTTATCACAGTGAATAACAAAAAATTTATTACAAGAGGATTAATTAATCATTTTAATTAAATGAATAATTCTAAAAAACTTAAGAATATTTAGTAAATGATCATTTCTATCCTTAAATTCCATCAAAGGGATGTTCCTCCCTGAAATAAAAAAATACAATAATAAAAAAATATCAATTATTCATGTTTTTTCATATTGTAAGATCAAGTATCCAATGTTCTTTATATTGGTAAATGAAATTTATGTTTTCATAACATCTTATCATATAAAAATGATAAAATAAATCCATGTAAAATATACCCCTAACTATTTGTAAACATTAGATGATTTTTTATTAATGTATTTTTCCTTGGAGGGATACTCATGGGTTGATTGATGCTTAAAAATATCAATAATAGTATTACATGAAACAGATCTAGGTACTTGTTGATTTAGAGTAATAAAAACACCACAAATAGTGTATTTGAAGGAGCCTTTGGGATATGAATATTATTTATAAGGTTATTTTTTCTAGTGGGGAGAATATTTAAGGTTCATAAGGGGAATTTAAACTAGAGTAGTGGTGTTTATTTATATATAGATATATTTTCGATCTACTTAAATGACTTTTTTGTTTGAGTATTATTTATAATTAACACTAATTGTAGTGGAACAATTAGATTCATCTTTAGATTTGGGTTATGTACATGAATTGGAGTGATAATTAGAATAAGAGGATTTAAAACTCCAGTAGGTATTCTAAAAAGTAAAATTAAAGTACCATCATATAGGAAAGGGTGAGAGTTTACCAGTTTATATACTTATGAACTAATAGATACTAGAGAACAATACGAGATTACATGATTTAGATGGAAAAAATGATATAAAAAAAAATAAAATTTTAATATGTTTTTTAAAAACATAAAAGTAGTGAATTTTGAATTATAATATTTTGTGATAATTAAATTGAAATGTATGTTCAAATAAAAAAAAAATTATATAATGAGAGATATTCAATCAAGATTTATTAACTTTTATGGGTAAGATAATTTCTTGGGTGATGGAAATCAAGGCATAAGAACGATATACAAGTATTGGTAACTCAAATAGTCTTAAATAAATTTTTATAATAGTAGAACTGAACACACCTAGAGAATAAGGAGATCATTTAAAAACAAATATGAGAAACCCTTGAATCTTCCATGGTTCACACATCTATATTTGAAAATTTTAATATTCATTATTATGTTGCAGGATGAACCCAGATCCATTCATCAACCCCACTAACACTAGAGGATACTGACTAAGCTATAATGAACAATTTATTGACACTATAGATAGTTAAATTTTAATAAATTTCCAAACTAATGTGTATTATTTAATATTATATAACAATTAAAAGTAATATTATATATATACAACCACTCAAAAATATTTTATAGTGATAAATTGTTTATATTGAAGTGCCCAAGGTTTCATAGGCAAGTTATATTTTTATTTTTATGGGTTCTAGGTTATAATTATTAAATTTAGGTAATTTACATTGATAATTAATGTTTGGAACATTATTTGTTACTCCTTAAAAGATAACCATGCTTGGTGAAAATCATACCAAAAGGGGTTTCATGTTTATATGCAATTTTATCATAGTCATGTGATCAAATAATGAATATTGGGGATCATTACATGAATTTTAATTTAAAATAGAATTTTGATGCACCTAACTTCCATTTTCCATCTAAATTGATCTAGAAGGTATCTATGGGTCTATTGGGGATATATTGGTGATTCATCATTATCCAATAATTTAATTATCTCTTTGAATGATCAAATTGGCATAAAATAAAATGTTTGATATTAATGATTTTGTGTATCCATTGATGAATCAATTTATTTATTTTTATTTTCATTCATTTTATAGGTTAAAATAATCATATTATATCCATGTCATTCGAATTGTGAATAGAAATCATGGATGAAATAATAATTATTTCAAATTATTGTTTCTATAGTTTGGGTTATCATATCAATATTTCTGATAATTTACCCCTAGTTTTAGATCAGTGTAAATTTTTCATCTAAAGTATATGGATCTTATTAAATCCTTGGTGTATTTTAATTCCTTATGATTTTATTTTTATTTATTTATGAAAATTTTCTATATTCGATATTTATCAAATAAATATTTTTATTTACTTGATAAAATAGTAATTTTTTATAATTGTTTTTTTAAAATACGATATTTTCCCTAAATAACGTGATTTAGGTTATGAATAGTGTTTTGTTTGTCGAAACTAGGTTTTTTGTATCCTTTATTTGTTTAATTCATGACTCGAATTTTCAAACTTATTTTAGTTTTTATGGTGTGATATATTTAGGATGAAAAATGATTTTGGTAAATGAATAGTTTGGGTATTGGTTGTGACTAGAATATGTAATATATGGATGGAGGGGTTGGTTGATTATGATGGATAGGAAAACCCATTATTTTTGTTATAAATATGGGTTTAACATGATATTTGAGAAAAAATGTGGTCTTCTATGATCTATATTGGGTGTATTATTTCTTCATAGGTAGTAATTTTATGTTAAATGATTTATTTTAATCTTATGTCACCTTAACTTATACTATTTATCTAATGAGCAGATATTTTGGTGGAACCAGAAAGGGTTATATTTTTATGAGAAAATAATGGAGTATATTAATTTTATGTAGTTATTTTGTTTACCATAGACAATACGAAACATTTTTTTTAAAAAAATGCACTAAACTATTATTAGAGGTGTTTTTTTTACAAAATTTAGAATTGTTATTTCATGGGTTTTAATGATAGTATTGATGAATCCAATTTTTTATTGGTATAAATACCCATTATCACATATTTATATGTTGATATATATATACATATTATCGTGATATAGGTAATATACATTCTCTTATTTTCATTGGTAATAGAACTTATGATATACGATCAAAAAAGATATGGTGGTCTTTGAACATGAATTGCTGAAGGAGGTGGATCATACGTGCTGGATGAGAAACATACATATTAGTTTTTCATGTTATTTTATGAAACACATCATTTTAATATTATATTTTTTGTTTTTATTTTAAATTACAAGATATATTAAAGATTTATTTAAGATTTCAAGTAAAACCCACAATCATGACTCATGGATTTGGTTGTTTAAGTGGGAAAATAATTCCTTATATGATTATACATATCATTCATCACTTGTTTCTAGACTCAATAAAATGGGGAATGATTTTAAAGAAATGTGGTGATCATGGTTTTACCTATGGATTTAGGTTCCTTAGTTAAACTCATCAAAAAACTATATTAAATCACTGTTTTAATGTTTGATCCTAGGAAGATGGTATATATGGATCTTAGGGGGGATGAGACTCAAGGGGTAGCCAAAAAATGGTTGGGTTGGATTATTTTTGGTGAGACATTAGTTATCAAGAATTTTGGGAAAGGTAATTGATTAGAATGTTCCCTTATAGGGAATTTTGCTATTGAACCCTATAGGTGTCTACACCCATTATGAGTTTGGATGGGTAGTGTGTTCATATTTCACAATAAAAACATGTGTTGATAAAATAAATGTGAATATATTTTTTAGAAAGATTCCTTTACTAATAGGTGATTTCAAATGGAGTTTTGATAGTATATTGGTTTTTAATGGAATTTTTTAATATTACATGGATTGTTTCAATGAATCATGACCTATGGAGGAATGATCCAAAGCGACCTATCAATGTAGATCATGCCATAGAATCCAAGAACCAGATATCTCTTATCTCATAGAGTATGTGTGGAGTGTGAAAAGTTAAGGATTTATTAAAAATAAAAAATCAATAGTTTTAAATTATTTTTACCCTTGAAATTTTCAAAGTAGATTTCCCCACTCATATACTCAAGATATTAGATCAGAAGTTGTAAGATACATATTTCGAGTTTAATCTGAATCGGGATCTTGAAGGACCCTGGAACACCCTAAGAGGGGATGATTGAATTAGAGTTTTGACTTTGTATTCAGAAGTGATGGATCTTATTCCCAAATTGATAGGAACCTCTTAAAATTGTTTGCTGAGAATGACCAGTAAAAAAATAAGAACATGAAAAGAGTCAACATGAAAATTTTACTTAGTTCACCCATAAGGGCTAGTTCATGGAGAACACACCAATAATGTGTCGGTCATACCTAAATCGACTAAACATCACTAGTTATGGATTACAAAAGTTTAGACATAGTCACTTTGGGCCAGACAAATATCCTTTACAATATTTAAGGTATATCTCACTATATCTCTTAGAACACTTCCATCGACTCCCCCTGGATCATTTCATTGGGAGGGATCCACACATAGTTTATGGACTTATAGGTCTATTCATTTTCATGAAATCACATATCCTCAATTGTATATAGATTCTATGTTGAAGTCCCTTTTTTTACCTGTAGATTAAATCCAACATTTCATGCAAATTTACTATTGAGAAAATTTCCTCTATGAACTACGCTACTTCCTCCGCAAATTGAGCTTCACCACATGGCGTGAGTGCTTTGCAGACCACCTTTTATTTCACAGTCCATCCCTGATTCACAGACATATCCTTCTTCTACGGACCGACCTTCCTCCACGGATGGATGATTTCTAATGGACTAAAAATATTCCATGGACCCTACTTCATTTGTGGGCTATAGTGCATTGCAAAATACTTTCACAGACCATTCCCACAAACAATTATGCCCTTCACGGAATTCTCTCTCACGAACCTCTTCCTTCACGAAACTGTCTTCCTACGAACCACTTCAATCTTCACAAATTTCTTCACATGATTTCTAATAATAATAACTCTCTTAAATAAAGGATTAGTGGTCTTTATATAGGAAAATAGATCCTAAAATATTATTAATCCTAGTTTCCCAAATATTTCATGTGGTACAGCCTTCACCATATACCATGCTCCTCCCACAAACCATTCTTCCCTTAGAAGTCTGCATGATGCCTTTTTTCCTTCACAGATGCCAATTTAATTTGTTAATGAAACCCTTTGAAGATACATAAAACTCCACCTCCTATCCATAAACAATGATCCATCCCAAGAACACCCAGACTTCTGCAAACTCTAAGCCTCCTACGGACCATTTTTCATTTGTGGTCTACATACGAATCACCTCCTATCAACCACAAGTAAAGATCCTTCCATGAACTATTTACCTCCCAAAAATTTAAATACCTCCTTGAACCATTTTTATTCATAGTTCATGTAGCATCCTTTGTAGTATTCATTGGCCTGCTATGAGGAAATAGTCCATTACTGATTTTTAATTCGTCATTCGTCATTCATCCTTTTCGGTTCACAAACTGTACTTCATAGTCTACATATTGTGAACCCCTGTGAGGAAGAACATATTTTTGTAAAAACAAACTCTTGATTTTGAGGACCAAAAATTATGAAAATAATGGGAAACTATTCCACTTATAACACTGTTTTCAACCTGAACAACAATATCACATCTCTTGCAAACTCCGTGATCAACCCAACATGGATTGGAAACAAACACAAAAAAAAATCCATTACCATAAAGGAATATCCTTAGTTCCAATATATATAAATTTTTTATATTGGTAAATATGGTCATAAATTAGTTATATCAAAACATTTTGAATATAAGGAATGATAATGATTTTCTAGAGATAGTGTAGAGGACATGACAACCAAAATGTAGACTTTTCTATTTATGCAGTTAGTTAATTTTTCACTAGAGTTGATCACCAACGATTTTCTCAAGGATCAATGGTTTGAGATGAATCTTAAACATGATATCTGGACAAGGGGGGTTCTTCTTGATTTACATTCTTATATGGTGGTACTAAATATATAATCTATGGAAAAAGAATAAATAATTGATACTAAGGTTGAAATTTAATTTCATAAAAAATAAAAGGTACAAGATAATTTGTTCTATGTAATGAAGTTTATGTGATATGAATCCCAATAAGGATATTAGAAAAAGAAATAAAAGAGTTTAAGTTCTTCTTAATATAGTAGAAAACATTGGTGTTATCAGTATGGTCACACGACACATCTCAGGCGATCTTATACTATTGAGACGAAGAAATATCACAATTGTGGGAAACATGGTAATGTAAATTATTTACATATCTTTCTATATTTTTATAATAGCATCATATATTTTAACCAAAACAAGTGATCAATAATTTTTAATGATAAATTTAATAAATGTGGAGAAAAATCACAACCATGTAATAGTTGTAATAAATTCCATGGTTAAGAATAGAAGGGTTCAAGAAAACTAATTTCTATTGAACATCCAATGTTGTAATATGATTTAGTACCATTTATAGTGATATGTACACAGTGTATTTCTTCTACTATGGTCTCTATATCATTTTATATGGGTTCAAATAAATCATTTATATTTTCAAAAGTTGTATCCCTATTCAATTTTACAATAGATCAAATGTATTATTCTTTAAAGATTTGTATTCCAATAAGAATGGTTAAAATGATGTTTTATATGACCATATTGTTTCACTATGATAAAAAATGTGGAAATATTATTGGAATTTTTGGTTTTGGGGATGAAAACATAAAATTTAATAATTGGGATATATATTAAATAGAGAAGTTAACAAACCATATTGAATGAAATATTTTAATTTTTCATTATACATCATCTGATAGGAGCATTTACACTATTCAAGGGGAGAGGTTAATTTATGAGGAAAGGGAAATAATAATCATTATAGACCTTAGGGAATTGATTTTTTAGTTAGAATAGATAGTTATATGATTAATAGAATCTAGGAATTAATTTTATTTTTTAGTTATGGTGAAATATTTCTTCTAAGTATTCTCAAAAGCTATTGATTATAACTATAAAGATAGATATGGTTTTCTATTAATTTTATTCCTTTGTTGATTTTGGTCTCATTTCTTTTATATATCATGTTAGAAATAAAACTATTGGATCATATTATTTGATTATATGACATAGAGGTATAAGGATTTATTTAAACAAGTGATTCCCCTTGATAAATGTAAATTCTATTTTCTATTGAAGATGATTTTAGAATATAGTTTAGAATAATAAAATTGAAGTAAAAGAAGTTAAAAATGAATAATAAATAAATGATACCTGAGATACAATGTTTTATTTTATTATCTTAATAGAGATAAGTAGTTTTTGAAGATTTATTTGTGATAATGATATAACTATCTTAGTGCAAGGGATGTGAACATTTCAAGAAAATATTGCAGAAGTAGGTACATGCATTATGATTTCTTACTGATTCTTTTTTATTTTACGAATTCTCTTGATATTTTTATATATTTGATTATTCATGTCTTCCATAATTACCTTGACTTGTTCCTCACAGTCTATGGGGATGAAAATTTTATCTTTTCTAGATTTGTGTTGGATCAAGGAAGGAATTTTTTAAATGTACGAAAGGTGTTTTCAAGAATGGGTTATATGAAAAGGTTTCTAAATTTCATTTCTTGATATAGGATGTGAAATTGATGGGGTACATGATTTATAAGAATGTTTATTTAATGTATCTATTTAAATATGGAAAAATATTATTTTGGGAGAAACCTAAGACTGTATTTGAGATTTAGAACTTCTATAGATAGGTGAGTAACTTTTTTTTAATTAAAGTCATTTATTTGATAGAATCATCAATGACATAGTTCACTCAGAAGGGTGTGTGGTTTATGTAGGAGGATAACGTTTGGGGATCTTTTGAAGAGCTGAATAAGTGGAATAATTCTATGAAAGTGTTGATTTATCTTGATTCATATGAAGGGTAATCCATGTATTATGGTAAATATGGATTTATAATTGGGTGTATAACCACATAAATTTGTATCCTGGTTATTTTTGGGATATGTCAATTACGATCATATTAAAAACAATTCATGCATGATCTATATTTACTGAATTTTTTTCATTCTAGTAAGAGTTAGAGATGTTACATTTTTTGTGAAATATTCTCTATGTATTTGTGTTGTAAAACACTGGGGTAAAATATCTATAAATGGGGATTTAAAACTGAGGCAATGAAGATTGGATGAGTACCATAAATCATTTGATATCATGATATCATATACATCATGAATGGGTAATTTTATAGAGGACGACTTATGTTGGAACACTCATCCAGTAATGGAACTAGAGGATTAGTGGTTTTTGATGGGGTTTAAGGCTAAGATACATCTAGATTCCCATGAAGAGGGAAGTGATAATGTTTTATATTATATAAATAATTATTCTATTCTTATAGAAAAATTCAGATGTAAAAATATTGATATATAATACATGTGGATTAAGGATGCCTAAAATATGGAAAGACTATATATGGGTGGTCTCAAGTGGAACACATAAAACTCGATTTTTAGAGTATATTGGTGGTTTCTTTGAGATTAAAGAAGGATATTATTAGTGCATTTAATATGTATAATTTTTTAATTTATCCAAGAATGGTAAATGCGTATAAGGATTTAATTTATAAGATTTAGTGGGTAGGGATGAAGAGGTTTTTAGTTGATTATGTCTATTGGTGTTTTTCTTGAGGATATCCATATATGGACATTGGGACTTTTACATCCATTTTTTATAATGAAATGAAAAATTGAAGTAATTGTGAATAATTTTTTGATTAGTTTCATAAGATCACCTTGTACTAACAATGTGATATAGGTTATTGGTAACCAACTAAAAAATGTAGCCAACTTTTTATATATTCATTAAATGTCATTAATAGAAGAGTTAGGAATATTATTTTTGAGGGAATTGGTTAGGATTTGTAAGGATACTCTATTTATCTGTTGAGATAGGGATTCACTATTCACATTGAAATTTGGGAGAGGATTATGGAAACATATTGGTACTTATTTGAAGCTTAGTACATTATACCATCATCATGTAAATGGGTAGAAAAAATGGACTTTATAGAACTTGTAGGACATTATTATATCATGATTATAGTATTTTAGGAGATCTTTGGATGATAATGGTTCTTTAGAAATGTTTGTATTCAATAGTATATATAAAGAATAAATTTTTATAGTTTTTTTTGAGGAACTGTATGGATGATAATATGGATCACTTTTGGTATAAAAGAAATTGAGAGATAAATATCTATTGGATCCTTGATTGGCTTAGAAGATGATGGATTAGGATTACCTAATCTGAATATGGTTGTTGTCAAATCTAACCTAGGAAATGTCTTGAAAGGATCATCATAGATTAAAGCTATAGTTTTTGGTCAGGATTGTGTAACATCCAAGGTAAATAAAGAATATGAAGTTTTTATATTTATTAATATTTGTGAATAAAATGTTAATATTACTTTAAAGGGAATTCTATGTTCGATGACGTACCCAATACGCAACAACGAGTTTCTTTGAAATCTTACGCTGCACACTAATAATATAATAATATTATTTTAAATGGTAGTTAACGCATAGCCATTGTAATGGTAGGAATGAACATAAATAAATAAAAAATGATTATATATGTTTGTTAAATATTTTAAAAATTACCCAATAAATGATAGAGGCTTAAAATGTGAATGAATCCAATTTTAAGCATAAATATTCTAATATTTTTTAAAAGGCCGATTAACCGCATTTTGATGCCGAAACCTTTTTATATCCAATTATTGACAATTTTATATGTTATATTTGACAAAATAAAATCCTTCTTTAGAATCGGGACATCAAAATTTACTTTGTGTAAATTTTTGTTATTTTTCCGACAAAGATCATTTTTTTAATGAATAGTGAAAATGATGTATTTTAATTCGAAACCTCATTTTAATATAATTTATTTATATGGTTAGATTATATTTTTAATTGGTTTTAAAGTGTAATTAGAATATATTTTTAGAATTTAATTCAATGGTGGTCATTGGAATTAATTTCACATTGAAATTGGACATAAACAAACGTCAATCTTTTGATAGATATTGTTTCTTAAAAACACGCTATTTGTTTTGACAGCGGGAATTAATTATAAAATTAATTAATGAAACTTCTATGTTTTGAATTTAAAAAAATGGACATAATTTTTTAATTTGTAATATCAAATAAACTTTGTATAAATTTTTGGTATTTTTCTGACAAATGTTCATTTTTAATGAATAGTGAAAAATACTGCATTTTACTTCAAAACAACTTTTTCAACTAATTTAATTATATAGTTAGATTGTCATTTTAATTGGGTTTAAAGTGTAATTGAATTATGTTTTTATCAATTAATGAAATTTTTTTCATTGTAAGTAATTTCACTTTTCAATTGGATGTAAAAACAAGTCAATCTTTTGATAAAATTTACTTCTTAAAAAACTCGTCTTTGGTTTTGACAACAGGAATTATTTTTAAATTAATTAATACAATTTCCATGTTTGGGATTTGGTAAAATGGATTCCATATTTTTAATCAGAAGGTCCAAATTATGTAATTAAGACTCTTTTGTTTTTGGACATTATGAATAGTAATAATGACAATTATCTTTAATTATCATGATTAATTAGTAATCGGGTAGTTAAGGGTAATAAAATAATATCATAATAATATAAAATGACCCTAAAATGTGTTGAAATTCTCTTGGTTGTGTCATCACCGACCATGGGATGCCTTGTGCCAACTTAGGGACCCCATGTAATCACTTTTGTGCGATAATGATCTTTTATCATATTATTTTTAAAGAAAGGAAAATATAACCAAACTATGTAATACCTAAGTAAAAAAATTTTAATTTTGATTACGTAAATGATCTATTAGACTATAAATATTCATTTTAAATCTAAAAATATTACCTACATCATGGTTTTTTTATAATTTTTAGACATTATATAAATAAATTTATTTATGACACCATAATGATGCAATGAATACCTCATTAATGATCGATTTAAATAAAATGAAAAGATAAGGTAAAATATAAGACATAAACTTGTCAAAAACTTATTGTATGGGTGTATTTATAACCCTTATCAACATATCCTCTAAATATATCATTGTGGGAACTTTAAAATCTGAAAACCATTTTATAATAAAGTAACATTTCAAGACTTTCCGAAAGTGACCGTCCTCCCTCTTATAAATGGCCCCCACATCTACCCCCTCACACACACCTCTAAATCCCTTATCATTTCCAAAATCTACTCATATTATCTCTCCAAATCCCTCTCTAACTCCTAAAATCCTCACTTGGGGCAGAAGTCTTTCCAAGGAAGCCTTTGGCTCAAATCAAAAAGAGTTAACCCAATTTAGAGGTAAAGTCTTCTCTCGAGTTTCTTTCTTTTATTTTCCTTCTTCACACACCACTATCTTCTTATTATTTGATCCCATAATAACACCAGTAACCTCAATATTAGATTATGTTTTTAGGATAAGGATTCTACCTACACTTACACAGACCTCCATCTAATGGTTAAAGAACATACTGTTTCTGTGGATGACGAATTACTGCCTCACGAAACGATGATTGTTCAATCATCTCCTACAACGTCTCATGGTGGCCATTATGATGGAAATGTATTTATATATGATATATATTATATTTATGTATTCTCTATTATCATGTATTATATATTTAAAACATACCTTTATGCTTTGCATGTTGTCCAAATGCGATAATTTCATTTGAGGAAGTGTGGACTACCGCCCCCTCAAGTGATGTGACTCGTTCATGATAAACATGGAATTTATAAATAATTTAATTAATGAAATTATGTTACCTATATAAAATATATATTATACTGTAATTATAATATATCTATGTCTAATTTTGTTTTAAAGTCCATTAATATGACAAAAAAATGAAAGTAGCGTTCATGCGTACGTACGACCTACCGTCTCCATGAACGGTACATTTCATTTATTATCTCAAAACATTATTGAATATTATTAAATACATATATACTGGATATATATGATATTTAAATCATTAACACCATTCCGAAGATGATTTACTTATAAATACATGGACAATTATCTTCAAATAAGTTCATTGTTGACTCATGTACCGAACATCGACAAAACGCATGATATGAACTCACATAATTAACTAATTATTATAACATGATAATATGTGACATTAATTGAATAATAAAATTTAAATAAAGTCTTTAAGCAATTATAAATTGACCAAAGTTTATTATTCAGGAATATAATGAAACGAACAAGACAAGTTGGACTTGAGGTAAGGGGATTTCTTATCTCACTTTTAATTCTGTGAATTTTCTATTGTTCCCTAATTATTTATTGCATGTGGTGTATTGTTTACTTCCATTTGATATATATTATATTGATTATATTTATATTCATGTTATTCTTTACTTTATTTGGTTCTTATTATCTTTTGGTCATACGACTTGATTGATTACAATGAGGTAAGTGGTTTTTATCTCACTATTTATTTCAGTGAGATTCATGCTATATTTTCCACTATCTCTTTTAAGTGGTGTATGTACTGCCCAATATTATACTCTTTGAGTAATATACATCCATTTATTGGTATTTACATCTTCATTGTATGACCCTTCTTTCATGGGGTGTATGTTTCGTAGGTTACCAAATTAGTAAGGGAACCTTTCACCCTCCTCTTTTAAAAAGACTTATTTTGGTTATGTCTTTTAATTTACATCTTATTATATTGGAATATGTTCTTATATATCCTTATTGATGTAAATTTTATGTACAAGTGATGATATACCCTTTTTATCTCTCATCAACTCATTTTTTAATTTTAAAGTGACGCCGTTAGACTGTTGAATTTCTGTAAGGGAACTTCTTAACCCAATTTCAATTATTTGGGTTAAACCTCTGCTTCTTGATTATTTCATGCTATGAATATGTGTGGATGAACTTTGATTGTTTTACACTTAATATCCACTTATATTGAGTGTATTTATATTTTTCACACATAATTATGTAATTGATTTATCCTTAATCTAAGGATAATATCTTTGTAAGGGACTTTGTCTCAATCTCCTTTCGTTGAGGAATACTTCAATTTATATACGACCTTCTTTTATTAGTTGTATAATAAACCCTTTTGACTTTTAATTTCATTCAAAAGGAATATTATTACATGAAGCATTTTACTAAATGAGAAAATGAATGTTTTTGTCTTTCTTATGTGGTGACAACGACTTCTCCGCCCCTGTGACCATTATTTGAGTTTTGGCTACCTCTAGTAGCTATAACTTTTTTTAAATGAAAAATAAATATCATGTTTTACTTTTCTTTTACTTTTTTATTGAAAATGGTTTTGATAATGTTTTGATTATATCAATGTGTTGTATTTATATCTTGTGATTGAAATGTGGAAATGTTATTTTTCCTTTATGCATGTTTTATGTGATACGATTATGTTATGGTTCTTGGGAATTGTCTATGAATTCGGGTGGTTCAGTGATAAAATAAGGGCTGGTGAGCACGAGATAGCTCTCCAATGCATTGGGTAACGCGAAGGAGTTAAACACTAAGGTTTCTCCAAATAGATTTAGAGAATATACTGTGATGGGTATTTCAAACATAACCATGAGGGTTACTCCCTACGTAAGAATGTTATGAATGCCTCAAGTTACCTTTATGTCTCTTGATTTCTATGAGTTATTCATAAATCTTATGATTTCATGAGGTATTTTAAAGTACTTATGTTTTATGAGTAATTTATGATTTCATTGTTTCTTATGTATGCATGGACTAATGTTTTCTTTCCGTATTTTTATATCCCATACTGAGCTTTTTATGCTCATCCCAAATTTTTGAAATGTTTTTCACAGGACATAAAGTGGAATATGGTCAAGGATGGGATCAAGGAAAGACATTCTATCTAAAACATGGAACTAGTCATGTTTCTTTTTTTTAAAAGTTTTTATTTTATGAAAAAATGGAAACTGAGTAGAAGTGTCTGTGTTATAATCCTTTGAGATGTAATAATTATGTCCTAATTCTCTAAAAATCTAAACCTAAAAAGATCATCAATGTGAATTATTCATTTAATTCATGATTATGTAATGTTTTAAGGTCAGGTACTTATAGTTGGTATCAGAGGTTGGTTTAGATAAGTTTAGAGGTTAGGGTATTCTTTAAGCTTAAGTGACATTACTATAATGGTTATGATTTTAGAAAGAGTCATAGTTATTTTTATAAAGATAATGAGTTTAAGATAACATGAATAAGTATATCATAGTATTTACCCTCCTTATAAGATATTATATGATGATTTTACTGATATAATCACACTGTCCTTTTTGGTTTTAGTAAATGGATGGATCTAGCAGGCACCAAAGTAAAAGTGGATGTGAAGGAAACTGTGACAGTTTCCGAATGAGCAACTGAATGATATGGGAGCTGCAATGAGAACACCTGTGGTTATTCTCAACCAACTATCTGAAGTCATGATTGACCACCTGAACCTTAGTAATTTTTATAAGGAATCATATATTCAAGAAAAAAATCCCTACGGAAGTTCAGGTAATAATCATAAAGGTAAGAATGTTCAAAAACCTATGTGTCAAAGATGTGGAAAGAAACTCCTAGGAAAATGTTTCAAAAGGGACAGAAAGATACTATAGATGTGGAAATGAAGGTCATAAAGCAAGAACCTTCCATGGAAAAAGGAAGCATCTAGTTGACTCTAGGAAAGGGACAGAAGTTCTTTCTTAAGGATCAATTGAATGTTTTAAATGTGGTGTGCATGGTCATTATGCAAACACATGTCCTATGAAGAAGTTTCGGGAATGGGATCACCAGGATCATACAAATATTCATTTACCAATACCTAATTCCATTCCGATTGAGGATGAAGATACTGACAATGACCAATGAAAGGTATGGATTATTTCTTAACATATGTTTTCCTATTATTGAAATCTTAGGATATTATTCATGATTTTGTTTATAGGAAATAATTATTTCATTATAAGTTGGAAATGAATGGTTAATGGATCAAGAAGAATTTTGAATGAGTAAGAAGTCAAAATATGAGGGATACAAGAGTTATGGTAGATTTTAGGATGGTGAAATTCTTAAAAGTATTAAGGATTATTTGATGATGGGATTACATTAGAAGACTTTTTATAGAATGTGTAACCCTAACGTTTGATATAGGAAAATTTTATTCAAGGAATAATTATCTTTTCCTTTGTGGATATAGTTATAAAGAACCATTTTGGTTTATATGATCCTTGAATTTTATGTAATTACTGGTTAATACATTTTGGGATGAAAAATGAAAGTTATTAGATAACATTTCTGGTTAAAATATGTTATGGTTATTTTTGATGAATTTATCTCTTTTTGGGAATGTTATAAAATTATTTAGTTTTTGAAAAGGGACAACACGCAAACTGTGTGACAACCCGTTGCGTCGGGCGAAGCTGTGGGAATCAAACCCACAACCAAAGTGCGACTGGTATTTATCGCCTACTACTGGACTACATGAAGTCCCAGGTTAGTATGACTAATTATTTTAGTTATATGATATTATGAATCAGGAATAAGTTGATTTTGGGTTATCTATGGAAATGATTAACCTATCACGGAGGATATGTGATGAGGTTAATTACGTTTCAATATGAGACTTTAAGAGTAACTTATGTTATTTGGAGATAAATGTTAAGATTTAACTTGGAATAATATTTGATTAAATCCTTTAGAGATTTGGGTTTCAATCTTATTTTGGATTACTTCGAAGAATTTTATGGATAACTATTTATTGAATGGTCTTTGATGAACTTTGGGTTTTGTTGGACAAATTTTGGAGGTTAAGAGTAGTTTTTCTATTTGTAAAATATTATCTCTTTTGGGGATTATCTAATCTTGTACTAACCATTTTGGTTTTGGTTAAGGTCTAAAGACATGGTAAATATATAGTTCTCATTTTGTGGATCATGTGATTCTCTAGAAGATGATTCTTGTACTTTTTATGTGACCAAGTCTTTTTGAATGCTCATCGTTTAGAGAAAAGATTAGTTTTGGTAGAAGCTTATTAAAGGATGAAACTCTAATTGAAGGAAATTATATTTCCTTATGTTTTTATTCTATGTAGTAAATTAATTCATCAAAATTATGAAAATGAACATAAAACAAAAACATTGTTGGTTTACGTTTCCTACTGGGTAATCAAAGACCGTTTACACACATCATAAGTTTTTTATTTTCTTATGGTTAACTTTCTCCTAATCATGTTTTCTATCACTCTCCATCAGAACTCGACCCTTTGTTTTCTCTTCTATATCCACGTTTTCATGGAATCTTAGTATTTGTTGTCTCGGGTGACCTTTGTACTTTTCTTTTAAAGTAATATTTTAATTTACTCCTTTTCTGATGTGGGGATTTCAATGAAGTTTCCAAGCCCAATTTTAAAATTGTGAGGACGCAATTCCCAAAAGGGGTGAAGGATGTAACATCCCAGGTAAATAAAGAATATGAAATTTTCATATTTATTAATATTTGTGAATAAAATTTTAATATTACATTAAAGGGAATGCTATGTTGGATGTCATACCCAATACACAACAATAAGTTTCTTTGAAATATTACGTTGCACACTAATAATAAAATAATATTATTTTAAATGGTAGTTAACGCATCGTCTTTGTAATGGCGGGATTGAATAGAACTAACTAAAAAATTATTATATATGTTTTTTAAATATTTTAACAATTACCCAATAAATAATAGAGGCTTAAAATGCGAATGAATCCAATTTTAAGCATAAATATTCTAATATTCTTTAAAAGGTCAATTAACTTCCTTTTGATGGAGAACCCTTTTTAGATATACTTTTTGACAATTTTATATGTTATATTTGACAAAATAAAATCCTTCTTTATATTTGGGACATCAAAATTTACTTTGTGTAATTTTTTTTATTTTTCCGATAAAGTTCATTTTTTTAATGAATAGTGAAAATGCTGTATTTTAATTCGAAACCTCATTTTAATCTAATTTATTTATATGGTTAGATTATATTTTTAATTGGATTTAAAGTGTAATTATAATATATTTTTACCATTTAATTCAATTTCGGTCATTTTGATTAATTTCACTTTGAAATTGGACATAAAAAAGTGTCAATCTTTTCATATATATTGTTTCTTAATAACACGTTATTTGTTTGGACAATGGGAATTAATTATAAAATTAATTATTGAAAATTCTATGTTTTTAATTTGGTAAAATGGAATTCATTTTTGAATTTTAAATATCAAATTTACTTTGGATAAAGTTTTTGAATTTTTCTGACAAATGTTCATTTTTAATGAATATTGAAAAATACTACATTTTACTTCAAAACTGCTTTTTCATCTAATTTAATTATATAGTTAGATTTTCTTTTTAATTTGTTTTAAAGAGTATTTGAATTATTTTTTATCACTTAATTCAATGTTGTTCATTGGATGTAATTTAACTTTTCAATTGGATGTAAAAACAAGTCAATCTTTTGATAAATTTTACTTCTTAAAAAACCCGTCTTTGGTTTTGACAACATGAATTATTTTTAAATTAATTACTGAATTTTCTGTGTTTAGAATTTGGTAAAATAGATTCCATATTTTTAATCAGAAGGTCCAAATTATGTAAGTAAGAATCTTTTGTTTTTGGACAGTATGAATTGTAACGACGACAATTATCTTTAATTATCATGATTAATTAGTAATTGGGTAGTTAAAGGTATTAAAATAAGATCATAATAATATAAAATGACCCCAACATGTGTCCAAATTATCTTGGTTGTGTCATGGACGACATGGGATGTCTTTTTCCAACTTAGTGACCCCATGGAATCACTTTTGTGTGATAGTGACCTTTAATCATATTATTTTTTAAGAAAGGAAAATATAACCAAACTATGTAACACCTAAGTAAAAAAATTTTAATTTTGTTTACATAGATGATATCTTAGACTATAAATATTCATTGGAAAGATGAAAATATTTCCTACATCATGGTATTTTTTTTATAATTTTTATACATTAAATAAATAAATTTATTTATAACACCATGTTGATGCAGTGATTACCTCATTAATGAACGATTTAAAAAAAATAAAAATATAAGGAAAAATTGAAGACTTACACTTGTCAAAAACATATTGGATGGGTGTATTTATAACCCTTATCACCTTATACTAGAAATATATCATTTATTAACCTTTAAAATCCGAAATCCATTTTATGATAAAGTGACATTTCAAGGCATTACAAAAGTGACCGTCCTCCCTCTTATAAAAGGCCCCCACCGCTACCCCCTTACCCCCACCTCTCAAGCCCTTGGATCATCTTAACTATGCTCATATTATCTATCCACATCTCTCTATAACTCCTAGAAGCCTCACTTTGGGCAGAAGTTTTTCCAAGGAATCCTTTGGATCAAATCAAAAAGAGTTACCCAATTTAGAGGTAAAGTCTTCTCTCGAGTTTCTTTATTTTATTTTCCTTCTTCACTCACCACTATCTTCTTATTATTTGATCCCATTATAAAAACCATATAATAAATATACTTAGACTTTTTTATGATAAGTATTCTACCTACACTTACAAACACCTCCGTCTAATGGTTAAAGAACATACTGTTTCCGTGGATGGCAAATTACTGCCTCACGAAACGATGATTGTTCAATCCTCTCCTACCACCTCTCATGGTGGCCATTATGATGGAAATATATTTATATATGATATATATTATATTTATTTCCTCTATATTCTTCTTTATTTCATATTTAAAACATACCTTTATGCTTTGTATGTTGTGAAAATGCGATAATTTCATCTGAGGAAGTGTGAACTACCACCCCCTCAAGTGATGTGACACGTTCATGCCAAACATGGAATTTATAAATAATGTAATTAATGAACTTATGTTACCTATATAACATATATATTATACTGGAAGTATAATATATCTATTTCTAATTTTGTTTTAATGTCCATTAATATGACAAAAAAATGAAAGTAGCGTTCATGTGTACGTACGGCCTGCCGTCTTCATGAACGGTACATTTCATTTATTATCTCCAAACATTATGGAATATTATTAAATAAATATATAATGGATATATATGATATTTAAATCATGAAAACCATTCTGGAGATGATTTACTTATAACTACATGGACAATTCTCTTTAAACAAGTTCATTGTTGACTCATGTACCGAACATCGACAAAATGTATGATATGAACTCACATAATTAACAGATTATTAAAACATGATAATATTTGATATGAATTGAATAATAAACTTTAAAGTAAGTCCTTAAGAAATTATAAATTGACCAAAGTTTTTTATCCAGGAATATAAAGAAACGAACAAGACAAGTCAGACTTGAGGTAAGGAGATTTCTTATCTCACTTTTAATTCTGTGAGATTTCCATTTTTCACCAATTATTTATTGAATGTGGTGTATTGTGTACTACCATTTGATATATATCATCATGATTCTATTTATATTCATGGTATTCTGTGATTCATTTGGTTCTTATTATCTTTTGGTCATACGACTTGATTGATTACAATGAGGTAAAGAGTTTTTATCTCACTTTATATTCACGTGAGATTCATGCTATATTTGCCAATATCTCCTTTAAGTGGTGCATGTAATTCCCAATATTGTACTCTTTGAGTAATATAAATCCATTTATGGGTATTTAAATATTCATTGTATGACCCGTCTTTCATGGGGTGTATGTTTCGTAGGTTACCAAATTGGTAAGGGAACCTTTCACTCTCCTCTTTTTAAAAGACTTATTTTGGTTAGGTCTTTTAATTTACATATTCTTATGTTGGGATATGTTATTATATATCATTATTGTAGTAACTTTTATGTCCAAGTGATGAGATACCCTTTTTATCTCTCATCAACTCATTTTATGAATTTTAAAGTGACGCGGTTAGCCTGTCGAATTTCTGTAAGGGAACTTTTTAACCCAATTTCAATTCTTTGGGCTAAACCTATGGTTCTTGATTATGTTGTTCTATGAATATTTGTGGATGACATCTGATTGTTTTACACTTAATAGCCACTTATATTGATTGTATATATATTTGTTAAACATAATTATGTAATTGACTTATCTTTAATCTAAGGATACCATCTTTGTAAGGGACTTCGCCTTAATCTCCTTTCGTTGAGGCATACTTCAATTTACATACGACCTTATTTTATTAGTTATCTAATAAAAAATTTTGACTTTTAATTTCATTCAAAAGGAATCTTTTTTCATGAATCATTTTACTAAATGACAAAAGGAATGTTTTTTTATTCTGTATGTGGCGATAATGACTTCTCCGCCACTGTGACCATTATTTGAGTTTCGACCCCCTCTAAAAGCCATAACATTATTTAAATGAAAAATAAATATCATGTTTTAATTTTATTTTATTTTGGTATTGAAAATAGTTTTGATAATTTTTTGATTATATCAAAGTTTTTTGTTGATATATTGTGATTGAAATGTGGAGATGTTATGTTTCCTTTATGCATGTTTTATATGATATGATTATGTTATGTTTCTTGGGAATTGTTTATGAAGTCGGGTGGTTCCGTGATAAACTAAGGGAGGGTGAGCCCGAGATAGATCTCCAATGCATTGGGTAACATGAAGGAGTTAAACACTAAGGTTTATCTGAATAGATTTAGGGAAATATACTGTGATGGGTATTCCAAACGTAACCATGAGGGTTACTCCCTACATAAGAATGTTATGAATGCCTCAAGTTACCTTTATGTCTGATGATTTATATGAGTTATTTATAAATGTTATGATTTCATGAGGTATGTTAAAGTAATTATGTTTTATTAGTAAAGTATGATTTCATTGATTCTTATGTATATATGGACTAATGTTTTCTTTCCGTGTTTTTATATCCTTTAATGAGATTTTTATGCTCATCCCAAGTTTTTGAATTTTTTTCCATAGGAAATAAAGTGGAATCGGGTCATGGATGGGATCAAGGAAAGACATGATGTCTAAAACATGTAACTAGTCATGTCTCTTTTTTAAGAGTTTTTATTTTATGAAAAAATGGAAACAGAGTAGAAGTGTCTACTTTATAATCCTTTGAGATGTAATAGTTATGTCATAATTCTCTAAAGATCTAAACCTGAAAATATCCTCAATGTGAATTATTCATTTAATTCATGATTATGTAATTTTTTAAGGCCGGGATCTTATAGATTGAGTCTCTGAGTGAGCATCACTATGGAAGGGACATTACTGAATTATGAATTATGGTAATTTGGAATCCTAGTATATGGATCCATTTGAGTCTATTGAGTAATTTGGTAATGTAATTCATCTTATTTTCCTTAAACCAATGCCTTTTGTAGTGAAAATCATATATAATGTATCTCAAATGAAGAAGTATCAACCATATTAGTAATATATTCTTCACAATAATTTAGGGTAATTGGAAACAAACTCAAACATTTTTGAAAGGATGATGAGAATTTTAGTAGTAAATGCAAGATATTTAGATAAATATTATTTTTTAATGAAATTATTATAGAGGCATGGTTTAATTCATTTAGATACATATGAAAGGGGGGATTTAATATTGTTCTAATGGCTCACATTTTTTGATGATAAAGAATCTAGTTGAATTATTTATGATGCAACAACATATGGTAAGGATTATTTTAACAAAAAAAGTTTCATAGGTGAGTTCTCATTGTTTTTTTACTTGTTCCATACTAAAAATTCTATTTTTTTGAAAAAGCATGGTGATAAGAATGGTTTGGTTCTTGGTTAGCCAAACCATGAAGGATAAACATGTGTGGTAAAAAATAGACTAGAAGAGTCTTGATAGTTAAGTTAATTATGAAGGATAAGTATGTTGTATGGTTTTTTTATCTATTTGGATATCTAAGATAAACACAATATTATCCTAAATGTGTTAAATACAATGCATTTATTGGATTATTATATGTATTTTTGTTTTAAAGCGTAATTTGGATCCCCAAACTCTTATTATCTCTCTATCTAAAATTGGAATGGAACTAGTATTCCATTATAGTGTTATTGGTGTTTCTCCTATGACCAAAAATGTAATTCTTACTAGTATTGAAAAAATCATCATGAAATCCAAGGTTTAATCTTGGTGATTCTTCACATTATTTTATTATTTAGTTTCCATCTTTATATAATGACCCTTTCAATGTATCTTTTCAATAAAATTATATCTGGGTCACTCAATTATGGATATTAATCAAGACGTAAAGATTCTTAATTTTAAGTTCTTTTGTTCAATATTTAATAGTTCTAATAATTATTTCCAATATTGATCATTGAGTTTCAAAACTTCTCACATTTTTTAACTAAGGTAAGTCACTCATATTTTCTCCTAGGTACATTTTGATTTCATTTCATGTGATTGACACTATTTTAGGATATTTTATTACATTAGGTATTTATCAAATAATTATTTTAATTGATTTAATATGTCATCATTTTCATGATTTGAAAAATGTTGGAAAATGTACGATTTTTCATAAACAATGGGATTCGGTTTCTAAATAGAGTTTTACGGAAAACATTGTTTTTTGGGTTATTGGTTTAGTAGAATTTAAGACTTTGTTTTTTTAATTATTTTTGTTATATAGTATAAATTTTGTTTGTTAAAAATATGGTTTTAGTAAATGAATGGTTTTGAAAAGATAATTGACTAAAAAGTGTCAGTTATAATTGAATGATTCATGATTTTTTTATTAGAGATAAGCTCCATCATGTGTGTGTTCTAGAAGGGGATGACCTTTATATTTTGGAAAAAATTGAGTGGGATAAAACCCATAGAGGTTGTATTTTATAATCATTGTTAATAATTTAATTTTATATACTTTATTAATTACATTTATTTTTTTGATTACAATTCTTGTTTAATGACTGTATATTGGGGTGAAACCGGGAAGGTTTACCTAATTATAGGAAAATAATGGATTGAATTATTTTCATCTAATGTATTGTTATATTTCAAAAATTTATAAATTATATTATTTTCAAAATGTTCTAAATATTTTTCAATAATATTGTTTTCATGATTGGGATTAGGTATTTCATGGGTTTGTACGATAGAATTAATTAATTCAACAAATATTTTTTTGCTAACCCCTTCCCACACATCTCGATGTGTGTATAGATTTATTATTTCATAATACAGGTGTACATCCCCAAACCCATACACTCAGATATGGTTCTAAAAACATAATTAATATATTTCTACATTTTATATTGATAAATGTGTGGAAATTTTGTCAATCCACAATGTACAACGTTAAAAAAATATTTTATCACTTATATTCCCAATAACCCTTTAGGTTTAGAGTTTTATAGAATTAATAAAAACTCATACATAATAATACCCATGTCTTTAAGTGGTTATTTTTAATATTTTACCTAGATAATATAATTCCATAGTACGTATTCAAAATATCACATAAAATTATTTACTCATGAAACAATTCATTTAACATTGTTCTTTATAACCTAGGGAAATGGAAAAAATAGTAAGGGTGTGCTCAAACACTCAGTAAGGGTAAACAAAAGCATTAAAAATTGAGTTTCATTAGTGGGAATAAGATGAGAATATGGTTATGATGACATAATCAGGGTTCATGATCATACCATATGAGAATTTAAACCCAAAAAATCAGGATCATTAAACATGGACATAAAAACAAAAATTTCCTATAGAATGAGTCATAAGAGTCAATAATCCTAGGAATTTTGATGCCAATATTGATCAAACTAACTAGTTAAAACTTATAGAAATAATAAAAAAACTTTTTTTTATCTTGTACCATTATCTTTAACTCCCATGTTCACTCGTTTTATAAATAACTTGTTCCTAGTAAAATTTATAGGGGAAAACTCCCCGATTATCTCCCTTCTCCATGCTTTTAAAGACAAGGAACATTACCCAATGTATTAGAGAGCTATATCGGGATCACCAATATTATAATATATATCAGGACCACCCATAATCATGATATATATTAGAATTTTAACACACCAATCTTCCACGGTACGTTTCCCCTTGAATAGTGCAATAGCTTGCATTGTACGCAACTTCGAGATTCTAACACACCGTAACCAGTCAATCTTGCCGTTATAAATTTTAATACCCACTTTTAAAATTTTATATATTTTATTTTTCAAAATGGACTTCATTTTTTAATTTTGAGTGTCAAAATTAGCTTAGGGTGAATTTTTGGTATTTTTCTGAATACTTTCAATTTTTGATGAATAGTGAAAAACACTGAGTTATTGGTTAAAACCGACATTTTATTTAAATAATTATTTATTTTATTTAAGTTTATTTTACTTAAAAATAGATACATAATACCTATATATCTTCAACATAATTTATTAGATTCGTTTTATAATAAGTTTAGATGTGTAAAAAGTTTATTGAACTTTTTACCGTCTTTTACCCACCTCATTGGAGCATTTGAAAATTTGCATAAAACATAATTTTACCATTTAATTGAGTTGAATTTAAAAAATCTGAGAGAAATTTTTGATATAATTATTTAAAATTTGGTTCAACATGATGAGAATAATTTTTGGTGAATAGTAACTTTTGACTTTTATTTACCACGGTTAAAAGTAAATAGGGTATTTAAAGGTAAAAATGATATTATAATTACCCTAACACATTTAATAATTCTATTGGATAAGTTTTATTCGACAAAAAACAACCTTAGGAATAAAATATGTTCCTTTAGGATCAATTAGATTAGATTAGGAAATTTATTATCATTTAATTTAAAGAATAGTTAAAAGTGTTTAATTCAATGTTTAATAAATAAAACATTTTTAATATATTGTTATACATAAGATAAATTAGACTATAAATATTATTTATAAAGCTAAAAATATTTCCTACATAATGGTATTTTATTTATAAATTTTAGACATTAAATAATTTAATTTATTTTTGACACAATTATGATGCAGTAATTACGTTATTTATAAAATATTACAATAATTGATATTATAAATAACCAAATAAATTTAAATGGAGTCTTTTGATAAATTTGACCAATTTTATAGGTTAATATGACATGTTAGGGTTTATTAAATGAATTTATTTACATGTAATAAAGTTTTTAGGACTTTAACAAAAATCAATTACTAAATAGTGTCAAAATTGACATAAATGAGTTTTTAAAACCAATACTATATTATTAACTAATATAAAATTCCTAAAAATATAATGTTCGGCCAAAGGTCTTATATTATGTTATATATATCAATAATTAACCACTTTGGGTTTTATTGGCAGTTTATAGTAAGTTTATTAACCATATAATATAAAAATACAAAGAGACGTGGTAAATGTCAAACTATTTATCTAAGAGTTAAATCTAAATAATAAGGTAAAAATGGGGACCTAAACTTGTCTAAATCCTATTGGTTGAGAGGATTTCGACCCAAACCCAACTTATCCTTGAAATAAATCATTTTGGAGCCATTAAAAATTGAATATGAATTTATTATAAAATAATATTTCAATCTTTTCCTAAGGTGCCCCTCACCCTCTTATAAAAGGGAACTTCCCCTTCTCTCAAATTCACACCTCCAAAAACATTTGGTTCGGCCAAAACCTACCCAAATATCCTCCCAACTAACCTCAATTCAACCTAGAGGCCTTATTTTTATCATAAATCTAACCTAAAGAGACCTTTTCATCAACTCAAAAGGAAACACCTAAAGAAGAGGTAATAATTTCACCACCATCTTTCAAGTTTTTTATTCTTCCACTTCTTATTTATTTGTTGTTTACATACTAAAATAATAACTCTAATACCTTATAAATACTGTTATGTTATTATAAATATGTTACAACCATATTATTTATTCTATCCATCCTATAAATGACTAAGTCACCATACGTGCGTACATACGGATTACCGTCTCCACGTTGTGGTGTAGTTTGTCATTCGACACTTCACTATTTGGATGTGTATAATAATGAGTATAATTGATATAAATAATACATATAACATGTTAATGATTATTTATATATGATATACCATCCAATTACATATGATCTCACAATTAATATAATAATTTTTTCGCACAAGCGTATGTACGGATTACCGTCTCCACGAACGCGATGAGATTCGTTTACCCATCGTAACCATTCAAGAATAATTTTCATTTTATGGATAAAAATGATGTTTAAAGAACTTAATATCATTCTTAATATAAATCAAATACATCCTATCCATAACAAACATGACTTATGTAACAAAACATATAAATGAAAATGAATCTGTTAAAACCCAAAATGACGATAATACTAAAATATTATTAACAAAGATATATTAGAAGATCATGTATGATATTATATTTATGTATATGGTTATTGTATAATTTAATAACAATGATTTAACTATTATACAATAGGTTAACATACCCTTGAACAAGGAAAAGTACAAGGTAATGGTTAAATTCACAATCACTTTATTCTCCGAGGTTGTTTTCACGTAAGTATCTACTGGGACCTCTTTATCATCCACATCCATGTTTCTTAAAAATGTATTTAAAAACATTTTTAATATTTACTATAAAATGTATTAAATTCATTTATACCCTTATTTTATTTTTTTAAATATTTTTAAAGGAATCTTTCCGTCGTTTCCCAAATAAGATACTTTATGACCTTTTCGACAAAATTAAGGTAAGAATGTATTTTTTAACTTATATGGTGGGTGCGGCTATTTTCTGCCATTATAACATCGTCAAAGCTTCCCTTAAAAGATTATAAGAATATTTCTAAGATAATTTTTTTTCTTTTAAATGATTTCAAAATAGAAAGAGGTATTTCTTTCAAATAGTTTTTATTTCATCTATGTCAACATCCTTTGATGGAATTTAAACTTGTTTGAAGTTGATTTATTATGATACAATATTCCATATTATATTGAAGGTTTTGTGATATGTTTGAATGTGGGTGTGTTATTCCATTCCATTCATGGTTTATGGGTAAAGTATTGACATTTCTTATGCTGGTTTTAATATGAATGTTTATGTTATGTTTAAATATTTTTCACATGAGGAATGCATTGGACATAGTAAGTGACGGGTGGAGCCTGATATAGCTCCTAGATGCATCGGTAGGTCTCACGAGACAAACTAGTGTCTTGGAAAAATTCTTTGACAAAATCTTATTTGTATTCTTGGCACAAGGCCTTGACTATGTGGTTTTGATGTCTAGAATTATGCATTCCATCATTATGAATTTATCTATTGATATTGCATGTGATTATTCGACTAGTAGAATATCAATGTGAATAAGTAAATGCCATTATTTGATTTATATTTTCTATATTATGCTTAAATTTAAGTTTAAAAGTCTTGTGTTACAGTCTTATAAATTGCCTTAAATGTTTATGCTTATTTATGAAAGTTTCTACTATATTGTTATCCTTACTAAGCATGTGAGCTCACCCATTTCTATGTTTTATTTTTACCATGATGTGAAGAACTATTTTATTGTTAACCTGTAGGGATAGGATAATGGATAAGTGTGTTTTAAAGGGACAAGATGTTGTTGTTGTTTTTATTTCATGATATAATATAAAACATATGTATATATCTAGTGCTTACAAGGCTAATAAACTGATCAGTATTTCGGGACATGATTTCTTTGTATCATTCCAATTATATGTAATAATTCACCCACTCTGGGTAACTGGGGTCAGGGAATTACAGTTGGTATCATAAGATGCTTAGTAAAATCCTTGGAAACTAGATTTAGAAAAACTCTGATTAGAGAACACTACCCTAAGATAGACTTTGAGGATTAGTATAGAAGAAATTTCTAGAATTTTGGTAATGTAGACATTTTGGGAGTTTTCCAAGTAATACATCCTTGTATGGATACGAGTAGGTAGAGGCAGCTCTGGCACAGATATTACCTATGAGTAAAACCCGAAAACACCGCTTTGGGATAGACTCGAATGAGAATTGGTGCACGACAAGATGCCTTACTACACTCTTGCTTACGAAACTCTTGGGGGATATGTTTAAGATAATTCTCATTTTATTTACAAACCATTATGAAGGATTTATGAGTATATACCTCCTCAAAGAATTTTTATTATTATTATGGATTATATCCACAAACGGTTCAATTTATGTTAAGTGTTTTACAAGTTTGGAATTATGTATTGCGATTCATAAATTAATCTAGTGTATGCCATTGTTTGGAAATGGAACCTAGTGGAAGGAATGGAAACTGTATCAATGCACGTAATCCATGTAGGGATTTACCTCCTACTCAAGATAATTATCGTGGAGCTCGTTATGAAACTGGTGTTGATTATCTAATTACCATACTGGGACAACTCACTCAGGTTATGAAAAATAACCTTATCCGTATGGAGCAACCTGATCCACAATGAAGAGGATCAATGTCAGATAGATTCATGAGGAAACAAACACCAAAATTTAATGGAAATACAAATCCATTGGTAGATGAGAAATGAATAAGTTCCTTAGAGAAAACATTTCATACTTTGGGGAGTAGTGAAATGGAAAAAGTTGTCATGGTAGTTTATCACCTCACGGGAGATGCAGATCAATGGTGGTCATTAATCCAAAATATAAAGGAAGTTGAAGAAGTATAAAACCTGGAATGAAGGTATTTTAAAGATATTTTCTTAGAAAAATAATTTCCTCGTGACCATCGAGCGGGTATGGAAAGGCGATTTCTGCGTCCAAGGTGAAAAGAGGATGAGAATGTTTCAAAGTATGAGGATAACTTTACAAGGTTATCATGGCATGAAACAGATTATATACGTAACCCAAGGAGTAATATTGATTTATTATTTGATGGGTTAATACCATTTCTCCATCGAGCATTTATCTCACAATCCTTCTTATCGTATTAATATATTCTCTCATGTGATATCAAGACAGAAAATGAATTCTCTAAGTTTTATGACTTTAAAGCAAAGTAAGAGAAGAAGAGATTTGCTAAACACTCTGGAAATAGAAATAAGGGGAAGAAGGGAAAAGTTGAATATCTATCCTGCAACAAATATTGGAAGAAACACCCTGGTACTTTCCTAAAGGTAATGAGAGTCTGTTACAAGTGTGGTGAAAAAGGCCACCAATCTCGTGATTGAAAAGGAAATAAAGAGGCTGCCAATTTTGAATGCTACAATTGTAGAGAAAAGGGGAATTAGGAAAATTAATGTCCTAACCACCAAAGAAAACTTATCTCAGAAAAGTCCAAGGGATCAAGGCAAAGCCTATGTGATCACTACTACTGAGGCTGGAGCTTTGAAAGATGTGGTGTCATGTAATTTAACGGTTTTATCATGTTTAGAAAATGCTTTATCTGATTCTGGATCATCGCATTGTTTCATATCTTCCCAGTTTGCTAAGAAAATTAGATATATCTAATTTGATTTAACAAGGTAGTTTTCAGTTAAACTCTTAAGGGAAGTATCATTGAAAAAAAGTTTTGTGAATTAGTTCCCAATAAGGCATATAAATGTTATTTATCTGCTGATCTCATCATCATTCCCATGATTGAATTTGATATAATCCTTTGTATGGATTAGATTTCAGACCATGATGTAGAAATTTATTGTAAGAAGAATGAGGTTACAATTTTTGATGATGATGATAAAGAATAACTTATCTTTAGATCAGAAACGTCACCACCTGATTCTTATCTAGATCCACCACCGGTAGCTCAACTAAACTCAATTATTGGGGAAGAAGATAATGAAATAACTTTGGGGGCGGAAAAGAATATTCTAATAGAGGATGTATCTATTGTGAAAAAATATGTTGATGTGTCTCAAGAGGATTTACCTGGACATCCTCTAGAATGAGAAATTGAGTTTTCCATTGATTTAATTTATATTTCAAGGCCCATATCAAAGACCCCTTACAGAATGGCCACTGTGGAATTAGTGGAACTAAATAAACAACTAGAGGAATTTAAGAATAAGGGATTTATTCTCCCTAGTGTTTCTCCATGGGGAGCCCCTGTTATTTTTGTTAAGAAGAAGGATGGATCCTTGAGGTTGTGAATTGACAACATGGATATCAATGCTATAACAATAAAGAACAAGTCTCCCCTACCATTCATTGATGATTTGTTTGACCAACTTCATAGAGGTCAATATTTTTTGAAGATTGACCTTCGATCTGGATATCATCAGTTCTGTGTGAAGAAGGGAAACATTCCAAAGACAACATTTCGAACTAGGTTTGGTCAATATGAGTTTACAATAATGCCTTTTGGGATGACTAATGAACCATCTGTTTTAATGGATCTAATCAGTAATGTTTTCAAGGAATAACTTGATGAATTTGTAGTGGTATTTATTGATGATATCCTAGTATACTCCAAAATATACCAAGATAATGAAAATCACTTGCACATTATCCTAAAGGCTCTTAGAATAAATGAATTATATGGGATGTTTAACAAGTGTGAATTCTGGATTCAGGAGATTTCTTTTCATGGCCATATTTTTTCTAAGGATGGAATCTCTATTGACCCTTATAAGTCAAAGGAAATCCAAGAATGGCCAGAACCAAAAAGTATAACTAAGGTACGTAGTTTTATTGGTTTAGAATGTTATTATCAACATTTCATACATAATTTTGCCCAATTGACTAATCCATTAACCAAGATCACATGTAAAGGGGTTAATATTTTTTTTGGAAAAAAGAGTGTGAATAATGTTTTGAATAACTTAAAAGAAGATTAGACAATTCTACTATCATTACTCTACCATCAGGGAATGATGGGTTTGTTATCCATAGTGATTCTTTAAATAAAGGACTTGGTTGTGTCCTTATGTGGAATGATAGGGTTATTGACTATGTATCACGACAGGTAAAAATTAATCAGCAAAACTATCCCACTAATGATCTTGAGTTAGCATCTGTAATCTTTGCTTTGAAGATTTGGATACACTATCTCTATGGTGAAAAATGTGAGATTTATACGGATCACAAGAGATTGAAGTAACTTTTCTCACATAAAGTACTCAACATGAGGAAAATATTATGGTTTGAACTAATCAAAGATTATGATTTCACTATACACTATCACACGGGGAAGGAAAATATGGTTTCATATGCTTTTAGTAGAAATAATCAGGGAGTTTTGAACAAGATGAGAGTTGAAAGAGATCCTATTTTCATGGATCTAGTAAGGATGGATATGGGAATAACCATGGAAGGTGAAACATCAATAATTTTTCAAACGGTTTCCAAACCATATTTACTAGAAAGGATAAATATTTCTCAGACCGATGATGAGGAGTTTCAAAAGAAGATTAAAGATTTGAATTATGGGAGATTGAGTGACTTCATATATGAAGATGGAATTTTGAAATTTGGAAAGAGACTTTGTGATCCTAATATTACCTATCTAAAAAGGGAATTTTTGGATGATACCCATAGCTCGAATTTCTATATACACCCTAATAGAACCAAGATGTATAGAGATTTGAAGGAACATTTTTGGTGGGAGAACATGAAGATGGAGATTGCTAAATATGTGTCAAGATGTATGGTTTGTTAACAAGAAAAAGCTGGAAGAAAACATCCTAGAGGAGTCATGCAACCTCTTACCATAACTAAGTGTAAATGGGATGATATTATGATGGAATTTGTCATGGGGATACCAAATACACCTAGAAGGAATGATGCAATCTTGGTCATTGTTGATCATCTTCCCAAGTCATCACATTTTATTGCTATAGGAGAAGATTTACCACTTGAAAATTTATCAAGACTATATATTAATGAAGTTTTAAGACTTCAGGGAGTACCCCTATCGATTGTTTTTGATCGTGATCCCCATTTTACATCAAGATTCTAGAAATTTCTTCAGAAGGACTTGGATACTGAACTTCATTTGAGCACTGCCTACCACCCACAAACTGATGGAAAATAAGAATGGACTATTAAAACCATAGAAGACATGTTGAGATCTTGCTCACTTGACTTTCAAGGTATGTGGTATCAATGTTTAACTTTGGTAGAATTTTCCTATAACAATACCTTCCATTCAAGTATTCAGATGGCGCCATATGAAGAGTTATATGGAAAGAGATGTCACATAACAACTTGTTGGGATGATGTTGGTGAAAGCATACTTTTAGGCCCAAAACTTATTGAGGAAACCATGGAAAAGGTGAAGGTTTTCCAAACACACATCAAAGCAGCTCAAAGTAGGAAAAATAGCTATGCCGATAACTAAAGGAAATATTTGGAATTTCAAGAAGGAAATAATGTTTTATTGAAGGTATCTCCATGGAAGGGTGTTATACAGTTTAGTAAGAAGGGTAAATTCAGTCCCAGGTATATCAGACCTTTCTAAATTCTAGAATTAATTGGGGTTGTAGCTTATCATCACTAATGCAGCTAACGTTATTTACGTCGGTTATTTTTAATTTTTTACGTCGGTTTTTAGCCGACGTTAATATGGATGACTTTATAAATAACATTTTTTTACGTCGGTTATTTAAAAACCAACGTAACAAACATAAAATCTTGGTGTTTATCACGTTGGTTAATTAATAACCGATGTGAAAAACCGGGGGGGGGGGGGGGAGGGTTTTATAACGTCGGTTATTATATAACCGCCATGATAAATCGGGGGGGGGGGGGGGTTATCATGTTGGTTATATAATAACCGATGTTATAAACACGTGTGTGGGAGCTTATCATGACGGTTATTAAATAAATGACGTGATAAACTCCTGGGCGATGGTTTATCACGTTAGTTATATAATAACCAACGTGATAAACACGTCCGGGGGGGGGGGGGGGGGGGTTATCACGTCTGTTAATAAAAAACCGAGGGAATAAAAGTCCTGGGAAATGGTTTATCACGTTGGTTATTAAATAACCGACGTGATAAACCATTTCCCAGGCCTTTTATAACGTCGGTTATTTATTAACCGACATGATAAAGCATTTCCCAGGTCCTTTATCACGTCGGTTATTAAATTACTGATGTGATAAACCATGCCACAAGTGTTTATCATGCCGGTTATTAAAAAAACCTATGTGATAAACCCTTCCCGATTTCTTTATCACGTCAGTTATAAAATAACCGACGTGGAAGAATTTTTTTTTTAAAATCAACTGCAGTCCTATGCTTTCCCCCAGAATCAACCAGAAACCAAATCAATAATTCATACCACAAAAACAAAAGGAGACCAAAACATGAACTAAATAAAATTTAAGCATTTACATTAATAAAATATAAAACTTACCCCACTTGACAACCACCACCCTCATGTATACCCCCTGGACAGCCCTCCCCCACCCCATTGGAGCCCCCACTACACCCCTGGACTGCCCCCCAACCCTCTGGACAGCCCCAAACACCCCTCGACAACCCCCCAACCTGCTGAACAGCACCCCCTCACCCCCTCACCCCACTTGAAAAAACCCACCCCATTGGAGCCCCCACCACACCCCTGGAATACCCCGACCCCCTGGACAGCCCCAAACACCCCTCGACAACCCCCCCACCCTCCTGAACAGCACCCACTCACCCCCTCACCCCACTTGACAGCCCCCACCACACCCTGGACTACCCCCGACCCCCTGGACAGCTCCAAACAACCCGGGACAACCCCCCCATGCTCATGTATACCCCCACACCCTGGACAACCCTCCCCCACCCCATTGGAGCCCCCACCACACCCCTGGACTGCCCCACCCTCCTGAACAGCACCCCCTCACCCCCTCACCCCACTTGACAGCCCCCACCCCATTGGAGCCCCCACCACACCCCTGGACTGCCCCTGACCCCTGGACAACCCCAAACATCCCTCGACAACCCCCCACCCTCTTTAAAATCACCCCCTCACCCCCGCACCCCACTTGACAGCCCCCACCACACCCCTGGTTTGCCCCCCGACCCCTTGGACAGCTCCAAACACCCCGGGACAACCCCCCCACCCTCATGTATACCCCCCACACCCTGGACAGCTCTCCCCCACCCCATTGGATCCCCCACCACACCCCTGGACTGCCCCCGACCCCCTGGATAACCCCAAACACCCCTCGAAAACCACCCCTCATGTATACCCCCCACCCCCCTAGACAACACTTCCACACCCCTGGACAACCCTCCCACACCCCTGGATAGCCCTCCCACCCCCCTGGACTGCCCCCACCCCACCGGACAACCCTCCCAGACCCCTGGACACCCCCAAACCCATTGAACACCCCCACACCCTTGGAACCCTTCCCCCCCAAACCAGAATCCATACCCGAAAACCATCATAAGTAGACCAAAATAAAAAGTAGAGCAAAATTAAACATTCACATATATAAAATTCAAAACTTACAATGTCAACTTCAGAAAAAACTAAATCCAACCTAAATGACTACCAAATACACAATTACAATGACAATATTCAAAATTACATTTTACATTACAAACAACTAAAATTAAATGAAACCTGTAAAATAATTTGACCACTCCACTTGTAAGTGTTTGATATCTTCAACAGTATAGGGTTGAGGGTCATCAAAAAGCTAAAAATGAAAAGTATAGTAGTTAACATGTATAATGAATAAATCAAATTGAAATATTATGGAAAAGTTTAAGAGGAAATCTTATTAGGTCAAAATTCACAACTGTCCCCGTTGTTATTATTTCATACATAAATCTTAACATATAATATCCGTATTCGATGAAGCCTTATTGTTCATGAAAATTTTGTTTGAATGAGTGAAAATTAAATATATTATTTTTATGTAATAAATCAAAAAGTACAAATTATAAATGGATATTTACCTTTGCATTTACATATTTGATCTTTTCACTCCTTTTCTTTGTGGTTTTTCAAAAGTAGGTCCATTCACTGTTAGAAAATAATACGAATGGGGTAAATTTAAAATTCATTATAATATATAAAACTATTGAGAAATTGAAACTTACTTTTCCAATATATTCTTAAAACTTTCCCGCACATCATCATGGGCAGAGCATATCCAATAAAGTGCTTTCTCCCTTGGGAAAAAAACCCCTAACATCTAATGATCACTGATAAAAGGAAATTTAACGTTAGTGGTTTTTTATGTTAAAAGATAATTAACTCTTTGAGAGAGATGTGTTTCATACCTCTCACAAAATGGCATCATCCAACATTGTGTGACTATATTCTTTTCAAGTCTTTCAGCAATATAAAGTATTATTTGTTCCTCATGAAATGCACATGCTTCAGGGGAAATCAATTACAGGTCCATGAATCCATATACATCTGTCAGCTCATTCCTCTCAGAAATTTTATAAAGATACCTAATACAAAACAGACATAAGTATACATTTTTAATAAATATAACGCTGGGAAAAGGTGTTAAGACTTACATGGAAAAAATTTGCACCACGTTTATGCCCAACTTATCTCTAGTAACAAGCTCCATGATATCAGTTTTCTTAATCTCCACAGTTATTTCATGTCCACAAACATGATCTTCCATTGGAAACTCATAATGACCCACCAAAAAATTTGAATATCTTGACAATCTATCAAGACTACTAGAATCTGTATCTGATGTCATAGCCATTTGTCTTTGTTGTTGTCTATACAGTATTTCTTTACCTTTGAAGTATTCCTGTAAAAATAAATTGAAAAATTTATTAGTTTTCAAATGATAAAAACACTTTAATAAAAAAATAAATTAAAAGATATAACATTCATACCACTATGGAAATGAGTCGAAGAAGTCTGGATGGCCAAATTAAAAAATGGCCGATACTATGTCCAACTGTCACCACCTCATCTATAGGTAATAGTACCCAAGCTGGTCTATCTATAATATCCTGTACAGTGACCCTATGATTCTCTACCTCTAATTGTTGATGATTAAATCTATCTCTTATACAATATACCAACCCATATGCTACTATATGATGTTGAGAATCATCAACATACAACTCGCAATAAGTAGGAAGCTGCAGCAGAAGAGTAGGATAAAAAATGGGGTCCGCAGGCTGAGGTGGGGGAGTGGAAGCTACTGGCGGAGGTGGAGGATAAATAATGGGGTCTTCAGGGGGAGTTGGAGGAGTGGGAGCTGCAGTATGAAATTGTCTTTGCATGTCTGCAAACATAGACTGCACCGACGCTCTAATCTTTTCCTCCATCATCTCATTAATATTATGAACTTCAGCCTCCATGGATTATATTTTTTTTATAAACCCCCTCAACATTAGAAGTTAAAGAACATGGAAACACTTTTCTTACCGATAAACCTACCAGATATCCCCTTACACGACCAGGATGTTTGGGCCTTCCCAATGCTACAGATAAAATATCTTCCCTCCCAGTAGCTGTAAATATCCCATGTGAACTCTGCTCCTCAAGAGAGTCCTGTATTAATTAATTGAACATTTCTGTAATGATTGAAATTATATGAAGAAAATAGTTAACTTAAATAAATAAAATATATATCTTACAATCCTCTCAGATACGATTCTTGATTCTTCCGAAATATATTGCATTTTTTCCCTTCCTAGATCTCTTCCATTTTTCATATCTAGATGGAGGTGATGGAGGGGCCAACTCTCCAGAGCTTGAAGACTCAGCTCTTATTTGTTGAAATTTTTCTGCCATATTTTGTTCTTCCAAAAATGCATACCCTCCCCGAGATAAAATATGAGGGTATACATTTTTAGATTGGATCTCCTGATGATCTTTCCGTGTTTGTTGTAAATTAAGAATAAGAAATCATTAAAAAAAAATTAATAAGATCATTTATATAAGAAAGCTTATAAAAGTTTACATTGCACTTACCAAAAATGACTATTTTCTTCTACTTTCAAAAAACTGTCTCCATGTGTCTTCATATATAAAAGGATATATAAGAAATGGATTGTCATGACTCCTATGACCATAAATGAAATCAGATGAGAGGGTTGATTTGAAATCCCTTCATCTCCTGGTAGCAATTGATAAGCATTTCTTCCTGACTCCTATAGTGTCAGGAATATCAAATTTCATCTAATAAAGAAGAGGTTAAATATATTATATATACTAGAAAAATTTAAATAATAGTCAAAAAATAGAAAAAGATCTTACCAAAATTGTCTCCCACAACTGAGAGATTATCTCTTTATCCACACTTCTCTAGTCATCATACATAATGATTACTTTTCTCTTATCCTGAGTTGCTAAAAAAATCTTAAAATCTTTTGCATTTGGACATCTAGGAATATCATCATCATCAAACTCAACGACTATCCTCCGATCCTGCATACGGGCATGTGATAATTTTGGTAAACGTGTGCACCCACATTTACCAACATTTGAACTCTTTTTCGTAATAGGAGCATGTGAATGTTCCTCCCCAGAGGTATGACCAATATGCTCATCTCCAAAATCATGTGGTTGATCAACTTAATGATCTGTCATTATCCTTAAAATCAAAAAAACAAATGTTAGTTCAAAAATATAAAAATTCAAATATTTTAATACTACTGTAATCAGAAAATAGAAAAGTGTAATAAGTTACGTAATAGTAAACATTGGTAATATGGTAAGCATGTTAAACAATGGTAAAGATGGTAAATATGGTAAACATGGTAAACATGGTAAACCTAGTAAACATGGTAAAATAATTTTCACTAAAAAAAAATAATAGATATATAATTCATGTAATGGTAAACATGATAAAGTAAACTAAACAAACTTAAAACAAACAAAAACTTATACTTATTTTGTTTTAAAACATGTTTTAAAAAATAAAAATCTTACAATATCTAACATTTATGAAAAAAATAAATGTAAACAAGAAATAAACATATGTTACCTGTAATTTTAGGAATGTACAAGTGGATTTTTTCCCAAATTCCTTCGCCGTGATGGTTCCTTATAGCACAAACCATGTCTTCAACATGCTCATCATTATATTTTGTTAATATTTCAATGGAAGTAGGCATCTCACATAAATCAGCATCTTCATAAAGTTCATCCTCACCAACATATTGTTTCTTCCCTTGTAAAACAACAGACAACTGCATGTCTGATTGATCTACTACATAAAAAATTTGTTTTTCATGTGTTTCCATTATAAAAGAATCAACTGTGTCTTCCAATCTATTCAGATTAACAAGTGTCATTCCAAATTCATCGTGTCTGACACTGTTGTTACCGATAAACCATTTACAGTTAAAAACATGAACTTTAATTTTAAAGTAATCAACCTCCCATATGTCTTTAATCACTCCATAATATGCACTTGATGCAGAAATTGGATTTTTTCCTTAGCACTCGAAAAATGCATCGCTTCTGTAAACACCAATACACCACTATTCTGAACTACACTTATGTTGTCCTGAGCTTTCGTATAAAATGTATAGCTATTAATGTCATAACCAGACCATGTTATCACATTTAAACATGGACCACCCACTATCCATTTTAATATCTCTGATACATCTGATCTACCAAGAAAAGTCTTTTTAATCCATGACAAAAAAGTTTTGTTGTACTCATTCAAAATCCACATTTCTTTCTTCTTTGGATGACATTGTTTCAACTCATTAATATGCAATGTGATATACGATTGAGCATCAACTATGTTATTCAAGATTTATGATTCTAACTTCTTCATCTGTTCAGATGATAATGATTTGACTTTCAAGCCACGAATCCCCTTTCCCTCATTATTAACTCATTCATGGAGAGATAGAGGCAAACCTATGTGTTGTGCTACAGCTATGTAGCTCGTACAAAACTCTTCTACCTCCTCAGAAATATACTTTTCAATAATGGAGGCTTCATGTCGATATGGATTTTTAACATACCCCTTTAATATTTTCATATACCTTTCAAAAGGATACATCCAACGAAGATATACAGGTCCACAAAGCTTTATTTCTCGAACCAGATGAATCATTAAATGCACCATTATATCAAAAAAAGTTGGAGGAAAATACATTTCCCATTGACTAAGTATAAAAATTGCATCCTTTTCCAAAATGTTCAAAGCATTCACATCAATCGCCTTGTTACAAATTGAATTGAAAAAATAACACAACTTCATTATAGTCTTTATGACACGAATGGGAAATATTCAACGCAATGAAACTGGTATAATTTGTTGCATCATGACGTGACAATCATGTGATTTCATACCTATCAACTTCAAGTCCTTCAGTGAGACAAATTTTTTTACATTTGAAGAATAAACTCGAGGCACTTTGATATAATGAAGACGCAGACAAAAGCTAATTTTTTCCCTCTTCAATAATGTATGAAAAGTCGGGGGAAGAAATGTTCATCTTCCTTTAGGAGTGGGAGCTAACTCCAAACGTATTCCCATGAATAGTAATTCTAATATTGCATTCAACCCATATTTTTTATTTCATTTAATATCTAACAATGTTCCAATAAAACAATCACAGATATTCTTCTCCACGTGCATGACATCAATATTATGTTTAACTTCATGATACCTCCAATACGGTAGCTCAAAAAATATTGACATTTTCTTCCAAATATGTCTATTATTACCAGATTTCTGTGTCTTTCCCAATGTCACATCAAGGTTTTTCACCCTCTCAAAATACAGATCTGGGGATAAAGGTTTTGGAGCAGTATCAAATTATTGCGAGCCATTGAATTCCTTTTTTAGTCTTCTATAAGGGTGATCCATGGGAAAAAACTTTCGATGACCCATGTACACTGTTTTCCTCCCATGATGCAATTGACAATATGACGTCTATTTTTCACAAATTGGACATGCTTTATGCCCTTTAACACTGTATCCAGACAAATTTCCATACGCTGGGAAGTCATTTATAGTGAACAGAAGCACTGCATGCAGTTGAAAATATGCCATTTTATAAGAATCATACACCCTAATACCATCAGCCCATAACAGTTTCAAATCATCAATCAACGGTGACAAGTAAACATCAATATCATTTCCGGGTTGCTTTGGACCAGAGATCATTATACTCAACATGAAATATTTGCGCTTCATACAAACTTCAGGAGAGAGGTTGTAAATTACCAATAAAATAGGCCATGAACTATGTGTGCTACTAAGGGTTTGGTATGGATTCATTCCATCTGTGCACAAACCTAGTCTGAGATTTCTAATTTCATTTCCAAATGTAGAATACTGCGCATCAATTTTCTTCCATTGTGGACAATCAGCTGGATGACGTATTTTTCCATCACATACCCACTCATCATCATTCCATTTTACCCTTTTTACATCATGTGAATTAGAAAATAAACATTTGAAAGGATGAATAATAGGAAGATACAAAAATACCTTTGAAGGTAGCTTTGTAATATCTACATTAGCCTGTGATTTTTCTTTCACATTATACCGTGATGTCCCACATTTAGGACACTCTGACAGAAATTCATATTCCTTCCTATATTTAATGTAATCATTTGGACAGGCATGTATTTTATTGTATCCCAATCCCATAGAGCATAATATTTTCTTGGCCTTGTAATGTGAATCTGGAAGATCGTTATCTTTTGGAAGAATGTATTTCATCAATTGTAGCAGCTCTGTAAAACTTCTGTCACTACATCCATGTTTTTCCTTCAGGTTAATCAATCTTAACACCGCTGAAAGAACAATAAAATCTGTACAACCAGGATATAATGGTTTTTCAGCATCACCATATAGACACACAACTGTCGGTTCTATCTCAATTTGTTCTGCTACAATATCACGAATCATTTCTTCAATTCCATCGGAGTTACCATCTTGTGAATCATAATCATCAGTGACATTTCGTCCAGTTTCACCATGCCAAATACAAGGGCTGTAACTCGGATTAAAACCATGACAAATCAGATGATCTTTTATCTCTCTACTTTTCAACTTCTTCATATTCAAACATTTCAGGCATGGACAGAAAAAAATGTCACTACTTGGAACATTTCGTTTAGCAAATTCCAAAAAAGGCATCAACACCTTCCTCATATTCATTGATCATTCGATATGACGTAATCCAACTTCAACTCATTATTACCTATAAAAAATATCAAATATATATATATTTTTAAGATAATAAAAATATATGTTTATATGAAGAAAATCATAATTTGAATGTAAAACAATTTTGAAATAGTTAGATATAACAGTTTTAAATTCCATTGAATAAAAGAAAACCATGGCGCCTACATGGTTGATAGAAAATTGGAGAAAATGGAGTAAACCTAAGAATCAAATCATATTTAAAATAAAGATTCAGATGGAGAAAATCACAATGTAAATCCAATCATCACGGTACAATCATCATGTCATAATCTCAGAAACCACGATGCAATAGTCAATCCCCCTGGACACCCCCAACCCTCTAGACAACCCCCACCCCCCATACAACCCCCAAAACCCTCTGGACAGGCCCCCACCCCCGTGGACAGCCACCCACACCCACCCACCCCCTTGGACACCCCCCAGACACCCCCAACCCTCTAGAACCCCCACCCCCTAGACATCCCCCACCCCTCTAGACAGCATCCCACCCCTTTTGGACACCACCCCACACCCTACCCCCTTGGAAACCCCCCTGGAAACCCCCCTGGACACCCCAATCCTCTGGAAAACCCCCACCCCTGGACACCCCCCAAAACCCTCTAGACAGGCCCCCACCCCCTTGAACAACCCCCCCCCACACCCACCCCCTTGGACACCCCCCTGGGCACCCCCAACCCTCTGGACAACCCCCCTACCCCCCGACCAACCCCCAAAACCCTCTGAATAGGCCCCCAAACCCTTGGACAACCCCCCCACACCCACCCACCCCCTTAGAAACCCCCAACCCTCTGGACAGCCCCCACCCCCTGGACAACCCCCCACCCCTCTAGACAGCACCCCCACCCCTCCTAGACACCACCCCCACCCCGACCCCCTTGGACACCCCCAACCCTTTGGACAGCTCCCCACACCCTGGATAGCACCCCACCCCTCCAGACAGCACCCCCACCCCTCCTGGACACCACCCCCACCCCAACCCCCTTGGAAACCCCCTGGACACCCCCAACCCTCTGGACATCCCCTACCCCCCTGACAACCCCCAAAACCCTCTAGACAGGCCTCCACCCCTTTGGATATCCCCCCACACCCACCCACCCCCTTGAATACCCCCCTGGACACCCCAACCTTCTGGACCGCCCCCACCCCTGGACAACGCCCCCAAAAATGGTTTACATATAAAAACTGGGCATGGTGAACAACTAAAAACACATGAATTTAATATATAATTCAGCATGAAATAGATGGAATTAAATATTACTAAATATGGCTACTTAAATGATCGTATGATAATTAAAAATAACCATTGATTTTCAACTAGTCAAATGATCATAAGTTTTCTCGATAACTAATATCATAATAAGGTAATGGATAATTCTAGAAATCTTAAACATATTGTCAAGGCCTTGGCCAAGGCCTCAAAAAATACTAGGGTAAGCCCTCAGCAGAACCCATTTTTATTTGGAATCATGAGATATAGCAATGCATCAAAGGGCCATAGAGGTCAACAACCATTACATTATATGTCTAATAGATTCTCATATAAAAGAGGATAAACATAAGAAACAACAACACATGAAATATCATTTCCGAATTCATACATTTAATCAATAACCATTCTATGCAGTAATATAGGTGAATGAGATTATTAGTTGTCAATGACAACAAAAATTACCATCAATGTCGGGCATTCGCGAAACAAAAACAAACTAAATAGAAGTAGTTGAGGCTTACATGAATATTGCGAGTCGATCTAATAGATCTGGGGATGATAAATAAGACGATGATGGAAAAAAGAGGTAAGAGGGTTCGAAATCAAAGAATCTTACCTAGTTTAAACACAAAAATTGCAAAACATAAATATAGACTATCCGAAAAAAACTAACGAAATAAATTTATGGAAGGATTACTTGAGTGTTCCGAGTTGAGATGATAGATCCGAGGAGAGTAAAGATGATAAACGATAAAGGTAAAATGAGTTTAACGCAGTGAGATCGATGAGGTGATTAGGGTTTACCGCGCGAGAGAGACGAGCTTCCAAACTGTCGATTGAAAAATCGTAAATGACAATCCACGTGGATTGTTAATTTTTTAAATGTTTCATAACGTCGGTTATTTAATAACTGACGTTATAAACTATTTTTTTTACATTTATAACACCGGTTATTATAATAACCGACATTATAAATGTATCAGATATGGCTTTTTTTACGTCGGTTATTTTATAACCGATGTAAAAAAATCCACGTGTTGGTTTTTTATGTCGGTTATATAATAACCGACGTAAAAAATACATCAGAAATCACAGTTTTTTTGTCGATTATTGTATAACCGACGTAAAAAACTTCTGCGGGTTGTTTTGTTACGTCAGTTATCAAATAACCGACGTCAAAAAGGCCTCAAAAGCCGCATTTTTTACATCGGTTATAAAATAACTGACGTAAAAAACTCATAGATATCTCATTTTTTTACGTCAGTTATAAAATAACCGAGGTAAAAAATGAACGTGCACGATTTGTAACGTTGGTTATTAAAAAAACCGACGTTAAAAATTTACTCACCACATTTTTTACGTCGGTTATAAAATAACCGACGTAAAAAACCACATTTCATAGATTATCACGTCGGTTATATATAACCGATGTAAAAAATGGTGACGTAAATAACGTTTTCTGCACTAGTGTGTTTGGAAATGCTGCCATGTCTATCCAAATTTCATGATGTGTTCCACATATCACTGTTGAGAAAATACATGCCTGACCCAACAGATTTACTCACCTATGAGAAAATTGAACTGGAACTAGATCTGTCTTTTTGTGTGAGCCTATCAAGATTCTTCATACAAGAGAAAAAGTTTTGAGAAACCATATGACTTTTCTGGTAAATTTTCTATGGAGAAATCATAAGATTGAAGAAAAAACTTGGGAAACCAAGGAACATATGATGAATATCCACCAGAATCAATTTATACAGTAATATTCTTGAAATTTTGAGGATGAAATTATTTGAAGGAGGGAAGAATGTAACACCCCAAGCTTCTATGGTAAGTTTCCCTTTGAATAATGCAATAGCTTGCATTGTATGCAACTTCGAGATTATAACTCACCGAGACCAATCAAACTAGATGTTATGAATATTAATACCCACTTTTCAAAATTTTATGAGTTTTATTTTTCAAAATGGACTTCAATTTTGAATTTGGAGTGTCGAAATTAGATTAGGGTGAATTTTTGATATTTTTCGGAATACTTTCTATTTTGGATTAATAGTGAAAAACATTACCTTATTGGTTAAAACCAACTTTTTATTTAAAAAATTATTTATTTTATTTAAATTTATTTTATTTAAAAATAGAAAAATAATACCTATATAAGTTCAATGGAATTTATTGGAGTTGTTTTATAATAATTTTAGATGTATAAAAATTTTATTGAACTTTTTACCATCTTTTACCCACCTATTTGAAGCATTTGAAAATCTACATAAAATTTAATTTTACCCTTCCGTGAGTTGAATTTCAAAATTATGAGAGACACAGTTGATATCAGTAAGTAAAATTTGGTTCAATAGATGAAAATAATTTTTGGTGAAAAGTAACTTTTGACTTTTATTTACCACGATTAAAATTAAATAGGGTAATTAAAGGTAAAATGACATTAAAATTACCCTAAAACATGTACTAATTCTATTGGATAAGTGTTATTAGACCAAAAAACAACCCTAGGAATAAAATATGTACCTTTAGGTATCTTTAAATTAGATTAAGACATTTATTATTATTTAGTTTAAAGAAGAGTTAAAAGTGTTAAATTCAATGTTTAATAACTAAAAAATTTTTAATATAGGGTTATACATAAGATAAATTCTAATATAAATATTAATTAGAAATATAGAAATATTTCATATATAATGGTATTTTATATATAATTTTTATACATTAAATAATTTAATTTATTTAAGACACAATGATGATGCAGTAATTACCTTATTAATGAAATATTAAAATAATTAATATTATAAATTACCAAATAAATTTAAATTGAGACTTTTCATGAATTAGATGAATTTTATTGGTTAATATGACATGTTAGGGTTGATTAAATGAATTTATTTTGAAGTAATAAAGTTTTTAGGACTTTAACAAAAATCAATTACTAAATAGTTTCAAAATTGACATAAATGAGTTTTTAAAACCAATACTATATTATTAATTGATATAATATTCCTAAAAATATAAGTTTCAGACAAAGTACTTAGATAAAGTTATATATGTCAATAGTGAACCACTTGGGGTTCTCTTGGTAGTTTATAGTTTGTTTTTTTAACCATATAACATAAAAATACAAAGAGACATGGTAAATGTCAAACGATTTTACTAAGAGTTATATCTAAACGATAAGGTTAAAATGGTGACCTAAACTAGTCTAAAACCTATTGATTGATATTATTTCAACCCGTACCCACCTTATCCTCGAAATAAATCATTTTAAATCCATTATAAACCAAATAATAATTTATAATAAAATAATATTTCAATCATTTCCTAAGGTGGTCGTCACCCCTCTTATAAAAGGGCACTTCCGGTTATCTCAAATTCACACCTCCAAAACCATTTGGATCGGCCAACCCATGCCCAAATATCCTCCTAAATATCCTAAATTCAACCTAGAGTCCTTTGTTTGATCATAAAGAAAATCTAAGGATCCCTTTTGATCAACCCAAAAGGAAACACCTGAAGAATAGGTAATAATTTCACCACCCTCTTTCAAGTTCTTTTATTCTTCCACTTCTTCTTTCTTTGTTATTTCCATGCTAAAATAATAAATCCAGTACCTTATACATAATTTGATGTTATTATAAATATGGTACCACCATATTCATTATTCTATCCATCTTATAAATGATAAAGTCACCATACGTGCGTACTTACGGCTTACCATCTCCACGTCGTGGTGTAGTTTGTCATTCAACACTTCACTCTTTGTATGCGTATAATAATGAGTATAATTGATATAAATAATACATATAACAGGTTAATTATTCTTTATATAAGATATATCATCCAATTACATATGATCTCACCATCAATATAATGATCTTGTCGCACGTGCGTATGTATGGATTACCGTCTTGATGAATGCGATGAGATTCATTTCCCCATCGTAATCATTAAAGAATAATTTTCATTTGATGACTAAAAATGATGTTTAAAAACTTAATATCATTATGGATATGGGTCTAATACATCCTATTCATAATAAACATGACTTACATAACAAAACATATAAAGTAAAATGATTCAGTTAACACCCGAAACGAAGATAATACTAAAATATTATTAACAAAGAAATATTAGAAGATCATATATCATATCAAATTAATGTATATGGTTCTTGTATAATTTAATAAAAATTATTTAACTATTAGAAATGTGGTTAATTTGCCATCAAATATGGAATTGTACAAGGTAAGTGATAAATTCACAATCTCTTTATTATCCGAGGTTGTCTTTCTGTAAGTATCTATTGTGACCTCTTTATCATCCATATCCGTGTTTCTTAAAAATGTATTTAGAAAAATTATTACTATTTACTAGACAATGGGTTAAAGTCATTTATACCCTTATTTTAGTTTTTATAATATTTTTATAAAGGAATATTTCTATCGTTTTCCAAACAAGGTACTTTATGACCTATTCGACAAAATTAAAGTAATAATATATTTTTTTCACTTATACGGAAGGTGCGGCTATTTTATAACGGTATAACATCGTATAATCTTCCCTTACACGCTTATAAGAATTTTTCTAAGATAAATTTTTTCTGTTTAATGTTTTCAAAAAAGGAAGAGGTATTTCTTTCAAATAGTTTTCATTTCATCTAGGTCAACATCCTTTGATAGATTTTAAAGTTGTTTGAAGTAGATTTATTATGATACAAATCTTCCATATTGTTTTTAAGGTTTTGTGATATGTTTGATAGAGGATGTGTTATTTCATACCATTCATGGTTTATGGATGCAATGTTGACATTTTTTATTCTAGTTTTAATACGAATGTTTATGTTATGTTTAAACTTTTTCATATGGGGAATGCATTAGACTTAGTAAGTGATGGGTGGAACCCATTATAGCCCCTTGATGCATCGATAGGTATCATGAGACAAACTACTATTTTGGAACAAGGCCTTGGAAAATCATATTTGTAGTCTTGGAACAAGGCCTTTACTATGTGGTTATGAAGTCTGGTATTATGCATTCCACCATTATGAATTTGTCTATTGATATTGCATGTGATTATTCGCCTAGTAGAATATCCATGTGAATAATTAAATGAAATTATTGACTTATATTTTCCATAATATGATGAATTTTATTTTTAAAAGGCTTCTGTTATAGTCTTATACATTGCCTTAAATGTTTATGCTTATTTATGAACGTTTCCGCTAATTTTTTATCCTTAGTGAGAATCTGAGCTCACCCCTTTCTATGTTTTATTTTTCTGAGGATGTGGAGAACTATTTTATGGTTGACCTGCAGGGATAGGATAAGAGATAAGTGTGTTAAATGGAGACAAGATGTTGTTTTTGTTTTTATTTCATGATGTAATGTAAAACTTATGTATGTATCTAGTGCTTCCAAGGCTACTAAACTGATCGGTCTTTCCGGACATGATTTCTTTGTGTCATACCAATGTTTTGTAATAATGCACTGACTCTGGGTAACTGGGGTCCGAGTGTTACAAGAATCATCCATCTTCATAAATAATTTATAAACATCGTACATGAATATAACACATGAAATATTTCATTTTCATAATTATGATTTTAATAATAGCTTGCATTCTTTTATAGGTTGATTTACCCCTGAAAAAACAAACATGTTTAATGATAATCACTTTTAAACAATCATAATTAGACATAATTTAAATAATATGGATAATTTCAAACTACCATATTCCTAGTGAAGTATATTAATCATTAAAGTATATTGAAATTGTTGAAAATACAATTAAAAATTATTTACAATAATTTTTTTTAAAAGATGGGGAAAATGAATTTTTCTTTTGATAATATTTTATAAAAATATTATGAATATTAGGAAAATATTTTAATTAAAAATAGACATGGAAAAATATAAAATAATTATAAAATAAAATAATGGTCATAATGGTGGGAAAATCTATTTATGTTGTAAAAATAAAAAATATGCATTATTTTCAAACTTCTACAAAATGCGTCAAAGGTGACCGATATGAAAAACGTTATGAAATTTCCTCCTAGACCTATTAAAATTATATCAAATACCATTGAAAAAAACATTAAAAAATGATTTAGTTTTATAAAATAAATTTTTCGAAATGATATAATGAACAAGAAGGAATAGTTTTATTAAAATTCTTTGAAAACATTAAAATTTTTTTTAAAGAAAAATCTCTCTTTGACATATTAAAATCAAAACCATTTAAAAGTTAGAACTTATGAAGGGACATAAAATACATTGAGTATAAAAAGTTTCATGATATTATATGTCAGAGATTATTTGAAAATGAATATATTTTCATGAATAAACCATGTATCGAAGAAGGAAGATTGAAAAGAGAACCCATTATAACATGGGTAATAATTGAATCAAAATGTCAATGAATGAATGAAAATAACATGATTATATAAAAACCATATTTTCTATGAAATATTATCTTAAAAAAATTCATGGAGGATTAATTACACCATATAAAATATATCATGGTGCATATCATGAATTATGTCCTAAATAATTGATATTGAGACTGTGAAGACCCCTGACTATTTTATAAAATTCGATTCAATAACTCATAAAAGTTATAAGTTCAAAGGAACATTAGATATCATTATCAAATATTCATTCATGATATAATATCTCAATAGGATACATATACATCTTATAAATGGAAGAAGGTGAATAATACATGAAATTTATCAAATAAACAACATTGAGATGAATAATCCTTACAAAGATTATATGATTTAGGTTAGAATTAATAAATGAATTGATTATATGAAAAAATGAAAAAAAATTGAATTTTTTTTAATATATTTAGAGGTTATTAAACAAATACACTTTTCCTAATAAAAACAGTGAAGTAGAATTATAACCTAATGAATGGAAATTGAGTTTAGAAACCCCTTACCTTGAGTCTCAACTCACTAAGTATATTATTTAAATATTTTAATAACACTTTATAAATAATTAAATTGTATGGAAAAATTTTATGGGATTATTAATTAATTATTAAACAATTGAATTTATTTATTTCAATGATATATTTAATTACTTAATCAGTTAAGTCCACATCGAGTTCTTTGAGAACGTTCGGTTCATAATTTCCAGATGACTTGGTAGGTTGACCATGGTCAAATGGGTCATTGATCCGTAACCTCCATAATAATAATAATGAAATAATTAAAATATTTGAACATAAAATTCAATTTTAGAATCTCCCATGAACGATATATGTGAAAAAATCACATCTCTTCACGAAGGTGGTATTCCACATGTATGCTCCAGTGACTTTATCAAATATTTAATAGGAGGATAGCTGAGTATGTAGGTAATATATTATATTTAAAGAATAATAATATTTTAATGGATATCATATAAATGTATTAAATTCATCATAAAAAACAAACTTTTGTGGCAGTTTTTAAAAATGAAACACACCACTTCATATAGGCAGTAGTACACACATACACATAAAAGCTGATTTAATTCTCCAATGGATGAAAAAGTTGATGTATAAGGTTTTGAAATTGACATAATAATATATAATTTTATGGTATATACATATGTTATTATATTTTAATGGTTATTATATAATTTAAGGAGGTAAATGAAGTCTTAAAATGGATGAGATCAGTTAAAACGATTACAAAAACCTTGAGAGACCTCCTTTATATTTCTTCGTAACGATTATAGGGATGGTATTTTGAATAGAAAAACCCTATAAATCATGGAAAAGGATGATTAGAAGTGGGTTTTTAAAGGTATAGTCTATATATAAGGCTTAAAGTGTTTTTAATAATAAAGGTGAGGTGACATCCTTCTATAGTGAAGGTAAGTAAAAACATCAAATTGATCAAATTATTTAAATATAATAAATTAATTTTTGTTATAAAGTATCCAAATTATCCCATAAATTTAATTATAATACTATTTAATTTTGAAATCCTTTCAACCAATAAAATTATCTAAGGTTTATGTGGCATTTTCAACATTATCTTTGGGATCAATTCCTTCAATAACCAATTGCAACCTTAACCATTATAAAAAACTTTGTCAATACTAAAGGGTTAAAAATTTACTTATAAGGTAAAAATTGGATAAAATATCATTAAGGGATTCAATTTTAGACCATATATAACAAATTTGTCCTATTTAAATTTCTTTATGTTTCTACGTCATTTAATAATATATTATTCAATATAATATTCAGTTAAAGTTATTTTAAGAACAATTCAAATATTTTCACATTAAAGACCCGATGAAATGGATTTAATTTGAATATAAAATTTTTCACCATTAGATGGAAATTATTATTAACCATAAAATTATAGTTATACCATATTTCATCCAAGAAATATTACTTTTCATGTTTTTAAAATCATTTACTCTTTTTTTATAATGCTTCTATAAGTATTGTGTTAGTTTTGTTTAAGAATTTATTCTATTTATACCATAAAAAAATTAATAATAAATTGTCATAATAAAAATAAAATTATTATGTGAAAAATAATCTTTTTGATTCATTTATAAAATCATGTTTACCATACATGAACATATAATTTAAAATAAAAGCAGTAATGTGACATTTCAGAATTTTCCATCACTTAAAATAATATAAAGGCATGTATAAATGAAAATTTTCACAAAAATACCATATTTTAGAATATATTAAGGGGTGTTAGAACTAAAAAAAATCAAATGGAAATAATTCAGGTGTAAGAAATATTTTTAAATCCTTTTCAAATTGTTATTAAATTTATTTATGTGATTTACCCTTATCGGTGTGGAAAATATTTACCAAGGTTACTATTTTTTTTCACTAAATAAAGTTCTACTATTTAACAATTTTTTAATGATGATTATTGATTTATAATTAATTTTATCAAATTAAATATCTAAAGGTGTGATAAATTACATTTACTATAAGTATGAAAATCGTAATAAGTCTGTTTTTAAGAAAATACCACATTTAAGCATAAAAATCATTTCACCTTGATATCATGTGTAAAGTATATTTCAATGAATTATTGTTTGTTAAATAATAAAAAAGGAATGGTTTAAAAAGTTTTCGACAAAAAAATACTAAATGGAACCTTATAACAATAAAATTTAATGAAAAGACCCAAAAATAGTTTCTAATTTTACAAAATTAAAATCTTTGTTCATAAACGTCAATCATGTGTTTGAAAATTAGAAAACATGTTTTAAAATACAATTATTTTCTATTTTAACATATATTTGGTCAATAAAATGGGTAAAAAATTTATTCAGTCATCTTTACATCATAATTACACCATAAAAGTGATAGTATTTTAAAATTTAATATTTTAACTATTCATCCAAAAATCAATCTTTTTAGAAAAATCATAAAAATGTCATCCACCATAATTTGGATATGGATACTTCCCAAATTATATTGTTTTTATCATATAAAATTTATTATAGAGGAAGAAATTAATTATTATAATCACTAAAAAATGTTATAAAAACAATTTTTGAAGAAAATATATTTTCTTAAGAATTAAATGACTTTACTAAAAATTGATTGTTTATTTCCTAAGAACCATTCAATACATTTTTTCATATTGGGATAATTATATATATATATATATCTTAATTCAATTACTGAAATTCAAATCTTCCATTTAAATAGTTAGGATATAATGGTAATTTTTAAATAATAAAGTTATATTTATTGTTTAAACATGGTGTTTTGTGTCACATATACTACAAATCATAGTAATATTTTAAAATATTAGGGAATTACATTTTAACCCCTAAATAAATTTCATTTTCAAACTTTTATCTTGATCTCTATAATAGATCAAATATTTATGAATTATTTTTTTTAAATTAAATTTCTTTAGAATGTTAAATTAAACACAACACCAAATTAGGCTTGTGTTACATGAAACACCATGTAATGCTTTCCCAACATCAAATACTAGGTTTGGTTGTGTTAAACATGACACTGAGTTTTATCAAAACCTTGATATATTATTTATAATGTTATTTAAATGAAACCATTATATACATGACGTTAAATGAATAAATATGGACAGTAATAAATGATTTAATAATATTAATTTTATATTTTTTATAAATTAAATATATTGACAAATAAATGTTCTTATTTTTTTAAAGTCTTTATATGTTTTGAAAATACTATTTTCTCAACAATACATTTTATTCTTTTTGAGAAAATTAATAAATTAATTTTTAATTGTTTTTAGAAAAATATTTTTCTAAAGTATACTTCATTTTTTGAATCATCATGTCAAATTTAGTTTATATATAATTTCTAGGATATTTTTGAAAAGTTTCATTTTTTAACGAATAGTGAAAAATGGTGAATTTTAATTGAAAATATCAATTTTGATTAATTTATTTATAATGTTAAATTATATGAAAAATATGTTTTAAGGTATCATTAGTTCAATTATATACCCAATAGTCCAATTTATTTCATTTTATTCAATTTAATTTTGAATTTTGATATAAACACAGTTGTAATCTTTGGAACATTTTCTCTTTAAAAATGAGCTTTCTCAACACTTATATAAGAATAATTTTAAATCAACATTTTCCCATAATGTGAATGGAATTTGGAGAAACAGATTCCATTTTTGGATTTAGGATAATTTATATATTTTTTTAAATTTAATGTTTTACCAAAATTAATAATTAAAATAGTAAAAATTATTTACCATGGTTAAGGTAAAAATGTTTTTACTGGTTGGTTAAACAAAAAATATAATGGTTACAAATAACCCAAAAAATGTCCAAAACCAATATTATAGAAATATTTAGAACTTATAACTTTTATTATTTGTAATAAACCATTAATAGAGCCTTTTTACATGAAAAAATGTTGGTGGAATTGTTTCGTTCAAAACAATTACAAGTGTTCCATTCACCTCACTTATAAATGGCCACCAATTATCCTCTCCTTTTCACACATTATAACCGTTTTATTTTTTTGCAATAAATTCCCAAATAACATCCCAAATTATTTCCTCTAATCCATGAAGCTTTCTTTTGGAAGGAAATTAAATCTAGTAAGTCTTTTGGTGAAAACCTAAGGAGGATACCCGGAGAAGAGGTAACATCCATTAACGAGCATTTTTGTTTTATTTATTACTACACAACCTTAAATTATTATTATAACATTGTTATATAATAAAATTATTATCTTTTATATGATGATATATATTTATGTTAAGTTAATTACCTACAAACAACAACACTTCTATCAAATGTGTTATGAAATCCCCATTTGTGTGTATGGTGGACTAGCACCTCACGAATCATTGTCATTAGTTTTTCCATTACCACCTATGATGGATGGAAATAATTATGGATTTTTTTTTAAATATGATATTTATGATATTATAATTCTTATATAATTATTATATCATACATACTTTCATACTTTCCATTTTATGGGAATGCGATAACGCAGCTCATGTGTACGACATACTATTGCCTCGTGAAGAGATGTGATTCATCCACGCTTTACATGGAAGGTAATAAGGTTGAGTTTAATTAAAATATGTAATATATTTGAGATAAAAAGTATTATATAATGATAATATATAATTTTAATTTATTTATATCAATCCAATAAGAAATTATTAAATGTGTTCATGCGTACGTACGACCTACCATCTCCATGATTGTTGTATATCATTTTCTATTAGTAAATTTTATGGATTAATATAAATACATATACAATTAATATATATGATATTTATATAATGGTTAAAAAAATTTATATGATTAAACTATGATCAATAGAATAGGACAAAAAATATCAAATCAAAACCAACAAGAAAAAGAAACCAGTTTTTTCCCGGAACGTGACTTTAACATGGAATTGTTAATAAAAGGGTAATAAAAGATATTAATTAAATAATATATGGTATGATGCATATATTTATGGTTATATAATAGATATATAATGAATATATATTTATTATAAATAATTTTTTAATGTGTATGAAGGGATTCATGACTTAATGTGTGATATTTTTATGCTCTCTTTTATTCTCATAGATATATGGAAATTAACTTCTCATTTATTTTTTGTGGATTATATAATAAAAAATTGAAATTTTATATAATGAATACGTTTGTTTTAATAATATTTAATTTTTAATTTTTTCTTATTCTTTATTGGGGCTTATAATTCATAATATTACTAAAGAGAGAAGTCATTTTTTTCTCACTTTTATTTTTTTGTTAGAAATATTCCATTTTCCACACATGTTTCATTTATGTGGTTTATAAAAATCCCATGATTTTATTTATTGAAAATTGTACTTAAAATTATTAGTATTTATATATCTATTTTAGGATCTCTCATTCATGGGGTTTACAGTACTAAAGTTACCAAATCAGTAAGGAATTCTTCTGTTAATTTTCTTTCTTTGAGACATATGATTATCTTATGATATTTTCCTCTAATACAAGGTGTATATATAGACCCTTTCACATTAATATCCAAACTTTATTTATCCTAATTATTTATTATGTTTTATTTAATGATATTTCTTCATCGGTATTACATTTCAAGGTTACCAAAGTGATAACGATTTTGTGATATCATCTAATCATTTATCTAGGTTGTTAATGGTTTTGTTTTTTATGATAGAATCTTATGATTAATATATTTATAAACACATGAATTTTATTATCCTATACTTATTTAATAAAAATAAATTTTATTCCTTAATTTTACTCTCTTTATCAATGTAATGTTTCAAAATAATCTTTATAAGAAAAATCATTTTTATTTATCTCTTAGGTTGAAAAAAGCTTTTTCTTACAAAACCATGTTTTCTAAAAATGTTTTAAAATATATTTTCAAAATTTCAAAAATGATTTAGTAAAAAATATTTCACTACTTTTTAAAAATATTTGTGAAAGTAATCTTGATTTGAATTTTTATACAATGATTTTTTGGATTTTACCAATAATATGAATGTAATATTTATTTTAACATGTTCAACGTGAATGGAATTTCTCTCCATCATGAACATTATTTGTTTTTTAGATTAATTTATAAGATTTTAACGTTGCTATCAATGATTTTTTTTATTTTTTATAATTTTTTTAATTGAAAATGGTATTTTACTCAAGAAATATTTTAAATGATTTTTAAATCATAGTTTATATCTTTTCAAGGTTATTTTCAAATAAAATGAGATTTAAAATTTTATATGTTTTAAAAACATTTTTCTAAAGAGGAAAGGATATTTTACATAATAAATATCTTAAATAATCAATAAAAATTATTTTCCATCAAATATGTCACTCATTTATGTTATCTAGGCCTTATTGAGGATATAATACAGGTATACCATTCTTATTATTTATTTGATGGTTTATATTTATTATGGAATGATGTTTATAAAACTGATTTCTCTTCAACAGGTTATAACATGATAAAAGTCTTATGAAACCTACTCCATTTTCCATGGGTTATGCTTTGATGAAATGATGAAATTATTGTAAAACCTATATCATTTATATAAGTTATGATTTGATGAAATTTTTATGAAACACATTTCATTTCATGGATTATGATATGATGAATTTTTTATGATCATCTAGAACACATAAACAGGGTTTTATTTTTTATATTGCTGGTACCTATATCTCCCTCCACTACATTAGGTAAATATGGATGAAACATGAGTAAGTGTGTTATTCATGAACCTGATTAAATATTCACAATTTTATGTGTGAACCTGATTAAATGTTCACAAAGTTTTTCATGAACCTATTTAGTTATTCACAAATTTATTCTTGAACCTAATTACATTTTCACATTGTTAATCATGAACATGATTACATGTTTAAGAAATTATGTGTGGACCCATTTATATGTCAATGAGTTTATGAGAGGGCCTAATTTCATGTCCTTAACATAATGAGTGAACCTGTCTCCGCTTATACAAGTTAAAAATGTTATAAGATGAAGTGTATTACAAAACTTTATTTCTTTTTCCAATGTTATACTCTCATGGATATTGTTCTTTGATTTCCTTATAATTCATATCTTATGATATTTTGATATTTTTTTCATGACTCAATATTATGATCTTTGATATGAAGGGTATAGTTTTAAAGTGTTATGCTCATTTTCTCATACCCTTATTTTCATGTGATTCTTACATATATCCCATGTTTTCCCTTAGTAATCATTTTTACCCACCCTTCCTTATATTTCCATTCACCATGTTATAAAGAAAGGTTATTAAGTAGGAGTAATAAAGGTGTAGAAATTAGTGGGAGACATTGAATGTCTTTCATGAATTAAGAAGATAATGTTCCATGTTTCCAAGGGAACTAAACTATTACAGTCCTCATTCATGTGTTTTTAAACTATATTTAACATTCATCTAAAAATATGTAATATCCATGTATGAGATTACATGGTGGTTATAGTTTGTATCAGAGGAAGGTTATAGTTAACCTTTGTAAGATATGATAAAAATTATTTAGTGTGATCTATGGGGATATTTTTAAGGATATTTATTGGGATATGTCTAAGGAGAGGTCTATGAACGAGTCAAAGTATATGAAAATGGTCTAAAATTTTGGTAAAGGATAGAGTGAGTTGTTTCTCTAAAATTATCTCCATGTCTAGATGCTACATGTGGATGTGGCTCTAGAATAGATGTACCTTGGGGTAGTAAAAATAAAAAGGAAACATTTAGTTGGACTGAATAGTCACATAGTGAATGATAATGGTCCTTATTGCACTCCTAATTTGACACTCTTTGGGTATATGATTTTTAAAATCACAAACTCTTTATGAACCATCATGAAGGATTTAAATAGATAATGTATATGAATAGCCTAGGATAAAACTAATTTTCCCTAAAAAAAATCTGTCAAGAATTAGGCACCCTATACATGATTCATTGTGATTATTTTGTTCCCTTATATGATTATTGTTACTTATACTATTCTTTTAGGTTATAATCAATGCTTAGAACCCAAAGGAAAATTTTTAATACTGAATGCAATAGAAAATGAAACAATTCTTCTCCCGAGAAACCAAATATTGTGGTATCTTAAATAAAAAACATCATTAATATGATCACACAACATTATTAAGCTATCAATCATAATGTACTTTGAAGAAGAAAAGGGGGGAACACCATTATGTTGATTCCTTCATGAGGAAATTACCTCTTTCTTTTAGTATTCTAGTTGATCTGATAGTTACTGAGATATTTAGTAGTATCACTAAAAATATATTTTTCATTATCAAGTGTTTAGATCATGAACAAGTTTATTTGGCTATCTACTATTTCTAAGGTGAGGTAGATCAATAGATAATTCTTACTAAGAATATGATACATCAATAAGAAATTGAATCCATGAAGTGGTATGAGTTTAAAATTTAATTTCTCAATAAGTAATTCCCCTTTATTCTTCATACAAAAATATAGAAGGAATTCCCTTAGATTAAGTATAATGATAAAGAATCTTCTGGTACATATGAATATAATTTTTCAGAACATGCGAGTTACTCTTTGGGTATTATAATTCTTTTGGAAAGTAAGGCTGAAAAATTCTTCAGTGTCTTGAAACCATATATCCAAATGGTGTTATCCATAAGGGACTTTTGATTCTATAAAGAAATTGTTCAATGTGTACTAAAATTTGAAATGGTAGCTATAAACCCTCTTGTTTTTAGTTATAGAAAAAGGAAAATGGGGTTCTATATAAAATCCAATGATATATTACATAGAGGGAAGAAAAAGTTTCAAACTCTTACATGAAAAAATAGGGGAGGACCACTTAGGTGAGTACCTAAAAGGATGAAAAATTTATTTCATGTATGGTAATCCTATCTATCAAGAAAAATAATTTATAATTAATAGGAAAAGAGTCTCATCTATGAAATTAATGGAGAGAGATATAAAAATAATATACCACCCACACTTTTGTGTTTCATGTAAAAAGAGTTTGCGAATTATGAGAATCAATGCCCCAATCAAAGTGCTAATATGGATGATAAGATACACTAACCTATTAAGTAAATATTCAAAGGTAATTATAATTAAATCATAATGAATGCATAGAATCATGATAATTAGGGAACTATTATCCTTCCCTCCTTAGTTGGGAATTTTATGTTTGATTTTGTATGAATCATACCTATGAATAACATATGGTTTATACTTTAGTGATATTTTATGTAATTATATCCCTCGACATGGATTCTTGAAAAAGTAAAGCATATTAAATATTCTATTGTTATAAGCATGAACACAAGATTCCAATGAAGATGCTTTTGTATAATATAAGAGATTATATAAAGAATAAGTGGTGATTTTACATTATGAACTATCAATAGTGTAGAAAACGTTATTTACGTTGGTTATTTTTCATATTTACGTCAGTTTTTAGCTGACGTTAATATGGACGACGTTATAAATAACATTTTTTACGTCGGTTATTTAAAAACTGACGTAAAAAACATAAAATCGCGGTGTTTATCACGTCGGTTAATTAATAACCAACGTGAAAAACTGGGGGGGGGGTTATAACATCGATTATTATATAACCACTGTGATAAACTAGGGGGGTTATCACGTCAGTTATATAATAACTGACGTTATAAACATGTGCATGGGAGTTTATCATGTTGGTTATTAAATAACTGACGTGATAAACTCCCGGGCGATGGTTTATCACGTCGGTTAATAAATAACTGAGGGGATAAAAGGCCTGGGAAATGGTTTATCACGTCGGTTATTAAATAACCGACGTGATAAACCATTTCCCAGGCCTTTTATCGCGTCAGTTATTTATTAACCGAGGCGATAAATCATTTCCCAGGTCCTTTATCACGTCAGTTGTCAAATAACCGATGTGATAAACCATTCCACAAGTGTTTATCATGTCGTTTATTAAAAAAACCGACTTGATAAACCCTTCCCGATTTCTTTATCACGTCGGTTATAAAATAACCAACGTGGAAGATTTTTTTTTTAAATCGACTGCAGTCCTATGCTCTCCCCCAGAATCAACCAAAAACCAAATTAATAATTCGTACCACAAAAACAGAAGGAGATCAAAACATGAAATAAAGAAAATTTAAGCATTTACATTGATAACATATAAAACTTACCCCACTTGACAACCCCCACCCTCATGTATACCCCCTGAATAGTCCTCCCCCACCCCATTGAAGCCCCCACCACACCCCTGGACTGCCCCCGACCCCTTGGACAACCCCAAACACCCCTCGACAACCCTCACCCTCCTGAAAAGCACCCCATAACCCCCTCACCCCACTTGACAGCCCCCACCCCATTGGAGCCCCCACTACACCCCTGGACTGCCCCCCAGACCCATGGACAGCCCCAAACACCCCTCAACAACCCCCTCAACATCCTGAACAGCACCCCCTCACCCCACATGGCAACCCCCACCACACCCCAGGACTACCCCCGACCCCCTGGACAACTCCAAACACCCCGAGACAACCCCCCACCCTCATGTATACCCCCACACCCTGGACAGCCCTCCCCCACCCCATTGGAGCCCCCCACCACACCCCTGGACTACCCCCAACCTCCTGAACAACACCCCCTCACCCCCTCACCCCACTTGATAGCCCCCACCCCATTGGAGCCCCCACCACACCCCTGGACTACCCCCCGACCCCCTGGACAGCCCCAAACACCCCTCAACAACCCTCCTACCCTCCTGAACAACACCCCCTCACCCCCTCACCCCACTTGACAGCCCCCACCACACCCCTGGACTACCCCCCGACCCCCTGGATAGCTCCAAACACCCCGAGACAACCCCCACCCTCACGTATACCCCCACACCCTGGACAGACCTCCTCCACCCCATTGGATCCCCCACCACACCCCTGGACTGCACCCCGACCCCCTGGATAGCCCCAAACACCCCTGGACACCCCCCACCCTCATGTATACCCCCACCCCCTGGACAACACTTCCACACCACTATACATCCCTCCCACACCCCTGGATAGCCCTCCCACCCCCTGGACTGCCCCACCCCACCAGACAGCCCTCCCAGACCCCTGGACACCCCCAACCCCACTGAACACCCCCCACACCCTTGGAACCTCTCCCCCCCAGACCAGAATCCATACAAGAAAAACCATCATAAGTAGACCAAATCAAGAAGTATAGAAAAATTAAACATTAACATATATAACATTTAAAACTTACACTATCAACTTAAAAAAAAACCGAATACAACCTAAACGACTACCAAATACACAATTACAACGAAAATATTAAAAATTACATTTTACATTAAAAACAACTACAATTCAATCAAACCTGTAAAATAATTTGACCACTCCACTTGTAAGTGTTCGATGTCTTCAGCAGTATAGGGTTGAGGGTCATCAAAAAGCTACAAATGAAAAGGATAGTAGTTAACTTGTATAATGAATAAATGAAATTGAAATATTATGGCAAAGTTTAAGAGGAAATCTTACCAGGTCAAAATTCACAACTGTCCCAGTTGTTATTATTTCATACATAAATCTTAACATATAATATCCGCATTCGATGACACCTTGTTGTTCATGACAATTCTGTTTGAATGAGTGTAAATTCAATATATTATTTTTATGTAATAAATCAAAAAGTACAAATTATAAATGGATATTTACCTTCGCATTTACATATTTGATCTTGCACTCCTTTTCTTTGTGTTTTTTCGAAAGTAGGCCCATTCACTGTTAGAAAATAGTACGAATGGGGTAAATTTAAAATTCATTATAATATATAAAAATATTCAGAAATTGAAACTTACTTTTCGAATATATTCTTAACACTTTACTTCACATCATCATGGACAGAGCATATCCAATAAAGTGCTTTCTCCCTTATGAAAAAAACCCCTAACATCCAATGATCACTAATAAAAGGAAATTTAACGTTAGTGGTTTTTTATGTTAAAAGATAATTAACTCTTTGAGAGAGATGTGTTTCATACCTCTCACAAAAAGGCATCATCCAATATTGTGTGACTATATTCTTTTCAAGTCTTTCAACAATATAAAGCTTTTTTGTTCCTCATCCAATGCACATGATTCAGGGGAAATCAATTGTGGGTCCATGAATCCATATACATATGTCATCTCATTCATCTCACAAATTTTATAAAGATACCTAATACAAAATAGACATAAGTATACATTTTTAATAAATATACCACTGGGAAAAGGTGTTAAGACTTACATGGAAAAACTTTTCACCACATTGATGCCCAAATTATCTCCAGTAACAAGCTCCATGATATCAGTTTTCGTAATCCCCACAGTTATTTCACGTCAACAAACATGATATTCCATTGGAAAATCATAATGACCCACCAATAAATTTGAATATCTTGACAATCTGTCAAGACTACTAGAATCTGTATCTGATGTCATAGCCATTTGTCTTTGTTGTTGTCTATACAATATTTCTTTACCTTTGAAGTATTCCTGTAAAAATTAATTGAAAAATTTATTAGTTTTCAAATGATAAAACAACTTTAATAAAAAAATAAAATAAAAGATATAACATTCATACCTCTATGGTAATGAGTCAAAGAAGTCTAGATGGCCAAATTAAAAAATGGCCGATACTATGTCCAACTGTCGCCACCTCATCTGTAGGTAATGGTACCCGAGCTAATCTATCTATAATGTCCTATACAGTGACCCTCTGATTCTGTACCTCTAATTGTTGATGATGAACTGTATCTCCTATACAATATACCAACCCATATGCTACTATATGATGTTGAGAATCATCAACATACAACTTGAAATAAGTAGGAAGCTGCGGCGGACGAGTAGGATAAAGAATGGGGTCCGCAGGATAATGTGGGGGAGTGGGAGCTGCTGGAAAAGGTGGAGGATAAATAATGGGGTCTGTAGGGGGAGGTGGAGGAGTGGGAGCTATAGTCTGAAATTGTCTTTGCATGCCTGCAAACATAGACTGCACCGACGCTCTAATCTTGTCCTCCATCGTCGCATTAATATTATGAACTTCAGCCTCCAAGGATTCTATTTTTTTATAAACCCCCTCAACGTTAGAAGTTGAAGAACCTGGCCACACTTTTCTTACCGATACTCTTTTCGGATATCCTTTTACACGACTAGGATGTTTGGGCCTTCCCAATGCTATAGATAAAATATCTTCCCTCCCAGTAGCTATAAATGTCCCCTGTGAACTCTGCTCCTCAAGAGAGTCCTGCATTAATCAATTGAACAGTTCTCTAATGATTGAAATTATATGAATAAAATAGTTAACTTAAATAAATAAAATATATATCTTACTATCCTCTCAGCTACGATTCTTGATTATTCCGAAAGATATTTCCCTTTTTTTCCCTTCCAATATCTCTTCTATTTTTCATGTCTAGATGGAGGGGATGGAGGGGCCACCTCTCCAGAGCTTGAAGACTCATCTCTTAGTTGTTGAAAATTTTCCGTCATCATTTTTTATTCCAAAAATGCATACCCTCCCTGAGATAAACTATGAGTGTATACATTTTTAGTTCGAATCTCCTGATGATATTTCCTTGTTTTCTGTAAATTAAGAATAAGAAATCATTAACAAAACATTAATAAGATCATTTATATAAGAAAGATTATAAAAGTTTACATTGAACTTACCAAAAATGACTCTTTTCTTCTACTTTCAAAAACTTTCTCCATGTGTCTTCATCTATAAAAGTATATATACAACATGGATTGTCATTAATCCTATGACCATAAATGAAATTAGATGAGAGGGTTGATTTGAAATCCCTCCATCTCCTGGCAGCCAATGATAAGCATTTCTTCCTGACTCCTCCAGTGTCAGGAATATCAAATTTCATCTAATAAAGAAGAGGTTAAACATATTATATATACTAGAAACATTTAAAGAATAGTCAAACAATAGCAAAAGATCTTACCAAAAATCGTCTCCCACAACTGAGAGATTATCGCTTTATCCACACTTCTCCAATCATCATATAGAATGCTTACTTTTCTCTTAGCTTGAGTTGCTACAAAACTCTTAAAATCTTTTTCATTTGGACCTCTAGGAATATCATCATCATAAAACTGAAAGACTATCATCTGATCCCTCATACGGGAAAGTGATAATTTTGGTAAAGGTGTGCACCCACGTTTAACAACATTTGAACTCTTTATCGTAATAGGATCATGTGAATGTTCCTCCCTAGAGGTATGACCAATATGCACATCTCCAGAATCATGTGGTTGATCAAATGAATGATCTGTCATTATCCTTCAAATCAAAAAAACAAACGTTCGTTCAAAAATATACAAATTCAAATATTTTAATACTATTGTAATCAGAAAATAGAATAGTGTACTAAGTTACGTAATAGTAAATATTGGTAATATGGTAAGCATGTTAAACAATGGTAAAGATGGTCAAGATGGTAAACATGGTAAAAATGGTAAACCTGGTAAACATGGTAAAGTAATTGTCACTAAACAAAAATAATAGATATATAATTCATGTAATGGTAAACATGATAAAGTAAACTAAACAAACTTAAAACAAACAAAACCTTATACTTATTTTGTTTTAAAACACATTTTAATAAATAAAAAACTTTCAATATCAATCATTTATGAAAAAAATAAATGTAAACAAGAAATAAACATATGTTACCTGTAATTTTAGGAATGTACAAATGGATTGTTTTCCCAAATTACTTCGTCATGATCATTCCTTATGGCACAAACCATGTGTTCAGCATGCTCATCATTATGTTCTATTAATCTTTCCATGGAAGTAGGGATCTCATATAAATCAGCATCTTCATCAAGTTCATCCTCACCAACATACTGTTTTTTCCCTTGTAAAACAAAAACCCACTGTATATCTGATTGATCTACTACATATAATTTTTTTTGCATGTGTTTCCATTATAAAAGAATAAACTGTGTCTTCCAATCTATTCAGATTAACAAGTGTCATTCCAAATTCTTCATGTATGACACTATTGTTATCGATAAACCATTTACATTTAAAAACATGAACTTTAATTTTAAAGTAATCAACCTTTTATATGTCTTCAATCACTCCATAATATGAACTTGATGCAGAAATTGGGTTTTTGTCCTTAGAACTAGAAAAATGCATTGCTTCTGCAAACACCAATACACCACTATTCTGAACTACACTTCTGTTGTCCTGAGCTTTCGTATGAAATGTATTGCCATTAATGTCATAACCGGACCATGTTATCACATTTAAACATGGACCACCAACTATCCATTTTAATGTCTCTGATACATCTGATCTACCAAGAAAATTCATTTTAATCCATGACAAAAAAGTTTTGTTGTGCTCATTCAAAATCCACATTTCTTTCTTCTTTGGATGACATTACTTCAACTCATTAATATGCAATGTGATATATGGTTGAGCATCATCTATGTTATTCAAGATGTATGATTCTAACTTTTTCATCTGTTCAACTGACAATGATTTTACTTCTGAGCCACGAATCCCCTTTCCCTCATTATTAACTCGTTCATGGAAAGATGAAGGCAAGACTATGTTTTGCGCCACATCCAAGTAGCTCATAAAAAACTCTGCTACCTCCTCAGAAATATACTTTTCAATAATGGAGGCTTCAGGTCGATATGGATTTTTAACATACCCCTTTAATATTTTCATATACCTTTCAAAAGGATACATCCAACGAAGATATACAAGTCCACAAAGCTTTATTTCTCGAACCAGATGAATCATTAAATGCACCATTATATCAAAAAAAGTTGGAGGAAAATACATTTCCAATTGAAAAATATAAAAATTGCATACTTTTCCAAAATGTTCAAAGAATTCACATCAATCTCCTTGTTACAAATTGAATTGAAAAAATAACACAACTTCATTATAGTCTTTCTGAGACGAATGGAAAATATTCCACACAATGCAACTGGTATAATTTGTTGCATCATGACGTGAAAATCATGTGATTTCATACCTATCAACTTCAAGTCCTTCAATGAGACAAAATGTTTTACATTTGAAGAATAACCTTGAGGCACTTTGATATCATGAAGATAGTGAAAAAATCTAATTTTCTCCCTCTTCAATAATGTATGACAAGCCGGGGGAAGAAATGTTCGTCTTCCTTTATGAGTGGGAGCTAACTCCAAACGTATTCCCATTGATAGTAAGTCTAATATTGAATTCAACCCATCTTTTGTATTTCCTTTAATATCTAAAAATGTTCTAATAAAACAATCATAGATATTCTTATCAATGTGCATGACATCAATATTATGTTTAACTTCATGATACCTCCAATATGGTAGCTCAAAAAATATTGACCTTTTCTTCCAAATATGTCTATCATTACCAGATTTATATGTCTTTCCCAATGTCACATCAAGGTTTTTCACCCTCTCAAAATACAGATTAGGGGATAAAGGTTTTGGAGCAGTATCAAATTCTTGTGAGCCATTGAATGCATTTTTTAGTCTTCTATAAGGGTGATCCATAGGCAAAAACTTTCGATGACCCATGTACACTGTTTTCCTCCCATGATGAAATTGACAATATGATGTCTGTTGTTCGCAAATTGGACATGCTTTATTCCCTTTAACACTATATCCAGACAAATTTCCATATGCTGGGAAGTCATTTATAGTGAATAGAAGCACTTCATGCAGTTGAAAATATTACATTTTATAATAATCATACACCCTAATACCATCAGCCCATAACAGTTTCAAATCATCAATCAATGGTGACAAGTAAACATCAATATCATTGCCGAGTTTCTTTGGACCAGAGATCATTATACTCAACATGAAATATTTGCGCTTTATACAAACTTCAGAAGAGAGGTTGTAAATTACCAATAAAACATGCCATGAACTATGTGTGCTACTGAGTGTTCGGTATGGGTTCATTCCATCTATGCACAACCCTAGTCTGAGATTTCTAATTTTATTTCCAAATGTAGAATACTGTGAATCAATTTTATTCCATTGTGGACAATCAACTGGATAATGTATTTTTCCATCACGTACCTGCTCATCAGTATGCCATATTAACCTTTTTTCATCATGTGAATTAGTAAATAAAGTTTGAAACAATGAATTATAGGAAGATACCAAAATACCTTTGAAGGGAGCTTTGTAATCTCTACATCATCTTGTGATTTTTCTTTCACCTTATACCGTGATGTCCCACATTTAGGAAACTCTGATAGAAATTCATATTCCTTCCTATATATAATGCAATCATTTGGACAAGCATGCATTTTCTTGTATCCCAATCCCATCATGCATAATATTTTCTTGGCTTTGTAATGTGAATCTGGAAGATCGTTATCTTTTGGAAGAATGTATTTCATCAATTGTAGCATCTCTTTAAAACTTCCGTTACTCCATCCATGTTTTTCCTTTAGGTTAATCAATCTTAACACCGCCGACAGAACCGTTAAATCTATAAAACCAGGATATAATGGTTTTTTAGCATCACCATATAGACATGAAACTGTCGGTTCTATCTCAATTTGTTCTGCTACAATATCGCGAATCATTTCTTCAATTCCATCAGAGTTACCATCTTGTGAATCATCATCATCAGTGACATTCCGTCCAGTTTCACCATACCAAATCCAAGGGCTATAACTTAGATTAAAACCTTGACAAATCAGATGATCTTTTATCTCTCTACATTTAAACTTCTTCATATTCAAACATTTCAAGCATGGACAGAAAAAAATGTCACTACTTGGAACATTTCATTTAGAAAATTCCAAAAAGGCATCAACACCTTCCTCATATTCATTTCTCATTCAGTGTGCCGTAATCCAACTTCGACTCATTATTACCTATAACAAATATAAAATATATATATATTTTTAAGATAAGACAAATATATGTTTTTATGAAAAAAATAATAATTTGAATGTAATTTTTTTTTGAAATAGTTAGATATAAAAGTTTTAAATTCCATTGAATAAAATAAAACCATGGCGCCTACATGGTTGATAGAAAATTGAAGAAAATGGAGTAAACCTGAGAATAAAATCATATTTAAAATAAAAATTCAGATGGAGAAAATCACAATGTAAATCCAATCATCACGACACAATCATCATGTCATCGTCTCAGAAACCACGATGCATTAGTCAATCCCCCTGGACACCCCCAACCCTCTGGACAACCCCCACCCCCCGAAAAACCCCTAAAACCCTCTGAACAGGCCCCACCCCCATGGATAGCCACCCACACCCACCCACCCCCTTGGACACCCCCCGGACACCCCCAACCCTTTGGACAACCCCCACCCCCTAGATAGCCCCCCACCCCCTGGACAGCCCCCCACCCCTCTAGACAGCACCCCCACCCCTCCTGGACACCACCCCACCCCTACCCCCTTGGACACCCCCTGGACACCCCCCAATCCTCTGGACAGCCCCCCATCCTTCGGATAACCCCCCAAAGACTCTAGACAGTCCCCCACCCCCTTGGACATCCCCCCCCCCACACCCACCCCCTTGGACACCCCCATGGACACCCCCCAACCCTCTGGACAGCCCCCACCCCCCGGCCAACCCCCAAAACTCTCTGGACTGGCCCCCACCCCCTTGGATAACCCCCCACAACCACCCACCCCTTGGACACCCTCCTTGACACCCCCAACCCTCTGGACAGCCCCCACCCCCTGGACAACCCCACCCCTCTAGACAGCACCCCCTAACCCTCCTAAACAACACCCCCACCCCCGACCCCCTTGGACACCCCGCTGGACACCTCCCAACCCTTTGGATATCCCCCACCCCCAAGACAACACCCCAACCCTCCAGACAGCACCCCCACCCCTCCTAGACACCACCCCCACCCCGACCCCCTTGGAAACCCCCTAGACACCCCCTGGACACCCCCAACCCTTTGGAAAGCCCCCACCCCCGGACAACCCCCAAAACACTCCATACAGGACTCCACACCCTTGGATATCCCCCCACACCCACCCACTCCCTTGGACACCCCCCTAGACACCCCCAACCCTCTGGACACCCCCGCACCCCCCGGACAACCCCCCAAACAATGGTTTACATATAAAAACTAGGCATTGTGAACAACTAAAAACACATGCATTTAATATATACTTCAGCATGAAATAGAAGGAATTAAATATTATTAAATATTGCTACTTAAATGATCGTATGATAATTAAAAATAACCATTGATATTCAACTAGTCAAATGATCACAAGTTTTCTCGATAACTAATATCATAATGAGGTAATGGATAATTCTGGAAATCTTAAACATATTTTCAAGGCCTCAAAAAATACTAGGGTAAGCCCTCACTAGAACCCATTTTTATATGGAATCATGAGACAGAGCGATGTATCTAAGGGCCATAGAGGTCAAAAAGCATTACATTATATATCTAACAGATTCTCATATAAAATAGGATAAACATAAGCAAAAACAACACATGAAATATCATTTCCGAATTTGTACATTTAATCAATAACCATTCTATGCAGTAATATAGGTGAATGAGATCATTAGTTGTCAATGACAACAAAAATTACCATCAATGTCGGGCATTCATGAAACAAAAACAAACTAAATAGAAGTAGTTGAGGCTTACGTGAATATTTCAAGTCGATCTAATAGATCTGGGGATGATAAATAAGATGATGTTGGAAAAAAGAGGTAAGAGGCTTCGAAATCGAAGAATTTTACCTAGTTTAAACACAAAAATCGCAAAACATAAATATAGACTATCCGAAAAAAAAATGAACAAAATAATTTCGTGGAAGGCTTACTTGGGTGTTGCGAGTTGAGATGATAGATCCAAGGAGAGTAAAGATGATAAACGATGAAGGCAAAACAAGTTTAACACAGCGAGATCGACGAGGCGATTAGGGTTTACCGCGCGAGAGAGACGAGCTGCCCGACTGTCGATCAAAAAATCGTAAATGATAATCCACAGGGATTGTTAATTTTATAAATGTTTTATAACGTCGGTTATTTAATAACCGACATTATAAGCTATTTTTTTACATTTATAATGTCGGTTATTACAATAACTGACGTTATAAATATATCATATACGACTTTTTTTACGTCGGTTATTTTATAACCAACGTAAAAAAATCCGCGTGTTGGTTTTTTACGTCGGTTATATAATAACCGACGTAAAAAATACATCATAAATCACAATTTTTTACATCAGTTATTGTATAACCGACGTAAAAAACTTCTGCGGGTTGTTTTGTTACGTCGGTTATCAAATAACCGACGTCAAAAAGGCCTCAAAATCCATGTTTTTTTATGTCGGTTATAAAATAACTAACGTAAAAAACACATAGATATCTTGTTTTTTACATCGGTTATCAAATAACCGACGTAAAAAACCCCACGCTTTGGTTTTTTACGTCGGTTAATTTATAACCGATGTAAAAAATGAACGCGTGCGATTTGTAACATCAATTATTAAAATAACCGACGTTTCAAATTTACTCACCACATTTTTTATGTCGGTTATAAAATAACAGATGTAAAAAACCACGTTTCATAGATTATCACGTCGGTTATATATAACCGACGTAAAAAATGGTGACGTAAATAACGGTTTTTGCACTAGTGTATATATGTATCCATGTAAGATTAGTATAAAATTTATGGATACCATTATGGGTTTATGATTTTAAGGTTTCTCATATTTTCAATTTCATTGAAACCCATTTTGAGGTTTTATGGGATGGGGGTTTAGCAATATTAAGGGGTTTTTAAGTGACATTTATTAGAATACAACCATTGGTTTTATATATGTTTTTTGGGACGAAAATATTTAATGAGTAATGAATTATTATAGACATAAGATTATAGGTGATGATAAACATTAAGGTTTATATTATCTTTTACATTGGGGAAATTATGGGTTGTAGTGGATCACCTTACAATGTCAGCACAATTTTTTGCTACCGGAGAATATTTGTCTCTTAATCCTCTTTCCAAAATATATAGTTAAGAAGGGTTAAGGTTTCATGGATTACCATAGTTCATTGTATGTGACCAGGATCTAATGTTTACTTTAATTTTTTGTGCTGTATTAAGTAATATCTTGATAGAGAGTTTAGTTTTAGAACTACGAGAACAATTCAACACATAGAGGATATAATAATACCTTATTATATAGATTTCAAAGGTGTTTGAGATCGAAACCTTCCCAAAGTTGAGTTTTCATGAAACATGAACATTCACATGAGAATGAAAATATCTCTATATGAATCCATTTTTGTAAATATGTGTAGAACTCTAATGTACTAAAATTAAATTGAATAAAGAATGCCATTGGAACAAGGGAAAGTGAAAAATATGGAATAGAAGGTTAAAATACATTCAAAAAAATGTAAGGGAATCAAAAAGTTGATTGAAATGTTATTTTGATAATCATTGATGTGGCATAAAATTTGAATTTTGTGAGAATTTCTTCCAAAATATTAATCCATGGAAGAAATAATGGAAAAATAAGCCCTAGGTATATTGGTCCCCTTAAAATACAGTATCTTATCAGGATGAAAAATTAGTCTGTGGTGCTTTTACAAAACCTATATCAAGTCCAAAACGTGTTCCATGTACCTCTCATATGTAAGTACATACCTGATGCATAATATTTACTGAACTAAGAGGTTATACCATTAGATAATGCTATTACATATAAGGAACAATCCATAGACATTCTGGATAAAATATGGAATATTTTGTGAAACAAGACCAATCACTTGGTCAATGTTTTTTATAAAACCCACCAATTTAAATAAGATACCTGGAAACCTGAGGAAATGATGAGGCCTAATATCCTCATTTTTTGTATCAGTGTGGAAAATTTCAAGGGTGAAATTTATTTTAAGGGTGGTAGAATACAACACCCCAAGTTTTTATGAATTATTTTTTTCAAATAAATTAAATTTCATTGATATATTTTGTTTCATGAAACATTAAGTTAATATTTAATTAAATTCAACACTATGTTAAACTTGTTCTACATGCAACATTGGGTTATCTTGCGTTACACATGACACTATGTTTTAATAGAACCATAACATATTATTAATATATTTATTTAAACAAAATAATTATAAAATAGACATTAAACCTAGTGACATGAATACAAATAACTAATTTTTAAATATTAATTAAAATTATATTATATATATGAAATATATGGATGAAAAAGAGTATTTAATTTTTAGTGAAGTGATTATATGTTTCAAATCGTCTATTTTCACAAAAAATAATTTTTATTTCATTTTGAGATAATTAATTTTTTTACCACATTTAAAAAAAATAAATTTATCAAAGGAAAAACATTTTTGAAATTATATTTACCAAATTATCATACAGTGAATTTCTGGAATTTTTCTAAAAAGTTTCATTTTTACAAGTATATTAAAAAATACTGAATTTTAATTGAAAAATTTTATTTTATTTTATTTAAATATAATTATAAATTATATTTTAAATTTGTTTTATAGTATAATTGGTTCAATTATATATCCAATAATCAAATCCAGTTCATTGGAATCAATTTCAAATTGATTTTTGATATAAAAACATTGAAATCTTTGGGATAGTTTTTCTTTAAAACACTCTTTCACATCGAGTCTACAAGATTAAATTTATATTAAATTTTCCCACTAATGGTAAAGGAATTTGAAAATTTTGGATTATTTATTTTGAATCTTCATAATTTATATTATCTAATAAGTTCAACTTAATTTTTGACCAAAAGGATTAGGGAAAATTATTTACCGCAGTTAAGACAAAAATGGTCTCACCAAAGGGTTAATCTAAACTAATAGGGGTTAAAAATAACCCAAAAAATGTAAAAAAAAAAATTTTAATTCCATATTTAATACTTATACATTTTATGATAAATAATTTTTCATTATTTGAGCCTTGTGACATGAGGAAACATGGGTGGAATTCTTTCCTTCCAAAAAATTGCAAGCCTGTCAGTCACCTCACTTATAATAGGCCACTCATTATCATCTCCTCTTCAAATCATGAACCCATTTTTGTTTCTCAAATAAATTCCCAAATAAATTTCCCACTTCCATATTCTAATCCTAGAAGCATTATTTTGTACATGAAGACTATCTAAGAAAGATTTTGTAGTAAACCTATGTAGGATACTTGAAGAAAAGTTAATGTTCATTAACGAGTGGTTTTTAATTATTTATTCTATAACTTCATTCAATTAATATTATAAAATGATTATATAATAACCAAAATATATTCTATATAATTATATGTTGTAATGGTAAGTCAAATACCTAAAACCATCTCTATTTCCATCAAATGGGTTACAAAAATCACCGTTCGTGTGTACAGCGGACTACCGCCTCACGAACCGATGTCATTAACTTCTTCATTTCCACCTCTATTTGATGGAAATAATGTTGTATTTATTAATTAAATATGATATATATGATATTTATGATATTATTATTCTCATGGAATTATTGTATCAAAAATACATTCTTTCTTTCCATTTTTTGGGAATACGATAACATTACTCATGTGTATGGAGGACTACAGCCTCACGAAGAGATGTGATTCATTTAGGATTTACATGAAAGGTAATAAGGTTTGGTTTACTGAATTTATTGATATATATTACCTAAAAATCATTTTCAATAAAAATATATCATTTAAATATCTTTCTTTCAATCCAACCAAAAAATGAAAACAACATTCATGCGTATGTTCGACCGACCATCTTGATGAACGATGTATTTCATTTTTGATAACTACATATTCTGGATTATTATAAATACATATATATTGAAAATAAATGATATTTATATAATTTATATAATTATTCAGATGATTAAACCATGATAAAATTAATATGATCAAAAATAATAAATCATAACATACACAAAAAAACAAAGCATTATTTCCTTAATTATGACTTTAACATTGAATTGATAATAAACATGTAATAAAAGGTCATAGGTAAACAATTTATTTCATTATGTTTATATGTATGGTTATATAATATATTTATAAAAAAATTATATTTATTGTATAGTTTATTTGAACATTTTTGAAGGAAGTTATGACTTAAGGTAAGGGATTTATATTCTCTCTTTTATTTCTAGGAGACATTTGAAAATTCACCCCACATTTATTTTATATGATTTATAAAATTATCCTTTTACATGTTATATAGTCAATATACCTATTTTCATGATATTTAATGTTTCATATGATTTTATTCATTATTTTGACTTACAATTCAAAATGATTACTAAAATAGTAATGAATTTTCGTCTAACTTTTATTTTTCTATGATACAGATCCCATATTCACCAAATCTTTATTTTATGTTGTGTATATTGTACCCATTAATTTATTTAATGAAAATTGTAATTAACATAATTGGAATTTAAATATAAATTTTAGGATCTCTTTTTATGGGTTTTATGTCTCAAAATTTACCAAGTCGGTAAGAGATTTTTGTCACAATTTGACTTCTTTGAGACATATGATTATGTTATACACCTATCATATTGAATAAAATGTATATATATATACACTTTTAAATTAAATTTCATGAATATATTAATCCTAATTATATTTTAATTTTCATTTAATTAAATTCCTTCTTATGTATTAAATTTCAGAGTTACCAAGGTGGTAAAAATTTTATGTTGAAATCTCATCATTTATCAAGATTTTTTATAAATATATTTACGATGATAGAATATTTTGATCTATCTCTCAAGAAAATAATTAATTTTAATATCTTTTAATTATGTTATAGGAATACATTTTCTCCTTCATTTTCATCTCTTTACATACTCAATAGTTTAAAACAATGTTTATAGGAAAAATATTTTTATTTGTCTCTTCGATGGAAAAACCTATTTCTTTAAAAACAATGTTCTCTAGAAATTTTTTAAAATATATTTTAATGATTATAAAATTAATTAATAAGAAATTCTTATACATTTTTTTACTTTTTAATTTTTTATAAATGAATCTTTGTTTCATTTTCCATACAATTCTCATTCGGATTTTACCAAAAAATGCGAACAAAATCTTTTTATATGTACTTCATGGAAATAATTTAATACATTCATAACCATTATTTTCAATGAATATTAAATTATATTTTTTAAATTTTATTTTCAAAGAAAATGATTTTAAATTTCTTTATGTTTTAAAATAATTTTTTTCATTAAAAAAATGATATTATCCCCATGAAATGTTTTAAACAATTTAAATGCTTCCTTTATAGCATTGTATTTTTATTTTGATTGAGAAATATTTTAATAATATTATATATTTTTTAAAAAATTGAAATAGTAAAGAAAATTTTCTACATGAAATGTTTTAAATGATATATCAAAATAATTTTCTATGTAAGTCAACACCCATTGATGTTACCTATTCCTTACTGTGCATATTATCCAACGATACCAATATAATTTGATCTCTGAAAGGTTTATGTTTATGATGGAATTATATTTATGAAACCTATTTATATTTCATGGGTTATACCATGATGAAATTCTAATGAAACCTGTTCCGTTTTTCCCGGGGTTATGCTATGATGAAATTATGAAATAATTATGAAACCCATCTCTTTTATTTAGGTTATGATATGATGAAATGTTTATGAAAAGCATTTAATTTCATGGGTTATAATAGGATTTTTGTTTTTCTATAGTCTTATAGAATGCATAAATATAGTTTTTATTATGACAAGGGTGGGACCTATATCTCCCTCCAATGCATTGGGTAAATACGGATAAGTCATTGTAAATATGTTATGGATGAACATGAATAAATATTCTAAATTTTATGCCTTAAACTTATTATATGTTATCAATGCTATACAAGAACATGATTTCATAGTCAAAATTTTATTCATAAACCTGATTAAATGTTCACAATGTTATATGTGAAACTAATTACTTGTCCACAATGTTATGCATAGATGTGGTGGAATTTCTGTAAGCATGTATGAGGGCTGAATTTTATTTCCTTAAGTTAATGAGTGATCCTATCAACAATTATGTAGGTTAAAAATTTTATAGGATGATGTGTATTCCACAAATATATGTATTATTCCAATTTTATACTATCATAGACCATGTTATTTGATTTCAACATCATTCATGTCTTATAAACTTCTAATATTTTCCCATAACTCAATATTATGATCATTGATATGTAGGTTATGGTTTTAAAATGTTATGATCTTGTTCTCATAACTATGTACTCGTGTTATACTTACATATCTCCCATGTTTACCCTAACTTGGCATCTGAGCTCACCCTTTATTATATTTCATTTCATTGGGTTATGAATAATGGTTTTTGAGAAGGATTTCTAATGGGTTATATCATTATAGTAGACATTTAATATCATTCATCAATTAATAAGATTGTGTACCATGTTTTCAAAGGTACTAAATAATTATGGTTCTTACATGTGTGTTTGGGTAATTCATTGAATATTCATATAAAAATTTATAATATCCATGTATGACAATCATGGGTCAATATAAACTCATAAATAAAATATAAAATATTTAAAATTCCTTTTTTGAAAACCCACATCATAAATAGTGTTAATAAAATTTATTTTTTAAAATGAGGTAAATGGAAATATGATGGTCATCTAAGAAATATATGACTACGTTTCCAAATAGTATAACAATACTGCGAAGTTAAATTAAGGTAATAAAGAAGAAATGTAATGTATAAATAATTATGGGTAATGATATATAACATTTATAACAATAAATTGAATGATCAAGAGAAAATCAACAATTATAAAAACATAAATCGATAAGTTATTAAGAAGAAAATTAATTCATCATAAATGAAGGTAATAATATAATGTTTTTATTTCAATATCATTTTCCAAGAGTTGAGGTATTACATTAGTATATTGAAAAATAACATAAGTAAATTTCATGAATTTATTTTCATAAAATCTATAAATGAAATTTCATCATTTGGTTGTGTGTTTCAATCTGCTTCCACTATTATCTCATCTTTTACCATAAATGATGAATATCTATTATGGAACTTTCTTATGTCTGAAGCATAAAATTTTAATTTATATTAAGATATATATATATATATATATATATAAAGATAAAAGACAATAATCTTGTATTTACTAAATCCAAAATGGTTACCATATGGTAAGATAGTACCCAAAATTAATATACATTTATATGGATAAATAATACATTTAACTCCAAAATTTCCACAATAACACCAAAAGATCATGATAGATCATTCCATAGTAATTAACCATATATCACAAATAAATTCAATAAGATCATATTAATCTCAAATATTATCTTATGATATTTATCCTATGTCCCCAAAAATTCAAAAGAACTCTTTTAAAATTACGCTTCATGTTAAACATATGGGTTACATATATCTCAATCCAATAAAAAATCTTCTAAAATATCATTAATCACCTTAAAATATCATCACCAAATGCTAAAATAAATTTGTATCTAATCCTTTAATCAAATTAAAAACCATAAACTTATAAACCCATAATGGTATCCATACCTCTTAATTTAACATCTTTAAAAAACCCACAATCTTAATAGTTTTCTAATCCTTACTCTGATACTTGTTGTAACAGCCCAAAACCTCCACTCCTAGATTATTTTCTAGAAACATAACATTTACATTCCTAAAATTTATACAATTAAATTTTTCTTAATTATAGATATCAAAGATTTATAAAAAGAAATGAAAATATTAGATCAATAACATACCCAAGGATTATTTATGATTATGGGTTTACATAATTATGAAAAACTCTTACAGAACAATATGCATGTCTTAAACTGATCATTTTCCTATTATACCCAAATTTTATAATTTAACCAAAATTATTCATTATTTTACTTAACTTTTTTCACACAAGATACATTTATATTCATAATTTATTTAACATCATTCTACACAACATAGGGAAATGGAAAACAGATATTGGGTGAGCAGCAAAGCACATTAAGGGTTAATATAATCATAAACAATTGAATTTCATCAGTGAGAATAAGATGAGAATAAGGGTATGATGACATAATCAAAGTTCATGTAAATAAAATAAGATATTTCTTACCCATTAAAACCAATTTCATTAAATATGTGATATGGAATAATTATGTATCAATTGAAATAGTCCCAAGAATAAAAAATATCAATCCATGTGATGTCAATATTTATCAATAGACCCATTTTAAACTCATATAAATCATTAAGAAAATGTTTTTTATATTGTAATATTATCTTTATCACCTATTTTGAATCATTTTATAACTAACTAGATCCCTCTAAAATCCATAGGGGAAACCTCCATAGTTAACCCCCTCCTCACGATCTTTAGAAACAGAGAACGTCACTAAATGCATTGGAGAGCTATATAAGAATCACCATCATCATGTGCTATATTAGGATCACCTTTCATCATCAATAAATTCCATGATCCATTAATGAATATAAAAAATGGAATCATTTATTTTCTTCATTAAATTTTTAATAACATCTTGCATTCCATTATAGCTCAATTTTCACATGAAAATGAAATGAGTTTCATGATAATATATTTAAAACAATATTCCTAAGCCAAAAAATAAAAAAAATTTATTTTACCATAAGATCATATTCGTAGAAAATTTCAATAACTATTAATGGATGTTGAGATAGATGAAAATTACCTACAAATAACATTCAAAACATTTCTATGAAAAATTGGGAAAAACATTTTCATTTGGTAATATATTATAAAAAAATAAAAAATATTGGTAATATGATTTTCATGGATAAAGACCATGTGAATTTATAATGTAAACTTAAAATTAGATATTTTTCTTGAAGGTTAGAATATATGTTCATGTCAGAATCATTAAAAATTAAGATTCTTTTAAAAATTTCATAAAGAGTGTCAAAACATAAGCATAAAGAAATTGTTAATAAATTTCCTTTTAAGACTTATAATAGAAGCTAAATGATAAATGGAAACAAATTCAGGAAGTAATTTATTTTTACAAAATAAAATTATTTAAGCAAGATAAATAACATTGATAAAAATTTTGGTTAATTGTACTTAAATTATTTTGAAACATTTTGTTTAATGAATAACCCATTTACAACATTTTAAAACAAAAAACCAATTGATAGAAAGTATATAAAAAGGAACATACATTAATTATATCATAAAACAGTACTAAAATTTTATTTTAATAGATAGATTATACACCATGTAAATGAATGTAGTTATGTTAATCAGATTATTTCTCAAATTAGAATGTTTTTGAAGGGGAACCCTTAAAACATGGGTTATAAATGAAACAACAAGCCATTGAATGAAGGAACATAACATGATTCAATAAAACCCATAATTTAAATGAATTAATATGTTAACAAAACATTCATAGTATATTAAGTACAATATATAAAATAAATCTGGGTTTATAACATTAATTATGTCTCAAAGAATTGAAATTGAGACCATGGAAACCATTGTAACATTTATAATAAAACATGAATCTATATCTCATGAAAGATATAGAATTAAAGAAAAATTAAATTTTATGATCAAAGATTCATTCATGATATAATATCTAAATATGAATCATATTGACCTTATAAAATAATGTAGGTTCAAAATAAAACACATGTCTCATTGAAACAATATTGAGATGGATAATCCTTTAAATGATCATATAATTGAAGTTAGAAATAATAAATGAATTGATTATGTGTAAAAATTTTAAGAACATAAGAAAAAGTGTAAATAAAACTTAATACACTCACATGTCATTACACACATATGCTTGTCATAACATATTTAATGAAGTAAGTATATAACCCAATGAATACAAATTGAGTTAAGAAAGCCCTTACCTTGAGTCCCAAATAGCTACATATGTTCTTTAAATCATCTATAATAAACCAATATAAATTATCAAATTTTTTTAAGAACATTTTATAGGTTTATTACTTTATCATTAAAAATTTTATTTCATTTAATTCAATGACATATTTAATTAAATAATCGACAAATTCCACATTATGTACTTTGTGGAAGTTCAGTTAATAATTGATAAATGACTTTGGTAGGTTGACCTTGATCAAATAGGTTATTGTTAATTTATATAAAATTTAATAATAAATAAATAATAATCAATTTTATACATAAAATAAAATTTTAGAATCACCCATGAAATGAATATGTGAAAAATGAATCACATTACTTAAAAGAGATTGTATTCCACTTGTATGCATGAAAAATGTATTCATTTTTTTACTCATCATAGGGTAAAATGGTTAAACATAAATTCCATTCATGTAATGATAATTATTTATTTAAAATCATAAAATTGTTTATATTCATCACCAAAATAAACCTTTTGATTTGGTGATGAATAACAAAACACATCACTTCGTAGTGGTGGTAGTCTACAAATATACACAAATATTGATTTTATTTCACATAGGATAAAAAAGGAGATGAATATGGTTTTTAGATTAATATAATAATATATCATTATATGGTTTATATTTATGTTATCATAATATAATGTTTAAGATATAATTGTAGGTGGTAACATAATAAATAAAATGAAAGATATTGGTTAAAACGATTACCTTCTATTTGAGAGAGATCAGTTGGGTTTCATTTTAATGATCATGGGGATAGTATTTCAAAGATATAATAATATCTATGGCATGTAAAATGATTTTTAGAAGAGGTTTTTTCATGTGGTTTTCAATCTATGTGGCTCAGGATTGACTGAGGAATATAGGAGAGATGGCGTCCTATTATAGCGAAGGAAGGGACACACATGTAATTATTTTAAGGATTTAAATATAACATTTTCATCATGTGGAAATCGAATCCAGTGGGAAAAAATTAGAATATAAGATAGTGTATGCTAGAAATTATTTTATCCATTTTTTTCCAGTTAGGTTTATGGGGCATTATAAACCATATCATTGGGTTCAATCACTTCATTAAATAATTTTAACCATAAACATGGTAACAGATTTTTCAATACAAAAGGGTTATAAAATTACATATATGGTACCAATTGGATCCAAAAAGTTAAATTTAGAAAATTTTAAGCCAAATTTGAACCCCTTGTAATATTAAAATATTTTTATGTTTTTAAATAATTTAATAATATATTATTCAACATTATATACAATTAAATTAATTTTAAGAATTAATCACATATTGCAACAATAAATGCATCATGAAATTTATGTATTTAGAATCTAAACTCTATAAAAACAATTGAACATTATTATTGTAATGAAATTAAATTTTAGCAATGGAAATTCCATTATTATAATTATTTCATATAGTATAATCACAAAAAGTCTCATTAAAAACACAGTGCAAACATTATAAATGAAGAATTAATGAAAGAAGAGGTATTTTAATAAGTTAAAAAACCTTTACTGATGGAGGAGATAATTGATCTTTGGAATAGTAATGTGATTCTTATGAATAGTAAACCGACCAATAGAATAGTATCCTAACCTATGAAAGTGTAAATAAAATTTAGGCATCCTATAAATGAAAGTATGATATAGTTATATCATAGTATATATAAATAAATGTTTTAAAATTTATTAATTAAGTGTTGGTATTTTTGGATGTTATAAATATTTAATAAAACTTTCATAATTAAGATAATTTTTAAAAGAAAATTAATTTTCATAAAATGGAATCATAAAATAACATTTTGTATCCATATTTTTATAAGAGAATTTTATGAGACCTTAGTTAAATTTTCAATGTGTTATAAAATCATTTATAATTTTAAAATATGTATTTTTGGGGAAAATTTTGATTTCAATTAAAAATAAAATTTCTAATATTTAGAAAATTATTTTCTTAGAATGGAGTTCATTTTTTAATTCTACATGTCTAAAAATGTTAGTTTGAATTTTTGGTTATTTTCTAAAATACTTGAATTTTTAGTGAATAGTAAATTACGATAATTTTTTATAAATTATAAATTCAATTTTTTTGAGTAATTGTTGATGTAAGTATAAGGTAATAACCATTAGTTCAAACTAAAATTCACTAGTTTCTGTATTTATTCACAATAATCAATAATATTTGTTTTTATGAGTCAAAATAGAATAAAAATGATTGACATAATAAAAAACATTCTTCTCCTCCAGTATAAATACCGCCCTTGACAGCTCTTCCCCTCACAGCTTCCAAGATTTGAACCTTGTCCAAATTCTTCCTAATAAACTTTCCAATCAGATCCCCCAATCTAGGATCTATTGGTATCATCCAAAGAATAATGAATTTTTCCTAAGGAGGTTTCAAGGAATAAAAATTCAAGAGGTCAATTCCTCTTTCATTTTCTTTAATTTTCATTTAAATTTCTTTTCTATTATTATTCTTTACTCACCTTAAATTATCCATGTTTCTTGATAACTGTATTATCTTAAGTATACTATACTTTTATTATGTTAATGAAATAATACATAATCAATACCCATTTCTCCCTCCTTTTGTTCAACAAATGAAATCATTGCTCGTGATGTGTCAATATACCGACATGATGGACAATACACTTTCATTTTCATTTAACTCCTTCAAGGATATTCATAAAAACATTTTTAGTATTTGAAAATAGACATTAAAATGTATATTATAACCCATTTTTGGTTATGTAACTAATATGTATACATAATACTGCATGATAAAACGAAATGAGTTTATTGTGACTGAAAACCACCACAATTGACCTAAACAACTATCATTAACTATATATCTAATGATTCAACCTCATCACATATAAAAAAATGATTTATAAGATCATTTAACCTTAGTTATGTTCATTAAAAACTTATAACTTAAATACTAGATATCTTTTTCCATTTTACATGAACTTTTATACTCTTATACAAGCATACCAATCATGATAACTAAGAAAACGACCACCCCTGAATGATGAAATTGAACACTATAACTCATAAAAAGACACAAATTAACTTAATAAAATTATAATAAATCAATTACATGTAGAAAATTTTCTGTAATTATTAATCAATGAATCTAATTTTATTATATAGGAAATTATGATCAAGTGTAGAACTATTTCATACATAAAGTATGAGATTTTACCTGAACCTCTATTTATCCGTCAGGTTACTCGTTATATTTATTTACAACAATGAAATGATTATTTATTTTCATATAAATCTTCTAAATATTGTTTATATGTTCCAAACTAATATATCTAGATTATATCACCCATCTATGATGGTGAAATAATTCTTTTAAAAATGTTTCCCTCTCAATACCTCCTGATAAGAAAGACCGATTAAAGGGAACTCCCCGAATTATTGCCCATTTTCGATTGCACTAGATAATAAGTTTAAGACAAAATTATTTTTCTAAAATCAATAAATTTATAATAAAAAACTATCTTTTTTCATTTCTTGTTTTTTGAAAACAAATATTCATTTTCTTTTTTAAATTATTTTTAACATTTTCCATAAACCACACTAAAATGATTCATTTATAAAGTTTATTAAATAATACTTTTAAATATTTCCACTTAAATTGGACATCAGTTATCCTGCTCCATTTATATTTCCCTTATTAATGTCCATTTAATTTTTAAATCCATTATTTCACAAACACATTTATGATATTCTCATTTGTTATGCCTTGTGACATGATCGTGATACCCATTTATTTCCATGGGTAATCCTTTTATTTATTCTTCATGTTGATGACATATTCATAAAAATGTTATGATGGGTGAATCTAGAGAGCAATCCAATGTATTGGGTAATATTAATTTTCATGATACATTCTTTTGGGATAGATATTGAACACGATTCCTTTATAGGACTTTGTACACCATGTTTTTTAGTCTTGACAGTTAACCTTGACTCATTTTTATGTGATGTTATATATTTTTTACACATTCCTATGATTCCATGATTATATGTTCCCATGTTATTAATTTTATTATTACTCATGCTTATTCAGGATCCATACTTTTATTTCATCATGTTATGCCTTATAACCCATGTTCTATGTATTATTTCAATGCTTAATTTCTTGCTGGGATTTGTAGGTTGTCCATTTTTTTATGTAATACCTAAGAAATCTTATGAAGATGTGTGAGATCAATGGAATTTAATAGATCATTATGAAGATTAAATAAAATATCATTTTAGTATGGTTTCATGTTTTCAATACCTAATCATCCAAAGACACTATAATTTATGATCCTTTTCTTATAAATAGATGATTAAATGTTCTTAAAAACATGTAAGGATATATGTAAAGGGGTTGGCTCGGTATATTTGGTTTTGTATAATGTTGTTTTTATTTTTGGAATTATGACTAGAAAACTTTCGCAAAATCCTTAGGGATAAGGCTACGTATAATAAAACATCCCTAAATTGTGGTTAGTATAGAGTAAGTTGTTTATCCTGAAAATAAATCTCTATCTCGATACTACAAGTGGATGTGGTTTTGGAATAGATTTACCTAGGAGTAACAACTCTGCCTAGGTGTTCCGGGCCTAACTCTGGGTAACCTGGAACACGACAACATGCCTTACTATGTGCCTAGTTTGACACTCCCAAGGGATATTGTTTGGTAAATTTATAATCTAATTACAAACCATTATTATGGGTTCAAAAAAATACCTATAAGGATATATGTCATAAAAAAGGTAATGGATAACCAAAATTGAAACATAAGAAATCACATTTTTATCCTTTTATGTTCAAATATTCCTTTTATTATGATTATTAGTTAATTATTCAAGCCTCATAATTATTCAAGCCCCATAATTGTTGTTTCTTTTTCATTGGTAATGGATGGAAATAAAATTACTCATTCCAATAGTTAATGCGATAAAAAATGTGATGATTCCCTTAATGATAAGACAAATATAATGGAAATGGGTGCTCAAAAATTCATGACAGTACTTTCTCAACTAACACAAGTTATGAATAATAACATGAATCATATGGAATTCCATAATTATCCTAAGAGAGACCAAATTGTGGTGGAATAATTTATGAATAAATGGAATCAAAAGTTCAGTGTATCTTTTGATCCCCTCCTCATAGAATTGTGTATTAACTATGTTTAGAAGATATTATCTATCCTTTAGTGCTCAGAAGATGAGAAAGATGCGCTGGTTGTTTATTGTTTTGATGGGGAAGCTAATCAATGGTGGGCACTGATCAACAACACAAAATCCAAGAAAGAAATTGATTCCATGGAATAGGAATATTTAAAGAAAATATTTTTAAAGAAATATTTTCCCTAAACCTTCCTTCTTAAGATTGAAAAGGAGTTCCTCGAATTGACGAAAAAGGAAAATGGGTCAATTAGGGTGTATGAAGAAAAATTCACATGGCCTACAAAATATGCTTCCAGAGTTTTCATGAACACCAAAAGCATGGTGGATCTATTATTTAAATGATGAAAGCTATGTCTATGAAAATTGGTGGTGATTTGATACTTTCACAGCTATAAATAGATTGTGTGTTGTGCCCTTAAAGTTTAAATATAGATCAGAGACACTCAGTGGTCTCATGTGCATGGGTAAAAATAGATAAAAATATAGTTTAATTAGGATGGATCAATAGATAAATCCCATTATAGAAAGATGAAAAAACATCCCACATGTTAGATGTGTGGGAAGAGGTATCCTGGAAACTACTTAAAGGGGTCCAATAGATGCTTCAAATGTGGTATCAAGGGGAATATGGCTAATAACTACTGATGCAACATGAATATCCTTAACATGGAAGAGGAAATAAAGGTCAAGATCAACTCTCAACCTGTAGTGTAGTGTTTCAACTGCAAGTAAAATGGTCATTATGCATTCCATTTCACTAATCTAAGGATTATTGGAGGCAATCAATAACAAAAACCTCCAAGGAAACCAGGAAGAGAATATTCTATCACTACTACTGAGGTGGATCCCAACAATGATTTGATAACACACATGCTAGCCATTCATTCAAGAAATGTTGACATACTATTTGATTCTGGATCTACACATTATTTCATATCTGACATGTTTAGAACAACTAGTCAAACACCACATCAAAATATACTGGATGAGTTATCATTGAGACCAAAAAATGGGGTAATTATTGCATCCAAAGTACATAAATACTCCCCAATTAATGTTTAGGGATTGAAACTCCCATCCGATATTATAATACTTCCTTTAGTAGATTTTTATGTTATTTTTGACATGGATTGACTATCTTTATATAAATCCAATATCAATTGACGGGAAAATGAGATCACTCTTCATATCCTGAAGCATCCTATTATTCTGTACAGATGTAATGAGGAGGATGAATCTGCTTTGTAATCATTATCTCAATTGTATATATTATTGTTTTTATGAGAAATCATATCTAGATCAAATGATTGAGACAAATGATAGAATCATGCTCGAAGGTTTTCCAATCGCGAGGGACTACACTGATGTATTCCCTAAATAATTTTATAGTATTTATCATGACTGTGAGGTTAAGTTCTCAATTGTATTTATTTCTAGATCCATATTATAATAAAGAAAACTTATGGAATATAAACCATTTATGGAAGAATCGTAGAATTAGTTACAAGAGAATGTGTATAAGGGTTTTATATGCTCGAGTGATTCACCTTATGGTGAAACTGTCCACTTTATCAAGAAGGAGGATGGATCAATGCGCCTATGAAATGATTATCATGAGCTCAATAAAATCAAGATAAAGAACAAGTATCCCATTCCATTGAATGATTAATTGTTTAATCATCTATATGGATCAAGTTATTTATCTATGATGGACCTTCAATCGGGATATCGCCAATTAAATTTGAGAAAGGAAGATATCCAAAGACTGCCTTTCAAATGAGGTATGGTCACTTTGAGTTTGTTGTGATTCCCTTAACACTCATTAATGATCTAGAAATTTTCATGGGTTTAATGAGTAGAGTCTTTAGAGATTATCTCAACAAATTTATAGTAGTATTTATTAATGATATTCTGATATACTACCAGAGTGAGGAGGAACGTGAAGAACATTTGAATATTGTTCTATAGAATTTTCCAATGGAGAACGTTTTTGTAAAGTGTAGTAAGTATAAGTTCTAAATAGGGTAATTATCATTAATGGGGCATATAATCACCTATAAAGGGATATCTATTGACCCTTCCAAGGAAAATGGAATAGAAGAGTGTGTAGGTAAAACATTTGTAATGGGGATCCATAGTTTATGTTGTCTACATGGGTATTAATGATGATACTTATATAACATTTCATGATTTTAAAACTCAATAACCAAGATGACATGGCAGGGAGTGAAGTTTTTTCTAGACCAATGAATGTGAAGAATGATAATAAGTTTTGAACAAGAGGCTTATCACTGCACCAGTGCTCACACTATCAAAAACTGGATAACTCTTTTTGGTGTAAAATGATGTATCAAAGTATGTATTTGGATTTTTACTAATAAAAAATGATAAAGTGACAGGGTAAACCTAAATGCAGTTGACAATTCATGAGAAAAACTATCTCACACATGATTTTAAGCTGTAAGTTGCGATCCTTAAATTGAAAATCCAATGGAATTATCTCTATTGGGAGAATTGCGAGATATATACTGATCAAAAGAGTCTTAAATATATATTCATATAGAATGAGCATAAAATGTGAAATTGAATATGGTTATAGATCATCAAGGATTACAACTACACAATGCACTACCATCCTGTTAAGGAAAATAAGGTACTGGATGCTGTATGTAGAGAGAGGATCCTACATATTTATCAATGGTAAGATTTGAAAAGGATCCAATCATCATAAATTTGAAAAGCGTGGATATTGGAATAATTAAGGAAGTAATATCATCAATCCTTTCTCAAATAATTACTTATCCATCCTTTATATAGATAATAAAGGATTCTCAAAGGAATGATGTGGAAATTCTGAAAAGTTAGGAAGATATTAGAAATGGAAAATCCTCTGAGTTCAAGAACGATGACGATGGAGTCATGAGATTTGGGTTATAATTATATGCACCATAGTATCTAGTGATAAATAAGGAGTTTCTATATGATGCACATAGCTCAATATTCTCTATTCACATAGGAATCATAATGATGTATCAATATATTTAAGAAAACTTTTGGTGGGACAATATGAAAAATGAGATATTTAAATATAGATCAAAGTGCCCAATATGTCATCAAGTGAATTATGAAAGTAAAAATTATAAGGGGATGATGAAACCATTATTCATACTAAGATAGAAGTGGGAGAATATTACCATGAATTTTTTCACTGGACATTCGAAGACATCTAGGGGAAATAATGCTATGTGGGTTGTTATGGACTATCTTACAAAGACATGTCACTTTATCATAATTTGAGAGGACGTCTGACTGGATAAACTATCACAAATATACAACAATGAATTGGTAAAACTATATGAACTACCACTATTTATTTTATCAGATCGATATTCTAGATTCACCCCCATGTTTTGGACAAGTCCCCAATATTCTCTAATCACTAAACTAAACTTCATCATGACCAATCATCCTTAAACTGATGTCTATTCTGAGGGAAATATTTAGAAATTGGAAGATATATTGAGAGCGTGTTCTATTGACTTAAATGGAGGATTAGACCAATATCTGCCTCTAGTTGAGGTTTCTTAAGACAAAAGATTCCACTCAAGCATCCAAATGACTATATTTGAATCCATTTATGAAAAAAGATGTAGAACACTGAAAAGATGGGATGTGGTCAGTAAACATAAGATGCTATGACCTGAAATGGTCAAATAAATAGAGGAATAGGGGAAATCAAACAAGCTCCACATCTCGGCTGTCAAAAGTTGACAGAATATTTATAATGAAAATCATCGATTTGACCTTGAGTTTAAGGCTGGGGACATGGTATTCATCTAGATAGCTTCATGGTATAAGATCAATAGATTTGGGAAGAAAAGTAAGGTATATCCTAGGTACATCGGTCCATTCAAGATTCTTACTCGTGTTAGCGATATTTCCTACCAAATATCACTTCCACCAACCATGTATCAAGTACACTATTTATTACAAGTATCCCTCTTGAGGAAATATGTATCAGATCCCTCACATTTACTCAATTTAGAGGTGATACAATTGGACAATGTCCTATCTTACAAGGAGTCTCCAGTGAGAATATTGGATTATAGAGATGATTTTATTTATAGCAAGGCCACTCACCTGGTCAAAGTACTATGGAGTAACCATAAATATGAATATTCAACATGGGAACCATAGGAAGAGATGAAGGTGAATTGTCCTCACCTATTTTCCCCATATATTGTAAAATAAAAATTTGAGGGAAAAATTTCATAAGGGTGGTAAAATGTAATAACACTAAATTTTAACGATGGAAATTACCTTCTTATAATAATTTTATATAGTATAATCACATAAAATCATATTAATAACACAATACAAACTATATAAATAAATAATGAATGAAATAAGAGGTATTTCTAGAAGTTAAGGAACTTTTTACCAATGGAATAACAAATTGAACTTTGGAATAGTAATGTAACCTTTATGAATAGTAAACTAGCCAATAAAACAGTAACCACACTGAATAAAGTATAAATAAAATTTAGGAATCCTAAATTTAAATTATGATATAATTATATCATAGTATAACTGAATAAATGTTTTAAAAATTATTAATTAAATGTTAGAATTTTTGTATGTTATAAATATTTAATTACATTTTTATAATTAGTATAATTATTTAAAAGAAAATTTAATTTCATAAAATGGATTCATAAATATAATTTTTTCCTTATTATTATAATATAATTTTATGAGAGCTTCGTTAAGTTTTCAGTGTTATAAAATTAGTTATAATTTTAAAATATGTATTTTGAGTAAAAGATGATTTTAATTTAAAATAAAATTTATAAAATTTATCAAATTATTTTCATAAAATGGAGTTCATGTTTTAATCATACACTTATAAAAATGTTTAGGGTGAATTTTTGGGATTTTTCTAAAATACATGATTTTTAGTGAAAAGTAAAATATGATAATTACTTATAAATGCTAAATACATGAATTTTTACTCATTATTGATGTAAATATGAGGTAAGAAATATTAGTTTAATATAAAAGTCAGTAATTGTTGTATTTATTCAAAATAATCAATATTATTTCTTTTCTTGAGTCAATATAATAAAATATTTATTAAAATATTCAAAAAACAATCTTCTCCACCACTATAAATTCCACACCTCATCCCCTCTTCTCCTCACACCTTCCAAGTTTTGAGAACTATCTAAATTCTACCCAATAATCCTCCCAATACCTTAACCAACGTCCATGATATCTTCACCTCATAAAAATACTGAAACCTTTTCCCTAAGGAGGTTCTCAAGGATGAGAAATTAAAGAGGTGAATTATTCTTTCATTTTCTTTAATTTTCTTTTCGATTTCATTTCTTTTCTTATTCTCTCCTCACATTCCATCATCCAAGTTGTATTAAAACTACATTATATTATATATACTATTAATTTATTATGTTAATTTAATAATTCATCATCAATACCCCTTATTCAATTATTTTGTTCTAAAAATGAAATCATCGCCTGTGATGCATCAATTTACTAACATCATGGATGATACACTTTCAGTTTCCTTTAACACCATCAATTATGGTAATAAATCCATTTTAAATGGTTTAAATAAGATTTAAAAATTTATTTTATTTACCATTTTATGTTTTGGAGGAAATATATATAAATAATTCTAAATGAAAAAATGAATAAAGATCGTTGCGATCGAAAACCGCCAAAATTAACCAAAATAATATTTATCTAATTATAAATCCTCATACCATATAAATAATTGAATTGTAAGATAATTTAACCTTATGTATCTTAATTAATTACTTATATATTTAATTTTGTATTTATATTTCCATTTTATATGAACTTTAATATTCTTATACATGCAAACCAATCATGAAAACTATGATAACGAGCAATATCAAATGATGAAATTGAACACTATAACTCATCAAAAATTTCATAAATGAACATAATTAAAATATATTAACTCAATTTCTTGTATAAATGGTTTTATAATTATTAATGAATTAATCTAATTTGATTATCTTGGACATTGAGATCAAGTGCATAACCAGTTTGTACATAAGGTAAGAGATTCTACCCGAAACCTAAATTTTTTCCTTCGGGTTAATATTTCTCTCTCATTACCCTAATGTAATGATTATATATATATATATATATAATTCTTATAAATTTTTTTATATGTTTCAAAACTATATATACCGATTAGATCATTCATATTTTAAGGGGGAAATACATGTTTTAAAAATGTCCGCTTCTCAATTCTTCTATGTAAGCAAGACCAGTTCAATGGAACTTCCCAATTTCTTACCCATTTTATAGTAAACTACCTATTATATTCTAAACCAAAATTATATTTATAAAATAAACCATTTTATCATGGAAAACTATCTCGTATCATTTCTAGTTTTATGAAAGCAGTTATATCTCTTCCGCATTAAATTATCTTTAATATTTTCCTTAATCCACATGAAAATGTTTCATTTATAAAGATTCTTAAACACTACTTTTACATGTTTCCACATTAATTGGTCATAAATTTTCATTATCCATTTCTATTTTTTCTTATTAATTCCCATGTATGTTTTTAATCCCTTCTTCCATGGACACATTTATGATATGAAAATTTGTTATGCATTGTGACGTGATTATGATTCCCATTTATTTCCATGGGTAACCCTTATGTTTATTCCTTATGTGAAATATGTATTCATGATCATGATATAATTGGTGAAACTATATAGAGATCCAATTAATTGGTTAATGTTTAGTCTCATCATGTGACATGTTGGCATATGGAGTGAACATGTTTCCTTTCTGGAACTTTGTCTTCTATGTTATATAGTCACTATAGTTATCCTTGGCTAATGTTTATGTCATGTTATATGTTGTTTCAGCATTAATATGATTCAATAATTATATTTTCCCATTTTAAACATGTAATTTATCTTAAGTTTATTCTTGTTCCATTCCTTTTATAACATCATGTCGTGCCTTTTAACCCATTTGTTATGTTTTATTTCAATGCTTAATTTCTTACTTGGATTTTTAGCTCATACCTTTTGTTCATGTATTCCCCAAGTTATCGTAAGTAGATGAATGAGGTCAATGGATGTTAAGATCTCATTATAAATATTAAATAAAATAATTATTTAGTTTGGTTTCATGTTTTCAAATTATGTTCCTAATACTCCAAAGACTCTAGACTTTACAATCCTTAGCTTGTAATTGGATGATAAGTTTTTCTTAAATCATGTAATGATATTTGTAAAACGATAGGATAACTATAGTTATTAAACATAAAATTATTTTGATTCTATAATTCATCCGAAAAATATTAATTTTGATGTTTTTAAAATTATTTACTATGTTTTTTCTATTGGTTTCACAAGCATTGTGTCAACGTTGTGTAAGAATTTAAATTAATTATATCATTAATAAAAAATAAAAATAAATTACCATCAATGAATGAAATTAATTTTTTTAAAAGTAATTTTCTATATTTTTTTTATAACATATTATTATCCATTTGTGAATATATAATATAAATTAACATCAAGAGAGTGATTTTCTTTATTTTCCTTTATGTGAAATAATGTAATTCAATTTACCAAATAATAATGGCACCAAAATTCTATATGTTTAAATATATGATGGTTTGTCTAAACTAAACACATCTAATATAAATAATTTTGATGTTAGAGATATTTTTAAAGCCTTATCACATTATTTTAAACTATAATTATATGATTTCGCTTTAGTGAGGTGAAAAATATTAACCATTGATACTATTAATTATGACATAAAATTAAGTTTTCCCATTAACCAAATATTAAATTTATGATTCAAAATATGGAATAAATTTTATCAAACTAAACATATATAGTTGTAATAAATTAAAATTAATATAAGTTCATAAAACATACAAGAAATAGTTTTTAGGGAAATACACAATTTAAGCATTAAAATAATTTTACCTGAAAATCAATTAAGAATATGATTTCTAAAAAAATTGGTTAAAAAATTTAAAAATAATGATTTATAAATTTTTTATCAAGTAATATCTGAATTTAACCTTACAACCATATAAATAAATATAAATAACTGAAAATAGTTTTTAATTTCAATAAATTATAATTTATATTCATAAAACACAGGAATGAGTTCCCACGTAGAAAATAATGTTTTATAATACATTATTTAGATATTTTAACATATATTTGGTCTACAAAAATGTACAAAAATTTATAAATTCATGATAAAATCATAACCATATCATGAAAGAGCAGTATTTGAAAAATAAGTATTTTCACTATTCACACAAAAATCATTTTTTTTATAAAAATACCAAAAAATGTCATCTTAAGATAATCTGGATTTAGTTATTTGATAAATTATTTTTTATCAAATAAAATTTATAATTTTTGTAGAAATTTATTATAAAATTCATTCAAAAAAAGAAATATACAACATTTTTTAAGAAAATATATTTATGATTCCTAAAATATCTTTACTTAAAATTGAGGGATTATTTTCTATGAATTAATAAATACATTTTTTTAAGAATAATATATAAATGTATATATGTTATAGTGAATTAATTCTTATTCATATCCTCCAATTCAATGACTAGGTTATAGTGACCATATTTAAATAATAATATTTCTTGGTTTGTTTTAGCTTGGTGTCGCATGTCACATACACTATCAAACATAGTGTGATTGTAAAATATCATGGTATTAAATCAGAAAACTGGAAATATTTGATATTAATTACAAATTAATCATATGAGATATGTTCATAGTGGGAATAGTTGTGTTTTCGCGTGTATCATTGGAAGAGGCGGATCATCTATATTAGAGGGCGATCATCTTTTATTGATTAGAATGTTATATTAAGACATCCATCATTTTATTTCTCTGTTTTATTCTATTTGATTAATTTTTTTACATTGAGGGATTTTTTAATGTTTTTTTGGTATTTTTATTAAAAATTTAAACTATGTATCATGAATTTGGCTGTTGTTTAGATGAAAATATTTCCCTAAATGGTAATATTTATATCCCGACACTAGTTTATATCATTTGGTGATCACATGACATACTCAGTTCCTTGATGTGGTCCCATCATAGACTTTAGTTTTTTGTTCATGTAAATTTTCATAATGTATTCAGAAATGAATAGTTTTTTTAGGAAGACTGAATATTGGCGATCTTGAGAAAATTCCATGGTTGAAGTCAACATGGAATTCTCTTTGTAATTTTAAAAGAAGTAATGATTGAATAATATATGTAATTTCAGATAATATGAAGTAAATACAAACATTGATAGTATAAATGTTTTTAAATACAAATATTAACTTGAATAAATCATGTATAATATGATAAACTATTAGATATAAAAAATTTATCCGGAATGATAAATAAATAAATAAGGAAATAAGTGAGCTAGATAGCGTTGGAGGAAAATCCATTTACCAATTTTGTAAAGTATCAATTAATAATCAATTATTGATAGGATATTAAAATAGATTTAAATATTTATAAAAACATTAATAATGTGAATATTTTAAATTTAAAGGAAAATATATTGAAAAATTAAAAATGTATATAAATAAATAATAAATAATAACATAATAAACATGTAAATAAATTGGTATGAGTTACACAATAATTTTGAAAGGCATGGAGAAATCATAAATCATAATATGATAATCTAAAGTCATACATTGAATAAAAAATAAAAAAATATTTTAAATTATTTAAGTTATAATAAATAAAAAATACCGACAAAGGTATTCAAATAAGAGAGAACATCAAGATAAATAAAGAGAAATCATCTTACCTCAGGTATAAAATTTTCTACAACATTAATTTATCTCGATTTATAACAAAATTTTATTTATAAATTATTTATTTTTGATCTGTAAATATATTTATTTTACATTCCATTATATATTCATTCTCATTAGTACTTATTTTTTAAACATTGTATTCCATCTGTAACATTGTGATATGTTTGTCCTATGAATTCTAGGATGAGGTTGGTATTATGATATTTATCCTTATTAATTGTAAATATGTTTTTAAACACCATAATTTAAATGTAAATATATACATAATATTTATATAATTCTTGGATTTCCATTTTCTATCTATCATATTAGTTATTTCTATTCATAAATTGACAACCCAATATTCATTTATTCAATGGATTTTATTGACTATAAAATGTATATTTAATGTAAATATTTTCTATATTAATTCCCAATTAATTTTTTTATGATATATTGAAATAATAAATAATTTTATATTTTCTAATTTATAATTTTTCATTAATTTTCAATGGGGAAAATTATTTTTTTTAAATATCATCATCCATAGAGGCAGTTATATCAAAAATATGACGAATGCTCTAGAATGATAAGGAATGAAATGGAAATGGAAATTTTATTTTTTACTTATATATTATGGGTATCCTTATATGATTTATTTTATATTATTTAAAATGATAAATTTTATTTATAGTTACTATTAATTTTAAATTAAAATAAAATACATAGAATAAATTTCTATCTCTTATGTATAATTGACTCCTTACTCATTACCTTTAATGGATTGGAGATTTTTGTGTCTATTTTTTAGTAAAACGTCTAAAGATAACAATACATTTGGAATATCAAAATTTATAGAAACTCAGTAGTTAACTGGATTTCATTTATGTGTTAATGTGAATAACATGGGTCCTTTTTATAAGTGAAAATGTGTGCTATTTTTTAATGTAATCATTATATAAAATGGATAAAGAATGTAATTTTGATTGGATCAAGACATTGAATTAGAAAAATTTGAAATTTTTCTAAACTTCCATCATATATATATTATATATTATTTTTTTATTTATATAAATTCCAAATTTACTATATATTATTTTTACTACTCATTGATATATTTAATTATTTCCTTAAAAATGATATTTTCTCTTTTCTATAATATCATTGTCCTTATTATAAAAAATTAAATTAAATTAATTAAAATAAATAAATTAATTTCATAAAGTTAATCATTAATTTAAAATTAACTTCATATTAAGAAAACAAATTTTCAGGGTAAAAAATAATTCTTTTCAGTAAAATGATTTTTTTTATTTCGAAAACCACTATTTTTATATTTTGATTTAACATTTTTCAATTATATTGAAACAATATATTTTATCAAATTCAAAATATAATTTTAATAAATTTAAATTTTAATTAGAAATATCCAATTCAATAGAAATTGAATTTTGATAAAAATAATTTTTTTATTTTAAAAATATCATTTATTATATAAATAATTACATATAAATAACACCATAACTACTTGTTACATAAAACATTTTAAAATTATGATCTGATCTAAGGGAATGGTAGTTAATTGTTTTATTTTCAGCTTGGCATTTATAAAACAAAGATCTCATATTAATCTAAAATAACTTGATCTTCTCTCATATATGATTTCATTAAATTCACATTTATTAATGTTTAGATTAGGATTTTTCTAGGATAATAATTAATGATGATACCTCCATATCATGATTGGAAATATGTTCATCATATGGGTTCATTCTACTATTAGATTATCAATAAATATTCTTATATGTAAACTTCATAATGTGACTACTCGTATTTATAATTCACATATATAATATTATCAACAATCATCCTTAATGACTAGAACTTTTTTAATAACCATATTATAATAGAAAATAATTGTGGTTATTTTTATTTTGTGTCTAATACTCATCTATGGTCTTCCAATCAATCACATAGTAAGTACATGATCAACTATAAAATGGATACCTTATCTTATTCATTACATTACCTAATTAGTCACATTAATTCAATGATCACCAGTAATAAATTCACCCTAATGAAAATTTACTTAATGAATAATTTCCCTAATGATTATCTCATTTATAATTATATTAATTCCAAAATAAATAATCATATTATAATATCCTCATTTTTATTGTAACATAGTTTCAATTTATCACAATTTGATTAAAAATTTCATTGAGATTATATATGGTGTTTGTCTTAATTTTCAAGACTACTATAGGTTTTATACAATACGTATATATTTCCTTCGATGAAAATATATTCTATTTGAAAAATTGTTGTCTAATGTACCATTATTTTAGGTGATAATTTCATTTTTTGTTTAATGTTATTCCCATTTCTGCATTCAGAGACTCAAAATTATAGACACTAAAATTTAATAAGTTATAATTAATTTAATAAAAATAAAATTTTGTTTAATATTTTTTATTTTTAAAAAATGTAATCTAAATTTTATAATGTTATAAAATAATCATGTTTCCAGAAAAGGGTTACCTAAGAATAGAATAGGTCATGGACAACTACATGATATTAAGGTTACCATGGTTGTGAGATCAAAGGTTATACAATGAATTATGTATATTTTATCGACAACATCTTTAATGATTATTGGAATATGATAAAAAAATCTTCTTTTATAAATAACTTTGTTTAAGAGTTAGAGGTTTACATTGAATGTTTAATTAAATATTGAATATGGTGACCCTATTTATTGTCAATAATATTTTTAGTGGGTTTTTAGATCTACATGATAGTTTAATGATACGATTTAAGGTCCAAGTTACTAGTCCATATGAATAAGTGACTATATTATTTCATTTCATCCATGGGTTTTTTCATCATTTTATTTTTGATAGATTATTTTCATTGTAGAGTCATTTCAATGAGTATTATTAAAGGGAAGTAGGTTATTTAATGATAGTGATATTATTAAACCGGTAGTCAACGTATTAATTATCATATGATTTCCATTTTTTTGAGGTAATAATATTTTTATAGTAATGGTGGTAGAGATGTAACCCCCCCGAGTTTATCCTAGAATTCATTGATGTGTTCATGGAGAAGTATATTAATTTTTATTTTTAATAAAGGTTGATTTTAATATTGATCTATATGTAGTAATGATTCATATCATTATATTCCTTTATTGGATGATATATTTTTATATCCCTAAGATAAGGTCTTTGGTGGATGATAACTTTTATAATGGATATATTAGACCCACAATTTTGAAATTGGGTGTATCCATCCTATTTATAACGAATATAAATTATATCTATCATTATGTTTTCAATTTTACTAACTGAAATGTGTTTTTTCCTTCAATTAAATTTTTATTACAAGAGAAAATACCTTTAAATTTCAACTACAAAAAATCATTCATGGGAGGGGGGATAATTTGATGGATCCCAAGAGAATTATCTAGTACTATATCTTTGGAAAATTGTGAAAGGTAACCATAATTAGAAAAAATAATCATTCACTTTGATGTATACCTCTAAAAAAATACTCTATTTTCTACCATGATTCCTTCATTTCATTTTGGAAATATCATTATGTTCTCAAAAATAGGATTTTTCTATTCTAGAAGTTTTTATGAAACCAATAATTAGGCTTACTACATCTAAGTGAGAAAATAAAGGATCTAGGTCTATTATTCTCCAATTCAAATTTTATTTCATTTTCTAGATAAACCCTCTTTTCATCTTAGTTATGAGGGATCCCCTATATGACCTGAAAACCCCAAATTACATGGACTAAAGTTTCGAAAGAATAAAAACCACGAGATGTATCCCAATTTACTCATATTGAAGGAACCCCTTTGTATTTTCTAAAAACCACTAAATCCATCCCATTTACCCTAAATTCTCATCTATATCCTTACATTGCCTCTCCATGTAGAAATTCATGAGACGTTCATCCTGAAGTCTATATTGATTCTTTTTCACCACAACTAGTGACTTTTCACAATATGAGTTAGGGGAATGTTGCAATGGATTCATAATTTTAATACTGTAGTACTTTTTCTTCCCTTAAATTTGGGGTAATTCCTAGACATAAGAAAAACATGGATGGACATAATTTCTAAACCCTTTGAGTTTATAATAACTCCACCACCATGAATAAAACCATTGTAATATTATCCTTTAATGGTAATCCGGTACAATGTTTGGTGGTTTCTAGAAAATTAGTTTACCTTTCTAATATATTTGTCTTATGATTTGATTATTGGCCATACTAATAGATTATAGGACAAAAAAGATTCAGTTTAACTTAAGAATAGAATCCAATCCTATAATAGTCATTAGGACGTTTGCAAACATGTTTTGAATGTCCATGGCCTTTACATCATGTCTCATTTATTGTGGTATTTTCACAATATTAATAACCTTGACACTAGATCCATTATTTGATGAAAACAATTTGGTGATAAATATTCCTCTTTTTGAAATAATGAAGTGATAAGAAGGTTGAAGGAGGAAAGGTTTGGATAAGAACCTATAGACTAGATACTTGGTTCCAAATTAAAGAATGTCACTGTTCTTCAGGGAATAAATAATTTATTGATTCCATATTTCATTTCCTGCAACACTTGATATTGGAGGTTAGAGTGATTTTTATCTTTCAAAACTAAGACATTAGTTAGAATGTAATCACAAAAACCATGATACATTAGAAATCATTGATTAATATGGATTTAAATATTCCTTAATATATTTTCTCAATGATCCCCTTCATGCCTAATAATCTGAATTTTATAATTATCCTTGATAGTGAATTTACTGGATAGAGAAAGTCTAAACATGAAATAATATTCCTCCTTTGTGAGATTAATGTTTTTGTGCAACTCATAGTGTGTTTATTTAAGAACTTAAAGAAACATTATAGTGAGATTTGTGGTCATCTTAAACCTCGTGTTTGGATTTTTTTGTTAATGCAGTAATTATTTCAAGAAATTTATATCGCCATTCTCAATGATAAATCTTGAATGGACTATAAAGAGTTTATAGGCTATTAATGATTTTTTATAGATGGAGGAATGAAAAATTTTCTAATGATGAAAATTTCCTTGGTATAAGACATATTTTTTCCTCACAAATTAATCCCAATTAGAGTTTCATGAAATTTCATCCAATTCAAGCCCAAAAGTATGTCTTGCATAGTGTTATCTAGTTCAGAGATACTAATTCCAACTTCATCTAATGGATGTGTCAGTTCCATCTATCCTACCCAGTGGAAATGTCACTCTACATTGTCATCACATGAGAGATTAAAAATAATAATTTCAACATACTTAATGATAAACTTTGAATCATTGATCACTAAAAACAAGTGTACTAGAATAACTAATAGAAAATTGTTAACCATAAAAGTTTTCCCACAAAATGATAAAAAGTGATTCTTCATATTTAATATTTATCTAATTATTTTGTTACTAGAGTTTCAAAAAAATAATATAAATTCCTTTAATCTATAATTAATCCCCTATAACATCCATAAGAAAATTTTCCTTTCAAAATGTAATCCAACTATCGAGTAATTGTATTATCCTATTTGAGATTTATGAAGGGTAAAAGACTCTACTTTTAGAGGATTAGATTATTCCCATCCACCATTTTCACATGGTCATGATTTAATTGAATCGTTTGATTGAATTTTGTTTTCCATTGAAGAAGATCATCATATAATTTGAAAAGATAAAGTGATAAATGTTTTGGAAGATGTAAGAGTATCTAAAATGATACAAAATTAATAATTACATTTCCCATTTTAGTTTCTTACATAAGACATCATACTTAATGGAAAATGGTCTTGGAGCTAGAGTTAATTGTTATATTAATCCTTAAATGTATTTAATGAACCAACATCTTTTTCTCACGAGAAACATGATGAACAACTATGTTGTGTAGCATATAATAATAATGATACATGGCTATATGAATAAACTATAGCTTCATATTACCATTAAGAATAATTTACATTCAATATTTTTATATTCTTTTTCACGATCAATTATGAGCTTTAAATTTCCACCATGCACCTTTCTGTTAAGAAATAACATCATTTATAAGAAACCAAAAATATTGAATTATTATTTCTGTAATTTCCAGGGGTGAGTAGGATATTCAAGATCAATTTTAATTTTCACTATAATTTATTATGTATTCAAGATTAAAATTTATCGATGACGTTTTTTAGTGAAAATATAAACATTATGAGTTTAATGGGATTTCATTTGGGTGATAAATTCACTATTGAATTTAGATTATTTATAAATAATTTTTTTTATTAATTGATTAGTTTTTCTGGTTTTCATTAGTGATATATCAATGTATTCCAAACAAAATAAGGATCCTATTAATCATAAAATTTTTATTATATATATTTTTTGAAGTATTTAATTTAATATAATCCTCTTAGATCTTAAGTGTACAATGTATAATTTTTTAAGTATAAATTTTCTTGTGGTTAACATATTATGGTATATAAAATAGTATGAAGAAATACTCTATAAGAGGGTTTAAAAAATAAATTATTGGAATAATTCATATATTAGTTTTAGGTTGAGGTCGTTTATTTATGATGCGGTGAATCATTTTTCTTCAAAATTTTACCCACAATTCTAGAGACACATGTTTTAGGGGGTATAAGTTTACAACAAAAATCATGGTACCATTTTATGTGAACAGTAGTAACACCCTGGGATTTTGGAATATATTTTTATATATATTCATACTATGTTCAATAACTTGGTTCACAAACAAAACAAAACTAAATAATCATGAAATAACTAATGAAGAAAATAAAATAAAATATGAAATATTAATAAAAATACTACAACAATATATGTAGTAATTATTTTCAATTAATGATTTATATATTACTTAAATATAAGGTTAAAATTATAATTAATTAATTAATTGTGATTAAAAATATTAAACACTAAAATGGATATTTTTCCAAGAACTTATAATTAAAAGGTATGATTATTTTAACTAATAAATTAAATTGATCAATTATTAAATTCAAATTTGATAAAAATCAAAAGTTAAAACTAATATATTTAAACAAATTTAATTAATAATTTATTTGAAATAATTTAAGATTATTTAATTTTTATTAAATTATATTGCAATTAAAACCATTTTTTTTATATTGAATATTTTCATTTAAAAGATTAATTTATAATTTTTAGAAGTTTAATATATTGAAATAAACATCATTTTTGTATTCATCATGTAAATTTTTTCTATGGGTAAATTTTGAGGTTTTTTATAAAATAACTCATTTTTAAGTGAATAATGAAAAATAAAATATTTACCAAAACCATTGCTTATATGATTATATCAAAAAAATTGAATAAAATAAAAATATATAAAAAATTTCCCGATTAAATATTTATTTTTGGATTGATATGATTCATTTTGAATTAAAATGTTAAATTTTAAAAACCCCATTTTATCATTTAGGCAATTAAATAATATTTAATTATAATAAAAAAGTTTTTGTCTTTTATCTTTAATTATGATATAACAAAGTAGAATTATATTTTTTATTTATTTTAATAAAAAATAACCCTTCATTAATTAATAATAAATGTATAAATATCATGAAAAAACCTTTTAAAATTTTATTCAAACTATTATTTTTATAATTAAAAATACATTTTTTCTAAAAACATGATTCAATGTGTTACATGCTCTAATATTTATTTTTCATAAAAATATAAATTTTATTTGAAAACATTTATTTCATATTTTTAACCATTAGGATCAATTTATGTGACAAGGTCCATTATAATGTTATGAATTAGAAGAAAGTTTCTTGGATGAAAATTAGTTACGACTATAAAAAAATGGTAAAAGTGAAAAATATACATGTAAAATACATAAAAACATGTTAAAACTTGTGTTTAATTATGGAGTGTAGGATTTATTGGCTTTAAAATTCCCACAGTCTAGAATTTTCCATTATTGGATTCATTTGAAAATTGAATTGGGATATTACCTTTTATATTATTGTAAAAAAATTCAATCCTCTCAGTTAGAAAAGGACCCTCCCTCACACAACTTCTCCTCAAACTCGAAGCCTCTTAGATTATGAAAAACTCTACCTAAATATCTCCCTAACACTCTTATCCACTTTCTAGTAGATTTGGTATTCTCAAATTTGAACCTTTTAAATAGTTATTTCATTTTCATAATGAATTATGGCACATAGTATGGTAAAATTTTCAATTACTCTTATTTTCTTTGGATTTCATTTCATTGATTTTATAATTGATCTGACTCTAATCTACCCTTGTTGAAATAGTTAAATATTTATCATAAGTATACATAAAATGTTATTATGTTTTTTTAACAACCATTTTATACCATCCTCCCAAAAATCCAAAAAAATGAAAAAGTATTTTTTGACGTATAGACTACCTCCTCCATAATCAACATGATATATTTTTCTTAACAACTTTAAATGGATCGTTAAAAGGGGGTATTTAAGTAATTAATATTTTATTTAAAATATTATTAAGATTTTGAAGTTACAAACTATTCATTATCTTCCTCTCATTTTATATAAACAAACATTTCACTAGTGTATATGTATAGAATACTTCCTCAATGAATGTGATGTATTTTATTTTTCAACTTTTCAATTAGTCATGATGATACTAAAAAATGAATATAGAAAAGATCAAAGGATGAAAGAACAATTTTTCAGTCTTAATGTATTTTTTTATTATCCTAAAACATCTTTATATGGTCTATACACCATATCATGTACTTTTGTTCATTTCACAAGCTTTGATTTGACTGTTCATAAAGCCAAAACAGACATGAAGATCAAATATTATGGTCATTAGAAGTCAAACTTATGAGGAATATCCAATAATGGAAATACTACAAAAAATTCTAGAATTTTATGAAAATCAAGATTTTCACAAATGGAAACTAGAGTGTTGAAAAAATATGTCTTTCAAGATGATGGTAATCAATCATGAAATGTATAATCTGATGTCCTATGTGCCAATAAGTATCCCATCATCCAACCATTTTTTATGGATAATGTTGGAATTGAGATGCTGAATCTCTCAATTCACCTAAATGGCTTTTATGATTCACAAAATCTATCCCATGGATTGAAAATAGTGATAAAATTTCACAATTACTCACAAAATCCATTTATTATATTATCTTATGTATGACATGAATTCAAGAAACTCCCTTCTAGGAAGAACTTACTTCACCAAAGTCCATAATTTCTTGAAATTTAACCATCATGAATATCATATATTTATCAAATTTTATCCCTTTTCCTCTACATTATTCCTTCATTTCAACATTTTTTTCATGAATACTAAATTAAATAGGTTCCTTACAAATGAGGTCAAAAAAATCATTATTGAAGAATTTCACATAACCTCTAATCGTGCTTTATTTTTAAACAAAAATTAAATAAATTAATAATCCTATATTATTGGACCAAAAATGATGCACTCCTTTTTGGGAAAAAATTTCACCAAAAGATGAAATAATGCATGTCCTTTTTATGAAACATCCAAACATTCATGAAATTCATAGTTCTACGTGACACCAATCTTTTATGAAACAGATACTGTGGAATCCCATTTGATTCATCATTTCAAAAACATTATATCATTAAATATGAGTATTGATATGGTCCTTAACCAATTATATGGATTCTCAAATGTCCAATACCTAATAAATATCCTTCACACTCTTTAAAAGGACTTAGAGAACACACATACGTAAGACCGAACACATATCCTTCCAGATCCTTAGTAGGACATTGGAAGATCATTTTCATAGGCCATAGACATATCCATCCCGATCGATAATATGAAATGAGAAGCTCACATGTATAATCCCCACACATATACTTCTTTCTGATTATAATGGTCTGAGAAGATCACATGTGTATGCCCCACACATATCATTCACGCTCTCTAACTGGTCCTAGCATCGCACATGTGTTATCCCCATTCCCTATATTGTCATATCCGACATCATGATACTCTAAGACCCTTTCAAAAGATAATAAACTTCATGACTTTTTTCTATAATGCAAGATGTTAAACTACATACTCAATTACCTAGCCGTATGATGTTAAATTGTATAGAATAACATCCTCATAACTTGATGTTAATCTAATAAGTGTACAAGGAGATGTGAAAAATGATTCCTTAGATGGTAAACACAATATTCCAGAGTGAAAAATGTGGGATACCTTACATGATGAGAATATAATTATTTATGTTATGATAATGATATGACTAAAATAATACATGGAAACATACATGTTTATTCCCCCACTCATACATTCACATATCCATAATATCACCCAAGACACACAATCATGTATACCTGACCTATACCTTTACATGTCATTAGTACCACCTTGGATACAATGCATTCATGTAAGCCCCTTTCCAACCCTCCTAACTCCCAGGAAAAAGATAGGCCTCCAACCAAGTTTAATCTCCATCCATGGAATCATCATGGGAAACGACCTTGGTTCTCCACAAAGGGAATGATATACCAACATTGGAGCTATATGAGATTAAAATATTGACCATAAAATCAAGTCTAAAAGACATTAAACTACATAACATAACCTCTGAGATAAAATTATTTAAACTACATAACATAACATATGATCTTCAAGAAAATAAATTACATAGAATAATTGCCTAGTTATACGATGTTAAATTATATGAAAAAAATCCTAATCGTATAATGTTAAACTACATGAAAATATCTTGAGAACAAGAAATTAAATTGATGTCATTCCCTATATGATAGTGATAACTCATAACTCCCTATGAAATGGGCATGTGTAACATCGTGTAATGGGTATCAGGTAAATTCTACTATACTAGGGAGGGAGAAACTCAAAGGCCTAATCATTTTCATAGAGTAATCTATGTCTCTCACCATAAAAATCCAAATACTCACTAAAATTTGTTGTCACCATAAGATGCCAACCCATTTAATTCCCAATATGCCATGAGTATATAACATATGTGTCCCTATGATAGAATTTGCATCTGTGAGTGTCCTCAATTGACAATAAACCTATGAATCGACCCATAAATGAGGAGTGTATGTGGAATTATCCACACTAGACAATAATAATTTGAAATGCATTCACATATAATTAAACATATATAACCACACCTACTTCATTATAAAAAATTCCCTTACTAATAAGAATTGGGATATTTAAGTGATGATCCTAGAAACAATATTCAATTTGAATATAATACCTTCTCCCTTTACTTAGGTTGGAAAACTATGATGCCTCCTTTAGTGAAGAGTATGAGATTCAATATGTGAGGATAAAATGATGAATATTTTGTGAGCATATTATCAATCCTCCCTACCATTAAGTGAAAATACTATGATTCTTAATCTATGGGAAAATACTGTATTAGCTACATGAAGATCCTAGGAAGCCTTGTTGGAAGAGAATATGTTTACTGGCATGGAAAATTTTGGATTCCTCACATGAATAAAGTGGATCAGCCTGTGTAATAATCTTATAATTTCCAGGGTGATGATCCTAGTATTTCATATGCACTATGTGTAAGTTTAATCATGAATATCATGGGATTCCAAAAGTGTTTCACCTGATACACCTTATTTATTGAAAATAAGATGAAATAAAAACTTCAATTTGGGAATAAATTTTTAGATTCCTAGCATACCCCACTTCATCATTTTCTCTAACCACATGTAGCCTCCTTAATATAAGAGTAACCAAAAAATTAAATCATGTTCACTAGAAGATAGTGTTTGGACTAATATTCATGAAAATGTCTTAGATATGTATGAGATACCTATACTAGGTGAAAAATATATATAGGAATCCATGGAAGGTAGAGGTGACATCCCATCTTCCATTTCTGATCATAGAGCCATCATCATAAACCATTATGATGAATGTTTTACACTATTGGAAATAAGGAATGTGAGGCCACAAAGGGTTCATGATTAGTCCAAGTAAATAGAATCTTAGGATCATGCACGTCCCGTCAGATGCATTGGAAAAAATATCTTTATAAATTTATAATTATAACTGATTCACAACCATGAAAATATCCAAATCATATCCCTATTCTTATTTAATAATGATATTATGTTAAACTAATCACATTATTAACCAAACTAAAGCAAATATTATATAATGTACATATTTTGTTTGTCTTGGACATCTTCTTGAATAATTATATAAATTTTTATCGTAGAAGACCATAGAAAATTAACAACTGTTGTTATTATATATTGATTGGAAAATAATTTTTGGTTTATTTTCCTATGAATTTTATAATTATATTAATGTTATAATTATTTTTCTTCTTTCATTATAAATTATTGAAATAGGCTCCTCACCAACATCATTTTCCTAAACCGGTGACCAAAAAAATAAGAAATGAAAAGGAAAAATTATAAATCATTAAAAAACATTAATTCCAGTACATAAAATGTAATCAAAATGATGATCATTGAATATATAAACAATGGTTGACACTGGCATTAAAAGATTAGTACTAAAAAAATTATGGAAAATAATAACATCCAATTATTAAAAAAATACAATTAAATAATATATTTTGAATAAAGGACTATTAAATAAAGATATAAAAGGTTATATGTTTGAGAAAGGTTATAATATTGGTGATTAAGATAATTATATTTATTCTATAGGATGTTTTAGCATGTTTGGACAAGGAGAATAAAAGGTAAGGGTATTTCATCTCAATTTCCTTTCATTGATGTGTGTTTTGTTTTATACACTGAATTTAATTTAAATGGTTATTATAATATATATTGGATAAATAATATCATGTTTTTTATATTATTTATGGTAATTTAAGGTCAATTTCATGATCTATCATTCAAGGGGTTTCTATGGAATCATTTTTATGTCGTGAGAGGTTTTTCTTGATGTAACATCTTTTATCGAGTCATACTTATTTAATATTTGGACATTTATTTACAATATGGTCTTACTATAATCTATTATTATATTATAACTATCTAATTCCATATATTATAGGGAATTACATTAACACTTTTATTTATTTTAATAAATTTATGATGTTAAAAATAATTCTCATTCTTTTCAAATGAGATCTCTCTCTTCCATGTCAATATTCACTCTACCTGAAAATGATCTTATTTCATACATTGAAAATGAAAGATGTATTTTTTTTCGTGATATTAAAATTTCAAACTAGTAATTTTCAAATGAATGATTTAATGCTCTCTTTATAATGAGGAATTAAATAATGATATTTTAAAAAATGGAAATAGTTTTTCCTTTCCCAATTGTATATTTTGTCTCAAACTACAAATTCATTTTGAAAAAAGATCATTATGTATTTTATAAGCATCCATTATTAGAGATTATTTTGAAAAGAAAAATATTTAAAAAAATTTCACTTCCAATTTTTGAAATTTAACTTTTAATTTAACCCATAACATCTTCTTTTACAACTATAGTAAAAAAAATTAAAAATTATTTTACAGATTATCTTTTCATTATAAAATTTATTCCTTATGAAGATTCTTTTTAATATTTAAAAATGGTTTTCAAAATGTATTTTTAAATTATTATGTAAAGATAATGAAATGTTGTTTTCTTTTCTAAAGCTAACTTTTTTTATTTTAAAATGGAATTCTTAATTTTAAATGTGATTTTAATGGTTTTTATGAAACATATATTCTGTAATTTTATATCATCTCAATGAAAACAATTGAAAAGATATTTATTTTATAATTTTTAATTTTTTGAGGTTTTATAGAGTATTTTTTTAATTTTTTTGTCAAACTATTTTTTTTGTTTTCAAGGTAAAAAATTAAAGATTTTCAACCATTTTTAAAAGAGAAATGTTCATGGTTTTTCAAAGAGAATTTTCTAAATAAAATTTTAAATCGTGTTTCTCATCTATGTCAACATCCTTTGATGTTCCAGATGTTATAGTTGATATATGTTCCTATAGTACCATGTAGATTCTTTCTATGGATGACTTATAATTTTTTTAGGAATTACTTCATAAAACCCATCTCTTTTCAACTAGTTCATTAAGTGATGTTTGGGATATGACTTATTAATTTAAAGTAGAACACATATCTATGGATGATTGACTTTTTAGGTCCTATATAATCCTCCAATGCATTTGTTAAGGTTTTTCCTATCTTGATATAATTATGGATTATAGGTTTCTGAAATTTAAGTCACTAATAAATCGTAGGATTAAGAAACTTAAATCAGTAATTGACCATAGTATTTTGAAACCTAAGTCACTTATTGACCATATGTTATTTAAACCCAAGTCACATATGGACCATTAGTTCATGGAACCTAATAACCTTATAGACTATAGGTTTTTGAAACCTTAATCACTTATGGACCGTAGGATTGGGAAATAAAATTCACTTATGGGTCCAAGATTTTTAATCCCTAAGACATAATGTAATGATTCCATGTTATTATTATTGTAACATAGTTTATTATTGAACTAAATTTCAACAAAATTATATATATTTATGCCTATGGTTATTCTACATGGATTATGTTTATTAGCTCATGATTATACAATCTTTTTACATGGTATGTTTTCTTCATTTGAGATTATATATCCTTTTATCATGAATTATTGAAAACACATTTTATTCCATTTTTTTAATAAGATATTTCTCCTCGAGTTATGTATTCTCATATTCTTATGGTCTAACCCTTGACGACATGTTGATATGTTTTCCCTTACTACGTGTTTTATCTGAACCTTTTTTATATTTCCATTCCATATGTTATGAAGATGTGTATAACTTATGATAATTATATAAGGGGCCATCGTATATTTTGAGTAATAAAAATATTTCATAAGCATCATAAAATAAGTTTTATTTTGTAGTTAATCTATAGAAACACTAAACCTTACATTCCTCAGTTGGTATGAACTATTTTTGAAATGTAATTTTTATCTTATGGAAATGATATAGAATAATGATATGTTTAAATTGGACCATCTCACTTAGTTTCATTGAAGATGTGTATTGTATTTTATTTACATCGGACCTATGAGGGTGGGTATGGGTGCCATTGTTGGTGTCAGATCAGGGTTTAGAGATTTTTTATAATTATTTTAGTTATTTTTTGTGTAATGACCCGAAATTTTCATGTAGGGGTCTGTTTTGAATTGAAAAATGTTAATTTTTCCTCTCATGTTGAATTAATCCTCTAGATCTGCCAGCGACTGAACTAATGCGGAGGGACCGGGCCAAAAGAACATGGTCTGATTCCTCAGACATTCTCCATGTATGGTGTGTTCTTCGCATTCTTCATGGGGCAACGAACACCGTATAGTTGCAGATTCGTTTTGTGACGCAACGACCCCAAATCGATGACCCGACATCGCGACGACCTAGTGGAGGTGCGACGAAAATAGAGGACCACAGATCAGACTGGATCCAGAAAGACCGTTCTTCGATCATTCTTCATGTGGGTGGATAAAAATGTGTTTTTAGGTCCGATCAGATGCGTAAAAACAACGAAGATGACTTTAGGACGTCAGGGTAACCTAGAATCTAGAGTTTTTTGGTGATCAGACCATTAGAACGAAGATCAAGTCATCATGGGAGGTGCACCGGCTAGAAGCGTCGATTATGGAAAATTCCGGAATACATGGCATGTAATTCCAAAGAACACACCGCGAAGTACTGACGGTGGCTACTATGGTTTCAGGTGTTAGACGGGTCTCACACGGCGTGTGACCCCATTCACATGACGTGTTGGACCTTACCCAAAACTCGGAATGTATTCTGGGAAATACATAGAAACAGGAAGAACTACATGACTTTGAGACACGACGTGCACTCTCTACGCTGCATGGAAGAGGAGGATCTGCGGGACTCGGCGTGTATCCCAGGGATACACGGACACAAGGTAGATTACACATCCATTTACTCCACCACACGACTAGGCGGGGCCAGTAAAATGGGTTATCCCGTGTACCAGTTACACGAGGTGGCGTACATGGGTTGAGGCCATGTACTAGTACATGGATAGCGTACACGGAGCTGACCCCAGTTACTGGGACACGACATGTAATCCATACCACACGCCGTGTATTTACGTATTCAACGCGACCAACCTTACGATGCAGGCGATCGTACATGGGAAGTACACAGGGTCTGAAGACACGACATGTGACTTTTAGACACACCTTGTACTTTTTGGAAAATGGATTGGTATTCTTGTCCACCATATCTTGGACATGTTTCGTTTGGGTCGGTCAGGTTGGGTCAAGCAAGAATCCAACCGGGACCTCGGGACTAAAAGGCTAATAACTTACAGACCGAGAATCTGATTCATGCATCGTCTGTTGCGTTGAGACCCCTATGACGTTGCGGTCTTTTGAGATACTTCTTCTTGGGAATTTGTGGTAGATGGAGTATCAACCTGTGGCTTGTGGAGCAGACCCTCTCGAAGACAAGCGAGCATAGTGCGGGAACCTAGAAGCTAGCTGTGACGTGAAGAATGTATAGCAATCCTATGTGGGTCAGAACCGAGCGATCCTGTGTGGGTCATCACCTAGCGATCCTATGTTTGTCAGCAACTAGCGATCCTTTGTGGGTCAGCACCGAGCGATCCTGTGTGGGTTAGCACCGAGCGATCCTGTGTGGGTCAGCACTGAGCGGTCATGTGTGGGTCAACACCTAGAGATCCTATGTGGGTCTGATGATGATTTAGGATCCTTCATGGGTCTTCTTCTTAACAGAGTATGATGATTCAGTAGTTATATCTAATCATCTTTACTACCATACCTGATTTATACCTTGTGTGAGTTGAGTTCATACCTTTGTGGTACGTTCAATCGGGGTAATACCTTGGTAGTATTCTTATGTGTGGCGTACCAGTGTGGTACTTACCTTTGTGGAAGAGTTGAGCTTCAGGCTAATGAGGTGGGCCTTGTGTTTCCTCATGTTTGAGATGGGTTTATTTGATAACTTAGGTATATGTATGGGCATATAACTAAGTAAGGTTGAATGTGGTTTTCATGATTTTTGGTTTATTCTTTTTGAATTTTGTGCTACCTTGAGGGTCTCGGGGTCTCTACTGAGTATCGTTATACTCACCCATGCACAGGCTATGTTCGCACCTCGTTGTGTTTGGTGCAGCCGATGGACATCACTGATTGTGGAAGAGATTACCAGGACTGGAGGTAGCTAAGAGGTTGACCTAGATGCGGTGTACCACAGAGACGACCATTCAATAGATATACCTACCCTTTAGGTAGGATCCTTGGTGGGTGTTCACAGGAGCTGTTCCCGTTTACTTGTACTTTCAGTTTCTTATACTCTCCAGTTGGTCTTGTATTCTGGACCCATTTACTTACTGTAGTCACTCTATTTACTATATAGTTTTCTTTAGTTCATATATTTTCTATGTGATTGGTTCGTGTGTTTACAGGTCATAAAGGCAATGCCTTCCCAGTTTTAGGGAATACTCCTTCGGTGCTAGTCACTAGCCCCTAGCCTATGAAAAAAAGTCTTGGGGTAGTCACAGAATGGGCACCAGGGGATGGGTCATGAAAAATTGGTATTAGAGGAGTCGGTTCTACCGTAGAACATAGGACTCTAATATTTTCTGTGTGGATAAATAGAGTTAAGTGTTGTGAGTGTGGTTTTCAGTTCGGGGAGTCCAGCGTTGGTGCGGTGGACGATGTATCCATAAACCAGTACCCTGACTTTTGATTTCTGACTCAGTTCACAAAAACACTGATTGCGTCTGTGTTTCCAAAAGTTTTCTTTGTGATCTCTTGAGTCAGATCAACAATTATAACTTATTGATCATGACACACCCGTTTCTTTTCAAGTTGTCTCCACATAGACAACCATCTAGGGTTCCAATAGTAGTACGCACTGATATCCCACCGAGCGACGAGGCCTCGGTGCAGAGCCCTATCCCAGTAGAGGCACTAGCAGAGGCACCATCTGTACCATTACCCATTGGGCCACCGATGCCACCAACCCCAGTAGTAGAGGGTGCACATCTCTTGAGCACGTTGCACGAGTTCTAGCGCCAGAGGCTACCCAGGTGAAGGGGAGAGACAGACCCACATACGTCGTAGGATTGGATGGAGGTTGTAGTGAGAGTTCTTAGACTGTTAGAGACACCATTTGATCTCATGGTGATCTTTACCGCTTGACTTTTATAGGCAGCATCATTAGATGGTGGAGCTTTATTCTCTAGGTTCACGATGAGGTGACACTTCTCTAGGCAGACTTCGAGATCCTGTTCCGGGCAGAGTTTGTCCCAGCAACTCTTCCTGCAGTGCGCATACAGGAGATTCCTCATATGTATTAGGTCATCATGACTTTGGCTCAGTACTCATTGAGGTTCACCGACCTCTCACTCTACTCCACTGATATGGTGCGAGACCCATTCTTCAGGGCTCGGACCTTTGAGCAGGGACTCAGGATGGAGATCAGGGATTCAATGATCTCTCTCAGCATCCTGATGCCGGCGGGGGTGTTAGAGAGAGCCCTATTAGTGGATAGTTTTTTTCTGAGAAGTCAACAGCAGCGAGACCCACCACCAGACATCACGTAGTAGAGTCTTCTGTAGCTGGAAGCAGACAGATGTCACAGAGGTCCAAGAGGACCAGAACTACAGGTGGACGACCATAGGATTTAGAGTCGGTTGTGCGGGGCAACAGAGAAAGATCTATTCATTCCAAGAGCAGGCAGTATTACGCATGCGGTGAGCAGGGTCACAAGGCTCGTGACTGTTTGGCCTGCCGTACGGATGATCAGAAGATGGTCGAAGGACCGCCCAGGAAGAGATAGAGGTTCGACTGAGGTGGTCCGCAGGGGGAAGGAAGACGTGGCAGAGGAGCAGGTTGTGCAGCTGGCGATGGGAGAAGATTCGAGATGTTACCTCAACCACCACTAGGTTGTCCACCGTGACCAAAGGGAGCTAGTGGAAAGGGGTGAGCTCAGCTCGAGGTAGCTGAGGCCTACGACCATGACACTTTAGAGATGATACGAGGTACGATTTGTGTCTATTCCACCTTACCTGTAGTACTTATAGACACACGTTCTAGTAATTATTATATTTTCACTTCCCTCGTTTAAATCTCAGAGATTCTGATATAGCCATTGGCTCGATCCTTAAGGCTAGAGGCTCCTAAGGGAGCAGATTCGAAGATTACGCACTGGTGCCTACAGTGCTTGCTTACTCTAGGAGGCGAGAGATTTGGCTGGGATATCCTAGTAGCAGCATCGAGGCCTTATGACATGATTTTCGGTATGGGATGGTTATCTACTATCCATGCTCAGATTGACTGTATTAGGTGCATCCATGTGGTGTGTCCACATGGATGGGACCAAGTTTACCTTTACCAGTGAGAAGGGAGCCTTTGTAGCATCAGATGGACTAACCTAGAGGATAGTGACACCAATCACTCATTAGTTGGCTAGCCTTACCCTCAGAGTGGTTGATGTGGAGAGTCCAAGTTATCCGGTGGTGGTAGACCAGTACGCAGATGTCTTCCCTGATTATGTTCCAGGTCTACCACCTCGCAGATAGGTGGACTTTTACATTGAATTGTACCCAGGGACGTCATCGATATCTGCACCAGCATATTGGATTGCTCTCGCGGAGCTTCATGAGCTGCGGGTATATCTTGAGGACTTGTAGGGTAAGGGATTCATTCGGCCTAGTGTTTCAACTTGGGCGGCCCCAATTTTGTTTGCCAAAAAAGAATATGGGAGCTTGAGACTTTTTGTTGACTATCGGTGGCTGAACCAGGTGACCGTGAAGAACAAGTACCCACTCACGAGGATTGACGACCTCATTGATCAGCTGAAAGAATCATGGTGGTTCTCGAATATAGAACTCATATCAGGCTATCACCAGATCAGAGTGCGAGGCGAGGATGTGCAGAATATTACTTTCAGATGTCTTTACAGACATTACGAGTTCTTGGTTATGCCATTTTCCATGACCAACGCTCCAGCAGTGTTCATGGGACTCATGAATAGGATCTTTTAGCCATACCTTTCTCTATTTGTAGTATTCTTCGTTGAAGACATACTTATCTACTCGACTACTCAGGAGGATCATGCCTATCATTTTTAGGTAGTACATGACACACTTCGAGAGCACCAGCTTTATGGTAAGCTCTCAAAGTGCCAATTCTGGATCTGAGAGGTTCATTTTCTGGGACATGTCATATCAGATGCTGGAGTTGCAGTAGATACAGTGAATATTGAGGTGGTACTTGCTTGGGATCCACCAAGGAGTGTGACAGAGGTACGATGTTTCATGATATTGGCTAGATACTACCGGAGATTTGTGCTAGATTTCTCTATAGTTTCAGCACCGCTTTCAGTGTTGAAAAAGAAGGGTAAACCCTTCGTATGGTTGGGGAGATGCCAGCAGAGTTTTCCAGAGCTGAGGTAGAGGCTGACTAGTGCCCCCATCTTGAGGCTTCCAGAGGAGGTTGTTGGGTACGTTGTCTACTACAAAGCATTTGGGATTGGGATCAGATTTGTCCTGATGTTGGAGTGAGCGATGATTGCATATGGTTCTTGACAACTGAGACAAATCAAGAAGAACTGTGCTAACCATGACATGGAGTTAGCAGTGGTGGTCTTCGCCTTCATGATGTGGTGAAATTATCTGATGGGTGAACATTTTACAGTCTACTTGGATCACAAGAGTCTCAAGTATATCTTCTCTTCGAAGAACCTAAACCTGATACAACGATGTTGGCTTGAGTTCCTCTGAGACTATGACTTCTAGATAGTCTATACACTTGGGAAGGGGAACGTTGTTGCAGATGCACTCAGCAGGAATTCTGGTATACAGCTTCTAGGCGAGGGGAGAAAGCAGCCGGACAATTTGTAGATATCCTCTGTGGATCAGGATGGAGGAGCTTTTCTTCAGTATCTTACAGTCACTCCCGCACTTCTTTATCGAGTCAGGGAGGCGCAATGTGGGGAAACTGACTACAAGGCTCGACTTGCTCAGATATCCATAGGACATGCACCTGATGGATTTTCTGATGGTGGGGAGCATGTCATCCTCTTCAGAGGATGTACCATGGTTCCAGTGTCGCTGCAGGAAGACGTGTTGAGGGCGTTCCACACATCCCCTCTAGCGGTACATCCAGGAGTGGTGAAGATGTACCAGGATCTCCGACGACATCAATGGTGGCCAGGAATGAAGAAATCAGTAGCAGAGTCTGTCTCTTGGTACCTCACTTGTCATCATGTGAAGGCAGAGCATCAGGTACTAGCAGGCTTGGTTCAACCATTAGAGGGAACGGAGTGGGAGTGGGATGGGATATCCATGAACTTAGTGACGAATCTTCCATATACATCCAGGGGTCATGAATTGATTTGGCTGATCATAGACTGACTCACCAAGTCATCCCACTTCCTACCAATCAGAGAGCAGAGTTCAGTAGAGAGTATGGAACACCTCTATGTGTTGTTGATTGTGATTCTACATGGAGTACCCTCGATGATTGACTCCGATCATGATGCACGTTTTACTTCCCGACTATGGAAGGGGTTGCAGGAGGCTTTCTGGATGCAGCTTCAATTGAGCACCGCCTTCCGTCCTCAGACAGATGGCCAGACTGAGCGGACCATTCAGACCCTCGAGGACATGTTGGGTGCTTGCATCCTCGACTTAGGTTGCAGTTGGGTGGATTACTTGCCTTTAGTTTAATTTTCATACAAAAATAGCTATCACACCACCATTGGGATGACACCTTTTGCGGGGTTGTAAGGGCGACCTTACAGATCACCTTTGTGTTGGACTGACCCAGTGGATTCAGCACTTGTGGGACCAGAGATGGTATGGGCTACCACAGAGAAGGTATAGATCATCCATGAGCAGATGAAGATTTCACAGAGCAGGCAGAAGCCTTATGCCGATAGGAGATGGTGACGTCTAGAGTTTGAGGATGGAGACCACATCTTACTACAGGTATCACCTTGATGAGGTTTGCAGAGATTTGGCCGAGGAGACAAGTTATATCCAAGATTTATTAGACCCTTCTAGGTCCTCAGCAGAGTTGGCAAGGTGGATTTCCGCATATCTCTTCCATCTCATTTGCACCGGGTGCACGACGTCTTCCATGTATCCCAGCTCAGGAGATACGTGGACGACTCTTCTCACATCATCGACCACAGTGAGATGCACATCAACGATGAGGCAACAATTACAGAGGTTCCTGGGGAGATTGAGGATCGATAGGAGTGGGTCCTTCATGGGCGGTCGATACCTCTAGTGCGCATTCACTGGTAGCATAGGAACCTCCAGAAGAGCACATGGGAGCAGGAGGCTCAGATGCGTGCTCAGTACCCTCACTTGTTCCCTTAGATTGTGTTGTAGCTTATGAAGACGCAAATCCTTGAGGCGGGGAGAATGTAAAGACCCAGAATTTACATGCATGGGTGTGTTTTGAATTTAAAAATGTTAATTTTTCATCTCTTTTTTAATTAATTCTGTTGATCTTCCTGCTATCGAACAAATTCGGAGGGACCAGGCCAAATGAACATGGTCTGATTCCTCCTCTGTTCTCCATGTATGGTGTGTTCTTCATGTTATTCGTGGGGCGATGAAAAATAGATCATTGTAGATTCTTTTTTCAACACAAATATCCCAAATAGAAGTCGCAATATTACAATGACCTAGCAGAGGTGCGGCAAAAATATCGGACAAAGGATTGGACCGAATCGGGAAAGACTGCTCTTCGACCATTCTTTGTGCGAGTGGATCAAAACGTTTTTTCAGGTCCGATTGGAGGCATGAAAACAATGAAGATGACTTTGAGACGTTGCAGCAACCTAGAATCTGGAGTTTCATGGAAATCGAACCATCATAACAAAGATCGAGGAATCACGGGAGGAGCTCCAGCGAGAAGCGTTGATTTTGGAAAATTACAGAATACACAACATCTACTTTTGAAGAACACGTTGTGTACTACTGACGATAGCGGCTAGAGTTTCAGGTGTCAAACGGGTATCATACAGTGTGTGACCCTGGTCACACGACATGTTGGACCTTCCCCGAAGCTCGGCGTGTATTCTGGGAAATACACAAACACGAGAAGAACTACAAGGTTTCGAGACACGACTTGTACTCTCTACGCAGCATGGAAGAGGTGACTACATGGGACTCGACATGTATCCCGAGGATACACGGATATGAGGTAGAGTACACAAACATGTAATCCACCACACGGCTAGGCAAGGCTAGTAACACGGGTTACCCCGTGTACCAGTTACACGGGTTGGAGTTCATGGGTTGAGGCCATGTATGAGAACATGTCCAGCATACACGAAGCTGACCCTAGTTACTTGGACCCGGTGTGTAATCCATACCACAAGTCATGTACTTACTTTTTCTACACGACCATCCTTTTGATGTGGGCTGTCATACACAAGTAGTACCCGGGGTATGAAGACACGGTGTGTGACTTTTCTACAAGTCATGTACTTTTTGGAAAATATCTTGGTCTTCTTGTCCACCGTATCTTGGAAATGGTTTGTTTGGATTGGTCGGGATTAATCAAGCACGAATCCAACCGGGACCTCGGGACTAAAAGGCTAATAACATATAGATAAGGCCTCTGATTGATGCACTTTCTGTTGTGTTGAGACCCCTACGACATGGCAGTCCTTTGAGATACTTCTTCATGGGACTTCATGGAAGTTGGAGTATCTACCTGTGTCTTGTGGAGCAGATCCTCCCAGAGAGAATTGATCATAGTGTGGGAACCTAGTAGCTGGTTGTGACATAAAGAATGAATAGCGATCCTCTATAGGTTAACACTGAGTGATCCAGTGTGGGTCAACACCTAGCAATCCTATGTGGGTCCGCACCTAGCGATCCTTTGTGGGTCAGCACAGAGAGATCCTATGTGCTTCAGCACCGAGCGATCCTGTGTGGGTCAGCACCGAGCGATCATGTGTGGGATAGCACCTATAGATCCGGTGTAGGTCTGATGATGATTTAGGATCCCTCTTGGGTCTTCCTATTAATAGAGTAAGATGATTCAGTAGTTATATCTAATCATATTTACTACAGTACCTGAGTTATACTTTGTGTGATCTGAGTCCGTACCTGTGTGGTACTTTCCTTCACGATAATACCTTGGTGGTATTCTTATGTGTGGCATACATGTTTGGTACTTACCTTTGTGGAATAGTTGAGCTTCAGGCTAATGAGTTGGGCCTTCTATTTACTCATGTTTGAGATGGGTTTACTTGATAACTTAGGTATATGTATGGGCATATACCTAAGTAGGGTTGACAATGGTTTTCATGCATTTCGGTTTATTCTTTGTAGATTTTGTGAGACCTTGAGGGTCTCAGGGTCCCTATTGAGTATCATTATACTAACCCCTACACAGGATATGCCCGCATCTCGTTGTGTTTGGTGAAGATGACAGACAGTGCTGACTGGGGACGAGAGTACCAGGACTGGAGGTAGCTCGGAGGCGGACATAGATGAGGCCTACCAAAGAGATGACCTTTTGAGAGATGTAACGACCCTTTAGGTAGGATCCTTGGCGGGTGTTCATAGGAGTTGTACTAGTTTACTTGTATTTTCAGTTTCTTGTACTCTCCAGTTAGACTTGTATTCTTGCCCCATTTACTTACAATACTCACTCTGTTTACTATACAGTTTTCTTTAGTTCGTATCTTGATATGTGCTTGGTTGCGTGTGTTTATAGGTTATAAAGGCAATGCCTTCCCAGATTTAGGGAATACGACTTCAGTGCTAGTCGCTAGCCCCTAGTCTATGGAAGGCGAGCTTGGGGTAGTCACGACATGGGCCCCAGAAGACGGGTCATGACATTTGGGGATTAGGATTAGATAAAATTATTGGAAAACCGATAGAATAGTCAATGTATATAATTACAACCTATAATTTTAGTAAACTTTTAAGTATATAGTTTTCCTAGAATCTACAACCCTGTCTGGATTATGGAATGTCAATTTGAATGTGGAATAGATACACTTAGGGTAATCTCCTTGAAAATTTCATATTGAGTATAAAATAATCATAACATAATACTAGATGAGTGGTTAAAACACTACACACCAAGATAAAAACTCTTGAGGGATATTAATTGTTCATTCACATTTTTATGGAAAAGGAATTATTATGTTATTTAATTAGGCTATGGAGTATGAGGGAACACAACCTAGAGATACATAAATTGAACCATAAATGATTTATGTTGAACTAAAATATAATGTGATATATTTGAAGTGTAATACATTTGAAGGTTAAGTTTTTATAAGATTAATTAATATAAATAACTTGCGATGCTAATTTTTTATCACTCATGTTAATGAATTTTTGTTTGACAGTGGTTTAATTATGAAGGATCCAAGTTAAATTTGTATTTCACTTATAATACAATGATTCCCCCAATGTAAAACCGTATGGGATAAAACCTAGTGTTATAATTCTTTTGGTCATAATTACCCAACTATGATAATGTATGGGTAATAATCAAACCTATAACAATATCTTAGACTCATTAGAACAGAGAAGTATGAATTTTCATGGAAGCTCTAGGGATGAAGACCATAAAGAATTAAAGATTCAACATCCTGTATTCTATAAATGTTGGAATAGGAACCTTGTGAAAATTTTCAATGAAATAAGAAGATATATAACTATGTAAAAGGAATACATAAAGTATATAAATATTAATGAAAAATATTTAATTAAGTTATCATGATGGAGGGAAATAAAATTCATCTAAGGTTCCATTATTTGTTCAATTTAAGGAAAATTGGAGTTATATCCTTGTCAATTCTCTGATATAACGACTAATAAAGATGATGAGAATCAGAAACCTCCTAGAGAAGGTTAACTAGTATGTGCCCAGACAATTACTACTATTTATGCGGACTATGATAATGAATTAGTTGAAGTAAAAAAATTAACCCTAAAATGGAAGGGAGGAAGTTACAAAAATCACTCTTTTACATTCTAGAGGATATGATTTCAATAATCATTTCTAAAATTGGATTAAGTGATTTGAATTTTTTTTATAAAATTAAAAATTCGGGAAAAGAAAATTATATGATATTTTAGTCCACTATTATAAATTATAACTTGAAGTATCATGTGTAAAATTCGACCATATCTTCAGAACCAAGTGATCCCACAGGACATGATTTAGAGAATACCATAGTGCAATTTATCAAATTTTTATAGTGTAATAATAAATAAAAGGGCTTTCAATCCTTTATTATACCACCATATATGGATAACTTCAAGGAGAAATTTTGTTCCTCTTATTACATGACTAATTTGAATATTTTAAACTTAAAAACATATACAAAAAACTCAAGTCAAATCAAATCCTATGATTTTTGGAAAACAGTATTGGAATATGATTTAAAATCTATTAAAATCCCAAAATTACATATTACTATATACTATGAACATGATTACTAGAATGGTTGGGTGTGGCTTCTACCATGTATCCACTGTGGTAGGGTTTGATTCCCAACCACTACCCTATAATCCTCTATTTAGGGTGGGGGGGGGGGGTGCTATCTTCCCCCTAAGAAAGTGCACAAGGGAGGGCTAGTTTGGCCATGAATAAATTATGGGAAAAAATTTGGGAAATCGCACACAGTATAGTAGTGTTAGGATATCACATATGACATGCACTGTGTGTGGGCATGGGTTTGAGGATGATGAATGGTTGAAGAAGGAAGTGACCTATGGTATGCTGGTGGCGACCATATCATTGAAGGGTGGTGAAACTCATGGTAGAGTTTAGAGATTATCCAATATTAATCTTGGGATGGATGATTATATTTTTTGATAATAGAGGCTTTCATGGGTTGGCTTAGTCTATAATAACAACATATCCAGGGAGTGTTCTAGGTTTTCCAAGCGGGCTTGACCAGCCTTTGGACCAGTTTTTGGGCCTATTGGCTATGAGTCATTTGGACTATGTATGGGAACTACACTCCATGTTTATATTCTGAATCTTTCTATATAGTCACACAATCTAGTAATAGGGTTCTATCTACATAGAAATAAATTGGTCTTTGCTATATTTAATAAAAGTGGCTACAAACCAGACATAAAAAAACATATTACCATCTATTGTCCCTCACACTTATTTTATCAAGTTTTTCCCCACTGTGAATGGGAATAAGAATTTAAATAATTATAAATACTTATAATTCATCTTATATACTCTTGGACCCAACATGATGAACATGTAAGCCTAAAAAAATCAATAATGGAATTAAACTACCATGTGATCTTTATATTTGAAGGAATGTCTCTAGAAACCCCTATTCCTATAAGCAACAAAAGATGTATAATATTCATAAATTGTTTTAATAAATTCCAATTATAAATGAAAATATGTGTTTATTAGTCATACCTATGTTATTATGATAGATATTTCAATAGAAATTATATCTCAAGTAATAACTATATTAATAATACTATCCTCTATTTCATTAGTTAGAAAAACTAAAATTTCAAGGAAGCAATTTATTTAAGGGGGAAGAATATAATGCCCCTATATTTTAGAATATATTTTTTTCAATATAAATATTATACCAAATATAATACTTCACATGAACTACTAAACTAAAATTAATTGTGACACACCTTATTAAAATATCCTAATATGATGTGAAACATCAATAAAAAAGTGTTACAAAAACAATTTACCCATAATTAAATAATATAAAAAAATGACTTAATTTGAAAACAAATATATTAATACATGACATATATACAATATTTATAAATATTTATATCTATATTTATTAAATTTAAGGGTTATTTTAAAATTAATTAATTAAAGGTGATTAAAACTAATAAATTTTTAAAATTTATATTTTTCAAAGAAATATTTTATTTGATGTTATTTATATTATATCTAGTAATTTCAATTGATCAGATTTAAATTATAATTCTCATAATAATTAAAATTTCAAAGAAATATATTTACAATCATTTAATTAATAATTTATATGAAATATGATTAGTAATATTTAATTTTTAAATTTTTTTATACCAAAATATATTTTATTATCATTATTTATTTTCATTTAAAATTTAAATTTATTATTTATTTTTTTCATTTTATGAAATAAACATCATTTTTTTAATTTGAAATTTATTAAGTTGATTTTTTTGGATTTTTCTAAAAAAATTTATTTTTAGTTGAATAGAGAACAATACATTATTTACTAAAACTGTATTCCTTATGACTATTTGAAAAAGAATGTATAACTTAATAACTTTTAAAAAAATCACTGTAAACATTTTATTTGTGGAGTGAAATTATGAATTTAAAAAACTCATGTTTACCATTTTTAAATATAAGTAATCTTTTATTCCAGTAAAAATAGTTTTAATATTTTCCATTAATTATTATATAAAAAAGTGAATTCTATTTTGGATTGACTTTTATGACATAATAATCTTATTTTATTAATAATAATATTATTAATGTCAAGTTAATCAACAAAATTGATAATTTTCTCCTAAACATTTTTTTAATTTAAAAAACACGTTTTATATGGGTTTTTCGTATTAATTGTGCTCATGTTAAAGTAAATTATTATTAAATAATAAATTTTATTTTAAAAAATTAATTACATATTTGTAATCAATAGTTTTGAATTATTTGAAAAGTACAATTTAATTTTTACACATTATAAGTAAATTAATTATGTAAAAATTAGTTACCAGAATGAAAAAATGGTAAAATGAAAAACTAAATGTAAAAGACATAAAAACTTGTTAAAAAAATATGTTAAAATGTTTTGGTCAGGATTCCTTGAACATACCCTTACAAACTCCATTATTTTCCATTTTTGGATCAATTTTACATTTTAATAGTGAATCTATCTTTTATATTATTACAAAAACGAATCTTATGTCCCTTATAAAAGAATCCACCACCACTTCACTTCTAATCACACCCCTGGTCTATTAGAATAAAACAAATCTTCCCAAATAACTCCTCAACACTCCTAGACACTTCCTAGGGGTTATAGTATTCTCAAAAGGCTACCTCTCAAAGGCTTATTTTTTTTGGAAGGAGCTCATCAAAAGAGAAAGAGAAAATTCTCAATTATGCCATTTCTAATTAATTTTTTATTAATTATTATTATACCAATATGAATCTAATATACTAGTTTTGAAATAAATACATATGTATAAAATTCATACAAAATTTCAATTATTTTTTTGGATAACCATTTCCTACTATCCTCTCAACCATATGAAAAATGAAAATGTCGATTGTGTTATGTGTGGACTGCTACCTCCATAAGAAATGTGATATATTTTTAAAAACCATCTTTCATGTATTTTTAAATGATGGTATTTAATTGTTTAATATTATATTTATAACATTATTAGGTTTATGAAATTATAATCCATTACCTATCTTCCACCTATTATATGTAAACGATCATATCTATCGTGGATATGTTCGGAGTACCACATTCACGAAAGTGAAATATTTAAATCATCACATGTTAAATGATTATTTATCAAAATCACAAAAAATGTGATCATAAACCTTTAAAACATCCAAATAATATCATTATAATTATTTAATATTTATATTATTTGATAAAGAATAACTTTATTAACCATAATCACTTATATACTATAGATTGTTATTGTTTTGATCAGTTTAACCACCTATTTGAACAATACTAAACAAATTATATCATGGATGTATATGGAAGCATACCCATTGATTTAATAGATATTCATAAGGAATTAAATTTTTTATTGGTATATAATAGTTATACTATTATTCAACTTATTATTATTTTCCACCCTTATTGATCTTTATAAATTACCAAAAAATATTCTCACCAATTTCACCGTCACAAATCATAAAAAAATACTTATGAAATTAAATAATAAAATTATAAATCATTAAAAAAATTTATTATATTACATATTATTATCTTAGAATGATTAAATTTTATTTTTTAAATAATAATCAACAGATTAATTATGAATCTATCACTAACAACAATCGAAACTAACAAAATATGACTACAAAAAAAATATAATTAACTAATATATATGTAATAAATAATTATAAATTAAGTTTATAAAATGGTATAGGTAATAATAAGGTTACTAAATAAGTGATTTAAATAGTTATTTTTGTTACACAAGAGGTTTGAGAACATTCTATTATGAGGGAGAAAAAGTAATGGTGTTTTTTCTCAATTTTCATTCATTAAGATGTGTTTTTGATATGACTAATTTCGTTTTGATGGAATGTATAGTTCAAATTTTATATTTAATATCATGAATTATTTATTATTATTGTTAAAAAATGTTTAATTTCAAGATCAATTATTCAAGGGTTTTTAATTAAAATAATTTATCAAATATTTGGGGTTTCTCATTTCTAAACATCATTCCCTGAGTAATTATTATTTCCTATTTGAATATGGATTCATAATATATTTTTATTCTGTTATATGATGATATTATAATGATTTTAATCCTTCTTTTTAGAGAATTAAAATACTCATTTTCCTTATTTATATAATTTTATGATGTAATGAAAAATTCCCAATCTCTGTAAATGATATCTTTGTCTTCCATTTCCAGGTTCACTTTCCCCCAATGTTCTCCCTTATAACATTAAAATCCAAAAATGTTTTATTTAACGCGATCCACACATTTCCATTTAGCTCTATTAAAGTGAAATATTTATCACTCACTTTATTATGTGGGTCTAAAATACTTTAATTTTTTAAATAAATAATTGAAATGTTTTTTTCCTTTCCTGGTTATAAATTTTATCATCAAATCCACATTTCCTTTGAAAACAACTGTTATATCTTTTCTAAGGATCGATTATTGGATATTCATTTTAAAATTAAAATATTTCAAATGTTTTCACTTTATATTTTAAAAATTACTTTTGAATGTTACCTATTACACATTCTATTAAACTAATAGTAAAAACATTTTATAAAAACACATTTATGGTTTCTTTAAATGTTATGAGAATTATTTTTTATGAATATTCTATTTCATATTTTATAATGTTTTTCCAAATTAATTTAATACATAATGATCAAATAAATAAATAAATGTTGTTATATTTTTAAAAAGTTAAATTCTGGACACTAAAAATGATTTTTTGATTTTAAGATGGATTTTAATGGATTTCATTTTTAAGAATGAAATATTCAGTGTTTTATGTCATCTCAAAGGAATCATTTTAAAATATATTACTTTTATGAAATTTATATTCTAAAATATTTTTTTATTAAGGGTAATTTTTAAAATGATTTATCAAACTCAAAATTATTCCATTTAATGCAAAAAAATTTCAGAATATTTCAATAATTTTTAAAAGGAAAATTTTATCTTTTTTTTTCAAAGTTATTTTTACAATAATTTTAAAAAATGATGTCTTTCATCTATATAAAAATACTTTAATGATCCTTTTGTTGCACTTATGATATTTCCATATAATAACATCTAAATTCTTTATCAATATGTATTATACAATTTTCAATGAATGTATCTGAAAACATATATATTTTCTACAAGTTCTTTATGTGATGTTTGAAATTAGAATGAGTGATTTAAAGTGGAACACATATGTAGGAATTATGGATTAGTGGGGTCCTATATCTCCCTCCAATGCATGGGTTAAGGTTATACATATCATGATATACATATGAACCATAATATTGTGATACCTAAGTTCATAATAGATTGTTGGGTTTTGAAACCCGTGTCACTTATAGACCCTTGGTTTTTGAAACCCAAGTCACTTATTGACCCTGTGATTATAAAACCTTAATTTCTATTGGACTGTAGGTTTGTGAAACTGAAGTTACTTATGGTTTGTAGGTTTTGGTAACCTATGTCAATTATAGATAGTATTTTTTTAAAACCTAAGTCACTAATGGAATGTACATTTATGATATATAATACACAATATAATGATTACATGAAATTATTATTGTGTTATAGATTATTGATATTACACATTTTGATAACACGTTATACCTTTATGTCTATGATTTTTATCCTTGTATCACATATTTATGTAATGATTTGATACTGTTTCTCTATAGTATATCTTTGTTAATTTGAGATTACATGTCATTATATTATGATTTATAGAAAAACCATATTGCTCATTTCTCATTTTAATAAAATATTTATTCACTTACCATGTTTTATCATATAATAATAATATAACACTTTATTATATATTGATAAGTTTTCCCTATATGAGAATTTTAACTAACCCCTTTGTTTTTTTTTCTATTTATCAATTTATAAAGATGAGTATAACATGTGAGAATTCTAGAAGTGGATCTAGTTTAGCTTGATTATGGAATACCACTGATAAGTATCATAAAGTAAGCTTTATATATGGTTGATCCTCAAATACACTAAACCTTCCATTCATGAGATTATGTTTTAATGTTTAGATGTAATGATTATCTTATGGAAGTAATATAGAATAATGATATGTTTTACTTTTATCATCTCACTTTGTGTAAAGTATATCTTTTTATCAGCAAACATTAGAGTGTAGTTTGGGGTGCTTCATCAATATTATTGGAGAATCATTAAATTGATGCGACTTAAATCAACCACAAGAGAGGGTGTATTAATTCAATAATTCATTGAAGCATCATATGTAATTTCATGATTCGTTCCATATAGTTAAGTGTGGAAACCAAATTTTTTAGGATGATTTGCTATTTTTAGTGTAATAATTGATGCTATTAAACTCTCAAAATATTATTCATTGTGGAGAAAAAATAATTTCTATAAGATCCATGTGGATATTAAGGTTTAATGAATATCATTTGGGATTAAGAGTCTCATGTGAGGGTGAAATTACAATATCAATTATAGTATTACATCATTTTTTTCTTGATTATATTTGTTATAGATGCTTCCTTTTATTATCATTTATTGAAAATTTTAATAAATTACATATTTGATATCCTATTTCAATATTAAGTAATTTTTTTCTTAATGATTAAAAGTTCCAAAAGTAGAGAGGATTTATAATATTGATCACTTTTCCTTAGATTTTAAGTATTTTTAAGGAATTTTGTTCATTTTTTTCATAGAGTGAAAAATAAAATTTTTTACATTGAAGATGGATTCGAATGTAACTTCTGATTATATCATTATTCCAACGATTACATTAAAACATCAATCCTTGGAGAATATTATAAATATGAGTTATAGGTTAATTTTAGGAAATGGGAATCAACACCATAAATACGGTTACTTAGTTTAATATTTTATACTTTTAAACAAAAAACTATCAAAATCCATAAATTTTTTTGATGAAATGAATATTTCAAAATATGATTGAGGGAAGAGTGTAAGGGAATGATATTTAAATTATAAGTATGTTCCTTAAGAGTATTTAATTTTTTATGTAATGTTTTTATTAAATATAAAATTTATTGATGGAAAATAAATTTTGATTAATCTCTTATTTCCTTGAAATGAATTTTTTTTGAACAATTTAATTTTTCAATTTTAATTTAAATGGATATATTATACCATACTAAAATTTAATTGAATTAAAAGATTATTATAAAATTAATGGAGTCTAAAAAAGTGAAAAATAAAAGCATTGATATGAAAAAAACATCCTTAAAAAATACTGATAGATCTAGAACACTAAATTTTTTGAACACTCTAAATAGATCTTCCAAAAGTATCAGGATAACCTGTTCTATAATTGAATTATCTCTAGTTATAAAATAATTATCTTCGATGGGATGATATACTAGAATAATTTTTCAAGAGTTTAGTAACAATATATAATTCAAGGATGGGGTGATAAGACTCTTGACCACTGTGGAGGAGTACATTTCAACATAAGAGAGGGTAAGGACAATTGGAGTACAAATTAAAATTCCGTTGGATCTCTTTAGCTTCTATAAGAAATTGAGAACCCATACAAAATGGTTATAAAAAATAAACCAGTACCTTTATCTTTTTATTTTGAATCACATAACAAGCTTCTCTGAATCCATTAGTGCAAGATTCAATGGTGTAATGATTCAAATAAATGTCAATAGAATGTCATTTATTCTATTTAATCCTATCAGGTTAGCTATGGGTCATGGGGAAGTATAGGTAATTCAAATATATACCTTCCATGAAGTATTTCCCCCTCAATGGTGAGAATCACAACCAGTTACCTACTACCTCTAGTTACATGTGTTAAATAAATAGTTGAGAGACTGGATATGAGGCTAAAGTTAAGGTAATTTAACCACACTCAAAGATTCAAATCAATTGAGGTGATCATATTGATTCTAGTCCAACCCTTCAAAGAATCATCACCTCAAAATATAAAAAAATTAATTCATGAGTAGTTTAAAACATAAGATATTCACTTGGATGTCTTTAGTCCAATTAATATAGATCCAAAGGTAGGATTGTTGTAATATCTCACTAAACTAATGTTTTATAATTTTAATCGTTAAGAGTAAGAAATTTCTATATTTAAAATATAATGATTTGTGATTCCATTTAATAAACATGAATGACAAAAAATCTTTATTTTGAATAGTCCATCTGAGGAAACTCAACTTTTTTTGGTGAAATGATCTCTATAGATGACCTCTCTCACATATTTAAGAATAGAGGAATATAATAATTTTATATAAAAAATGAATAGAATATCTTGTTTTGGTTCTTCATTAAAAACATATAATAAAAATTAAAAAATATGAATATTTTGTTATCTATAATTATTTATTAATCTTCATGAACAATATCAACTAGAGGGCTTGAATACTATAGAAAAAATATAATATTTAAGGAAGGAAATATAGGGTAATAGGGGGACTTATAGTCTATTTTTCTTTCAAGAAAGACACTATCCCTTATACAATAATCCAATATGAGTTGGAAATTATCTTTGAAAGAGTATTGAGGATTTAATTCTATATAGATAAAGCGTGCAGCCTAGAAAAATTATTAATATTACCATATATGTGGACATGTTTGGAGCATACAAAGTGAGACCCTAGATTATTACCTATAAAAAATTCCTAATCTAGATTACCCTACACAATATTCCTAGTTTCTAATATACTATAAAGGATAATCCACCCTTTATCCTTGGTGAGGGAAATCCTCTTCCAAAAAACAAAAAATTAGGTATTTATTCTTTTTATAATTCCAATAATAATCCTTGGAAAATATTTTTAGTATGTCCAAGAACTAAGTCTATGCCCTTTAGAATATGTAGGATATGAATTTTTAGGGGTGTGATAAGAAATTGGATTAGTGTAATCATCCCAATGAATTATAGGAAATGATTCATCCATTTGTGAGTTGTTGGTATTAATTTCTCCACTATATTTTAAAAATGGATGATGAACAAACATCTCTAATAAGAAGATATAACATGTAAAATTTATGGTTTTTTTAGAAAACATGATCAAAATATCACAAATATTTATTCTATGAGCGATATAGGATAGAGAAAATGGAAAATTAAATTGGATCACATTTCATTATTGACCACTCTAGCTACAAATCAAATAATAATCGTGTAGTTATTATTTTTTCTAAACACATCATTAGCAAGGATGAATATTATTAGATAAAGTAGTTAATATTTTATATACCATGAATATAAATAATAAATTAAATTCTATTTATCTTGAAGGTAATGGATAACCATGTAGAAGAAATGTAGTTTAAGGGAATATTAGAGATATCATATAAAAAAAGAATCAACTAACATGATTGATGCTGATTGTTTATTCCTTTATATCCTGATCCTTTTCCATATGCACCATGATCATAATAATTTTTCTCACACCATATAATAATTTGTTATAACTATTCATATGGTAGAGTAACTTCCCTTTTATATTCCTATAATTATGGATTCTATGTTGTTGTTCAAAGATGATAATTCCATATAGGAGTATATTCTTTCAAGTTTTGGGCACATTTCCATAAACTTTTATAAAGGAATTATCATTTGTGTCAAGCATGGATATTTTTCTATACTGAATCCTTGTTAAAAAACAAGCCTCCCTTGTATTTTTTTTTAATTTTTTTCAGATTCAAATTATTGAAACCATATAATTACATTTGTTTAATGTTAACACGAGATAGAGTATGAACATAAAATTTTTATTTATTAGTCATTTTAACATGATAGATGATTTTTGGAATAGTTGGAAAACTCTAATGGTAAATATTAGAATGTGTTACTGGTTTGATATAGTTTTTTGATATATGATGAATTAATCTCTATAAGTCATTTTTATAATATAAATTCCTTGATGGAGGATTATTTTATAAGAAAAAATGTATTCCACTTCAGGATTAATAGAGTATATAGATACTTTTAGTGGATTTATTATCGTACAAACATCATTTTCCATAGCTTTAATAATTTTTAGGGATTAGTATTTCTTTTCCCTAGGAGTACCAATGTATCTTAATTAACTATTCCTTAGATGTTATATATTGGAAATATAATCATGGTGTGATATTATGAAAATGTTTTATGGTTGTATATTTTTATGTACTCGTAGTATGCTTTATGATTTTAAGTGCTGTTGTTGTTAAAAATTATTTTCAAATCAGAACTATCATAATAACATTAAATTTGGTGCATCCAAGCATATAGTATAGTGAGAATTATCTTGTATAGAAAATGAATATAGGCATTAACACCTTATCACATTTTTTTGAAGTATTTTATTTTTTAGGCTCCCTTCCATTTGATGTGAGTGGCTGACTAATGGGATTTGGTTTTATGGGTCCTCATAGATATGAACTTCCATGGTGTTAATATATTTTTATATATAATTTATATGATTAGATTATAGTTATGATTTATATCTACCTATACCCTTGGTTGACTTTATGTGGGTATGGGTTGGAGTTAATGAATGTAAAATTGCACATTTTCTATCACTGTAATTTTTTTCATAATATTATAAAAAAGTTAATCCCATTATTAGGTAAAACCATAATTTAAATAAACACACACTGTTAAATACATTTATTTTCATCTTAATTCCAGGTTTAATATTAGTTTATTGGAATGAACATGTGTATGTTCTAAATTTTTTTCTTGAGTGGTGATCTCAACAGTTGAATCATTTTTTTACATTCATTTAAAAATTCTTTTGAGTTTTATGGAAAGTAAAATTAATATTTTATTTTCTCATGCTAGTATATTTTTTTATAGGGATTTATAAATATTATTCTATTATACCTTGAATTATTTCATGACATCCCTCTTCATCCCTATATAAATTTGGTGTGATACACTACTCTCTCAATGATATTCATAACTTGTATTTTAATTAGATTGTTGTAAAATATCTTTAGTTTCTTAGTGGATCACGTGTCCACATATTAAGTTTACTCTCTTGAGGATTATGTCTAAAAAACCAATTATAAACAAACCTACAATGAAAATACCAATATATCCCATATAATTATAATGGTTTTACCAACATCTATAAATTCCATTGACAAAAATGAATATTATTTTTGGATTGATTCTATAACTGAATATGTTGATCCAACTAATGAAAAAATGGGAAACTTTTTCCATGACCAAATGATAAAAACATGGTCAATACAAAGTGGTTGTTTCAAAACATTCTAAATAAAAAAGCATAATTTGGAAAAAAATAAAATAAATAATAGTTGCTAAAGGGTATTCACAATTTAAATCTATGGAATTTAATGAAAAATTAAGATTGGGATATGTATTAATATAACTATAAAAGTTATTTTTTATAAAAACACAAATAAATATAAAAGGCATATCAAATAGATACAAATAATTTCATCATGAATCTTGAAATTTATGAGGTATGTTCCCCAAAAACATAATAGATATTAACTATTTGACGGTAGAAAATGATCTTTCCAAATCATAAAATATTTTTATAGATTTATATACTCATAAATTTCATGATATTTAATGTTAGAAACTTATTTTTGGGAGTAGAAAATATAATGAAGGATAGGGTATAAAAACTACTATATATAGATTAGGAAATTTTAGATTTTTGTACTCATAGATTTTAATTTTTTATTAATTTTTCTAGTTAAGAGACATAACATATTTTATTGACATGTTCTTTATGTAGTGGATATACTTAGTTTCAGATATAAAAGGATTATATAATTTTATAGGTTACTAAATTCTATCCCACAAAAACCCTTTATCTAATGAGTGTCGTTGATTTCTTTTTAAACACAAATCATTAATTATGTATGTATAAAATAAATTTATAACACTTTTCAACACTACAAGGGTCATCTAGGAAAAACATAAGACTCTATATATAATTATTATTTTTAATTGAAAGTGTTTTTCCAAAATATAGAATAACTTATATAATAGTTTTAGAGTGGGTACCCTAGAACCAAATTTTGTGTACTTTGTGATTAACTATATTCATAGTTTTTAATATTTATAAACTTCTTATCACATCATGATTACTCTTCTACATGACATATTATGTGATAATGTCCTTAGAGTAGCTGTCACATTGAAAGGTCATAGCAGTTAACCACATTGATGAGAACCGAGAAGTTCCAAGAGAGTATTCATAAATAATATATAGCTAGATGAAATAATTTGATGGGGAAAATTATTTAGGATATCAAGGGTGGAGAAACATAGGACTCTAACACAAATACTCATGTTTTACACCCGTTGTAATATCCATTGTATGATATTTTGAGAATGAGACCCACCGGTAGGAAGTATACATTTATATGTGTCAATAGATGTTCTTATCTACAAACTTCTGTATTGAGACTTAGAATTTATGATTATTATTAATGAGTATTTCAAGATTCATAATTTTATGTATAGATGAAAATTTTGATGACATATATTCTTGGTGAGGTAGGATACATTGGGTGTATCATGAATAATATTTCATTAATGAGTAATGAGAGAAAGGATTTTCCATTACATTGTTTAATTAATGTTTAAATCTCATGCCCTTTGATGAAAATGATATATCCAAAATAAATTCATGTCCATGATGTTCTATAGGAATGATTTATTTCCATAAATTCATAGAAAAAGACATCGAATACATATATTGATGTCACAAGCATATAACTTGCTTGATTATAGATATCATAATAATGGGACTACATTACATAATGAGTGTCTGTAGGAGATATTATTTCATTAAGACATTAAATTATTTCTATGTGCTCCTTGGCATGTTTCTAGATTCTAACTTTGGACTTCAGGCTGCTTCACTTATGAACATTGAGAAAGAGACCAAGAGGGTCACAAACTAAGTGTATCCAGAATATCATTTAAATATTATTTATTAATATGTTTGTAACAATATGAATAAATTATAAGGCCCCGACCTTAAACCTTACTTAATATTGAATTAAATGAATAATTCACGTTGAGGATCTTTTCAGGTTTAGAGTTTTAGAGAATTAGAACATAACTATTACATCTCAAAAGATTACAAAGTAGTCACTTATACTAAGTTTCCATAATAAAAAAAACTCTTAAAAGAAACATGTCTAGTTCCATGTTTAATATAGCATGACATTCCCTTGATCCCATCCTTGACCTTATTCCACATTAAGTCCTGTGAAAAAAATTTCAAAAAAACTTGGGGTGAGCATAAAAAGCTCAGTAAGGGATACACAAAGAATGAAAACTGTTAGTTTTTCAAAATCAAGTAATCCATGTATACTCTATCCAAGTAATAACTTCACCTTCATGAAGTAGTAAAAACTCTTCACTGAATAAAGTATCATTACTTACCTTTTTGTAACCAAAGGATTACCATAAAACCCATATAAAGAACACATAACATATATACAGGTAACTTGGGACATAAACATACTTAAGTGGAATAACCATACGGTCGACTTCCACACATATCACTTAATGGAATATCCATACGGCCAATTTCCATACATACTTAATGGAATAGCCATACGGCCGACTTCCATACCCAATGCATTGGAGGTTATAATGTAACCACCCGTCCTGGTATTCACAGCACCACCCGTCATATGGTTTATCACGTAACCACCCGTCAAATGTCCAAGTACCAATATAAAATCATAAAACATAAAACCAATATAAAGTAATGATAACATTTCCACATTTCAATCACAATATATCATTTAAATATATTGACATAATATAATCCTTTATCAAAACCATTTTCAATACCAAAATACATAAAAGTGTATATGGTATTTATTTTATTTTAAAAACATTACGGCTTGTTGAGGAAGCGAAAGACCAAATAATACTCGCGGCGGCGGAAAAGGTCGTTGTCACCGCGTACATTAAAAAAACATTCCTTTTTGTCGTTTAGTAAAACGCTTCGTAGAAAAAGATTCCTTTTGTATAAAAGTTAAAGTCAAAGGGGTTTATATACCGTATAAAATAAAGTTGTGTATAAAACAAAATATGCCTCAATGAAAGGAGATCGAGACAAAGTCCCTTACAAAGATCATTTTTAAAATAAAATAGATCTATTATGTGTATTCACTATAAGTACACATAAAGAAAGTACAAATACAAGATAGGACATAATAATATCATGACATAATTTGAAAGTAGGAGATTAACCCAAAGAATGGTAATTGGGTTAAGAAGTTCCCTTACCTTGGGTCTGACTTGACTCGACCGTTCTTTAATCTCCTGAATAATAAACTTGAGTTAATATCTACTTGCTTAAGAACCTTTTTCAAGTTCATTATTCCTTTTATACCATGTTATGAACATCATGTAATCATTTAAGTTAATAATGTTCATTTTGTCGGTATTTGGTTCTTAAGTCAAAAATAGACTTCTTACACTTACATGTTGTTAATTTGGTCAAAGTTTCATTATATCCAGAATGATATTAATGATTTTGATAACATATATATCATATATATTGAGCATATACATGTATTTATAATATTACATCACATTTAGAGGTAAGAAATGAAATGCACCGTTCATGGAGACGGTAAGCCGTACGTACGCATGAACGCTACTTCCATTTCTATTTCGTATTTTCTGGAATGGAATAATAATTATATAAGAGTATATTATAATTCCAGTATAATAACATATATAATATCATTAACTTTATCCTTTACACATCCCACATATGGTATTAACGAATCAAATCACTTTCCGGGGGCGGTAGTCCGCACTTCCTAAAATGAAGATATCGTGTTTATCCATAATGGAAACAATAATGGTATGCCATAAATGAAAAATACAGAATCTTAAGTAAGAATAAACATATTATATATCATATATAAAAATATTGACATCATAATGGCCACCTTTGAAGGTGTTAAATGAGTATTGAACAATCATCGTTTTGGGAGGCAGAATTTCGCCATCCACGGAAACCGTATGTTCTTTAACCATTTGATGTAGTTGTGTGAGAGTGTAGCTCGAATAAATCTTATAACAACATCCTAGTATATTGAAGATACTGGTGTTGTTACAAAAGAAGTAAATAAAAAGAGTTATGGGGTTGGAGAAGCAAAATAAATCAAATGAACAAGAGAGAATGAATTACCTTTAAAAGTGTAACTCCTTTTGATTTGAGCCTAAAGGCTTCCTTTGAAAGGATTCTGCCCAAAGGGAATCATCTAGGATGAGGAGAGGGATGTGGAGAGAGTAAATGGGCAGGTTATGGCCGATCCAAAGGCTTGAGGAGTGTGTGAAATGAGGTAGAGGTGGGGGCCTTTTATAAGAGGAGAGGAGGGGCACTTTTGGAAATCATGAAACTATTATTTTATTTTCAAAAGTGTTTCGAATTTATAAGGTCCCACATTGATATATTTCGAAGATAAGATGATAAGGCTTCGAAATATTCCAATAAAATAGGTTTTGGACATGTGTAGGTTTTAGATATTACATTATCTTTCTATTTTACTTAAATCGTTAAATAATGAAGTCATCGCTGCATCATCATGATGTCATAAATAATTTAATTTATTTAAAGTCTAAAAATTATAAAAAAATACTATGATGTAGGAAAGCTTTTTAGAAATCCAATGAATATTTATAATAAAAAATCTTATCTTTATAACCCCATGTAAAAATTGTTTTCGTAAAACATATTATGTTTGTGTCATTTTTACTTTTACATTAAATAAAAAGTTATTTATGTCATTTTCCAACCAAAGTGGCTCCATGGGGTCCCCAAGTTGACCCATGGCTTGTCTTTGTCGGCCATGACACATCCAATGAGGGTAGGACATGTGTCAATCTCATCTCATATTATTAAAACATTATTTTTACCTTAAACTACACTAATTACCACTAATCGCGATTAAAAACTTAATAAGTTACTATTCACCAAAAAATTATTTTAATCTCATTGAACCACATTTTACTTCTTAATGAAAACCATGTATGTTGGATTTTTGAAAATCAAAACACAATGATGGAAAAATTTCATTTAAACAGAAAATCAGTTTTTATAAGTACCACTTAGTGGTTTCACTATTCATCAAAAATTGAAGTTTTTCAGAAAATTACCAAAAATTCACCCTAAGCTATACTTGATATTACAAATTAAAAAATGAAGTCTATTTTACAAAATTCAAAACATATAAGTCACATTAATTAATTTAATAATTAATTCCCGCTGTCAGAGCAAATAGCGTGTTTTTATGAAACAATAAGTATCAAAAGATTGACACTAGTTTAAGTCCGATTTCAAAGTGAAATTAATTCCAACGACCACTATTGGATTTAATGGTAAAAATATTTTCTAATTACACTTTAAAACCAATTCAAAAGATAATCTAATCATATAAATAAATTAGATTAAAAAGAGGTTTTGAATTAAAATACAACATTTTACACTATTCATTAAAAAAATGAACTTTATCGGAAAGGTACCAAAAATTTACACAAAGAAAATTTTGATGTCCTGATTCTAAAGAAGAGTTATTTTTGGTCCAATAGAATTTATAAGATTGATCAAAACTATATTTAATGACGGTTCGCTGTCAAAAGGTGATAAGTGAACCCTTAGTGAAAATTAGGGTATAAATGCCTAAAATTGAACTCTTTCCGTATTTTAAGACTTTAACTTTTATTGGGTAAATGTAAAAACATTTAAAAACATATATAATCATATTTTAGTTATTTCTATCCATTCCCGCCAGTACAATGGCTACTTGTTAACTAACATTTAAAATAATATTATTTTATTACTTGTGTGCAACGTAAGTTTTCAAAGAAACTCATCGTTGCGTATCGAGTACGCTATCGAACGTAGAAACCCCTTTTAATTAAAATTAATATTTAATTCGTAAATATTAATAAATATGAAAATTTTTTATTCTTTAATTACCTGGGATGTTACATCCTTCCCCCCTTTTGGGAATTGCGTCCTCGCAATTTTATTCACTTATCAAAATAAGTGGGGGTATTTATCCCTCATAGCATTTTCAGATTCCCATGTTGCCTCTTAAACCATATGGTTTTTCCATAAAACCTTTACTTATTGAATCACCTTATTCCGCAACACCTGCTCCCTGTGATCAAGAATCTGAACCGGTTGTTCCTCGTAAGATAGGTTCTCCTCCAGCTGAACTACCATGGACTCAAAACATGAGATGGATCTGGCATATAATTCCTCAACATTGAAACGTGAAAAACATTGTGTACCTGAGATAAACTCGGAGGTAAAGCCACTCGGTATGCAACTGATCCAACTCTCTCCAGAATTTCATATGGTCCAATAAACCTTGGACTCAACTTTCCTTTCTTACCAAATCTCATCACACTTTTCCAAGGAGAAACCTTGAGAAAAACATGATCACCTACCTCAAAAGATAGATCGTTCCTCCTATTATCCGCATAACTCTTCTGCCTGCTCTGAACTGTTCTCATGTGCTTCTGAATCAACTGAACTTTTTCTGCCATCTCATCTACCAATTCTGGTCCCATCAGCTTCCTTTCACCCACTTCATCCCAAAATAATGGAGTTTGACACCACTTCCCATATAATACCTCAAATGGTTCCATCTGTATACTGGAATGAAAGCTGTTATTATAAGAAAACTCAACCAAAGAAAGATTTTGGTCCCAAATTCCCTGATAATCCATCGAACAAGCCCATAGAATATCCTCCAAGGTCTGAATTGTTCGTTCTGACTGACCATCTGATTGAGGATAAAAAGCTGTACTAAAATTTAATTCAGTACCCAACGACTTCTGAAGGCCTTTCCAAAAGTTAGATGTGAACCTGGGATCACGACCAGATACAATGGAGAGGGGAACTCCATGAAACCTGACTATCTCTTTAAGATACAAATGAGAAAGTTGATCTAGGGGAAAAGTATCTCGTATAGCAAGGAAATGACCAGATTTAGTCAAGCGATCAACAATAACCCAGATTGCATTATTACCTCGAGATTTCCTCGGTAATCCCACAACAAAGTCCATGGATATGTTTTCCCATTTCCACTCTGGCACTGGTAAAGGATGAAGCATCCCTTTCGGTAACTGCCTCTCTTCTTTAACCTGCTGACAAGTCAGACACTTCATAGTAAAATCAGCAATATCTCTTTTCATTCCATCCCACCAGTAATACTCCCGCAGATCTCTGTACATCTTAGTACTACCAGGATGAACTGAAAACGGGGAACTATGAGCCTCACATAACAACTCATTCTTCAACTGTGAATCACAAGGCACACATAATCTCTTCCCAAACCTCAAAACACAATCATTATCAATGTTGAATTCAGGAAACTTATCTTTCTGAACCAGCTCTACCTTTTTCTTCAACTCACTGTCTCGCTTCTGTGCTTGCTTGATTCTGTCTGATAGAGAAGATTTCACTGATACCTGAAACAAAATAGAAGAACATCCTGTACCAACAACTTCTATGACAAAGTTCATCAAATCTTTAACCAAAGGATCACTTTTCAAACGGAACATTGCTAATGAATCATTACTTTTTCGACTCAAAGCATCAGCCACTTTATTTGCTTTTCCCGGATGGTAATGAATTGTACAACCATAATCCTTGATTAATTCCAGCCATCTCCTCTGTCTCATGTTCAATTCTTTCTGAGTGAATATATACTTTAAACTTTTGTGATCAGTATATATTTCACACTTTACTCCATACAAATGATGCCTACAAATATTTAAAGCAAAGACAACAACAGCTAATTCCAAATCATGTGTAGGGTAATTTACCTCATGAGTTTTCAACTGTCGTGAAGTATAAGCAATTACCTGATCATTTTGCATAAGGACACAGCCAAGTCCCTTCAACGAAGCATCACTGTATATAACAAACTCACCATTCCTGGAAGGTAGTGCCAAAACTAGAGCATTCACCAATCTTCTTTTCAATTCCTGAAAACAATCATCACATTCTTTTGTCCAGATACACTTAACACCCTTCCGAGTTAGCTTAGTCATTGGACTAGATAACCGTGAAAAATTTCTAACAAACCTTCGGTAATAGACTGCCAAAGCAAGAACACTACGGATCTCGCTTACATTTGTGGGTCTTGGCCATTCTTCAACAACTTTTGTTTTAGTAGGATCAAAAGTTATGCCATCTTTTGAAACAATGTGACCCAAGAAAGAAATTTGTTGTAACCAAAACTCACACTTGCTGAATTTTCCATATAGTTTCTTTTCTTTTAAGGTTTGCAAGATAACCCTTAAATGACTTTCATGCTCCTCTTTACTTTTAGAAAATACCAAAATATCATCAATAAAAACAACCAACATTTTTCACCTGAGTGAACTGAGCCATCACTGCAACAAACTGTTTAGTTCTGATTCTGACCATCTCAGGATACTGATTTGAAAGGAAATTTCCCTCTATATGCCTTCCCAGAAAATTTGTTCTATTTCCTCTATGAAAAACCATTCTTAACAAACATTTCTCAGATGAAGCAACATGGTAATCTTCAAATGCTATATCATTTCAATTTTTTTTTTTGGATAATCGTTTAATAGAATTCTAACTCCCAAAGTTATCTAAACCGACATTTGATACCAACTATAAGGCCCCGACCTTAAACATTACTTAATATTGAATTAAATGAATAATTCAAGTTGAGGATCTTTTCAGGTTTAGAGTTTTAGAGAATTAGAACATAACTATTACATCTCAAAAGATTACAAAGTAGCCACTTCTACTAAGTTTCCATAATAAAAAAAACTCTTAAAAGAAACATGTCTAGTTCCATGTTTTATATAGCATGACATTCCCTTGATCCCATCCTTGACCTTATTCCACATTAAGTCCTGTGAAAAACATTTCAAAAAAACTTGGGGTGAGCATAAAAAGATCAGTAAGGGATACACAAAGAATGAAAACTGTTAATTTTTCAAAATCAAGTAAACCATGTATACTCTATCAAAGTAATACCTTCACCTTCATGAAGTAGTAAAAACTCTTCACTGAATAAAGTATCATTACTTACCTTTTTGTAACCAAAGGATTACCATAAAACCCATATAAAGAACACATAACATATATAATGGTAACTTGGGACATAAACATACTTAAGTGGAATAACCATATGGTCGACTTCCACACATATCACTTAATGTAATAGCCATACGACCAATTTCCATACATACTTAATGGAATAGCCATACGGCCGACTTCCATACCCAATGAATTGGAGGTTATAACGTAACCACCTGTCCTGGTATTCACGGCACCACCCGTCATATGTTTTATCACGTAACCACCCGTCAAATGTCCAAGTACCAATATAAAATCATAAAACATAAAACCAATATAAAGGAATGATAACATTTCCACATTTCAATCACAATATATCATTGAAATATATTGAAATAATAGAATCCTTTATCAAAACCATTTTCAATACCAAAATACATAAAAGAGTATATGGTATTTATTTTATTTTAAAAACATTACGGCTTGTTGAGGAAGCCAAAGACCAAATAATACTTGCGGCGGCGGAAAAGGTCGTTGTCACCACGTACGTGAAAAAAACATTCCTTTTTGTCGTTTAGTAAAACACTTCATATAAAAATATTCCTTTTGTATGAAATTAAAAGTCAAAGGGGTTTATACACCGTATAAAATAAAGTTGTGTATAAAACGAAATATGCCTCAATGAAAGGAGATTGAGACGAAGTCCCTTACAAAGATCATTTTTAAAATAAAATAGATCTATTATGTGTATTCACTATAAGTACACATAAAGAGAGTAAAAATACAATATAGGACATAATAATATCATGACATAATTTGAAAGTAGGAGATTAACCCAAAGAATGGTAATTGGGTTAAGAAGTTCCCTTACCTCGGGTCCGACTTGACTCGGCCGTTCTTTAATCTCATGAATAATAAACTTGAGTTAATCTATACTTTCTTAAGAACCTTTTTCAAGTTCATTATTCCTTTTATACCATGTTATTAACATCATGTAATCATTTAAGTTAATAATGTTCATTTTGTCGGTATTTGGTTCTTAAGTCAAAAATAGACTTCTTACACTTACATGTTGTTAATTTGGTCAAAGTTTCATTATATCCAGAATGATATTAATAATTTTTATAAAATATATATCATATATATTCAGAATATACATGTATTTATAATATTACATCACATTTAGAGGTAAGAAATGAAATGCACTGTTCATGGAGACGGTAAGCCGTACGTACGCATGAACGCTACTTCCATTTCTATTTCATATTTTCTGGAATGGAATCATAATGATATAAGAGTATATTATAATTCCAGTATAATAACATATATAATATCATTAACTTTATCCTTTACACATCCCACATATGGTATTAACGAATCAAATCACTTTTAGGGGGCGGTAGTCCGCACTTCCTAAAATGAAGATATCGTGTTAACCCATAATGGAAACAATAATGGTATGCCATAAATGAAAAATAGAGTAGCTTAAGTAAGAATAAACATATTATATATCATATATAAAAATATTGACATCATAATGGCCACCTTTTAAGGTGTTAAATGAGTATTGAACAATCATCATTTCGGGAGGCAGAATTTCGCCATCCACGGAAACCGTATGTTCTTTAAGCATTTGATGTAGTTGTGTGAGAGTGTAGCTAGAATAAATATTATAACAACATCCTAGTATATTGAAGATACTGGTGTTGTTACAAAATAAGTAAATAAAAATATTTTAGGGGGTTGGAGAAGAAAAATAAAACAAATGAACAAGAGAGAATGAATTACCTTTAAAAGTGTAACTCCTTTTGATTTGAGCCTAAAGGCTTCCTTTGAAAGGATTCTGCCCAAAGGGAATCCTCTAGGATGAGGAGAGGGATGTGGAGAGAGTAAATGGGAAGGGGATGGCTATAAGGCCCCAGCCTTAAATCTTACTTAATATAGAATTAAATGAGTAATTCACATTGAGGTTCTTTTCAGGTTTAGAGTTTTAGAGAATTAGGACATAACTATTACATCTCAAAAGATTACAAAGTAGTCGCTTCTACTAAACTTCCATAAAATAAAAACTCTTAAAAAGAAACATGTATAGTTCCATGTTTTAGGTAGCATGACTTTCCCTTGATCCCATCCTTGACCCTATTCCACGCTAAGTCCTGTGAAAAACATTTCAAAAACTTGGGATGAGCATAAAAAGCTCAGTAAGGGATACACAAAGAATGAAAACTGTTAGTTTTTCAAAACAACAAGTAAACCATGTATACTTTATCAAAGTAATAATTCTCACCTTCATGAAGTAGTAAAAACTCTTCACTGAAAAAAAAAGTATCATTACTTACCTTTTTGTAACCAAAGGATTACCATAAAACCCATATAAAGAACACATAACATATATAAAGGTAACTTGGGACATAAACATACTTAAGTGGAATAACCATACGGTCGACTTCCACACATATCACTTAATGGAATAGCCATACGTCCAATTTCCATACATACTTAATGGAATAGCCATACGGCCGAATTCCATACCCAATGCATTGGAGGTTATAACTTAACCACCCGTCCTGGTATTCACGACACCACCCGTCATATGGTTTATCACGTAACCACCCGTTAAAATGTCCAAGTACCAATATAAAATCATAAAACATAAAACCAATATAAAGGAATGATAACATTTCCACATTTCAGTCACAATATATCATAGATATATTGACATAATAGAATCCTTTATCAAAACAATTTTCAATACCAAAATACATAAAAGAGTATATGGTATTTATTTTATTTAAAAAACATTACGGCTTGTTGAGGAAGCCAAAGACCAAATAATACTCGCGGCGGCGGAAAAGGTCGTTGTCACCACGTACGTTAAAAAAAACATTCCTTTTTGTCGTTTAGTAAAACGCTTCATAGAAAAAAATTCCTTCTGTATAAAAGTAAAAGTCAAAGGGGTTTATACACCGTATAAAATAAAGTTGTGTATAAAACAAAATATGCCTCAATGAAATGAGATTGAGATGAATTCCCTTACAAAGACGGTATCCTTGGTTTAATGATAAACCAATTACATAATAACGTGTGACAAACAAATACACCAAATATAAGTGGATATTAAGTGTAAAATAATCAAAGTTCATTCACACATATTCAAAGGATGACATATTCAATAACTACATATTGAACCCAAAGAAATCGAAATTGGGTTAAGAAGTTCCCTTGACAGCCTAACGGCATCACATCAAAATGAGTTGATGAGAGATAAAAAAAGGATATCTCATCACTTGGACATAAAATTTAAATCAATAAGGATATATAAGAACATATCCCAACATAATATTATGTGAATTAAAAGAAATAACAAAAGAAGTCTTTTACAAAAAGAGGAGGGTGAAAGGTTCCCTTACCGAGTTGGGTAACTTTCGAAACGTACAACCAATGGAAGAAGGGTCATACAATGAAGATGTGAATACCCATAAATGAAATTATACTACAAAAAGTGTATAATAATGGGCAGTACTTACACCACTCAAAGGAAATTGTGGCAAATGTAGCATAAATCTCACGGGAATAAAAGTGAGATGAACAATCCCTTACGAAAACTTGGCAGCCTAACGACACAACTTAAAACTTTCAAAATGGATTGATGAGATCAAATAGAGTATCTCATCATATTAAAATAAAATTTACAGAAAGAGTAATATAAAAGAACATCTCCCATCATAACAAAGAGGAGCTTAAAAGAAATGACATAAAAGAGTGTACTTATAAAGAAAGAGAGGAGTAGGATCCCTTACCTCGGGTCCGACTTGACTCGATCGTTCTTTAATGTCCTGAATAATAAACTTGAGTTAATTTCTATTTTTTTAAGAACCTTTTTCAAGTTCATTATTCATTTTATATCACTTATTTCCATGTTATAAACATTATGTAATCATTTAAGTTAATAATGATTGTTTTGTCGATATTTGGTTCTTAAGTCGAAAGTGTACTTCTTACAATTACATGTTGTTCGTGTGGTCAAAGGTTATTTATATCCAGAATGACATTCCTGACTTGGATATCATATATATATAGAATATACATGTATTTATAATATCACATAATCATTTAGAGGTAAGAAATGAAATGCACCGTTCATGGAGACGGTAAGCCGTACGTACGCATGAACGCTACTTTCATTTCTTTGTCATATTAATGGAATTAAAACTAAATGAGAGGTATGTATATTTTAATTCCAGAATTATATTCATCATTTAGATGTATCATTAATCATATATATCCATTATATACATCTACTTATAATAGTACATTACATTTGGGGATAAGAAATGAAATGCACCGTTCATGGAGACGGTAAGCCGTACGTACGCATGAATGCTACTTTCATTTCTATCTCATACTTTAATGGAAAGAAATAATATTGATATAGAGGTATATAATAATTCCATTATAACATCATATATAATAAAATTAAATCCATCCTTTATACGTCCCATGCATGGCATTAGCGAATCACATCACTTTGAGGGGGCGGTAGTCCGCACTTCCTAAAATGAAGATATCGCGTATACCCATAATGGAAACCATAAAGGTATGCCCAAAATGAAAAATACAGAAGCTTAAGGAAAACATAAACATATTATATACCATATATAAATATAGTTTCATCTTAATGTCCACCTTTGAAGGTGTTAAAATAATGTTGAACAATCACTGTTTCGGGAGGCAGAATTTCGCCATCCACGGAAACAATATGTTCTTTAACCATTAGATGTAGGTGTGTGTAAGTGTAGCTCGAATCCTTCTTATAAAAACATCATAGTAAATTGAGGATACTGGATTTTTTACAAAATAAAATAATAAAAAGAGTTTAGGGGGTTGGAGAAGAAAAATAAAACAAAAGGACTCAAAAGAAGACATTACCTTAAAATCGGGTAACTCTCTTTGGTTTGAGCTCAAAGGCTTCCTTGGGAAGACTTCTGCCCAAAGTGAGGCTTCAAGGATTAAGAGAGGGAATTGGAGAGACAAAATGGGTAGGGGTTGGCCGAGCCAAAGGCTTTGGGAGTGTGGGTAAGGAGGTTGAGGTGGGGGCGTTTTATAAGAGGAGAGGAGGGGCACTCTTGGAAGGTAAAGAAAAGTCACTTTATTTTAAAATGGTATTCGGATTTAAGAGGTCCCACATTGATGTGTTTCGATGATAAGGTGATAAGGGTTCTAAATACACTCATACAATAGGTTTTTGACATGTGTAGGTCTTATATATTACATTATCTTTCCATTTTATTTAAATCTTTAAATAATGAGGTCATCGCTGCATCATCATGATGTCATAAATAATTTAATTTATTTAATGTCTACAAATTATAAAAAAAATACTATGATGTATGAAATCTTTTTAGATTTCTAATGAATATTTATAGTCAAATATCTGACTTATATAACCCCATGTAAAAATTGTTTTTTTAAAATAACTCATGTTTGTGTCATTTTTACTTTAACATTAAATAAAAAGTTATTTATGTCATTTCCCAACCAAAGTGGCTCCATGGGGTACCCAAGTTGACCCATGGCTTGTCTTGGTCGGCCATGACACATCCAATGAGGGTAGGACATGTTTCAAGCTCATATCATATTATTAAAACATTATTTTTACCCTAAACTACACTAATTACCACTAATCGCGATTAAAAACTTAATAAGTTACTATTCACCAAAAAAATTATTTTTATCCCATTGAACCACATTTTACTTATTAATGACAACCATGTATGTCGGATTTTTGAAATTCATAACACAGAAGTGGTAAAATTTCATTTAAACGAAAAATCAGTTTTTATAAGTACCACTTAGTGGTTTCACTATTCATCAAAAATTGACGTTTTTCAGAAAAAGCCCAAAAATTCACCCTAAGCTATATTTGATATTCCGAATTCAAAAATGAAGTCTATTTTACAAAATTCAAAACATATAAGTCACATTAATTAATTTAATAATTAATTCCCGCTGTCAGAGAAAATAACGTGTTTTTATGAAACAATAAGTATCAAAAGATTGACACTAGTTTAAGTCCGATTTCATAGTGAAATTAATTCCAACGACCACCGTTGGATTTAATGGTAAAAATATTTTCTAATTTGACTTTAAAACCAACTCAAATGATAATCTAATTATATAAATGAATTAGATTAAATGGAGGTTTTGAATTAAAATACAACATTTTACACTATTCATTAAAAAAAATGAACTTTATCGGAAAAATACCAAAAATTTACACAAAGTAAAATTTTATGTCCCGATTCTAAAGAAGAGTTTTATTTGGTCCAAAAGAATGTATAAGAGTGATCAAAAATATATTTAATGACAGTTCTCCATCAAAAGGCGATAAGTGAACCTTTAGTGAAAATTAGGGTATAAAAGCCTAAAATTGAATTCTTTCCGTATTTTAAGCCTTTGGATAAATGTAAAAACATTTAAAAAGCATATATAATCATATTTTAGTTATTTCTATCCATTCCCTCCAATACAACGACTACATGTTAACTACCATTTAAAATAATATTATTTTATTATTAGAGTGCAACGCAAGATTCCCAAGAAACTCGTTGTTGCGTGTTGGGCACGCCATCGAGCATAGCGTCTCCTTTAAAGTCATATTAATATTTTATTCACAAATATGGATAAATATGAAAATTTCATATTCTTTATTTACCTGGGGTGTTACATCCTTCCCTCGTTTTGGGAATTGCGTCCTCGCAATTTTAAAATTGGGCTTGGAAACATCCTTGAAAGTCCCACATCGGAAGAAGAGTCGGTAAATAAATCACTTTTAAATAAAGAAAGATAAGTACAAAGGTCACCTGAGTTAACCCATACTAGGATTCCAAGTATGAAAACATGGACATGGAGGGGAAAACATAGGGTCATGTTCTGATGGAGAGTGATAGAAAACATGTTTAGGAGAAAGTTAACCACAAGAAAATCACAAACTTGTGATGGGTTAAACGATATTTGATTCCTCAGTAGGAAAAGTTAATAGACAACATTTTTGTTTTAAGTTAATTTTTATTGAGGAATTTATTCATAAGGAAACATAATCACTTATCATGTTTACTTTCAACTTTTATTAGATTCCTTACACAAACTCATATTTTCTCCAAAAGACGAGTATTTAGGAAGACTTGTTCACATTAAGAGTACTATAATCAACTTCTAGAGAATCAACTAATCGAAAAAAGAGAACTATATACATCCCATGTCTTTAGGCTTTAACCAAAACCAAAATTAGAACAAAAAAAAGTTAGTACAAGATCAGATAATCCAGAAAAGGATAACCCATTAGAAAGAAAATCTATTCTTAATCTCCAAAATTTGTCCAACAAAACCCAAAGTTCAACGAGGACCATCCGATAAAACATTTGTCCATAAAATTCTTCAAAGTAAACCAATATAAGATTGAAACCCAAATATTTTAAGGATTTAGTCACATAGTCTTCCAAGTTAAATCATAACATTTATCTCCAAACAATATCAGTTACTCCTAAAGTATCGTATTGAAAAGTAATTGACCTAATCACATATCCTCCATGATAGGTTAATCATTTTCATAAATAACCCAAAATAAACTTACTCTTAATTCATAAAATCATCTAACTAAAAATAATCAGTCAAACTAACTAGGTACTTCACGTAGTCCAGTGGTAGGCGATAAATACCAGTCGCACTTTGGTTATGGGTTCGATTCCCGCAGCATTGTCCGACGCGACGGGTTGTCACACGGTCTGCGTGTTGTCATTTTTCCAAAACTATATAATTTTCAAAACATTTCCCAAAACGAGATAAAATATTCAAAAATAAACATAACATATTTTAACCTCAAGTTTATCTCATGCCTTTCATTTTCCATCATATCATATAATAACCCATAATTACCTCAAAAGTAAGGATCATATAAACTCTAATGGTTACCTTTATAATTATTACCTGAAATTCCACATCGATTGGTCATCTCCTACATGATGCATCACAGAACATACCAAGGTTCAAGTGGTTGATCATGACTCCTTGATAGTTGGTTTAGAACAACCATGAGATTCATCATTGAATCCCCCATTTTATCTAGTATCTTAATCAGAGAACCACCACAGTTTCCTTCAAACCTGTTGTCTCTCTGGTGCCTGCTAGATCCAGCCATTTACTTAAACCAAAAAGGTCAGTGTGAGTATATCAACAAAACCATCATGTACTAATGAGGAAGATAAACACTAAGATATAATTACTCATTCACTTTATCTAAAACTAGGACTCTGTCTGAAATCCTAACCATTATGGTAATGTCACTTATGCTTAGGGAATACCCTAACCTCTAATGTTATCTAAACCGACCTTTGATACCAACTATAAGGCCCCAGCCTTAAACCTTACTTAATATAGAATTAAATGAGTAATTCACATTGAGGATCTTTTCAGGTTTAGAGTTTTAGAGAATTAGGACATAACTATTACATCTCAAAAGATTACAAAGTAGTCGCTTCTACTAAATTTCCATAAAATAAAAACTCTTAAAAAGAAACATGTATAGTTCCATGTTTTAGGTAGCATGACTTTCCCTTGATCCCATCCTTGACCCTATTCCACGCTAAGTCCTGTGAAAAACATTTCAAAAACTTGGGATGAGCATAAAAAGCTCAGTAAGGGATACACAAAGAATGAAAACTGTTAGTTTTTCAAAACAACAAGTAAACCATGTATACTTTATCAAAGTAATACTTCTCACCTTCATGAATTAGTAAAAACACTTCACTGAAAAAAAAGTATCATTACTTACCTTTTTGTAACCAAAGGATTACCATAAAACCCATATAAAGAACACATAACATATATAAAGGTAACTTGGGACATAAACATACTTAAGTGGAATAACCATATGGTTGACTTCCACACATATCACTTAATGGAATAGCCATACGGCCAATTTCCATACATATTTAATGGAATAGCCATACGGCTGACTTCCATACCCAATGCATTGGAGGTTATAACGTAACCACCCGTCCTGGTATTCAAGGCACCACCCGTCATGTGGTTTATCACGTAACCACCCGTTAAAATGTCCAAGTACCAATATAAAATCATAAAACATAAAACCAATATAAAGGAATGATAACATTTCAACATTTCAGTCACAATATATCATAGATATATTGATATAATAGAATCCTTTATCAAAACAATTTTCAATACCAAAATACATAAAAGAGTATATGGTATTTATTTTATTTAAAAAACATTATGGCTTGTTGAGGAAGCGAAAGAACAAATAATACTCGCGGTGTCAGAAAAGGTCGATGTCACCGCGTACGTTAAAAAAAACATTCCTTTTTGTCGTTTAGTAAAAAGCTTCGTAGAAAAAGATTCCTTTTGTATAAAAGTAAAAGTCAAAGGGGTTTATACACCGTATAAAAGAAAGTTGTGTATAAAACAAAATATGCCTCAATGAAAGGAGATTGAGACGAAGTCCCTTACAGAGACGGTATCCTTGGTTAAAGATAAACCAATTACATAATAATGTGTGACAAACAAATACACCAAATATAAGTGGATATTAAGTGTAAAATAATCAAAGGTCATTCACACATATTCAAAGGATGACATATTCAATAACTACATGTTGAACCCAAATAAATCGAAATTGGGTTAAGAAGTTCCCTTGACAGCCTAACGGCGTCACATCAAAATGAGTTGATGAGAGATAAAAAAAAGGATATCTCATCACTTGGAAATAAAATTTAAATCAATAAGGATATAGAATAACATATCCCAACATAATATTATGTTAATTAAAAGACATAACAAAAGAAGTCTTTTACAAAAAGAGGAGGGTGAAAGGTCCCCTTACCGAGTTGGGTAACTTTCGAAACGTACACCCAATGGAAGAAGGGTCGTACAATGAAGATGTGAATACCCATAAATGAAATTATACTACAAAAAGTGTATAATAATGGGAAGTACTTACACCACTCAAAGGAAATTGTGGCAAATGTAGCATAAATTTCACGGGAATAAAAGTGAGATGAACAATCCCTTACGAAAACTTGGCAGCCTAACGGCACCACTTAAAACTTTCAAAATGGATTGATGAGATAAAATAGAGTATCTCATAATATTAAAATAAAATGTACAGAAAGAGGAATATAAAAGAACATCCCCCATCATAACAAAGAGGAGCTTAAAAGAAATGACATAAAAGAGTGTACTTATAAAGAAAGAGAGGAGTAGGATCCCTTACCTCGGGTCCGACTTGACTCAATCGTTCTTTAACATCCTAAATAATAAACTTGAGTTAATTTATATTTGATTAAGAACCTTTTTCAAGTTAATTATTCCTTTTATATCACTTATTTCCATGTTATAAACATTATGTAATCATTTAAGTTAATAATGTTTGTTTTGTCGATATTTGGTTCTTAAGTCGAAAGTGTACTTCTTACAATTACATGTTGTTCGTGTGGTCAAATGTTCTTTATATCCAGAATGACATTCATGATTTGGATATCATATATATCATATATATCTAGAATATACATGTATTTATAATATCACATAATCATTTAGAGGTAAGAAATGAAATGCACCGTTCATGGAGACGGTAAGCCGTACGTACGAATGAACGCTACTTTCATTTCTTTGTCATATTAATGGAATTAAAACTAAATGAGAGGTATGTATATTTTAATTACAGAATTATATTCATCATTTAGATGTATAATTCATCATATATATCCATCATATACATGTACTTATAATAGTACATTACATTTGGGGATAAGAAATGAAATTCACCATTCATGGAGACGGTAAGCCGTACGTACGCATGAACGCTACTTTCATTTCTATATCATACTTTAATGGAAATAAATAATAATGATATATAGGTATATAATAATTCCAGTATAACATCATATATAATAACATTAAATCCATCCTTTATACGTACCACGTATGGCATTAACGAATCACATCACTTTGAGGGGGCGATAGTCCGCACTTCCTAAAATGAAGATATCGCGTATACCCATAATGGAAACCATAAAGGTATGACCAAAATTAAAAATACAGAAGCTTAAGGAAAACATAAACATATTATATATCATATATAAATATAGTTTCATCTTAATGACCACCTTTGAAGGTGTTAAAAGAATGTTGAACAATCATTGTTTCGGGAGGCAAAAATTCGCCATCCACGGAAACAGTATGTTCTTTAACCATTAGATGTAGGTGTGTGTAAGTGTAGCTCGAATACTTCTTATAACAACATCATAGTATATTGAGGATACTATATTTGTTACAAAAGAAAATAATAAAAAGAGTTTAGGGGGTTGGAGAAGCAAAATAAAACAAAAGGACTCAAAATAAGACATTACCTTAAAATCAGGTAACTCCCTTTGGTTTGAGCTCAAAGGCTTCCTTGGGAAGACTTCTGCCCAAAGTGAGGCTTCAAGGAGTAAGAGAGGGAAGTGGAGAGACAAAATGGGCAGGGTTTGGCCGATCCAAAGGCTTTGGGAGTGTGAGTAAGGAGGTTGAGGTGGGGGCCTTTTATAAGAGGAGAGGAGGGGCACTCTTGGAAGGTAAAGAAAAGTCACTTTATTTTAAAATGGTATTCGGATTTAAGAGGTCCCACATTGATGTGTTTATAGGATAAGGTGATAAGGGTTTGAAATCCACTCATCCAATAGGTTTTTGACATGTGTAGGTCTTAGATATTACATTATCTTTCCATTTTATTTAAATCTTTAAATAATGAGGTCATCGCTGCATCATCATGATGTCATAAATAATTTAATTTATTTAATGTCTAAAAATTATAAAAAAAAAACTATGATGTAGTAAATCGTTTTATCTTTCTAATGAATATTTATAGTCAAAAATATGACTTATATAACCCCATGTAAAAATTGTTTTATTAAAATAACTCATGTTTGTGTCATTTTTACTTTAACATTAAATAAAAAGTTATTTATGTCGTTTCCCAACCAAAGTGGCTCCATGGGGTCCCCAAGTTGACCCATGGCTTGTATTAGTCGGCCATGACACATCCAATGAGGGTATTACATGTGTCAAGCTCATCTCATATTATTAAAACATTATTTTTACCCTAAACTACACTAATTACCACTAATCGCGATTAAAAACTTAATAAGTTACTATTCACCAAAAAAATTATTTTTATCCCATTGAACCACATATTACTTCTTAATGACAGCCATGTATGTTGGATTCATGAAATTCATAACACAGAAGTGGTAAAATTTCATTTAAACGAAAAATCAGTTTTTATAAGTACCACTTAGTGGTTTCACTATTCATCAAAAATTGAAGTTTTTCAGAAAAATCTCAAAAATTCACCCTAAGATATATTTGATATTCAGAATTAAAAAATGAATTATATTTTAAAAAATTAAAAACATATAAGTCACATTAATTAATTTAATAATTAATTCCCGCTGTCAGAGCAAATAGCGTGTTTTTATGAAATAATAAGTATCAAAAGATTGACACTAGTTTAAGTCCGATTCCATAGTGAAATTAATTCCAACGACCACTGTTGGATTTAATGGTAAAAATATTTTCTAATTTTACTTTAAAACCAATTCAAATGATAATCTAATTATATAAATTAATTAGATTAAAAAGAGGTTTTGAATTAAAATACAACATTTTACACTATTCATTAAAAAATGAACTTTATCGGAAAAATACCAAAAATTTACACAAAGTAAAATTTGATGTCCCGATTCTAAAGAAGAGTTTTCTTTGGTCCAAAATAATGTATAAGAGTGATCAAAACTATATTTAATGACAGTTCTCCATCAAAAGGCGATAAGTGAACCTTTAGTGAAAATTAGGGTATAAAAGCCTAAAATTGAATTCTTTCCATATTTTAAGCCTTTGGATAAATGTAAAAACATTTAAAAAACATATATAATCATATTTTAGTTATTTCTATCCATTCCCGCCAATATAACGGCTACATATTAACTACCATTTAAAATAATATTATTTTATTATTAGAGTGCAACGCAAGATTCCCAAGAAACTCGTTGTTGCGTGTTGGGTACGCCATCGAGCATAGCGTCCACTTTAAAGTCATATTAATATTTTATTCACAAATATGGATAAATATAAAAATTTCATATTCTTTATTTACCTGGGGTGTTACAATGGCCGAGCCAAAGGCTTGAGGAGTGTGTGAAATGAGGTAGAGGTGGGGGCCTTTTATAAGAGGAGAGGAGGGGCACTTTTGGAAATCATGAAACTATTATTTTATTTTCAAAAGTGTTTCGAATTTATAAGGTCCCACATTGATATATTTAGAAGATAAGATGATAAGGATTCGAAATATTCCCATAAAATAGGTTTTGGACAAGTGTAGGTTTTAGATATTACATTATCTTTCTATTTTATTTAAATCGTTAAATAATGAAGTCATCGCTGCATCATCATGATGTCATAAATAATTTAATTTATTTAAAGTATAAAAATTATAAAACAAATACTATGATGTAGTAAATCTTTTTATAATTCCAATGAATATTTATAATAAAAAATCTGATCTTTATAACCCCATGTAAAAATTGTTTTCGTAAAACATATTATGTTTGTGTCATTTTTACTTTTACATTAAATAAAAAGTTATTTATGTCATTTCCCAACCAAAGTGGCTCCATGGGGTCCCCAAGTTGACCCATGGCTTGTCTTGGTCGGCCATGACACATCCAATGAGGGTAGGACATGTGTCAAGCTCATCTCATATTATTAAAACATTATTTTTACCTTAAACTACACTAATTACCACTAATCGCGATTAAAAACTTAATAAGTTACTATTCACCAAAAAATTATTTTAATCTCATTGAACCAAATTTTATTTCTTAATGACAACCATGTATGTCGTATTTTTGAAAATCAAAACACAATGATGGAAAAATTTCATTTAAACGGAAAATCAGTTTTTATAAGTACCACTTAGTGGTTTCACTATTCATCAAAAATTGATGTTTTTCAGAAAATTACCAAAAATTCACCCTAAGATATACTTGATATTACGAATTAAAAAATGAAGTATATTTTAAAAAATTCAAAACATATAAGTCACATTAATTAATTTAATAATTAATTCCCGCTGTCAGAGAAAATAGCGTGTTTTTATGAAACAATAAGTATCAAAAGATTGACACTAGTTTAAGTCCAATTTCAAAGTGAAATTAATTCCAACGACCACTATTGGATTTAATGGTAAAAATATTTTCTAATTTCACTTTAAAACCAATTCAAAATATAATCTAATCATATAAATAAATTAGATTAAAATGTGGTTTTGAATTAAAATACAACATTTTACACTATTCATTAAAAAAATGAACTTTATCGGAAAGGTACCAAAAATTTACACAAAGTAAATTTTGATGTCCCGATTCTAAAGAAGAGTTATTTTTGGTCCAATAGAATTTATAAGATTGATCAAAACTATATTTAATGACGGTTCACCGTCAAAAGGTGATAAGTGAACCCTTAGTGAAAATTAGGGTATAAATGCCTAAAATTGAACTCTTTCCGTATTTTATGCCTTTATCTTTTATTGAGTAAATGTAAAAACATTTAAAAACATATATAATCATATTTTAGTTATTTCTATCCATTCCCGCCTGTACAACGGCTACTTGTTAACTAGCATTTAAAATAATATTATTTTATTACTTGTGTGCAATGTAAGTTTTCAAAGAAACTCATCGTTGCGTATCGAGTACGCTATCGAGCGTAGAAACCCCTTTTAATTAAAATTAATATTTAATTCGTAAATATTAATAAATATGAAAATTATTTATTCTTTAATTGCCTGGGATGTTACATAAATATTATTCTCACATGTGGTTTAATAATTTTTTATGTTGGCTTGATCACATATATTATGTCAGTTGTTATTTGAGGGAATATTATGTGAGTGAAATATTTAATATATATATATTTTTTATTTGGAGATTCTATTTTATTTTTTATTAAAGAATAATAGAGAGATATTAATTTAATAAATAAATAGTTATTATTCAATTTTTTTAAATATTACAGAGGAATGAAAGACCAAGTTTATAGGTCTAATGCGAAGTAATATATATTGAATATTATTTTAATAAATAACATTTAATTTTAATTCTCAAAATTAATGCATGTCGAGAAATAATAATATTATAATTAATACAGACATGGGGTTTCATAGGGATTAAATAAATAAAAAAAGGGAACTTGTGAAATTATTTATTTCAAACCCTTTTGGTATATAATCAAAATTGGATTTTTTTCAACACATATAATTCATTTATTTTATCATGCATAAAGAATCCAAAGTATCCTTTCGAATCCCTAAAGAGTTCCCTTCACCAAGAACATTCTCATGAATGGAGAGAAATATTCCTTCACCTTACACTCTTGATTATTGAGTGATCAAGAATAATCATTTTATATAGATTCTTGAGGTGATCATACAAGAATGATGCAAGAATCCAAATCTACTGCACCAGTATTTGACAATTCATGTGATGATGTACAGAGATTTTTTGGAACAAATATAGACCACCAATAGAGGGGATCTATCATTGATTACTATAACGCAATGATTATACAATATAGATCCATTGATAGATCCATCAATGAAGAAATAATTTCTCACAAGGAAATTATTTGTTTTCTTAAATTTATTATAAACAATTTGTGATGATTGAGAACTTGGTTCCAATGTTTTGTCCCTTGTCAGTTTTATTTGATTCAATTCAGTGGATCACAACATTCATTATCATGTAAATCTCATAATAATCATCTATCATGGAAAAAATAAATGTTTGCCATGACCCATCACATGCTTCCACTATTCCCTATACCAACATGTGGTATCAGAGCTGTCGCATGATTATTTAAATATCATTCATTTAATTATGGATTTTTCATTTAGTTTTATATTAATTTTTAATCGGTCATCAATCGAAACTGTGATATATGATTCTTACTCTTTCATTTCTCATAAATATAATCAAATCAATCAATTTTATGAATAAAATTAAATCATATATTTCATCCAGAGGTGCCAAGGAATCTGGATGGATAACACATACGTAAACACTATGTAACCTGATGGTATACATCGTGCACCAGTGTTTAATACACCAAGAATTAAATAAAAATTAACTTATGTCATGTGAATTTATTACTTATAGTGAATTTAGCAATAAAATGTGTGTTTACCAGGATTTCCTAGCACATGGTTAGTTAGTGTACACACCACATAACCTCTATACACTGTTTTTAATACTTTAGTCACAAATGGACCAAATATCTTATTACAAGACCTGCGAAAATGGTGACCATATAACATAGAAAACACACGATGTGTATTCCATGTACATGTCATGTAATCAATATTTTTCTATGGAATGGTTAAACTCCATGTCTATAGGCATTTACCACATATTTATGGTGAGAAATCATACATTTCTTGTATTTCTAAATCACACACCATTTACTTTTACCAAATTACATAAAATTAAAATTAACTCATTATATTATATAAATCAAATAGGCATATACTTGTGTTTGGTGATTAAGTTTATAGGACACACCATGTGACTATTTTATATATATATAAATGTTTAATTAATTTTTACATAATGATCAGATCTATATATCATGTATGAGTCATATTATAGTTATTACTCTATGCGCAATGTAGCATAAAACATGACAAAAAAATAAAATCATATGTGTAATCCTTAAGTCGATAGTACAAATCATGAAAGTATGTGATATGTCGTGTATGCCACATGTGACAAGAGTAAATAGTATATGAGTATAATACATATTTGGTAGTTCATATGGGTAATCACTATGTGTCCTTTAAGTTAATTTTATATACAATATTAATATTAAATATATATATTGATTTTTTTAAAATTATTCTAAATGAGAATATCAAGGAAATTTTGATGAGAATTAAGTTGAATGAATTTATTAATTAATGAAGATAATTAATTGATTATAGTGTTATTTATCTAATATATGAATGATTAAGAATTGGTTTCTTATTTTATTAAAGGAATAATATGTTGTATTCATATTGATGATCATGATCTTGGACTAGGCCATTTTATTTTATTGGTTCCACTTACTTTAGTATTTAGTTATATTTTCGACTTGTGTTCCATCTCTCCTCTTATTATGTAAGGGAATGTGTTCATATAGTTTCTTTTCTGTAAACCCCTTCCCCTCACCCACGTTTGAGTAAATGCATTTGTAATTGATAGAGATCCTATGTTATTGGAGGCAATTCTAGTTTAGAGTCCGGGAGAAACAAATCCAAGAGAGATACATAGGTGAACATATGGGAAACTACAAAATGAAGCTTAATTTATTCAAGATGTTTTAAACCTTAGTCAACAGTTAGTTTATCATATGCTATATAAACTACCCATTTCTAAAAGTTCATGATCATACCACTTTATTATTTTATTTGTCTAATGTAATATGGTTATTTCATTATGGATGTTTTATCGTGATCACAAGAATCAAGGAAATAACAAGCTTGTTGGATAGAACTAATATTAATTTTTGTAGGCTTAAATATTATCCAAGACATGGTTAATCTATTAAGTAAATCCACTTAATATTAAATATATTGTAATAAAGATAATAATATGTAATTTATGAATAAATATAAAATGTATTATTATAAATAGTAATTCGGTATATCCTTCCACTAATTCAGTTAAAATCAAACCATAGTTAAATGTTATTGTCCATACAAAGCTGGGGTCCTTTCAATTGTCGAGGAATAATAACATGAAGTATTGGTTTGACATGACTTATTTCACATCAATGGTTGAAAAATAAAGTCATACTTGGTGTAACTGAGAGGCATGTTTTGGGGAAATTCAATTTAAGGATTTTTGAATTAGGGTGTCCACTCAACATATCAAGGAACTTTGAGTTAATGGAGTTGTAATTTGGAATACCTGCCTAAAATGATTTTAATTTCTTTATAAAACATTGTTGGGGTGATAATAATGGGAATATGGATCCTTTCCCTTAGAATGTCTTACAAACAAGATATTTTTAATCCATTGGTGAGGGTAGTTGGGTTCCCATAAAATAGATGGAGAATACTAAATTTAAAATTTATTAACTTGTCTAAATTTTATCTGATGAAGTAATAAAAATAGTATAGTATTATTTTTTAAAAAATTAATAAAAAGAAATAAAAAAATTCACTTTTTTAATAATCAAGAAGAATAAAATTCTCATAGGAAAAAATTATCAAGACTAGTAAAGGCATTTGCGTGCTATCCTATTCCATGAAAGGAAGTTATATGTGATGGAAGAACCTATTCCAGATGTGCCTGGTAATGAGGTTAGTGAGTAAAAGTTATCTCTCTATGAGAAACATCTGAATGATGCAACATATGTTCAATATTTTATGGGATCATCCATGTCCAATGAGATTTGGGAGAAACATGAGGACATTGATACGTATAACATGATATCTCAACATCAAGATCTATATCAAGAGAAGAAGATATAATAGTGATATGATATATCTAATGCTCTATTTAAAACTATGCCGGGACATTCAGCATGAGTTGGGCATCCTGTAATCAAGCTTATTGGCTACATTTAACTATTTGACATCTTAGGGATCAAATTACAAAATGAGTTTTGTGAAGATCTTATAATTTTAACACGACCCAAAAAATAATCCAGCTATATTGTAAATTTTGACATGAGAACTAATTTGAATAGTATTTCAGAACTACTTACTCTAATTGGACAAGTGAATAAGGACATGGTGGTGACAAACCATCGATACATATGGAGAATATTAAAAGTAATAACAATGTGATGCGGCCCAAGACTAATCACAAGTATAATGCTCCTGAGCACTATCCTTCAATAATGAAGAAGATCTATAAGCATGGTAAATAAATGGAGGCAGTCTATTGTTCATGTCGTGAGTAGGACAACTATAAAATATACTAAAACTATAAGCAAGGAGAAGGTAAAGGTGAATTCATTATCGAGTGTAATCTGTCAATATCTACACACTTGGTATTAGATATTGCCTGTAGTGCTCGCATATGTTTTGAAATATAGGATGAAAGTAGATTTAAAAATATTTCTAGACGAGCGGTCGTTTTACGAGCTTCCAATAGTGCGATGTTGTCCACTCTACCCATTGGAGACTACAACCTTTTGTCTCTAACATGATTGATATTGTTTTTATAATATTTTTATTATGTACCAACTATTACCAAGAACATAATTTCAGTATCATTACTAGATGTAGATGGGTTTATTTTTATGTTTGGAAATTAAATTTATTAATTTTATAAAGAAATCATATAGAATGGTATGGAAAATTTGAATAATGGTATTTTTGTATTAAATTACATAAACTATGTATTGGAAATAGATAATGAATCATGTTCACATGACTCATATAACACCCAGCTATGAAATCACAATCATGGTCATGTAAACATGAATCATGTGATAAATCTATGTAATGATTGTTATTTAGACTCTTATAAGATAAAACCACATGAAATATGTCATGAATGTTTTTAAGGAAAAATTACCAAACCACTATTCATTGGATGCGGTGAAAGTGCCATAGATCTTTTAGGACTGGTACACACTAGTGTGTGATGACCATTTCCATTAAAATCTAAAGGTGGATATTAATACTTCATAACTTTTTATGAGGACTTGAGTATATATTAATATATCCATTTAATGAGGTATTTACCCGAGTCTTTTGAGAAAATCAAATAATTCAGAAATATAGTAGAGAATTAACATGGAAATAAGATAAAAATGATTCGATCTGATCAGGGTGGGGAATATCTTAACCAAGAGTCTATCAATGTTTTGCAGAAGTTTGAGATTCTATCTCAACTCACATAACCTTCCATATAATAGTGTAATTTTTTTAGTGAAAGTAAGAATCATACCTTTTCAGACATGGTAATGTAGATGATGATTCATATAGATATTACATTATCCTTTTGGGGATCTACATTGAAAAATACGACAATCACTCGAAACCGAGTACATCTAAAGAGGAAAATAGAATTTTCACTGAGTTATCAAGTTGAAGGAAACTAATTTTTTCACATACATGTGTATGTGGTTGTGAGGAGTATGTTAAAGATTTAAAATGTAAAAAACTATCACATATGAGACCAATTTTTATCCTTATTGGATATCCTAATGAATCAAAGGGATACTACCAATACAACCCCTCATATAAGAAAGTTATTCTCACTAGAAAATGCATATTTCTTGAGAGGGAGAACATCATTAAAAAGGATAACACGAGAAATATTGATTCTGATGATGTTTATGGTCAAGATATACAAGATTTGGAACATGAATAGATACTATAGGTCCCTATGTAAGAATTAGTCCATCAAATAAAAGTATTGCATAGGATTATAAGAGTGGTAAGAAAACCAAGGAGTTATGGTTTTACTCTCATTGAAGATGGTGGCTTATTATTTATTGAAAATGATGAACCTATATCCTATAAATAGAAAGTAGAGATCATTGAATATGAAATATCTCAAGAATAAAATAGTTCTGAAATGGAATCCATGTATCAGAAACAAGTTTGGGTTTAGGGTCTAGTAGATGCACTACAAGATATAAACACCTTAGGGTAAAATGGGAATTCAAGAGAAAAATATAAAATAAAGGTAAAGTAAATACCTGTAAAATAATGTTAGTGGATAAAGGGTTTATAAAACATTAGTTAATTAACCACGATGAAACCATTTCACTAGTTTCTAGGTATATATCCATCAGAATTTTATTTTTTATAACTGCTTACCATGATAATGAAATTTGGTAGATGGATATAAAAATTTATTTCCCTATTGGTAACCTTTCAGAAATTTTCTATATGAAACTAAATAATGTTTTTTAATTCCAGGTGATGCCAATATGATTTTAAAGTTACAAAGATTCATTTATTGATTATAGAAAGAATCTATGTTAAGGAACATTCCATTCTATGAAGCTATAATAGAACTAAGTTTCATTAAGAATGAATGTGAGATATGTGTTTTTAAGTGGTGTAGTGGGAATGCAGTTTTTATCCTAGTAATATATGTTGATGACATATTACTTATTCAAAATGGAATACCGGTCTTATAGTTTGTTATGGACTCATTAAAAAAGCATTTCTCTATGAAGGACATAGGTGAAACATCATATATTCTAATGATCAAGATCATTCATGATAGATATACGAGGTTTCATGGACTAAGTCAAAGTACATACATTGATGTGATACAAAAGAGATTTAGTATGGAACAATCGAAGAGGGAATTGGTTCTATTGTAACATGGTATACATCTTTCTAAGAAGCTATGTCCTCAAAAAAAATAGGAGAAAGAGATAATGAGTAATATCCCATACGGGTTTGAAAAATAATTAATCATGTTTTCCATGCTATATACTAGACTTGATGTTGCCTATGCATTGGGAATGTTAGGAAGATATAAATTAGATCTAGGGGAATTAAATTGGTATGATTTTATGGATATCCTCATGTATCTATAAATAACTATTGAAATATTTCTATGTATCAATGAGATGATGAGAATGTTATTAGGTCTTATACTAATGATTGTTTTAAAATAGATCAGAATGATCTGAAGTCAGAGTTAGGATATTTTTTCTCTCACTAGAGGAGTTGTGAGCTAAAAGAGTTCAAAAAAGACGATTTTCACTGATTTTGTTGTGGAGTTTGAGTATATAGTCACTTTTTATGATACAAAGGAATCCATTTGGATATTAAACATTGTATAGGAGATTTAAGTGGTACCTATATGTAAATACCCTATCACATTATATTATGATAATACTGTTGGATTGAAATATAGATATAAATGTATATGAGATGGCACAATACTAGAGGGGGGTGTGAACTGTAGGTTTAAAAAAATTGTATTTAAAATATTAATAAGGAACTTAGTTTAATAGGTATTAAAATAATACAATTCCCAACCAATACAGATGACCATATGGGTCATGGATCCGAAGGATATGATATGATATGATATAATAGTTTATTAAAACAATTATATTTGAATTGAATACAATGATCAGAGTAATGGAAATTTAAATGATTTTACTATATAGTGTATTAAATATTTTAATACAATATGTAATGAATGTATTGTAATCAAAAAAATTAAAATAGAAAAGAATATGAATAGAAAGAAGAAACAATAAAATTCAATTTCTTTTACAAATAGCAGCAGAAAATAAAATGTATTACAATTCTTTTTATCCCAAACAGTGGGCTATCCTTTCACAAAGGATAAAAGGTTTTTCCTACCACCACCTGGGTAATCCCTCGATATAATGATCGACATGTCTCTATTAATATCCAAGAAAGCCCTCGATTAATAAGGTAATTGGAACCTTTTCCTTTCAAATCCTTGAATTCCCTCGATTCAAAAATTTGCAGAACTATCTTCCTATCCCCAGAAGATCTTGATCGTTATCACAGTGATGAGTCACATATTGAAAAACAAATCACTTATTGAAATACAAGAACTAGGAACAATACATTCATGTATTTTATCTTCAAGGCTTTCGCATGAAGAAAGAGATTTGTCACACAATCTCTCTCTAGAACATTGAAGATGAAAAAGTTGCATTCTTTAGGTCGAATAACCTCCTATTTATATGCCTCAGGTTCCAACTGTCATATTTTTTACATCATTCATATTTCTCTGGAAAATTTGGCGAGACATGGACTCCTGACCTTATAATTATAAAAACAAACAATATACACAACATAGTTTTGATTGGTATATAACTAACTCAATGAAATCATTTTAGTTAGAAGAAAATAAGTAAATAAGTATGAAAGAATGAGTAATATGAAATATAATGAAAAAAATGTATGCAGTATTTCAGTAAGATATGAATATAAATCATTACACGAGTATGATACAAAACATTGTTACAATGTATATCGTGATTACGATGCATATCATGGTTATGATACATAACACGGTTATGATGCTTAACATGGATAAGAGGAATATCATGGTTAAGATTCATATCGTGGTTACGATTCATATTGTGGTTATGATTCATATCATGGTGAGGATTTATATCGTGGTTATGATTCATATCATGGTTACGATTCATATTGTGGTTACGATAAATAACATGATTACAATTCATAATGTGATTAAAATGTATAACTTGGTTACAATGCATATGGTTATTGAAAAATATTATTTAGTTACGATTGTAAAACAAATAGCATATGATTACAATGTAGAACAACAATATGTGTGGTTATGATGGAATTTTTTTTTCTGATTATGATTGTAAAGTAACAGTATATGAATATGATATATGTGATTACGATTAGAATACAACATATATGAAAATGATATAAATGACATACATGATTACAATATATTTTATTATGATTGTAAAACAATATATCTGATAAAAAATAAGTAATTTTTGATTTACAAAAAAAAATTATCAAGGAGAAAGTCAAAAAATTTAGACTTAATAATCTCCCCCTTTTTGGAAAGAACAAAACAAAATAAACAAATAAAAATAACTTATCACCCCCTGAGTTTAGTAACTCATCTGAAGGTATTGGTGAATATGACTAATTCCACCATAGGATAAAAAATAACTGAGGATTTTCTTCTATTGAATTGTACTTGTGATTTCTCTCCCTTAATAAGGTATTGACCCTTTTTACTTTTTATGAAAGCAATTTATTTTTTTCCAAATTATTCTCTCCCTTTGTGATTTTAAAAAATAATAAGGGAAAAAATTAATTTCCTACAAAGGGTTAGAGACATAAAGTACGAAAAAATAGTCATCACATGAAATGAAATAAACTTTTATTACAACAAGAGTTCAAATATTCATTCTTTCCTCTTTTTTCCAAGAGGGTGAACATAGAAAACTTCATATACTTGAATTATTTTCTATCCTCCATAAATTTTCCAAGAGCTTCTTGCTGATCCTTTGTCTTCACATCCTATTTAGGAATAATCCTTTCATGGTTATGGAGCCTATCTTCATGAAGATGAATAATTGATTCCTATTCTTTAATACTAACTTCAAGATTATTTAAATCATGTAGTCTGAGTCTATAGGCCTTCTATAGGATTGAAATCATATTTTATAAAAAAAATTCATTACAACCATCGTCCAATTTTTCCTTCAGATGATGAATCTATTAAGAGGATATTTTTTTTGAGGTACCCAGTCTTTGAAAGACTTCAAGTTTTTTATTCAAATCAGTGACGTACTTTTGGTAGACTAAATTGAGATTATTTATCCTCTTCACCAATTCATTAAGCTTACAGACATGATACTTGAGACTGTCATCATTGTTTTAAGACCACTTGAAAATATTATTACTAGCCTCACTATTCTTAGCAGCATGTTCCTTGAATATCTTGAAATCGAATTTAAGATTCAGAAACCTTTCCATCAAATTATTGACAGAGTCTATTATTTCATTATAACTATTTAAAATGATTTTTGTACTAGCTTTAATTTTTGGAATGAACAGTATAATCTTTTCCAATGTATTCAAATATTTTTTGATGTATTGAATTCCCTTCACTATGATTTTTCTTTCTGAATCTGTATCTTCAGTGTATTAAATAAGATCACTGAAATGAGTTTCAGTGCTGATAAATTGAACTGACTGATTCTGATTCTTATAGGATTCTTCTTCTTCATCTTATTTATATAAAATTGGAATGAATTTCTTGGAAGATACCCTTTGAGAAACATATTTGGATGGATGAACATCATGAGATGGAAATTTGTATGATGGAACTTCTGAAAATTCTTATAGATGATTTATCTTTTTTCTATATTTATTCTATTCCACTACTTCTTCTTATTGTACTTGTTATTATTCCCCTTGTTCTTCTTGTTCTTATTCATATTCAGATTATTGAATGAGAATTTGTGTAGATAATTGTTCATATGCCTGTTTCTATTTTCCTCTCTCTGCTAGATCTGATTGAGTCTGAACAGGTGGTTCCCTTATTAATATTATGGTTCTAGATTTCTCACCTATTTTGAGAAGACTATTAATGTAAATATCTTGGTACTTTATCTTCTTTATTGTATTCTTCATTTCTTCTTATTTTAATGCTTCTTCTGATCTTACTTTCAGTGTCCGGGCTTTAGATGGATCCAAAACAAATTGAGGACCCCCTTCTTGCCTTTCTTCATTCTTCATCATCCACTATGCCACAACCTCATCTAAAATTATTTTTGTTTCATTGAATTCTTTGGGGTTGTAGTCTTATCTACCTTTATTTTACATGAGGATGATTTGGATTACTTTGAAGGTTTATCACTACCTTCGACTAATTTCATTCCATTCACATATTTTGGATCATTATCAATATTTTTTTATTCTGGTTTGAATTGTAACTTAAGTCTTCTTATCATATCCTTGATGATGAGAGGATCTTGGAAAGATGTTAGATCTGACTTGATTGTGGAATTTCACAAACTTAAGAATTCTTTCAAAAAAGTAATGAGAATGATGGGAAATATGATTAGCTATGTTTAATGGAACCAAATTTAAGCTTCTTAATTTTCAAGAAAATGAATCCCATTAGATTCAACTCCCTCATATTCCCTAGATAATCAAGAACATAAACATATGAAACATTCAATGTTTCCTTATCACCCTTTCTCTGTACTAAAATCCTTGCATCTAAAGGGATATGAGTCGATTATCTTCTGATAAATGACTTACCTTTCTCTTTTCCTCATGAATCTCAAAAATAGATTCTTCAGCATTTCTTTTATCAAAGGTATCATCAAGTTCCAGTAATTTATAAGATAGAAAAAGAAAATCTACCTCACATGGTACTACTAAAAAAGTGGCGTCTTATTTTTATGAAGATGTGTACTTATTATCATACATCATAAATAAAATATTGAGACCATTTTCTATCTCTATTGTTTTGTATAATTGTAACACTTCTTCATAATACACAAAATCTTGATCTGAATCTGGTCTTTCAACACAAATAGATTCCAACATTTGAAAATTTATTATCCTTTTCAACCGTGAATCAAAAGTCTCATAAAAGTATCGAGAGAATAACCTTTCACCTCTAAATGTAATAGAAGAGAAATCTTTTGGAGAAATTTTATTTAGAGATAAAGAACATGACCCATACATGAAAGACTATCTCAAACCATGATGATTTCCTGATTACGAAAGCTGAGGAGATCTCTGATTACGAAAAATGAGGTAAAAACTGATTAAGAACTGCTATGGGTATTTATAGAGCATCAATATTTGAGAGAAGTTGGGAGGAATTCAATGTGGGATTAGTAGAGAAATGTTCTTTAAAAAAAATAAATTAACGACCATAATTAGATCTAAAATATCCAATGGTTGATAATGACTTCAAACTATTAAGGTTTTTTCTTAAAATAAAATCATATTCATAATGAATCCGATTAGGAGTTAAAATAATTAATTGAAAAACAACAATTTTAATGAAAAAAATAAGGCTTTATAAATTGTACATGTCAAAGTATTTGGATAGAGGTATTGGTTTTAGTATATTGATATTTTGATAATAATAAAAACAATACTGAAAAGAAAATGAGATGAATTATAATTCTAAAACTAATTAAAATAATCTAATACTGATAAAATATTCTAATATTAATAATCTAGTACTGATAGATTATTCAAATACCGATAACAAGAAACCATTAAATATGGGACCAATAAAAATGAAACCGATCAAAATGTAAACCCAATAAAAGTTAAACCAATAAAATAGAAACTAATTAAAATGTAAAACCAATAAATGTGAAAATGATAAAAAATATAAAACTGAAAAAAATGAAACTGATAAAAAATATAAAACTGATAAAAGTGAAATCGATAAAACAAAAACCGATTAAAGTGAAACTGATAAAAGGGAAACTAATTAAGATGTAAAATCTATAAAAGTGAAACTAATTAAAATGTAAAACTGATAAAAGTGAAATCAATAAAAGGTAAAATGAATTAAAAGTTATGTATACCCTATAAGGCCCTAGCCTTAAACCTTACTTAATCTTGAGTTAATACAAGATTACACATTTAGGATCTTTTCAGGTTTAGAGTTTTAGAGAATTAGATCATAAAACTTGCATTACATTCCACATTTAAACAAAGTGGTTACATAAAGATAGTATTCATTTTTTTCATCAACGGAAACATATTTAAAATAAAACATGGATTCTTTCTTGACACTTCCTTGACACTATCATCATATCATGTACCTTTCCCTTGACCTGTGAAAAAAATTTAAAAAAAACTTGGGATGAGCATAAAAAGATCAGTATGGGTTATAAAAAAATATGGAAAGGAAACATGCGTTCATATACACATAAAAATGAAATCATACTTTACCCATAAAACATAGGCACTTTAACATACCTCATCAAATCATGATTAAATCATAGAAATCATAAGACATAAAAGGTAACTTGAGGCATTTATAACATTCTTACGTAGGGAGTAACCCTCTTGGTTATGTTTGGAATACCCACCATAGTATATTCCCTAAATCTCTTCAGAGAAACCTTAACGTTTCCCTCCTCCGCGTTACCCAATGCATTGGAGAGCTATATCGGGCTCACTCGCCCTTAGTTTATCATAGAACCACCCGTCTTCATAACAATTCCAAGAACCACAACATAATCGTATCACATAAAACATGCATAAAGGAAACATAACATTTCCACCTTTCAATCAAAAGATATCAATACAACACGTTGATATAAAAACATTATGAAAACCATTTTCAATACCAAAATAAAATAAAAGTAAAACATGGTATTTATTTTTCTTTTAAAAATAAGGTATGGCTTGTAGAGGAAGACGAAACTCAAATAATGGTCACGACGGCAGATAAGTCATTGTCGCCGCATACGTATGACAAAAACATTCCCTTTTTTTCATTTAGTAAATGCTTCATATAAAAAATATTCCTTTTGAATAAACATAAAAGTCAAATGGGTTTATGCACCGTATAAAAGAAAGTTGTGTATAAAAAAAAGTCTTTTAAAAAGGGGAGCTTAATGAGATCAAATAGGGTCTCTCATCATATTAACATAATGTTTACAGAAATAGGAATATAAAAGAACGTCCCCCAACATAAAAAATAGGAGCTTAAAATAATTGACATAAAGAAGAGTACTTAAAAAGAAATAGAGAGGTTAGATCTCTTACGAAAATTTGGCAGCCTAACGGCGCCACTCAAAACATCCAAAATGGATTGATGAGAGAGAATAGGGTCTCTCATAATATGAACATAAAAATTACAGTAATAGTAATATAAAAGAACATCCCAATAACAAGAAATATGAGCTTTAAAAGGAATGACATAAAAGAGTGTACTTAAAAAGAAAGAGAGAGGTTAGATCTCTTACGAAAATTCGGCAGCCTAACGGCGCCACTCAAAACTTCCAAAATGGATTTATGAGAGAGAATAGGGTCTCTCATCATATGAACATAAAAATTACAGTAAGAGTAATATAAAATAACATCCCAATAACAAGAAATATGAGCTTTAAAAGGAATGACATAAAAGAGTGTACTTAAAAAGAAAGAGAGGAGTAGGATCCCTTACCTCAAGTCCGACTTGTCGTGTTCGTTTCTTTATATTCCTGAATAATAAACTTTGGTCAATTTATAATTGCCTAAGTACCTCCTTTATATATTATTATTCAGTTCATATCGCATATTATAATTTTATAATAATTGTTTAATAATGTTAGTTCATATCAGACGTTTTTGCCGATGTTTGGTACATGAGTCAAAAATGAACTTGTTTGAAAAATGATTGCCCATGTAGTTATAAGTAAATAATTTCCAGAATAGTATTAATGATTGAAATATCATATATATCCATTAAAGTTTCATTTTATACTATTCCATATCATTTGGAGATAAAAACGAAAAGCACCGTTCATGGAGACGGTAGGCCGTACGTACGCATGAACGCTACTTTCATTTTTTCTTTGTCATATTAATGGAATTAAAATAATAAATGATATATATATATATTATAATTCCAGTATAATATAAATGTTATATAGGTCACATATGTTCATTAATTTCATTCTTTATACATTCCATGTATTGCATGTATGAGTCACATCACTTGAGGGGGCGGTAGTCCACACTTCCTCATATGAAATTATCGCATTTACACAACATGAAAAGAATAAAGGTATGATTTAAATATAAAATAAAGAAGCATATAGTAAACATAAATACCATATATATCATATATAAAATAAAGTGACATCATAATGGCCACCTTTAAAGGTGTTAAAATAATATTGATCAATCATCGTTTCGTGAGGCAGAAAATCGCCAACCACAGAAACAGTATGTTCTTTAACCATTAGAATAATGTGTGTGTAAGTTTAGCTCAAATACTTCTTATAACAACATCCTAGTATATTTAATATACTGGATTTGTTACAAAAGAAATTAATAAAAAGAGTTTACGGGGTTGGAGAAGCAAAATAAAACAAAAGGACACAAGTGAAGACATTACCTTAAAATCGGGTAACTCCCTTTGGTTTGAGCTCAAAGGCTTCCTTGGGAAGACCTCTGCCCAAAGGGAGGCTTCAAGGAGTTATAGAGGGATGTGGATAGACAAAATGGGCAGGTTTTGGCCGAGCCAAAGGATTTGGAAGTGTGGGTAAGGAGGTAGAGGTGGGGTCCTTTTATAAGAGGAGAGGAGGGGCACTCTTGGAAAGTAAAGAAATGTTACTTTATTTTAGAATGAGTTTAGGATTTTAGTGGTTCCACATTGATGTGTTTCGAGTATAAGGTGATAAGGGTTCTAAATCCACCCATCCAATAGGTTTTGGACATGTGTAGGTCTTATATTTTACATTATCTTTCCATTTTATTTAAATCGTTAAATAATGAGGTCATCACTACATCATCATGATGTCATAAATAATTTAATTTATTTAATGTATAAAAATTATAAAAAAATACTATGATGTAGGAAATTGTTTTAGATTTCCAATGTATATTTATAGTCAAAAATCAGACTTGTATAACACCATGTAAAAATTATTTTAGTAAAACATCTAATGTTTGTGTCATTTTTACTTTAACATTAAATAAAAAGGTATTTATGTCATTTTCCAACCAAGGTGGCTCCATGGGGTCCCCAAGTTGACCCATGGATTTTCTTGGTCGGCCATGACACATCCAATGAGGGTAGGACATGTGTCTAGGTCATTTCATTTTCTTAAAACATTATTCTTACCTTAAACTACACTAATTACCTCTAATCGCGATTAAAAACATAATAAGTTACTATTCACCAAAAGTTATTCTAATCCCATTAAAACACATTTTTCTTCTTAATGACAACCATGTATGTCAAATTTTTGAAATTCAAAACACAAAGATGGAAAAATTTCATTTAAACAGAAAATCAGTTTTTATAAGTACCACTTAGTGGTTTCACTATTCATCAAAACTTGAAGTTTTTCAGAAAATTACCAAAAATTCACCCTAAGCTATATTTGATATTCCGAATTCAAAAATGATGTCTATTTTACAAAATTAAAAACATATAAGTTGAATTAATTAATTTAATAATTAATTTCCGCTGTCAAAACAAATAGCGTGTCTTTATGAAACAAAATGTATCAAAAGATTGACACTAGTTTAAGTCCGATTTCAAAGTGAAACTAATTCCAATGACCACTATTGGATTAAACGGTAAAAATATATTCTAATTTCACTTTAAAACCAATTAAAAAGATAATCTAATCATATAAATAAATTAGATTAAAAAGAGGTTTTGAATTAAAATACAACATTTTCACTATTCATTAAAAATTGAACTTTTTCGGAAAAATACCAAAAATTTACAAAAAGTAAATTTTGATGTCCCGATTATAAAGAAGAATTTTATTTTGTCAAATATAACACATAAAATTGTCAAAAAGTGGATTTAAAAGAGGTTCTCCTTCAAAAGGCGGTTAATCGACCTTTTAAAGAATATTAGAATGTCTACGCTTAAAATTGGATTCATTCGCATTTTTAATCCTCTAACATTTATTGTAAAAAGTAAAAATATTTGACAAACATATATAATCATTTTGTAGTTAGTTATATTCATTCCCTCCATCACAACAGTTAGGCGTTAACTACTATTTAAAATAATATTATTTTATTATTAGAGTACAACGTAAGATTCCCAAGAAACTCGTTGTTGCATGTTGGGTACGCCATCGAGCATAGCGTCCACTTTAAAGTTATATTAATATTGTATTCACAAATATGGATAAATGTGAAAATTTCATACTCTTTATTTAAATGGGGTGTTACATCCTTCCCCCCTTTTGGGAATTGCGTCCTCGCAATTTTAAAATTGAGCTTGGAAACATCCTTGAAAGTCCCACATCGGAACAAGAGTCGGTAAAACAATCACTTTAAAATAAAGGAAGATAAGTACAGAGGGCACCCGAGTTAACCTATACTATGATTCCATGTAGGAAAACATGGACATGGAGGAGAAAACATAGGGTCATGTTCTGATGGAGAGTGATAGAAAACATGTTTAGGAGAAAGTTAACCACAAAAAAATCACAAACTTGTGATGGGTTAAACGGTATTCGATTCCCCAGTAGGAAAAGTTAATAGAATTTTTTTTTGTTTTAAGTTACTTTTTATTGAGGAATTTATTCATAAGGAAACATAATCACTTATCATGTTGTCTTTCATCTTTTATTAGATTCCTTACACAAACTCATATTTTCTCCAAAAGACGAGTATTTAGGAAGACTTGTTCACATTAAGAGTACTATAATAAACTTATAGAGGATCACCTAATCCACAAAAGAGAACTATATACTTCCCATATCTTTAGACCTTAACCAAAACCAAAACCAAAAAGGTTAGTACAAGATCAGATAATACCCAAAAAGGATAATCTTAAAAAAAAACAAATCTATTCTTAATCTCCAAAATTTATCAAACAATACCCAAAGTTTAAGAAAGACCATTCAATAAAAAAATTGTCCATAAAATAATTCAAAGTAAACCAAACTAAGATTGAAACCCAAATATTTGAAGGATTTAGTCACATAGTCTTCCAAGTTAAATCGTAACATTTATCTCCAAACAACATCAGTTGCTCCTAAAGTCTCGTATTGAAAAGTAATTAACCTAATCACATATCCTCCATGATAGGTTAATAAATTTCCATAGATAACCCAAAATCAGCTTACTCTTAATTCATAAAATCATCTAACTAAAAAGAATTAGTCAAACTAACCAGGGACTTCATGTAGTCCAGTGGTAGGCGATAAATACCAGTCTCACTTTGGTTGTGGGTTCGATTCCCGCAGCTTTGTCTGGCGCGATGGGTTGTCACACGGTCTGCGTGTTGTCCTTTTTCCAAAACTATATAATTCTTAAAACATTCCCCAAAACGAGATAAAATCTTCAAAAAATAATCATAAAATATTTTAACCTCAAGTTTATCTCATGCATTTCATTTTCCATTATAACATATAATAACCCATAATTACCTAAAAAGTAAGGATCATATAAACCCTAATGGTTACCTTTATAATTATTAGCTGAACTTACACAACGATTGGTCATCTCGTACATGATGCATTACAAAACATATCAAGGTTCAAGTGGATGATAATAACTCCTTGATAGTTGGTTTAGAACAACCATGACTTTCCTCATTGAATACCCCATTTCATGCAGTCTTTTAATCAGAGAACCACCACAGTTTCCTTCAAACCTATTATCACTTTGGTTCCTACTAGATCCATCCATTCACTAAAAACAGAAATGTCAGTGTGAGTATATCAACAAAACCATCATGTACTAATGAGTAAGATAACCACTAAGATATACTTACTTATTCTCTTTATCTAAAACTATGACTCTTTCTGAAATCCTAACCATTATGGTAATGTCACTTATGCTTAGAGGATACCCTAACCTCTAAAGTTATCTAAACTGACCTTTGATACCAACTATAAGGCCCCAGCCTTAAAACTTACTTAATATTGAGTTAATACAAGATTACACATTGGGGATCTTTTTAGGTTTATAGTTTTAGAGAATTAGATCATAAAACTTGCATTACATTCCACATTTAAACAAAGTGGTTACATAAAGATAGTATTCATTTTTTTTCATCCACGAAAACATATATAAAATAAAACATGGATCCTATCTTGACACCTCCTTGACACTATCATCATATCATGTACCTTTCCCTTGATCTGTGAAAAAAATTTCAAAAAAAACTTAGGATGAGCATAAAAAGCTCAGTAAGGGTTATAAGAAAATATGGAAAGGAAACATGCGTTCATATACACATAAAAATGAAATCATACTTTACCCATAAAACATATGCACTTTAATATACCTCATAAAATCATGATTAAATCATAGAAATCATAAGACATAAAAGGTAACTTGAGGCATTCATAACATTCTTACGTAGAGAGTAACCCTCTTGGTTACGTTTGGAATACCCACCACAATATATTCCCTAAATCTCTTTGGAGAAACCTTAACGTTTCCATCCTTCGCATTACCCAATGCATTGGAGAGCTATATCGGGCTCACCCACCCTTAGTTTATCACAGAACCACTCGTCTTCATAACAATTCCCAAGAACCACAACATAATCGTATCACATAAAACATGCATAAAGGAAACATAACATTTCCACCTTTCAATCAAAAGATATCAATACAACACATTGATATAAAAACATTATGAAAACCGTTTTCAATACCAAAATAAAAGAAAAGTAAAACATGGTATTTATTTTTCTTTTAAAAAGAAGGGATGGCTTGTAGAGTAAGCCGAAACTCAAATAATGGTCACGGCGGCGGAGAAGTCATTGTCGCCACATACGTATGACAAAAACATTCCCTTTTGTCGTTTAGTAAATGCTTCATATAAAAAAGATTCCTTTTGAATAAAAGTATAAGTAAAAGGGGTTTATACACTTTATAAAAGAAAGCTGTGTATAAAACAAAATATGCCTCCATGAATGGAGATTGAGACGAAGTCCCATACAAAGATGGTATCCTTAAATTAAGGATAAATCAATTACATAATTATGTGTGAAAAATGAATACAAGAAATATAAGTGGATGTTAAGTGTAAAAAAATCAGAGGTTATTCACACATATTCATAGAATGACATATTCAAGGAGTACAAGTTTATCCCAAAGAATCAAATTTGGGTTAAGAAGTTCCCTTGAAAACATTTGACAGCCTAACGATGTCACTACAAAATTCAGAAAATGAGTTGATGAGAGATAAAAAAGGGTATCTCATCACATGGACATAAAATTTAAATCAATAAGGATATATAATAACATATCCCAACATAATAGTATGCGAATTAAAAGACATAAAAAAATAAGTCTTTTAAAAAGAGGAGGGTGATAGGTTCCCTTACCGACATGGGTATCTTTCGAGACATGCACCCCGTGAAAGAAGGACAATACAACATTGATGTAAATACTCATAAATGAAAGTATATTACACAATGAGTAAAATAATTGGCAGTACATACACCACTCAAAGGAAATTGTGTCAAACGTAGAATAAATCTCACTGGAATAAAAGTGAGATGAAAAATCCATTACGAAAACTCGGCAGCCTAACAGCGCCACTTAAAAAATACAAAAATGGATTGATGAGATCAAATAGGGTCTATAATAATATTAACATAATGTTTACAGAAAGAGGAATATAAAATAACATACCCCAACATAACAAAGAGGAGCTTAAAATAATTGACATAAAGAAGAGTACTTAAAAATAAAGAGAGAGGTTAGATCTCTTACGAAAATTCTGCAGCCTAACAACGCCACTCAAAACTTCCAAAATGGATTGATGAGAGAGAATCAGGTCTCTCATCATATGAACATAAAAATTAAAGTAATATTAATATAAAATAACATCCCAATAACAAGAATGATTAGCTTTAAAAGGAATGACATAAAAGAGTGTACTTAAAAAGAAAGAGAGTGGTTAGATCTCTTACGAAAATTCGGCAGCCTAACGGTGCCACTCAAAACTTACAAAATGGATTGATGAGAGAGAATAGGGTCTCTCATCATATGAACATAGAAATTACAGTAAGATTAATATAAAAGAACATCCCTATAACAAGAAAGATGAGATTTAAAAGGAATGACATAAAAGAGTGTACTTAAAAAGAAAGAGAGGAGTAGGATCCCTTACCTCAAGTCCGACTTGTCTTGTTCGTTTCTTTATATTCCTGAATAATAAACTTTGGTCAATTTATAATTTCATAAGGAACTACTTTAAAGATTATTATTCATTTCATATCTCATATTATAATGTTATAATAATTGTTTAATAATGTTAGTTCATATCAGACGTTTTTGCCGATGTTTGGTACATGAGTCAAAAATGAACTTGTTTGAAAAATGATTGCCCATGTAGTTATAAGTAAATAATATCCAGAATAGTATTAATGATTGAAATATCATATATATCCAGTCAATATTCATTTTATACTATTACATATCATTTGGAGATAAAAATGAAAAGCACCGTTCATGGAGACGGTAGGCCGTACGTACGCATGAACGCTACTTTCATTTTTTCTTTGTCATATTAATGGAATTAAAAAAATAAATGATATATATATATATATATATATATATATTATAATTCCAGTATAATATATATGTTATATAGGTCAAATATGTTCATTAATTTCATTCTTTATACATTCCATGTATTGCATGTACGAGTCACATCACTTGAGGGGGCAGTAGTCCACACTTCCTCATCTGAAATTATCGCATTTACACAACATGAAAAGAATAAAGGTATGCTTTAAATATAAAATACATAAGCATATAGTAAACATAAATACCATATATATCATATATAAAATACAGTGACATCATAATGGCCACCTTTAAAGGTGTGAAAAGAATATTGAATAATCATCATTTCGTGAGGCAGAAAATCGCCAACCACAAAAAGAGTATGTTCTTTAACCATTAGATGAAGGTGTGTGTAAGTGTAGCTAGAATCCTTCTTATAAAAACATCTTAGTATATTTAATATACTGGATTTTTTACAAAAGAAATGAATAAAAAGAGTTTAGGGGGTTGGAGAAGAAAAATAAAACAAAAGTACACAAGTGAAGACATTACCTTAAAATCGGGTAACTCCCTTTGGTTTGAGCTCAAAGGATTCCTTGGGAAGACTTCTGCAAAAATTGAGGCTTCAAGGAGTTATAGAGGGATGTGGAGAGACAAAATGGGCAGGGTTTGGCCAAGCCAAAGGCTTTGGAAGTGTGGGTAAGGAGGTAGAGGTGGGGGCCTTTTATAAGAGGAGAGGAGGGGAACTCTTAGAAAGTAAAGAAATGTTACTTTATTTTAGAATGAGTTTCAGATTTTAATTGTCACAAATTGATTTTTTTTGAGGATAAGGTGATAAGGGTTCGAAATCCACCCATCCAATAGGTTTTGGACATGTTTAGTTCTTATATTTTACATTATCATTCCATTTTATTTAAATCGTTAAATAATGAGGTTATCGCTGCATCATCATGATGTCATAAATAATTTAATTTATTTAATGTCTAAAAATTATAAAAAGATACGATGATGTAGGAAATCATTTTATACTTCCAATGACTATTTATAGTCAAAGATCGGACTTGTATAACCCCATGTAAAAATTGTTTTAGTAAAACATCTAATGTTTGTGTCATTTTTACTTTAACATTAAATAAAAAGGTATTTATGTCATTTTCCAACCAAAGTGGCTCCATGGGGTCCCCAAGTTGACCCATGGATTGTCTTGGTCGGTCATGACACATCCAATGAGGGTAGGACATGTGTCTAGGTCATTTTATTTTCTTAAAACATTATTCTTACCTTAAACTACACTAATTACCTCTAATCGCGATTAAAAACTTAATAAGTTACTATTCACCAAAAAATTATTCTAATCCCATTGAACAACATTTTACTTCTTAATGACAACCATATATGTCGGATTTTTGAAATTCAAAACACAAAGATGGAAAAATTTCATTTAAACGGAAAATCAGTTTTTATAAGTACCACTTAGTGGTTTCACTATTCATCAAAACTTGAAGTTTTTCAGAAAATTACCAAAAATTCACCCTAAGCTATATTTGATATTCAGAATTCAAAAATGATGTCTATTTTACAAAATTCCAAACATATAAGTTGAATTAATTAATTTAATAATTAATTACCGCTGTCAAAACAAATAGCGTGTTTTTATGAAACAAAATGTATCAAAAGATTGACACTAGTTTAAGTCTGATTTCAAAGTGAAATTAATTCCAACGACCACTATTGGATTAAATGGTAAAAATATATTCTAATTTCACTTTAAAACCAATTAAAAATATAATATAATCATATAAATAAATTAGATTAAAAATAGGTTTTGAATTAAAATACAACATTTTTCACTATTCATTAAAAATTGAACTTTTTCAGAAAAATACCAAAAATTTACACAAAGTAAATTTTGATGTCCCGATTCTAAAGAAGAATTTTATTTTGTCAAATATAACACATAAAATTTTCAAAAAGTGGATTTAAAAGAGGTTCGCCTTCAAAAGGCGGTTAATCAACCTTTTAAATAATATTAGAATGTCTACGCTTAAAATTGGATTCATTCACATTTTTAATCCTATAACATTTATTGTAAAAATTAAAAATATTTGACAAATATATATAATCATTTTGTAGTTAGTTCTATTCATTCTCGCCATCACAACAGTTAGGCGTTAACTACCATTTAAAATAATATTATTTTATTATTAGAGTGCAACGTAAGATTCCCAAGAGACTCGTTGTTGCATGTTGGGTACGCCATCGAGCATAGCGTCCCCTTTAAAGTTATATTAATTTTTTATTCACAAATATGGATAAATGTAAAAATTTCATACTCTTTATTTACCTGGGGTGTTACATACCCCCCCCTTTGAAAAAGAGTAACTTAATGTAAGGAGATGGTTTAAACAACAAATAGATAAGAATGATTACTTTATAGGGATAATTCATAGTTTTTTTAGTGTAATCAAATCTATTGAAAGATAAAGGCTTTGTGAAAATATCAGCAAGTTGTTCTTTCATTCCGATGAATTGTAAACTAATATTTCCTTTTTGTGTGCAATCTTAAAGAATGTGATGCCAGATTTCTATGTATTTTTCATGTGAGTGATGTGAAATGTTCTTACTATGAGAAATGGAACTAGTATTATCACATAATATTTGAGTTTTGGAAAATCTCATTCCATAGTCAGTGAGTTTGTGTTGCATCCACATCTCTTGATCACAACAACTTCCAGCTGCTACATATTAAACTTCATCATTAGAAAGTTCTTCTGAATGTTGTTTTTTTCATGACCAAGAAACTAATGAATCTACTAAGAAATGACATGTTTTAGATTTAATTTTTCTAAAAATTCTATAACCAATAAATTCACTATCTTTAATACTTTTTTAAAAAAATCATTTCTAGAAGAATAAAAAATTCATAAATCCATGGTTTCCTTTAAGTATAAAAAAATTATTTTCACTACTTTTACACAATATTCCATTGGATTAGATTGATTTATTTCACATACGCATACTTAAAACATTAATTTTGGATGAATAGATATTAAGTATAACAAACTTCCTATCATACCTCTAAAAGATGTTTGATCTACTAGTTTCCCAGCATCATCAAATTCAAGTGTATTTAAGGTACCGATTGGAGTTCTTACTATTTTAGTATTGTCATATCCATACATTTTAAGTAAATATTTCATATAATTATGTTGGGATATATAGGTTCCTTCAGGTTTTTGATAGATTTGAAAACCTAAAAACAATGTTAATTCACCCATAATACTCATTTCAAACTCTAATGTCATGAGATTCTCAAAAGAATCAGTTAAGGATTGCTGAGTTGACCCAAATATAATGTCTTAAACATAGTTTAGAACAATCAAAACGTTTTTTTTCTATTTTTATAAAAATAGTTGTATTTGCAGTACCATTTGATAATTTTATTATAAAATAAATCTTACTATTCTATCATACCGAGATCTAGGGTCTTGTTTAAGGCCAAAAAATGATTTGGTATGTTTGAAAACAAAATCAGGATGATTTGAGTCTAAAAAATGAGGAGGATGTTCCCAAAAAAACTTTTTCTTGTACAAAACCATTTAGAAAAAAAATTAACATCCATTTGAAATTTTTTGATATTAAATAATGCCGTAAAGGCTCATAGAATACAAATAGATTCAATTATAGCTACCAGAGAAAAGGTTTATTCATAGTCTATTCCCTCTTTTTGATTACAGCCTTTAGTAACATGTCTTGCTTTATTTCTTATAATGAAACCATTTTAATCACATTTGTTTCTGAAAACCCATTTTACACCAATTATAGTTCTTTCTTTAGTTCTTTGAACCTGAGTCCATAGTTTATTCCTTTCAAATTCATTTAGTTCATCTTTAATTGCTTTAATCCAATCCTCATCACCTAAGGAATAGTTAAGAGTTTTAGGTTAAAATTGAGATAGAAAATCAAGATGTTCTATTTCATTTCTTAAGGAATTTCTAGTCCTTACGGGTTGATTTACATGAGAAATTATATTATCACTGAGATGATTCCTAAGAAAAAATTGATTTGGGTTTTTTAAAACCTATTCTTAAACATAATATAGAATGTCTTATGGGGTAACTATTTCAGAAAAATTTTCTTTAGTATTTACCTTTTTAGAAGAGTATTCAATAAATGACTGATAATCATTTTTTGAAAACAAATATGTTGATGTTGAAAGGGGTTTTTTAAATACAAAAGGATCAATTTCATTAAATTTAACATGCACCATTTCTTCAACAGTACAATATTTTTTTAGTAAAAACACTATAAGACTTAGAAGTAGTGGAATAACCTAGAAATATTCCTTCATCAAATTTGGGTGAAAATTTATGTAAGTTACCTTTAGTATTCATATGAATAATTTTCATCCGATTACTCTAAAGTAAGAAAGTTTTAGTTTTTGGGCCATTCCATAATTCATAAGGTGTTTTATTTGGAAAAGGACTAATTAAAACTGAGTTTAAATTATAACATGTTGTATATACAACTTCATCCTAGAAATTCTTAGCAATTGAGTTTTCACTCAATATGTTTATTGTCATTTCTTGAAGAATATGATTTCTTCTTTCAACAACACTATTTTGTTAAGTGGTTCATGGAGCTCAAAATATGTGAGTAATAACTTTCTTACTACAAAAGTTTTAAAATCTGAATTTTGAAGTTCCCCACCATGATCACATTGAATAGTTATTAGTGGTAGGGTTTTCTCATTTTTACCTTGGGATCTAAAAGTTTTTAAATAGAAAAAGTCATTATATTTAATTTCTAGAAAATAAACCCATGTAAATATGGTGTAGTCATAAACTAAAACAAATACATAGTATCTCCCTCAAATACATCTAGTTTGTGTTGGACTGAAAAGATCCATGTGCACTAACTATAATGCATTAGTAGTCGAAAAATCATTAATTGATTCAATTATAGTTTTATGTTGCTTTTCATATTGACAAGGGTCAAAAACTTTTAAAGAATCAATTCTATTATCTAGTAGATCCTTAACATGTTTTTTATTTGAGAGTTTACAAAGGTACCTATGGTTAAAGTGTCTTAACCTTCTATTCCATAACCAAGATTGGTCTTCTGTTGCACTTAAGAAAGGTAGTTCTTGAAACATAAGGTCTTCTATGTTAAGTGTGTAAACATTCTCATGCCTATGGGTAGATATAATGAACTCATCCTTGGAATTATGAACTAAAAATTTCTAATTCCTAAGATTCCTAAGGTAATATTCATCAAATAATTGGCTAATGCTTATAAGGTTGTGCTTAAGACCTTTAACAAACAAAACCATTGAAATTAAATATTTTCCAAAAATAACAACATTACCTCTAACAATGATCTTTCTTGGATAATTATCTCTGAAGGTAACTCTTCCACCTTTAATTTATATAATCTTTTCGAATAAATATTTATTTCCAGTCATATGTCAAGAACATCCACTATCCATGTACCAAATATTCTTGTTATTGGTGCACTTTTTGTTTTCCTAGAAATAAAACAATTATATTTTCAAAACCCAAAAATAGTTTGGATATGGAAATGTTAGATAAAGAACATTAGGAATCTATATTTGTTTTGAAAAGTGAGCTTTATGAAATTATAAAGATTGGGTTTTATTAAGAGAATAATTTATTTCCCAATTTCCATCACATTGACACTTAGTAAAAAAAGGATCACTTTGGGTAACAAAATAATTATGATTAAAAATAGGTTTTGAATGAGTATAACCAAATTCAGAACTATTTCTAAGAGGATTAATTAATGAATACATATTATAAAATCTATTTATTCCCACAGTAAATTTTGATAAAATATTCTTTATGGAAAATAGTTCATATTTTAATCTAATCACTAAATTATCAGTCTCATAAGAAATTGTTTCGGGATTGGTTTTTGTTTCAAATAAATTTCTCTTTAAAAGAATTTTTTCGAAGTCCTTAGAAAGTTTATACTTCTCAGAATTTATTCCATAAGGTTTTTTGATATATTTTATAAATCAAGAGTTTTTTATTAAGATATTTTGATAGATTTGATACTTCTTCTATAAGGATAGATATTCTATAATTTTCCTTTTCAAGCTTTTTATTGAGTTTGGAATTTTCATTCTCAAGTACTTTGAAAAATGTGGATACTTATTCAAAAGAAGGTAAATTATCCTTTCATGAGGAATATTATTCATCTGAAGAGTAAGAATATTTCTCATCAGGGTAATTAGCATTTAAAGATACATTTTAAGAGATTATGCATTGTGTACCTTATCCATGAGACAATGATTTTCAATAGGTAGTCTGGATTAATGTAAAATATTTTCCTGATAGGTATATTCATATTTATATTATTCTTCTAATGAATCTCCACAATTTTTACTCCAAGTATCATTTGATTTCAATACATTCTTAGTCTTATACTTGTAATAATTTTTCTTGTTTTTTTCAGAATATTTATCATTCTTGTCTTTTGTTTTAAAAATGGACTATCTAGTCTAATATGAAATTCTATTTTATATTCATAACAAGTAACTTTTGAGTCTTTATTGTCCTTTTTTTATTTCTTCTAATATTTGTTCTAAAAATATTTATTTCCCACAAATTTGTTCATCATTTGAGTAAGATTGGGAAATTCATTCTCAAATTTTTTTACTATCACTTGATTTAGATATAATAACTGATTTCTTAGAAATATATCTACTTACCCTTTTTGGACTCCTAGATTTAGATGTAGTAGTAAAATCTACACTTCCATTGCCATTTTTATTCCTACTAAAATTATCATCACTTTTCATTCATGTAACATGCTGTAAAATAGTACCAAATAATTCCTCAAGAGTAATTTGAGTAAATTTCCTATCCTCATCCATAACTGTCCATTTTGATTCCCAATCATTTGGCATTATATCAATTATATTGTCCATAATAAATTCATCATCAAGACATTTTTTCCCATATATTGAATAATGTTTACAATTTTCTTAAATCATTGTTGAATTTTTCATACTGGTTCTCCATAGGGGAAAAACCTGATATTCAGCTCAGAGAAGGGAACTTCTAGTTTTAATAACATTAGATGTACCAAGATGTGTGACTTTTTATTTCATCCAGATACAGTTGGATACTTCACACGATGATATATGACGGTATATTTTCTTGGTCATAGAACGAAACAATGTATCTCGTTCCTTGTAATTCAGTTTATATTCTAGTTTCTCTTGGTTGGTTAAGGTTCTTACTTCCCTGTCTGGAATTTTTTAACCTCCAGTAAGGATCAAAAGATTATGTAATCTAGTATTAATAATAAATTTCTTCATTTGAAATCTCCATTACTCATAATCATTCCGATAAAATAAGTGGTCTAGTTGGGATTAGATTGTCAATTGATCAAATATTCATACCTCCCATCTTATAAAACACTATTCCAATCCACATATTAGTGGAGTAAGTAAATATAAACAAAAGTATTGAAATACAAATACAACTGTCTTATAGAAAAAAATAATGAAAGTAAAAAAAATCAGTGGAATCCTACTCTGATTCCAATTGTTGGATCAAAATAAAGATGTAAATGTATATAAGATGGAACAATATAAGACGGGGGTGAATTTGAGGTTTGAAAACATTGTAATTAAACTCTTAATAAGGAACTTAGTTTAATATGTCTTCAAATAATACAATTCACAACTAATACAGATGACCATATTGGTCCAGGATCTAATACATATGATATGATATGATACGATAGGTTATTAAAAAAATTGTATTTTAATTGAATACAATGATCAGAGTAATGAAGATGTAAATTATTATACCATACGACGTATAGAATCTGTTAATACAATATGTAATGAATGTATTGTAATTGAAACAATTACAATATAAAAGAATATGAATAGAAAGAAGAAACAATGTAGTTACCTTCCTATTTCAAATAGGCGTGGAAAATAAAATGTATTACAATTCTTTTTATCCCAAAGAGTATGGAATCCTTTCACCCAGGATAAAATGTTTATCTTACCACCACACGGTAATCCCTCGATACGATGATCAACACATCTATCTTTCTATACCTAGAACCCTCGTTTAAGAAGGTAATCAAAACCCCTGTCTTTCAAATACTTGAAATCCCTTGATTCAACAATCGGCAGCACCATCTTCCTATCTCTATAATACCTCAATAGTTATCACAATGACCGATCACACAAGGGAAACAAAAAACTTATTTAAATACAAAAAACTAGTAACAATATGTTCACGTCTTGTATCTTCATGGCTTTCTCATGAAGAAAGATAGATGTCACACAATATCTCTCTATAAATTGGAATATACAAAATTTTTGTTCTCTGGTTCGAATAACCTCTTATTTATAGGCCTTAGGTTCCAATGGTCATATTTTTTCCAATGATTAAATTTCTCTGGAAACTTCAGAGGGACTTGGACACCGAGTACTATAATGGTCAAAACAAACAGAATACATGACATCATTTTGATTGATATATAACTAACTTAACAACATCATATTAGTTAGAAGACAATAAGTATATAAGTATGAAATAATGAGTAAGATAAAATATAATAAAATACATTTATATAGTATTGGAGTAAGATATGAATACAAATCATTAAATGAGTACGATACAAAACGTTTTTACGATGTATATCATGATTATGATGCATATCATGGTTATGATAAATAACATTGTTACAATGCTTAACATGGATAGGATTCATATCATGGTTAGGATTCATATAGTGGTAACAAACCTTATCCTGGTTATGATATCGTGGTTGAGATTCATATCGTGGTTACGATTCATATCATGGTTGCGATTTATATCATGGTTGCGATTCATATCATGGTTGCGATTCATATCGTGGTTGTGATTCATATCATGGTTGCGATTCATATCTTGGTTGTGATTCATATTGTGGTTTCCATTCAAATCATGGCCGTGATTCATATCGTGGTTGCGATTCATATCGGGGTTGCAATTCATATCTTGGTTGCGATTCATGTCGGGGTTGCAATTCATATCCTAGTTGTGATTCATCTCGTGGTTTCGATTCATATCGTGGTTCTGATTCATATTGTGGTTCCGATTCATATTGTGGTTCCGATTCATTTCATGCTTCCGATTCATATCATGGTTCTGATTTATATCGTGGTTCCGATTCATATCATGGTTTTGATTCATATTGTGGTTTGATTCATATCGTGGTTCCGATTCATATCATGGTTCCGATTCATATTGTGGTTACGATTCGTATCGTGGTTCTGATTCATATCATGGTTCTGATTCATATCGTGGTTCTGATTCATATATTGGTTCTGATTCATATCATGGTTTAGATTCATATCGTGGTTCCGATTCATATCATGGTTCTGATTCATATCATGGTTACAATTCATATATTGGTTACAATTAATATCATGGTTAGGATTGATATCTTGGTTACGACTCATATCGTGGTTACGATTCATATCGTGGTTACGATTCATATTGTGGTTACGATTCATATCTTGGTTATGATTCATATCGTAAATACGATTCATATCATGGTTACTATTCATATCGTGGTTATGATTCATATTGTGGTTACGATTCAATTACTGGTTACGATTCATATTGTGGTTATGATACACAACATGGTTATGATACATAATGTGATAATGATGTATACCCTGGCTATGATGCATCTGGTTACGAAAACATAATATGTGGTTACGATTGTAAAACAAATAGCATATGATTACGATGCAGAACAACAACATGTGTGGTTACAATGGAAATGTATTTTTTGATTACGATTCTAAAGAAACAATATATGAACACGATATATGTGATTACAATAAATGTGATTATGTTAAAAATACAACATATATGAAAACAACGTAAACCACATACATGATTATGATATACGTGATTATGATTGTAAAACAACATATATTAAACACTAAATAATTTGTTATTTCCAAAATAAAAATATAAATGAGAAAGTCAAAACACATTTAGACTCAAAAAATACCACAATGATGAATCTTCAAAAGAGGCAAGATAACACAAACAGACATAGTATATACTCTGAAAGTATAACCTATTGAGGGGTTTTCACAGATTTGTGAAGATGCATTCAGTAGTTTTCCCACAGAATTGAAAAATAGACCACCCCTTGACTAATGGAATATCTCAGTAGAAGCATGAGTATCATATGAGATCTAGCAGACAATATATTGTTAGCAGTCAAATCTAGTGCAAGTGGCAGTGTATTGGTGTTCCTCCCATAGAACCAACTTCTGTGTGCTTTATGATAACCAATATTTATAGTTTTGAATATTAATAAACTTCATATTATATAATGATTTTTCTTCTCCATGACATAGTATTTGATAATGAATTAATATTAGTTTCCATGTTGAAAGGTCATAATAGGTACCTACTATAATGATAACCCACAAGTGTCATGAAAAAATTCTTAAATATAAGTTCTATAGAGAGATTAAATCATTTTTTGAAAACAAATTATTCATGCTATCAGGATTGGAGACTCATGTGACTTTGAGGAATCTTTTCATCATTTATGCCCTTCGTAATAAATAGTTTAAGATATTATGAGATTGAGAACCACTATTTGGAAATCCACATTTATATGTTTCATTTGATATTCCAATCTATGGTGGATTTTATTGATCCTTATACATTATGATCATTAGTTATATGTATTATAAGTTGTGTACTTTTATGTGTTAAAAAAACAATGAAGAAATATGTTTGTGATGAGGTTTGTTGCGTTGTGTATTTCATGAGTAATATTTCATTAATGAATAATTTGGGAATGGATTTTCCCTTATTTCATTTAACATAATTTGATATCTTAGGCAATTTGATGGAAATAATATTGCCTAAATAAATCCATTTCCATTTTTTCCAATAAGAAATATTGATTTCAATAAATTAAAATAAAGGGAAATCGAGTGCATAGGTTGATGGAACTAGCATGTAACATGTGTGATAAGATATATCATGATAAAGGGATTATATTACACAATGAGCATCTATATAAGGTATTGTGTCATTAAGAAATTAAATTATTTATCTATGGGTAAATTGGCATGTTAGTAGACACTAACCTTAGACTTTTCATTGCTTCTCCTATTTCCAATAAGAAAGAGGCCAAGAGTGTCACACACTAAAAGTATCCACAATTTCAGTTAAATAATATATTATTAATTATTATTTAACAAGTTTAATAAATATTATTCCTTCATATGGTTTAATAATTTTTCATGTTTTATTGATCACATATATTATATCACTAGTTATTGAAGAGAATATTATGTGAATTTTTTTTAATAAATATTTATTTGGAATTCATTGAGTATAATATTTTTTTTGAAGAATAATGTTTTGATAAATTTTTATTAGATAAATAGTCACTATTTAAGGATCAATATTTATTATGGGCGAATGGTGGACCAAGTGTATTGGTTTGGTGATAAATAAAATATATTGAATATTATTTGAAAAAATAATATTTAATTTTAATTCATGTGTTCATCACATATAGAGGAATAAAAAAATTATTATTATAGTCTTGAGGTTCTATAGGTATTTAATAAATAATTAAGGGATGATGTGAAATTATTTATATATAACCATAACTGTATGTGAACCCAGTTATATTATTTTCTAAGAGAGCCAATTCATTTGTTTTTTTATGCACAATGAATCCAAAAAATCATCTTGAAGCCCAAGAGAGCATCCTTGTCAAAGAACATTATCCTGAATGAAGAGTGATTTTCCTCAACCTTCCAGGAACGATTCTAGAAAGATCAAGAATAATCAATTGGATGCGATTCTCAAGGCAATCAATGAAGAAAAACTCACGTGTAAGGATCTTCCATGCTAGGACATAAAGATTCCTATTGGGATATATGAAGATTTTTAGAAGATGTGTGGATCACCATTTGGGGGAATCTACGCTTGATTACCACAATGTAATGATGGTAAAATGTAGATCCATTTTTTAATCCATAAATAATGAAATAATATCTCATAAGGTAATTATTTATTTTATTAAAATAATTATAAATAATATGTGATAATCTTATTCTTAGTTCCAATGTTTTATCCCTTGTATATTTTAGTTGATTCAACTGTATAGATCACAATGTTTATTGTATTATAAATCTTAGATTAATCATTAATCATCAGAAAAATAAAAGGTTGGGAATGAACCATAGTAGGATCATGATAATCCCTAAACAATCAGATATCTTGGAGTAATCTTCATCTTTGACATATTGTTGTTGGTTCCTCTACTCTTCATAATTACAAAGAGGTTTTCAGGGGTTCTGGTTTTTTATGTTCTCTCATTCATTATATTTCTAATTGGAAACAAGTATTGTAATGGAATTTCTCTTCCTCCATGTAACATCCTTATTTTTTGATATAAAGTATGACCATTTAATTATTATTTTAATCCCTTTATTTTATCCTTATAACTATATCTTGTGGTTAAATAATGGTTTGAGAGTATGTAGGGCTTGTTCAGAGGCCAAAGCTCTAGTTTCTGGATAAATCAATAGAGGTTCATGGTTAGCGCACAGTCAGTTCTAACTATACACCTTAAATACTGTGGTCCTATGATAGTGCCATATGGTTTATATAAAATGTGAAAGTTGGTATTTTTCCATGTGGGGATGAGAAAAAGGGTTCACATGGGCTATATATGGTTTTTTAACCATGAACTATAGGTCAAGCAGGGTGTGCTCCCTCGATAGTGTTATGTTTAGATTTGCTGTATAGTTTGGCCAACCATGTGGCCAGACCCTAAAACCACTTAAAAAGTATAGAATTTACATACTCATCATATTTCTATTTAACTCACCCCATACATTTATTTTCACTCTATCCACACATCACCTCTCCTACTCTATTTTGATATCTCTTAAGCCTAAAGAAATTTTCTGATCTCATTCTTCCATCCATACTCTGATTCAAGTTGCATCAATATCATTGGATTTCCACCAGTAAGATCTTCAATCATTTATCTCTTTTTAAAATTCTTCTTCCCACTGATGGAGTTATTTGGTTCTACCTCATACACACAATTTTAGGGGTGTTAGTCAATATTTTAATTTTATTCCCATCTGGACCAAACCAAATGTCAATACTAGATGAGTTCTACCCTACATGAATATGGTAGGTGGTCTATACCTTTTCCCTATGTTTTTTGTACCTATTTGATTGTCATTTCTGTACCACATGTTGGACCTTCTGGAAGCTTTTCCTAAATTAATAAATTTTTTTGAATAAATTATTTGACTCTTAAGGTGTTTCCTTTATAGAACATAATCTTGCTTGGAGGTTTTCAACCTCTAACAGATCCACCTATGAGGTTTATTATTCCATCTATGCGTTGTTGAAGCCACCCATTTGGATTTTAGAAGCTCTCCATTTGTAAATGGTTTCCTATTATGAAATAAATGAAGTAATTGGACATGTTCATACCTCATTTTCCATGATTATTAAATGTTATTAAAATGGTTAAATGTTATTAAGGTGATTAATAGACAATGTGGAATAAGATTGATATTATCTTGGATTGTACCTCTTTATAGTGATAATTTTAATTATGTGTGGACATTTACATAGCCAATGAATTTTTTGTAAATTCTTGATGTTTTAAATCTTGGTATGGAACTAAAATATTATGAAGGTATGTAACCTATTGCATTAAGGTATAACGCTGATTAGGGGATCCAAGTATGGAACCTGCAACCCCTAGGTATTATTATTATGGTATGGAACAGACTAGGGGACCAAGGTATGGAACTTGAGATCCCTATAAATGATTATTTACCGTATGGAATCAGTGAGGAAGATCATTGAATATCATATATGACTTTGATATACTTTACATCTTCTGGTATATGTCACCATGGTTATACTACTTGGTACCTGGACCATATTGGTCTGACACAGTTTTATCATGTGGCACATGATGAGCTAGTTTTTACCTTCTATTTAAATATATATATATATTGATACTCTCTTGGTTTATCATGTTCTTATTATAAATTCTTCTCTTAGAATTTACATGTATGTTATTTATTATAAAGCTTACTTATTATATTTTCACAAGATTATGGTTTATACACACATGCTATTTTCTTATATAGACACTCTTGGGGGTGGCCTACTGAGTATATTCCACACCATGTTCGGGCCTTTGATTGGTACCTGGATATACTTATTGGATGCTGGTAGGGACATGGTAAGTGCCCGATTATCGATGGTTGATTAATTATAGCATTTATAACGGGGGATCATAAGAGCACACTATGGATCATGATGATATCTAAACCGATATATATGAGTTCCTACATACATTATTTATTCCTTTTTTATAGCTCCGTGAAACACTTATCAATTTTATATGATTTTGGTTATTTATTTTGAATTATCTATTATCATATTAATGTTTTAATTTACCTATTTTAGTTTTCATCTATTATCATTCCATTAATATATATTCATTAAACTTCTATGTTACTCTGATTACGATGTTATAGTATCCCCCCTATACCACCATAGACCCTCATTGCTTGTTAGAAGCCTCTAGAATATAGGGAGGCATGATTGAGGCCTTGTGGCTGACTAGGTTCAGTTACTTATGAGTAAACTGGGATCGGGACATTACAAAATGGTATAAGTGGTTTCTTTTATTTAAATTTCTATTTTTGTATTTTCAAAAGGATTCTAGGATGTCATTATTTTGTAATGAGCCCATTCCAAGGTGTAGCTAACCCATGTACAATAAAAAATCCAAATTACATTAGATGGGACTTGATGTTTCAGATTAATCCTATTATAGTTGTTTTATTCCACCATTTGTTGATGTAGATGATATTTAATATTTTGTTTTATTCCGATTGAGGATTACATTTTATGATTCACCTATTATGGCAATGAATCATTGATCATTCATCATTTTAGGCACCATATAGTACTAACTGTCATGCATTATTCCATGATATGCAAGTTTCATTTCCTGACTACATGAAACTTGTTTTATGTGATATATTTTTTATGTGACTAATGTTTTTGTAGATAAAAGAGGATTAAATAATTATTTAGTAAAGTGTCAAAATCAAAATAAATGGTTTTTCCAATATAAGTTGATGATGGAAAATCAATTAACCAATTATCACATGTTTGAGATATGTAATTGAGGTTACAAAGACTACAATATTAATTAATTTTTAACAAATGAATTTCATTTTTAATTTAAATAGTGCATGAAAATATATAAATTGGTAATGATGATTCACTTAGTAAAATCATCATAGAGTACCTATTACATTCTCTTATCAGATGTAAATTACTGGATACAATTAAAAGAACATCCAATTGTATTTTATAAAGCATGTACCTATATAAATTAGGAATACAACTTTTGTTAACTTGTCTATCATGTAAATAAATAAATATGATCAATTTAAAATTCTAATATAGTCATAATTAAATGGGCTTACCAATGGAATCATAAAGGGCATTTATCTGTATAACATTCAGTTAAAAGACTCATACTGGGACACTTATTGTGAAATAGAGCTTAAACCTGACCGGACCATAGTAGTGGGTAGTATGCAGTGTATCTTATGTTCTTTATGATCATCCTTAGCAACCGAACTTTGATATAGAAGTAGGAAGCAGGGTGTGACTCTTATATAATAAGGATTATACCAATCCTATTTTTATGCATGAGGTTCTAATTGTTAAATCCCATTTGAGGCGTGTTCTTGGTATTTATAAAGCTATGCCACCAAGACTTCCTTGAGTCATATTTCATAATGATAGTGACCACTATACTATGGAGGTGGGGAACCCTGAGACATTAGTTTTACTTTTACTAGGGACACCTATGTGACCTATTACTAATCGAAACATGAGTGATGATGCCTGGTTTTTAGAGGAAGTTATATGGAACATGAAGACTTTATAGGGATCTCTGTGACCTATCACTCTAATGGTATAATTGATGTGAGAGTTCCCACATTAGTATCCACCAACCTTTTTAGGGAATAGAGGTCCTATGGATGTAGAGTAATGGCTAGAGGGCATGCTAGCTATCTTAGAGTACCAAGAGACACCTCCTTAGAGGAGAGTGAATCTTGGTACATATATTCTTTGAGACTCTACCATGAGTTGGAGGGATTTCATCCTGTAGGCCGAACATATTCAGACTATGGTCTAGGATAGTTTTTATATAGTATTGTATCAATATTTCTTTCCTTATATGCTGATATCAGATTAAGATATAGAGTTTAGGAAACTACAAGATGTTCATGTGCCTGTTATGGAACAAACACCTCATTTTATAGATATCCAATGCTTTTCTCCTATCTATACATTTGATAATCCAATGAAAGAGAGATTTTTTGAGGATGGGATTCAACATACTATCTAATCTCAATTGAAAGGTTTTTGGTTGACAATCATGTTTGGTATAGTAAACTAGTCTCTTATTTCCAAGCGTGACTTGTGGGAAGCTAGAGGCCCATATTAGATTGTTCTTGATTTTCGACCTAGTAGTGTAATATCTGGTAGCAATAATCATATCTTTGAGACATCTCATGAGGGAAGTACCAGTATGAGGGGATATACTAGTGTTTTTTTATTCTGTTAATAGTGTATAGAGTTGGGTCATGTCAAACCATAGTGTGAGAAGGGCCTAGTTTAGTGTCGATCCTATGAATGTATAGTTCTTTTGTTGTGTTTATGTAGAATATTCAATCCATTGTATAGTGTGAGAGGATCAACACATAATCTAGTTCTTGGAGTAGGATCAGAAGCTCCACATTAGGCAGAGAGAAATAGTGACACCATCCAGTCTGGCTAAAGAGATGGTCATGGATGGGGGATCTAGACACCAGTTTCATAACATTTTTAGAGCAGACCTACTCAAGGATGTCATTATGTATCTTAGAGAAGCAGAACATTCAAAGTGTATTAATTGAAACATTTTCTAGGGGGAGATGAGTATCAAACCTTCTATATATCATGTGATGATTTTATTAGCATCCTCCTTGGTATCTATTCTTTTTAAATAGTGTCCTAAAATTCATTTATTTTCATAGCTATCGATGAAAGACTCATGCTCAAAATTCAGTACATCTATGGGTTTATAAACCTTGAAACTCTTTTAGGTATAATATTAGAGAGTGCATTCCAGTGTAAGGAGTTCTCCTTGAGATAAGTGATAATTAGTTTTTATGGAACTTCTTAATCCTTGAGATGATGGGGTTTGATGTCATACTTGTGATGCAATAGTTATTTCTTTATCATTCATACATGAATTTATATTTCTAGATTGAGTAATTTACATCATCATAGGGAGATACATATATTTAAAAGGGAGAGTGGGTTTTCTAGGAAGGTAGGTATGGACCAGAGCATCATAGGATGAGTGGATTGATATTCCATATTTATTTCCTTTATGTGGGTGATCCGGGAATACATATGGTTGATTTCCATCCTACAGTAGATTATTTCATGAAATTTTTTTCCAAATAATTTTCTAGTTTACCTTATGAGTGAGAGGTCAATTTTTTTTATAGATCTAGTTATTGGAGTTGTACCATTATCAATTCCTCCATATAGGATGACCAAAATAGAGATTTAGGTGCTCAGGAGATAGATGGAGGACTTAGAAGATGATGGTTTTATATAACCCAGTACATATCCCTTGGTTTCAATACACCTTTTATCCAAGAAGGAAGATGGAAGCCTTGGGATTTTTTTTGGATTAATAGAAGTTGAATTGGATTACTATTAAGAATCAGTATCATTTGACTTTTATAGATGGATCTTTGATTAGCCTAGAGGAGATTAGGTTTCATGAAAGATTGATTTGAGGCCAAGATATCTGCAGGTAAATGTTAGGACTATAGAAATACCTAATACATTGGTCCATAGTAGTTATAGTATTTATGAGTATCTGGTTATGGAATTGGGTCTCATGAACTTTTTTTCCATTTAAATTTCTTGAATGAGTCATGACTTTCAACCAATTTTGGATTCATTTTTGGTAGTCTTTGTCGATGAAATCATTGTGTATTCTCATACTTGAAAAACTATGAAATTAATGTTGAGATCATTCTAAATACACCTAGTGAGCAACAAATATATACTTAGATCAATAAATAAAAATTTATATTGATAAAGTACACTTCCTTTTCACATTATCTTAGTGGTGGGAGTTTTAGTTGACCTAAAGAAGGTGAGAGCTATAGTCACCTAGGATCATCCCAAATTTTTTTAGCTATATAGTTTCTTTGTATTAGATTTATGTTACATAAAATTCATACAAGACATTTCATGACTAGAATCAACTCTTATGGTATTGAATAAAAAGTGAGTTATGTTTTTTATTCATAATCACATGAGACAACCTTTCAGGAGCTGAAAGGTAGACTGAAATCAGCATCGATCCCGATGCATCTAAAGCTGGGTAGAAGTTTTAAAGTCTATTATGAAACATTAGATATTGATCTAAGATTAGTTATCATATAGGAATATTGATTTTTTGAATATGTGGTTCGATAACTAAGGCCATATGATCTGAATTAACTAATGCATGATCTTGATTTGGTATCCATAGTACACACCATGCGTTATTGGAGGAATTACCTCAATAGAGAGTGTTTTGTGTTGTTTAGGGATATCAAAAGCCTTAGTTATGCAGCAAAACTTTATCCTTGGGAAGATAAAGTGGTATAAATACCTCATATTTTTTAATTTTATCTTTACCATACGCCTGAAAAGGTTAATTTATTATAAGATGCATTGAGCCGAAGGACACACACAAATGAAGTTCATGAGGCTAGTAGCGAGTGAAATCTTATAGCCTTGTTTTCTAGGATGCATTTGGATGTTTAAGACCATCATGGATAGATTTTATTTGAATATTTATTAGTGAACTATTGACTTATATAGAGACTGAAGATGATGTAGTTATCATATATATTGGGACTAGTCCAAGAGTATAGTGTTTCAAGAGAGGATTCGCTGCTATGCTGGATCATAAATGAGGATGTGGTCTTGTGAATTCATGGAAGCGTATGGGTTCCTAAAAACATCTGATAGGAATTAGAGTGACAATATCATGCTTCTACATGGGTGTTAAACCGTAGGATTTGAAAAACGAATCGTATCCTAAGTTTCCAGTATTTAAGTCTAGGGATGAAAATAGAGATACATGGGTTTGTTACTCAGTGTTCCACCTGTCAGTAGGTGAAGGTAGAACAACAGTGACTAAAGAGGATTCTACAACCATTTACCATTCCTAAGTGGAAATAGGATGATGTATATATATATATTTTTATAGGGTTACCAAAGTCCACTTGAGGTTGTGATTCAATATGGTTGATCGTGAATAAGCTCACGAAGGCTTCTCACGTCTAACCTATTAGAGATACCTCCTTAGTGGATGATCTAGGGAGACTGTATGTCCATGATATTATAAAACTAGATGAGTTCCCTTGTACTATTTTTTATAGGGATGATCTCTTTATGTTGATTTCCTAGTATGGTTAATAGAATGAAATGTGTATGCATGTACTTTTTAGCACAACCTTTCACCCTCAGACTAAAATTCGGTCAGAATAGACAATATTGGTTCTATAGGACATGCTTCGAGCATGAAACCTTGATTTTGGTGGTTCTTGGGAGAAAAATATCCCATTACCCTAGATTTCATATAATTATAGTTTCTATGTGAAAATAAAGATGGATCCTTATGTGGATTTATACGGTAGGACCTATCATTCAACTCTATGCTGGTTAGAGGTAAAATAGGCAGTGCTACTCGGACATCAACACATTTAGGCGACTTCAGAGAAAGTTCAGTTGATTAAAAATAGATAGAATATAGCTCAATCTAGATAGAGTTAATTTATTGACTGCCACCTACAACCTCTAGAGTTTGAGGGCGGGGATAACATATTCTTTCATGTATAGACTAGCCTGGGGAATCGACATTTTAACCAACAAAGTGATATTTTGAAATGGTTTGTTGTACATATTGTGGTTTTTAAGAGTGTTGGATGTATTTCTTATCTGAAATAATTTCCTAAGAGAAACTAGAAAATGAATGTCAATTTTCTTATTTCTCAGTTATTTTTTTACAATTCATACCTATCTGATGTGTTCCAACCTAATGATTTGAAACTATATTTTTTTGATTCATTTGAGTAGCACCCTATTCATATTGTGGAATGGTACATGAATGTTATATGAGGTATTTTTGTCCATTTTGAATGGGTTATTTGGTATCACAACCTTATATAGGATAATACCCAGGAGCGAAAGGCCCACATATGTGTTTAGTGGTCAGAGTTATTCTTAGATGATCGTTTATCACCATTTGAAGGGAAACTCAAGGACTAGTTTCTTTAAGGGGGAATACTGTAAGATCCTGATTTTTCATATGAGTTATAACCCTACTAATTATTGATTTAAACATATAATTTCCTCATTAACAATGTGATATATGGTTTAACGAATCATTTTGGATCACCATGGGCTTGTTCAGATACTAGAGCTCCAATTTTTGGTGAAAATAGAAGAGGAACACTATTAGAGAATTTATAGTGCTAATCAGGCACCTCAAACTATGTGGCCTTATAATGGAGCCACACAGTTTTTCTAAAACATGAATGGGAGGTTTTGGTCAGACAGGGCTGAGACAGAAAGTTTGCATAAGATGCACAATGATTGTATAAGTGTGCGCTGGAGGTCGTGTGGGGTATAATCCACAGATTGTAGGGTGCACATGGTTAGCGCACAATTTGATCAACTATACGGCTAAACCGTGAGGGAAAATAAAAAGTTAAAAATTACCATTTTTTATTTATATTTAACTAAATCCCTCTATTTCTTTTGTCTCCATATACACAACACCTCTCCTCCTCTTTGTTGAACTATCTCAAGCCTAAAGATAGGATTTGATATCTTTCTTCAATCTAGACTCTAATTCAAGTATCATATATCACATTGGATATCCACTATTAATCTCTTAATTACTTCATCTCTTTTCTTTATTCTTATTTATATCAATACAGTTACCTTGGTGTTATCTCACACGCCCTATTTTCATGGAGTATGTCTATTTTGAAATTTTCATCTAATATGGACAAATCTAAAGTATAATACTAGATGAGTTATCCTATAAAGATATAAGATAGATGGTTTATACTTTATCCCTAAGTTTTTTTACATATTTGATTATCATTCTTGTGACCCATGATATGAATTCCTGACATTTCTCCGAAATTAATTAAATGTCTTGAATAAATTTTTGGATGCTTAAGTTGTTACGTTTATAAAACGTAGAATTTGTTTGAGTTTTTAAACCTCACCCCAAGAAACTTGTGAGGTTTTTTCTTCTATTTTACCAATCTTAAATCATCCTCATTCTTTGTGAAAGTTTCCTATTTTCTAAAGGGATCCTATTATAAATTAAATGAGAAAATTAGTGATGTGCATTCCTTATTTTTCATGATAATTCATTGTTATTAAAATGATTAAATGTTATTAAGGTGATTAAATGATAATTTGAAATGAGATTGATATTATCTTGGCTAGTGCCTCTTTATACTGGTAATTTTAATTGGGATTGGACACTAACATTTCCCATGACTTTTGTATACATTCTTGATATTGTGCAACACGATATGGAACTGACTTCTGATGAAGATATGAAACTTGTTTCATTATGTCATGGAACTAATTAGGGGATATAGTTATGAAAATTATGAACCCCAAGTATGATTGTTATGGTATATAAGTGATTATGGGATCAAGGTATGTCACCTATGACACCTATAAAATATTTTTTATGGTATTGAACTAGTGAGGAAGAAATAGGTATGAAATCTGTGTCTTCAATATACTTTACATCTCCTGATATAGGTCTCCCTAGTTATACACCTTAGGACCTGCACCATTTAGGGCTGATAATCATTTCTAATATGGAGCATTGTCGAGCTAATTTTTAACTACAATTTATGCTTTACCTATATATATATATACATATATACTTATATACATATATATTGATTCTCACGTATTATATCATTTTTATTTTTAAAAATTGTTTTCATGTACTTGATATATATTCTATTCACTATACATATTTCTTGTTACACTTGCACACAATTATGTTTTATACCCACATGCAAGATTTTTTATAGACACTATTGCCTGTGCCATACTGAGTATATCTCACACCTAGTTTGGGCCATATATTGGTACAAAAACAGACTTCATGTATGCTGGTAGGGATATGGGAAAGCACCTGGTGGCTGATTCTTGATAGATTATAGCATGTGAGTGGGATAGAACATGTTAAATATATGTATTGTGACTATACATGGAGATTTTATTTAGGACTTTTTTGGTTCTTTTCATATACCTATATGTATGAGTGTATTATACCATATATTGTTCCGTTTTTTATAGCTCCATGAAATTCTCTTAATTTTATACATGGGTTTGGATATTTCTTTTAATAGATTGTTTATTTTTATCATCTTGATGTTTTACATTCGTTGTTCTAGTTTTCATTTATTATGATTCCATTATTTTCTATTAATTTCACTATTGTGTTACTCTCATTATGAGTGTATAGTCTCCCCAGTTTAGCACCATGAAACCTCACAGTTAGTTATCAACCTCTAGCATTTAGGGGAAGTGAAGTTGAGTTCTTTTGACCAATTGAGTTTAGTTATATACGAGTGAACCAAGACTATTATGTTACACTATATCTATGATATTTAACTATAGTACCTTTATAAATCTTAATTAAAGATTATTTATCCCTATACTAATATCTTGATGTATATATTCATTGCATGATAGAATTTAGTATCATGATCCCATAAATGGTTTTCTTCTCTAATAATTTTATTTATTGGTGTTTCATATCAGTTGATTTTTTGTGTGGGTTCTATGAAAATAATTGTTTCTAAACAAACCAACATCAGCTCAACCTACGATCAGAATCTTCTTCCACCAAATTAACTCCTTTTCTATGAAACTATTTCTTCTAAAGTGTTCTTACATCAACACATCTATCATCAAAAATCACATGTCATTATACAGTGACAAAATAATCAATATTTTTATGTTGATACTACTTCTGTGTGTTTCACCTTATAAAACCCCTCCTAAAAAACAAGATTCACCAATCTGTCTTTTTGGAACTGATCCCTATAATTTAGAATCCCATAATTAGCATAATTCATATTATAAATAAGTTTTTTTTATTTTTTAATTATTATTATTTTATTGATTTTAACTTATTGATAGATACATGTGTAATTATATTCTATTATTATTGTAGTTGGGGGATTTACCAATTGGTAGAAACTCCCCACATTCTTACATTAGACCTGTGTTTAAATCCAGATGGGTACAAATTTCCATAGGAAGACGGTGATGCAAGAATGATGCGGGCATGATACAGGCAGGTGGTGATGCTGGAAAGATATGAGCCTAATGACATAGGCTGAATGGTGTATGAATGATTCTAAACTAGACTCTTGGTATAGTTTATGGGCATTTAGACCATGTAATATGCTTCATCCTCCTAGGAATTCAATCTATGTACTAAATAAACTAGGATTGATGGTTGGTCTATCACTTGGGGGGCTATGGACTTTCTTTCCAGCCTGTGTGTGTTTAATGTAATTGCACCCAAAAAAACCTAATATATATCTTCTATAAGTATCGTTAATTTGGTATGATAGAGTGTTATGATTTAATGTTTTATATTGGATATTTTTATACTAAGAGGAAACTATAGTAAATATGTTATATGATTAAAAACTTGATGCATGATTAAAAAACATTTTTTTAGATATTGATTTTTTTAGAATAATGTAATAATGCCTGAAAGATCATATATCAAGCTTAGTGATGCAGTGTGTAATATGTGTTTAGAAGAAATAAACATGCCACCAATGATTTATTTTTGGATGTGCATGTATCACAAGGAAATATAACTAGATAAATATGATTAAATAAAATTTGAAAATGATCATATATGATTGAATTGACCTTTCTACTAATTTTATAACATTGAATTTGATATTTATCTAGTTTCATTCAATTTAATTTTAGGATGAACATTCTATAAAAAATTTCACCAGCTTTTTTACTAGGAATGTGATATTGAGATAAAAATGTAACCTGATATGTATAATAAGATCATAGTTTTCTTAAACCACATTATTTGAGTATTTTGGCGATTGGGGTATTAAGTGTGATTTTGGGACAATTTTGGTGGTGAAAGTAGGGTTATAGGTATTTTGAGGTCGACCACACCATGGTAGTAGGTGTGGCTATGGAATTTTAGAAGTAGTGGGCATCAAAGATTGTGTTTGGAAGACTCTCTATATAGTTTATAACTATTTAATGATTTTGGTTCACTATGGGGGATGAAATAGCTATGGTAAAGACCACTTTTTTAGTGATTTTATTATTATAAATGGGTAAAATAAAATTCCATGGTTAAGGGGAGTTGTAACCTTGAGAATCTGAGGGACGCACCACTCGTAGTAGATGGAATTTTAGAAGGAGTGGTATGTCAAGGTGAATCAGTATGTAAAATTGGGGAGTGTCTATATCATGTTGTCATAAATGGCCATTATAGGCCTTAATTATATCTTAGTAAATATCACAACACCATTAGAGTAACTATAAAAGATATCATGATTGATTGATTTTTTTGGTGAGTTTTTCTATGGGAAATGGGAAAGAAAAATGGTGAGGGAATTCCATGGAACTATTTTTTAGCACGAATATTTATAAATATGTGAGCTGTGTGGGATAGTTGTAAAACAATGATCTCAGAGTCACAAAATCATGGTTTTTTTGGAAGAAATAGTGAGATAACTCTCACTATTCCTTGGTTTTACTATGGCGGTGGTGGTTTACCTGCTCTTAAGATGCCAAAAAAACCACAAAATAAGGGGTAGTAAACCAATTTAAATATATATGATTATTATATCTCTTTTTCACCAAGAAAAATAAATCCATTTTGAGTTTCTATAGGTCATTATGGGGGTCTATTTAGCCCCTCTATTAAAACTTGTTGACCAATTTCACTAGATTGATTATATTTCTTTTTTTAGCCCTAGTCTATTCCTTGTACCTTCCTGGATCTTTTAACCATATAAATAACTTAAACCTTCTTGATTTGTGATTTCTACTTCATCATTAATATAATGACCTTTATTTATTCTCTCTGCATAATTATTCTAGATCTTTCATCCTAGAATTATTGTAACATCATAAATTATTGAATAAAGTTGTTTAATGATGATATATTGGTAATGAATATGATGTTAGATATTCAAGGACTCTTCACATGGATTTTTTTCTTGTCATCTTCAATTATCTTGATGTGTAATTTCTAACCATCCTTAAGGTTTAGTATTTATGAGTAATCTTATATATTATGAAATTACAAGTTTCTTGTTATGAAATTTAATGTTTATGTGACCCTATTGAACCAAGAAAACATTAGTTTTTAACCCTTTTAATTGAATGAATATAATTATCATCATTAACTCTTGATTTTTATCCTTTCACATGAATTTATTTACTTTAAAATATTCTATTAATTAATAACAATACATTGAACCCCATAATCAAATTTCATGTACCACTGCAACAATATACTATCAATCAGAACCTAAAATTCCATCAGTGAAGATGTATGATTATTCCCCCCTTAGGACTGGTGGAAATGAATTGGTTTAAGGGGAGGGGTAGTGGTTTATGTATTCTTTATGATCATACTGTTCCCCGAGGACCTTATTTTATCTTTGGAATGAGTTCCATATATGATTCTATTTATTAAATAAAATAACATCCTCTCTCAGTCTTGATGTTGTGGGTTTTAGTTCCGGGGAAGGAGATGTTATATTCTTAAGACAAACTCTGCCTTTTCTTGTTGTGATTTTATTATTTCATGTATAAATTTTGTATTTATATTATGTTATTATGATATTGTATGTAAACTATTTTTATGGAAGATGATTGGAAGGATTCATTTATTAGTTTATCAATTAGAAGTGAAAAGTTATATTTTTTTAGTCCCTCTTTATTCCATGAATAATAAGTTTCTGGATTCTATTTGAAATGTTACTTCATTTACATAATAACTTGGGAAGGAAATATATGTAATATAGGCATGGGAATGAATATATAAATATCCAATGAAAGGTTAAATTATATAGGGATCCCTTATAATGAAAATAATAATGAAATTGAAACTATAATCACTATTTTATAATGATTAATATAATGTTATAGGGTTTGTATAGTGTAGTGTTATCCCTGGAGTTTTACGAGTCCTCATCTCATGGTAGCTATTGTCCTATGGAACGATTTAGGGCTATTGTATAAATAAAATATTAGTTCTTCTCTAAAAACATTGATGTAATTATTCAAAAAAAATTAGATGGGATATAGATCATTTTTTTATTTCTCATGAAAGAATTTATATCTTTTTCCATTTTCCATTCCTTAGAAAGTTACCTTGAACCATGGGTTTTGTGGTGAAAATGTAGTGGTCCTTGGGTAATGTGGCTAGTGTTTCATTTTTTGATGGATTTGTTGGTTTTGGTCAGGTAAGTGTGTTACTAGAATAGTTGAGGTGTTCATAGGTGTGTTTTTTCTTGAGATTAAGTGTTGGGAGTTTCTTTGGTACAAGGAATGACTTGATTATGGGTTTTTATTAATATTGAATGGATTATGTAGATTTAGTGTACTAGGTAGCTTCTATTTCAAACATGGATTGTACTTCAGTTATTATGTTTGGGTTTCATAGTAGGTCATATACATCTAAAGAGGTGAGATGAAACTTTTATTAGCTAATTTTACATAGAATTTGAATATCAAACGATTTCTCTAGATAATATTATTTCATTTCTAAATTAATGAATGAATAGGTAAAATGAACTCAAACTGAGAATATTGTAATATATCAAAAGATTAATGGAAGTAAATGAATTTATTAACTAGAATAATGACCTAAATTTGAGATTTATAAATGATAATAATTATTGATTATGATAATAAATTCATTGGGTTGTTATATTGTCAAATGTAATGAATGGTTTTATGAGTTTCTTTAGTGGGAGATGGATAAATTTTGATACATGAAAAAACCATGGAATGATTAAGGTGATAAAAAAGTGGGTAAGGTGTGCTCTTCCCGAATGATGATGGTATTTCTCTATTGATGAAATTTATTGATATAATAGTTCTTGTTTTTTACTTAAAAATCATTATTTTCTGATTACAAACTAAAATTTTATTATAGAGATAACGATTTTCATGATTTAGGATCCAAATTTGATATGATGTACTGATTGAATCCATTGATTTGATGATATTTATAAATTTGTGGTAATGGGATCATGAATTATGACTTATTAGTACGGAAGTTCTAGAGATGATTATATAATAATGACTATGGCTATGTGGTTCAATATTTATATGATGGTGGTTATATGTTAAAGTCTGATGAAATTAATTATTATTATTTCATTCCCATATTTCCAAACATTAAGTAAGGGGTTCTCTAAAAATATTTTTACTGGTGTGAGATGGAATGACATCTATGTTGATTAAGTAAGAGTGGTGAAAATATTTTTATCCCATATATTATTTTCTCTTTATATTTTTTAATATTATTATTTTCCCTTGATTCATGATGTTTATGAATAATGATTGGAAATAGAGTTTGTTATAGGGGTAACATGTAATGTATTGGATTTATGAAAAGGTAAAAACCATTTAGTTTTTGGTTTAATTCCTTAAAATGGTCCTAGTAATGATTCCAAAGAGTTTAAAGGAGGTTTCGGGTGCATTTGGGGATCGTTTAAATCCGAGAGCACTTAAAAAGCGAAAAAAGACAAGGCCACACGATTTGACTAACGCTGTGAGACCCGGGACACATTACCATGTTAGTGTTTCAGGTTTTAGGGTAGTGCATTTTGGAATGGTTTACACATGGTAAGTCATGTCATGAAGAAAATAATGTGATGTTCCCTATGTAGCAGTGAATGGTGCATGATCGGTGCACGGTTTGGCCAAACCATGTAGCCAAAACATGAAAGTGAAAAAATGGGTGAATTTATGGTTATTTAACTCTTAAATGATTTAAAATTATTTCTCTCTTCTTCCCCTCATTTCCTCCTATTGAAACCCCCATCTCAATAAATATGAACCCTCTTCCCCCTCCTTCAAGGATTGAAGCGAGTACCTCCATTTTGGTATGATTTCTTCACAGTCGGAAGCTATGGGAAAATCTAGATAATCTCTACCTTCCACACCCATATTTTTTTTTATCTTCTATATATTGCACTATTTTGATGAAATATATTTATCCGTATCTTTGGGGTTTTTTATATCATTCATTTTCTTCCATTTTCGGTTGAATAAGGTCTTGATAATGAATGCAAGGAGCATTTCTACATTGACATAGGGTGTCTATGCCTTTCCCTCTCATTTCATCATATTTTAAATGATGAGTTGTTGTGACACTCACTGAACCGTTCTGATGATGCCCTGTTTATTGAAATTAATTTAATTAAAGGGTTTTTCCATGCCCTTAGTGACCCTAACATATAACAAAACCCAACAGTGGGGTGTTCTTCTAGTCTTCGGCCACCCCTATGGGTGTTTCATACTAAATGGAATAATTAACCATATTATTTGATTTGTGTCTCTTCATGGGTGTGTGTGTGTGAACCATGGATTAATATTGTAAATTGATAATTGAATTAGGTGAATGGATAACAATGAGTTAGATCCCAATAGTAAGGCCTATTCTAAATTACTAATGTTGGGCCCATGTATAATTCCTTATGACTTTGATCACTCTTATTGACTAATGTACATACTTGGTAGCCTTATGTTAAATGATTATGCTTATTTTCCCTTGATTTTTCTTGTTCATTATTTCATAGCTATGTTTAATTCCTTAGGTGGGTGCGTGTGACATCATGTATATGCTCTACAATGTTGGGACCACTTTGTGTATGAAGATTGTATTTGTTTTCAACAGTGGTCAATACTCATCAAAATGAATAAGGAGATGAAGTAGGACTAAAAAATTAGTGGATATTGGATGAAGTGAGGTTTCCTGGTGAATTTTTATGGAATCATAACATTGTATTTCATACTTGAGAAATTCTCTAAGAAGATTAATTCAGACGATTTTTGAACTGATCCTAAGTTCAAAGAACTTGTGTCAAAGGTAAAACATTGTTTACATCAACGAATAATGGAGAACTATCATCCATTTGAGGATTATTGGAGTATAATTATGAAGTATCATCTATCTATGGATGGTTGAAGAAGAATGAGGATTTGAAGAAGACAATGCAATGCTTCATGATTGCATGAGAACCATGAAAGAGCTTACTTGAAGAAAAGAATCATACGATTTGAATGAAGTAGGAAATGATGGTTGAAGAAGAAGAGAGATTTTGTAAGGGCTTGGCATTGTAAGAAGTTATTTGAGTAAGATTCAAGCCTCCACTTTTGGATGAAGAAATATGATTGGAGTTCTTTGTAAATAACACTCCAAAAAGAATTGAGGATTTGAAGTGAGTATGAATAAGTACTTTCAAATTCATATTCCAAAAAGAATGGATGAAATCAGACGATGATTTTCTGATTTGTATTTTTCAATCAACACAAGTTTGGAGAACTTCTAGTATAATATTAATGAAGGATAGAGAGAGTAAAGAGTGTTTTTTGAAAAAAAACATTTCAATATCATACTATCCAAAAAAGAAAAAGGCAAGAAGAAGGAGCGCAAGTGGCGGCAGGCAAGTGGCGGCGCGCAAGTGACAATGCGAAAGTGTTGTAGAGGCACTCAAGTCATATTTCAAAAAGAATTATTTCAGAAATATGAAAAAGGAAATAAAGTGGCGCACAAGTATTTGCGTGCAAGTGGTGGCACACAAGTGGTGGCACGCCGGTATTGGCGCGCAAGTATAAGTGACGTGCAATTCCTATTTCAAATATCATCCAATCAAAATATGAAAAAGAAAATAAAGTGGCGCGCAAGTTATAAAGTGTCATGGAAGTCAATATTGCAACACAAGTATTGACTCGCAAGTATTTATGTTGACGTCTTGGTGCACAAGTACATGTTTCACGAAAGTCATATTACAACATCATCATATCAAAATAAGACAAAGGAAATAATGTGTCACGCTAGTGATGAAAGGGAATGAAAGCGATGAAGTGGCTTGCAAGTGATGGAGTGGCACATAAGTATTGGTGTGCAAGTCTCCGTCGCGCAAGTCACCAAAATGCCTATAAATAGATGACTCACCTCCTCATTTTTCAATGCTCAACACTTAAGAGAAAATTTGAGCTCTGAACACGCAAGTAGGAGAGGGTGCTCTGATCGCACAAGTAGCAGAGGGCGGTGCACAAGTTGAAGTGGAACGCAAGATGAGGGTTATTTATAAGGCATGCCAGTAGGGTTCCACACAAGTGTTGCCGCAGAAGTCTTGCCACGCAAGTTTTGTCGCGCAAGTTTTTCCGCGCAGGTCCTGTCGCGCAAGTTTTGAAAGGCGCACATGCATGTAGGTGCTTTCAATAAGAGGGTTGTGTATAAGAAAAAGGTGGCTCTCTAGTTGTGTGTTGTGAACAATTGTGGCATGCAAGTATTTGATGGCGTGCAAGTAAGATGGCGTGCAAGTAGGGAGGCACGCAAGCAGGGAGGCGTGTAAGCAGGGTAGCATGCAAGTAATGATTGGCGTGCAAGCTGTGAGTTGTTCTAGAAGTTCTTACCAACTTATGTTCAACTGTGATAATGCTAAGTTGATCTAGACTTCATTGTTTTTACAATAACAAAGTGAACTTGTGATTATAGCAAGAAGAATAAGAAGAAGAAGAAGGGTTCAGTGCATATGGTTTTGCACTAAAAGAGAACGTGTGAAGAAGAGTATATTTCAGTGCATATGGTTTTGTATTTAAGAAGAAGAAAAAGAAGAAGAGTGTGCAGCTTATAGGTTTGCTGCATAGAAATAAGAGCAGATGAAGAAGAAGAACAGAGTATGCCAAACTGAAGCCTATAATTATTTAGGGCAGTTTAATTCAGATGATGCATTGTGAGCTGATCCTTCATTTCTGAATAATCACATTGGTATATATGATTCTGGTGGAGAAGAAAGAAGAAGCCTAGTGCAGTTGGTGTTACACTAGAAAAGAAGAGAAGGAAAGAAGGAAGAATTTCTTGCCTATTGCTTTGCAAGTAATAAAGTGAAGAGAATTAAGGAAGACCAAGAGTAGAACCTGAATTTTGAAGAAGGAAGAAGATTGTCTCCATAGGTAGTATAAAGAACTAGATAGAGGCTACAAGTTGGACTAGGGTATCACCAGTCTAGGGTAGAGGATCATTTCCCACCCCCCTCCAAAGTGTAGGGACTCACACTGGCTATATGATTGTTTTCCTAGCCACTCCATTGTAAAAGAATATCACATTATAATGGAGAATCCATGCAGTGGTCATACCCATTAATGGAAAAGACTTAACTACTCTTATTGAGTGGCTAAACTTGTAAAAATATTATGTGCATATTTTTACTGCTTTCTATTATTGCATGCGACATGGAAAAGAGAATAAGAGAATCAAGATCCTAACAGGTAAAGATGTACAAGGATAAAAGTTGGAATTGGTTTAAAAAGTCTCCAACACTGATTAACACCCATATTAGTGTTATGTATATCCCAAACTAGTCCTCACAATTGGTATCAGAGGAGGTTCACCTCTGTTGGATTCTCTACAGTGATGATATTCCTTTCTGAAGACTTGAGTTCTTTTCCTGAGTGAACATTGAAGAGAAGTGTTGGTAAAGATTCAGTTACCTTTGATCAAAAGGCTATATCTACCAAGACCATGATGAAGAGGAAAAATAAATAGATGAGAAAGTTGAAGAATAATTCCCTCTTATCTAAAGAATAGGAAGAATCTGGTTCTCAATATCTAGCTGACATTGAAGTCACACCCAACTTGGAAAGTTATGAGAAGGTGGCTCAAGTAACCACCAAGAAGATGGATAACCTTCCTACCCCAAATGTTATGGAGGCACGTGTTAGTACATTTGAAAATTATTCTCATGATGAAAATGATGGACCAAGTGGTGATGATAAATCTACAACATCTCAAGAAATATCAGTTGAAAGATTAAGAATGATTCTACATGGTATTCTTGAAGAGAGTGTATCTCTTGTTTGTGGAGTATTTCAATGCATGCAGGAAAATATCACTCAACTGGAAGAAGAAATTGATGCTTTGGAGAAAGGCTTACAAGAAAAAATTGTTGAATGTTTAAAGCTCTCCAGACAGGTTGGAGCCTTTGAAGCAACAAAGAGGAGATTTGAAGTATGTTCTTCAAAGTGGTTCAAGGATGTTTAAGAAAAGGAGGGAGTCAACAAGACTCTAGAAGAGAAGATCCATGCACTTGAAGAAGAGCGGAAAAGGGGCAATGAATTCAAGAAGTTATATTTGTAAGATAACTCCAAGAAGATCAATGAACTGGGATCTTTGTTACAAAACAAAGGAAAGATGCATGAAGATGAAGTTGAAAGATTGAAGAAGGCTTGTGAAGAGAATATGACTATGATTGAAGACTGGGAATTGATCTTCAATATGAGATGTCTTGAATTGGAACCTGAGTTGACCAATCTTGAGAAGACACATATTGAGTCCTCAAAAAAGAAGGAAACATTTGCTGTTAGTACTCAATTCTCATTGGAGGATTCCACTGTCAAAAGACCTCCAACATGTGATAAGAATATCCTGACATCACTCATTAATCTATCACAAGCAGATAAGAATGTAAAGGTATCATCCATACCAACTTGTACTAATGTCACTAAAATTGCCTCTACCAAAAGTACATTTTGGAAGAAAAATTATAAACAAGTATGGATGAAGAAAAGCGAGAAGAAATGTACCACCATGGCTATAGTGGATAGGGGAAATAGTGTGGAAGATAGAACCCCCACATAAAGCACAATATACCAAGAAGAAGATTCAACATCCTTATGATGAATATGGAAAGAAGTCAAGGTTTGTTGGTCAATGTTGGTGCTGTAATAGATTTGAGCATTGTGCACTGGATTGCTGGTACAATCCCTTAAATATAAAAGCACAGAGAAAGCCCATATCAAGGGGGAGAAAGATAGAGACGAAGAAGCAACATCTACAGATCCAAAAGCATCTATATACTACAAACATATTTGAAATATTAGATATCATATGTGATGTGTTCAATAGTAGTGGTCACATGAATGGTGCATGTTCACCTCAACAGGTACCCAAAGCTGATAACAAAAGAAGATCACAACCGCTGGATAAGAATGAAGAATCATCCTTGCAAAGAAATCAGAACAATTTTGTAATAACAAATTATCCCAAGAAGATCCCAAGAAGAAAAGCTAAGAAGCCCTTGGATTCTATATCCAAGGAGGTTAAGGGTGGTGCATCCAAAAGAACCACTAAGAAGGAAGCCACTTAGAAGAATCCATGTAGAAGATCCAATCATGATGCCTCAATCCCTAATGATATTTTTGTGGTTTGGCCAGAAGATTTGGAAAGAATGAGAAAAATGGAATATACACAGGCAAATACTTGTGATAAAAGCACAAAGAAGATTCTACATGAAGAAAAGGAAGTTCTGTTTGTGAGGTGCAACAAGGCTGGTCATACTATTAAAATATTCCTTGAATTTACTCTAGCACAATAAGAATTCCTCAAAAAGATGAAAGTTGCACCAGGAGATTCTAGTGATTTGAAAGCCCTTGAAGAAAGAAGATTCACACACAAAGAGATGGAAGAAATAGTTAGGTCCACACAATCACAGTCATCATTGAAGATAAGTTGTGAAAGTGTTCTGTATGGAGCATATGGGTTGAGAAAATCATCTCAACCTTGTTGTTCACATTGATGGAGAAAAGAGGATCCACCTTATTCCATTAAATCATTGTGTATTGTATTTGTTTTTATCATACAAGGAATTTAAGGTGAAGTAATATCTCAGGGAAAAAACCCAGGAATAAGTGAGGAGAAGTGTTCCGTTGTGGGGGAGACACATGAAGAATCTTCCAGAGTCATTATCTCAATCAGTATCAACATCAGTTGGTATAAAATTCAATTACTCTAAAGACTGTCTGAAGATCATGTCATTGGAAAAGGTATGTCATTTCTTAATCTATCATCCATGGTTACTCAAAATAAATATATTTTTACAAAGGGGGAGTAACTAGGTCAATCAGTGACATAAGAAGAATGAAAGTGCTACAAGGCCACTTATCCTGCTAATTGAACTTGAATGTTTTGGATACTTTTGTTGAAGTGAGTGACGGAATTTCAGAATTGATTATTTCCTATCACATTCAATATCTTTTTCCGAGAATGAAAGTGGAAAACCCTTAAAGACAAGTGTAAGAGATCTCATCTCATGAGGTATCACAATCAGTGGATAATGGAAAACTTTGTTTTCTAAATCAAATTCTCTTGTTTTCTACATCGAGCTTTTCTTAAGTATACATAGAGTGAAATGATTGATGGCACACTGCTTAAGTAAGGACTGATACCCTCTCAACCATGAACTTTGTATTTCTAGTCAATAAGGGGGATAGAAATTGAAATGAAAGATTGAAATGAAAGGTGGAGAGAAACAAGTAATGGGGAGAGTGAAGATTCTTATTTTGACATTGACACATTCATTTGAGGAGAATTTGTGGTATTGAAAACAAAATACAAAGGGGGAGATTTTTGGGACCACTTTGTGTATGAAGATTGTATTTGTTGTCAACAGTTGTCAATACACTTAAAAATGAAGAAGGAGATGAAGAAGGAATAAAAAGTTAGTGGAGATTGGATGAATTGAGGTTACCTAGAGAATTGCTATGGAATCATAGAATTAGATTTCATACTTGAGCAATTGTCTAAGAAGATTAATTCAGACGATTGTTGAACTGATCCTAAGTTCAAAGAACTTGTGTCAACGGTGACACATTGTTTACAACAATGAAGGATGGAGAAGTATCATCCATTTGAGGATTATTTGAGAATAATGGTGAAGTATCATCTATCTAAGGATGTTTGAAGAAGAATGAGTATTTTAAGAATACAGTGCAATGCTTTATGATTGCATGAGAACCATACAAGAGTTTACTTGAAGAAAATAATCATGTGATTTGAATGAAGTTGAAAATGATGGTTGGAGAAGAAGAGAGAGTTTGTAAGGGCTTGGCATTCTAAGAAGGTATTTGAAGAAGCTTCAGGCCTCCACTTTTGGATTAAGAGAGATGATTGAAGCTCTTTGGAATTAACACACCAAAAGGAATTGAGGATTTTAAGTGAGGATGAAGAAGTACTTTCAAATTCATATTCCAAAAAGAATGGACGAAATCAGACGATGATTTTCGGATTTGTATTTTACAACCATCACAAGTTTAGAGAACTTGTGGTGCAAGCCGTATGACGGATAGAGAGAGAAAAGAATTGTTTTTGGAAAAACACATTTAAATATCATACTATCCAAAAATGACAAAGGCAAGAAGAAGGCGCCCAAGTGGCGGCGCTCAAGTGACGACGCACAAGTGCTGTAGAGGCGCACAAGTCATATTTCAAAAATCATTATTTCAAAAATATGGAAAAGGAAAGAAAGTGGCGCACAAGTATTGGTGTGCAAGTGGTGGTGTGCAAGTGGTGGTGCACAAGTATTGGTGCGCAAGTATTAATGGCGCACAAGTCCTATTTCAAAAATCATCCAATCAAAATATGACAAAGGAAATAAAGTGGCACGCAAGTTAGAAAGTGTCGTACAAGTCAAGAGTGTCGCGCAAGTATTGGTCCGCAAGTATTGGCGTGTAATTCTTGGCACGCAAGTACATGTTGCGCGCAAGTCATATTCCAGTATCATCATATCAAAATATGACAATGGAAAGAATGCGTCACGCTAGTGATGAAAGGGTGCACAAGTGATGAAGTGGTGCACAAGTGATGGAGCGATGCGCAAGTATTGGCGCACAACTCTAGGTTTCACAAGTCACCAAAATTATGATAAATAGATGACTCGCCTCCTCATTTTTCAATTCTCAAAACTTAAGAGAAAAAATTTGAGCTCGGAACATGCAAGTAGAAGACGGTGCTCGGATCGCACAAGTAGCAGAGGGCGGCGCGCAACTTGAAGTGGTGTGCAAGCTGAGGGTTATTTATAAGACGCACAAGTAGGATGTCGCGCAAGTGTTGCCGCGAAAGTCTTGTCGCGCAAGTTTTGCCGTGCTAGTTTTGCCGCGTAGGTCCTATCTTGCAAGTTTCCAGAGGCGTGCAAGCAGGGAGGTGATTTCAAGAAGTGGGCTGTGTATAAGCCAAAGGTGGCATGCAAGTTGTGAGTTGTGAACAATTGTGGCGCGCAAGTATTTGATGGCGCGCATGTAAGATGGCGTGAATGTAGGGAGGCACGCAAGCAGGGAGGCACGCATACAGGGTTGCGCACAAGTAAGGTTTGGCGCGCAAGCTGTGAGTTGTTCTAGAAGTTCTTAACAACTTCTGTGCAAATGTGATGATGCTAAGTTGATCTAGACTTCATTGTTTTTACAATCACAAAGAGAACTTGTGATTATAGAAAGAAGAAGAAGAAGAGAGGATCTATGCAGATGGTTTTGCACTGAAAGAGAACGTGTGATGAAGACTAGATTTTAGTGTAGCTGAATTTTCATTGAAGAAGCAGAAGAAGAAGAAGAGTTTGCAGCTTACAAGTTTGCTGCATAGAAAGAAGAGAAGAAGAAGAAGAACAAAATATTCCCAACTGAAGCCAACAATTATTTAGGGCAGTTTAATTCAGATGATGCTTTGTGAGATGATCCTCAGTTTCAAAATAATCACATTGGTATATGTGATCCTGGTGAAGAAGAAAAAATAAGCCTAGTGTTGTTGGTGCGACACTAGAAAAGAAGATAAGGAAAAAAGGAAGAATTTATTGCCTACTGCTTTGCAAGTAATCAAGTGAATAGCATTAAAGAAGACCAAGAGAAGAACCTGACTTCTAAAGAAGGAAGAAGACTGTCTCCATAGGTAGTATAAAGAACTAGCTAGAGGCTGAAAGTTGGACTAGGCTATCACCAGTACAGGGAAGAGGATCATTTCCCACCCCCTGCAAAGTGTAGGGACTCACACTGGCTAGAGTATTGTTTTCTTAGCCACTCCATTGTAAAAGAATATCTCATTATAATGGACAATACATGCAGTGTTCATACCCATGCATGGAAAGGATGTATCTACTCTTATTGAGTGGTGAACCTTGTAAAAATATCATGTGCATATTTTTACTGCTTTCTATTATTACATGCGACAGGGAAAAGAGAATACGAGAATCAATATTCTAACTGGTCAAGACGTACAGGGATAAAAGTTGGAATTGGTTTAAAAAGTCTCCAATACTGATTCACCCCCCTCTCAGTGTTAGGTATATCCCAAACTGGTCCTCTCATTCAAAAATTACATGCCATGTGATTAAACCTTGATCATGCAACTTGGATCATTGTTTTTATTTATTAGACCATAATTTGGTTGAATTGAATTAAAAACTATTCCTTTTGTTATCCATATAAATTTTTTCTTGGTTGTTTGGGATTATATTGCAGAGTGTGATAAATTAGTGAGCATTTGTTATTAAAATGTCTCATTGGTGGAAAGAAATTGATTAAAGAGATGTGTTACTTTATGTTTTATTATCATGGTTCACTTGAAACAGACCAAGACTAAACATGGGTACCGAGTTATCAATTTCATGGATAGACTCATCATACTTGGCCAGATACTCTTGATGCAATGGGAGTGATTCTTTGTATTTTTAGGTACAGTCTTGTTGTTTGGTTTTACTTATACTCAGGAGTGATACCGATACCCTAGGGGAGTAACCAAGGATAGATCCATTAGAATGATGGCAACACCATTCCATGGGTGATACCCGGTCCCCTATATGAGATACTTGGTACAGGATCCGATTCACCGTTTTAAGAGTGAAAAAATGGACATTGTAATAGTTTCATTGGATGAACATAATCACTTTAGTTATATTGGATGTTCCAAAGAGACCCTTGGGATTTTTTTCCGATTTCCTTGGATGGACTCATACTCCACCACAAGATTTGATGGATTGTTTGATTTATCATTTCATTTATGATGAAAATATTGTTATTATTATCACTATTGTGAGTTCACTTGGATAATGATAAGGGAAATGAGACCCCAATGTAAAGAAAAATCTCGGTGTTTTTCTCCTCCTGGGATTCATTGTTTACTTGTGTACTTGTATACAAATTACAACTTTCACATAAACCACATATAATCTACCAAATTAGGCTGAAGTAGGTGGTATGGGATAGGTTTCCATTCAAGAACCTCGAACATGGTGTTACTGTATTATTTATTTACTAATATTCATTTATTTATTCTTGGAACACTTCTATTTATTTATTGAATGAGATGTAATGACATAGACAATGTGTGTACCGACCTACTGATATTATATCTCATACCCTTCTTGGGTGTCATTTGGTACCTGATTAGACTTCAATATCACAGGTGTGGATAAAGGGAAGTATGTAGCTTGAGATACTTTAATGGTTTACTTCTTAGGTATGGAGCATAAGGTATAGGACCAAGCCTATGCTGGAGATGCTTATATTATAATTTTTTCCCCTTTTCATATTTTTCTAGCATGTAGTATATTCTTGTATGTTTAACTCCCTGTACTAAAATTTTGTATAGACACATAACATCATGATTATACTTTTGTAACTATTTCTGTTATCCAGATTCCTCTAGTTAATTATTCTTCTTTCATGGTTTATAACTATATTTATGTTTCTTTCAGTTTATATCTATTGATTACATTGTTTATTATTCACTTATTATTGCTATTAATAAACTGATCATTGAGGGAATACCCCCCATAGAAACACCCTAGTCCCTCAATACTAGTCAGTAGCCTCTGGAATTTGGGGAGGAGTGCTTGAGGTCCTGTATATACCTTCTCTGGGAACTATTGAGTGGAATCTAGGGATGGATGCTACAATGTGGTATCACAATGCTTTTTTAATTTGTCTTTCAGTTTGTTTTAGATTGGAGACTATAACATTGGAATTTGGAGTTGACCATATGCATGGATGTTGCTAACCAATGCATAGAGTAAACCCAAATTACTTGGGATTGGAAATTTCAATTATTGATTAAGTCATTTATGGTTGATAGGACTACACTATTGGGTGAATCACTTGTTTTATAGTGTTATTTTATTGATGATATTGGAATGATTATTTCTATTAGTTCATCCCAATGAAATGAGGGTGTTCCATTACATGCATCTAACTAGGCACCATAGGATTTAAAATTTCATGCATTATTCTATTCTATAGTTACTTTCAATGTGCATTTTCTAGTTTCCATTTGATAGTTGTTGTTCCTTGTTCTATTAATCCTTTCAATGCCTAATCAATTATAATTATGGAAATGTTTCTATCTAACTTGAAGAAACATGTTTTAAATTTGATTAAATTGATTCCAAATTTTAATTTATAATGTGAATGGGGCCTTATTAATCGGAATGATGATCCACATAATTCAAAATAAAGTGGATCAATGATTAGTAAATTAAAGTAGAGACCACATTAAACAAATTAAATGACCTTTGAACACGGGAATGATAGGCCATGAATATGACCTAACCATAGTAATTGGAAGTAAGATATGCTTTATAGTGTTTCTTCTATGATTTCCAATCATTTATACCAATCTCTATAAGAGTTATTTTAGTTCTGTCATGTTTCTGGGAGGCCTTTTGTCTGCCCTTCTTTATCTCTTTCTTATATACTATCCCAATATGTTATAAATCATATTTAAGTAATGAGATTTGAAATTATAGAGCTATGACACCATTTCAACCTCATGTTTCATTCTTAGAGACTGGTTATGAGCACAATATAGAGTTGGTAGGCCCTGATCCACGCATTATACCTCTTATAGTGCCACCTGAGGAACCTTTGGCCGATCTTCCACGAAGTGATGATTCTTAGTTCTGTGAGAGCATTCTCATATTAATGAATTATGTTTAGGGTTCTCCCCATACTTCCCTGACTATGAAAGAGTTTACATGGGACTTTCAGTAGCAACATCATATATATTTCTTGGGGGTGGTGGACCTCATGCTGTAGAATCATAGTTAGAGGCTTCAGTTTCTATCTTCGTTCATCTTGAGATTCCTTCATAGAAGATGGTAAATATTGCTACCTATATGTTACGTGACTCCTCCATGCTTTGGTTGGATGTCATATATTATTCAAAGAGTTACTGGGGCACAATATGGGGGTACTTATAGATGAAATTTTATGACCACTTCTTCCCATAGTCCATAAGGTAGGATTTCATCAGAGAGTTCATGAATTTTTAGCATGGCTCTATGAGAGTGCTTGAGTATTCTGCTTGTGTCACCATGATTCAGTGCTTTCCTCCTTATCTGAACAGTGACAAATTGATGATCATGAGGCACTTTTAATGTGTTCTAGGGAATACTATCTAATCATATGTGGACAACTTTCATTTTACTAACATTATTGAGATAGTGAACTAGGGCTTGATTATAGAACAAAATTTCAGAGAGGATGGAAATGTGGCCCACGGGGGATCAGTTCTGAAATAGACTGGTGATAATTCTTGCATTAGAAATCAATGATTCATGGGAACACATGGGGGACGTTCTGTCCAAGTGACATGAATTTATTCAATAGTATCTAACCATTGTGGTAGGCCAGACCATAAGAATCCCTAGTGTACGAGCAACCCAATTGAGTGTCGAGATTAAAGCAGAATGGGTCACCTTCAATGCTTTTTACCATTATTTAAACTGAGAATCTAGTGAAAGGGAATCCATACTAGAACCTTTTATAGGTATGGGATCTACATCTCCTTGTCAGGTGGGGAGTTAGTATTCTACTAGCAGATCAGTCAAGAAAGTAGTGGTTATGGAAGCGGTAGTTAGGCCACAAATGATCGGTGTCAGTGGAGTGGAACTGCTCAGGCTAGTCAAGTAGCATCCTAGGTCCACAATTAGGCAATATGTATATAGTGCATCATAGTGAAAAAGGATAAAAATACAAGGCCATATTTATTTAGAGTTAATATCAATGTAGCCTCTACTTTAGTTTCTACCTTTTTCATATAGGTGCATCATACTCTTTCATATCTATTGCATGTGTGGAATGATTGGGTATGATAATCGAGTAATTATATGGAATAATTTATCTCAACACACAATTAGGGTCCAAAAATAAAGGAATACACCAATGTTTTAAGTTCCCCTTAAGATAGGTAGTTACCTTTTCTTTTGGAGTTTCTTCATCCTCAAGATGACCATCTTAGTCATTATTATCGGTATGGAATGTCTAGTGTCGTATCGTTCCCAAATGAATTTATATTTTAGATGGTTTTCCTTCACATAACTTTATAGTTGCACATATATACAGATGTTCAAGTGGGATACCCAAGTAGACCAATCTAGACCCAAGAGAGCTAGGATTGGTAGTGTAATAACTAAGTTGGTGAGTCACTTTATTAGCGATTAGAGATTTCAGTTAGTAAAAATACCTCTTGTTGTGGATTTCTTCAAAGATATATTCCCAGAATATATCTCCATCTTACCTCTTGAAAGAGTGGTTTTTTTCACCCTAGAGCTATTACATGGTGCAACACTGGTGTCCAATCCTCTATATAGGATAGGAGATATAGAGCTCCTACAACTCAAAAAGCATCTTGATGATATTTAGGCTAAAGATTTTATTAGACCCATCTCATCATTATGGGGTTAACTAGTCCTTTTCACCAAGATTGAGTATGTTAACCTTATATTATGCATGAATTTATTCTAATTTAACCAACTTATGGCGAATAAAATATATCCACTATATTGGAAAGAAGACCTCTTTGACCAGCTCCGAGGAGATTTTATTTTCTCTATGATCAATTTGTGGTTTTCTACCACCAGGATTATGTGAGACCATTAGATATAACTTGTATAACATTTCAAAGTAGGTATGTATTTTATGAGTATCTTGTTATACCATTTGGTTTGAAGTATGCACCATGATTCTTCATGGCCTTAATGAACCAGGTTTTCCACCCATATCTTGATTTATTCAGGGTAGTCTTCATAGATGATATATTAGTATACTAAACCACCAGAAACAACAATGAAACCCATATTTAGATTGTGTTGAGTGAAATATGAAAGAACCATCTCTATATGAAGCTTGAGAAATTCCACTTTTGGATCAGTAAGGTTCACTTATTAGGTGATATCATTCAGACAGATGTGTATCTGTTGATCTAGAGAAGGTGAATGCCTTGGTTTCCTAAGAGAATCTGAAGAATGTGTTTGATGTATAAAACTTTTTGGGGATGAATGTATATTACAGGAGATTCATCTAAGAATTTAATAGCTTATCAATTCCTCTTATATCCCTAAATAAAAAGGGTGTGTAGTTTGTATGGTCTGAAGCTTGTGAGACATCATTTCAGGATTGAAAGGGAAGAATTACCTCTGTGCCAATCCTGATTCTTCGTAAGCTAGGAAGAAACTATACAATATATTTTTATGATTCAGGTATCAGGATGGGGGATGTTAAAATGAAAGCAGATCAGGTTTTGGTATATGGGTCCCACCATTTGAAGCCTCATGAGTAGAACTACCAGACACATGATCTCCGTCTACCAGTCATGGTTCATGATCTATGCTGTTGTAGTAACTATCTTTTGGACGAATAATTCATTGTTTAAAAGGATCATAAAATCTTAAAATACATGTACTCTTAATGATAATTTAATCTGAGGTAGAAAAGGTGGGTTAAATACATGATGCCCTTCAAATTCTAGCTTTATTACACACATGGTATGTAAAATTCTTTCACTGATTCATTAAGCCAGAAGACTCAGATGAAATCTAACCAGGAGACCAGCTATGAGTGGAAGTTGACGACCTTGTTTTCTTGAGATACATATGGAGGTTCAAGGAAATCATGGGAAACCAGTCTTAGTATCTTTGTAAGTGACATCCTCTCATCTTGAGTGGGTCCGAATGAGGAAACTATCTGATTCTGATAGCATTTTTTTGTGGGAAAGCATCATAGGAGAGAACCCAACTCCTAGTTGGGTTGTTGAAGGATGTGAAACTCTACTCTTCCATGATTTTTTATGGGTCCTTGAGGATTAATGGGAAGAGATTATTAGAGACTCACATAAACCTATTTGGGTATCTTATATTGGGATTTACAAGATTTTTCTAGATATACATTGTTAGTATTGGTGGCTAGGTATAAAGTGGTAGATTTTAGGCTTCATCACTCAGTGCTCCACCTTTTTAAATGTGAAGGAAGAGAACTGGGGACCTGCCAAAATTCTACATCCACTATCCATTCCTACATGTAAATAGACTAAACTAAAAATGGTTTTTGTGATAGGCTTTCTGAGACCTCCTCGAGGTAGTGATGCATTATGGGTGATTGTCGATAGGATGACCGAGGTCGTACACTTCATGCCAATATGGAATAATTTCTCTATTAATGATCTAGGAAGTATTTACATCTAGGAGCTAGTGATAATTCATGGAATACACTATTATATAATTTTGGACCAAGTGAAAGGATTCACATCGCAGTTCATACAAGGCAAGAAAAAGGAAATGGGTTCACATGTACTCTTGAATACTGCAAAATACCCTCAGACCGATGGGCAGTTCGAGAAAAACATAAAAGTGTTAGAGGATAATATTTATTCATATGTACATGGGTTTGGAGGTTTCTTGGAAAAGAACATTCCTATTGTTGAGATTTTCTACCATAATAACTTTCATGAAATGATTCAGATTAATCCATATGAGTTTATCTATGGTAGACCATTCCATAACCACTATTCTATCTTCAGTTAGTTGTGGTAAATCAACTGTGTCCTCATCTCATTAAAGATAGTTTAGAGAAAGTATAGATAATTTGGAAGCATATTTCTACAGCTCAGTCTAGATTGAATTCTTATAATGATCATCACCATAGACCTCTAGAGTTCATTCTGGGATATTGGGTGTTTCTGTGTGTATCACCTAGATTGGTTCATAGATGAATTAGAAGATAGGTCAAGTTATTTCCAAGATATATCAAGTCATTTGAGAAAATGATGAGTTTTGGGAAAGTATCCAATTGGTTGCTATTAACACATAGGTATTATGCCAAACCTGTCACCTTTTATGTATCCCAGCTTCAACAATATCATCTAGACACATTTCATTCATTTGAACCTAACTATATCTAGCTGGAGGCAGATGCATCCTTTGACGAGCACATGATATGTATCCTATATCATAGCATGAAGGTTATATAAGGAGATTAAGGTCCATTGGTCTGGGTTCTATGGAATAACATTTGTGTACATGATAAAACCTAGGATTGGGAGGTCGATGTACATGCACAGTGGAAATTTTTTTTCTCATAAGACGCTTTATGACCCTTGGAATGGTAAATCGGGGATGAGCTGTTTTAATGAGAGGAGACTATAACATTCCTACTTTATCCAAAGATACATACCATTTAGATGCTGATTCAATTCCTTAAAACAGTCATAGTAATGATTCATAAGAGGTCAACGATGGTCTTGAGTGTGTCTGGGGCTCATATAAATCCCAGAGAACTAAAATGGGGAAAACGAAATGGGTCGCAAGGTTTGTCTTAAATAGTGTGACCTAATGCACATGGACATACAAGTACTATAGGTTTGGGAGTAGTGTGGTTTTTCACGTTTTGTTCATGATTAGTAAAAATGGGTAGAAAACTATGTGATGTTCCCTAAGTAGCATTGAATGGTGCAAGGTTGGTGAATGGTTTGGCTAAACCATGTGGCCAAAACATGAGCGATGAAAAGATGGATGAATTCATAGTAATGGAACAGTTAAATTATTAAAGTTTATTTTGATCTTCCTACCCTCATTTCCTCTAATGGGAACCTCTTCATCTAGGAACACATACCGTTTTACTGTTCTTTCTAGGTTTTAAGCTATTATCTCAGTTCGAGGTCCTATTTCTTCACTATCTTAATCTATGGAAGTAACTTGCTAAGCTCTACCATTATCACCCATATATTTATAATTTTATCTTCTATCCATTATTCTATTTTAGTAAAATGGATATTTCCCTATTTGCTGTGGTTTTATTAAATCATTAATTTTTTCCATTTTAGGTCAAATCAATGCTTGATAATGGATGATTGGAGCATTTATATGTTGAGTTAGGGTATATACAAATTTCATACTCGTTTCAACATATATTAATCGATACGTTGTTGTGCCACTCTCCAAACCATTCTTAATATTTCTCATTCTTACATTTTAAATTAATTAATGTGGTCTTCCATGACTGTATTGACAATTTCATTTGGTGAAACCCATTCGTGGGGTGTTCACCTTGTCATTGGACTTTCTTATTACCGTGTCATTCTAAATATGCAAATTATCCACATTATTTTACTTGTGTCTCCTCTTGTGTGTGTGTGAACCTTGGATTAATATTTTAAATTGATAATTGAATTTGATGAATGGAGAACAACGAGTTAGATCCCATTGGTAAGGCCTATTCTAAATTCTCAATGTTTGGCCCATGTATAATGCCTTATGACTTTGATCACACTTCTTGATTTATGTGCTTACATGGTAGCCTTGTGTTAAATGATTATACTTATTTTCCCTTAATGTGACTTGTGCCTTATTTGATAAGAGTTCTTATTTACTAAGATGGGTGATTGTATCCCCTTTTTTCTACTTTACACAAATTTCATGCCATGTGCTTACAATATCAGCCTGATACATGGTTCATTGTTCTTATATATTGGACCATAATTTGGTTGAATTAAATTGAAAACTATTCCTCGTGTTAGCCATATAAATTATTTCCTCAATGTTTGGCCTTAAATTGCATCATGTGATAAATTTGTGAGAATGTTTTATTAAAATGTATCCTTAGTGGAAATAAAGTGATTAAAGAGATTACTTACTTATGTTTTATTTTCATCGTTCACCTTCCATGTGACGGGAGGGAACATGGGACTCATGTTAAGGATTCCATGGATAGACTCTCCGTGCATGGTTGGATACTATTGATACGCTAGAAGTGATACTTAGTATTTCAAAGTACTGAATTGCAGAGTAATTTTAATTATTCACATGTGTGACGTTAGTTCCCTTAGAGAGAAACTGAGGATGGATCCATTAACAAGATGGTTATTCCAGGCCATGGGTGATACCTGATCACATACATCATATACTTGTTACGGGGTCAGAGTCACTATGTCTTGAGGGATAAAAGGGATATCGTATGAGTTTCCTTTGATGGAATCAATGACATTGGTTATATTGGATTTTCTATAGAAACCCTTGGGGTTCTTCTTAGATCTTCTTGGATGAGCTCATACACCACCCTTGGATTTAATGGATTGTTTGATTGCTCATTTCATTTTTGATGCATATCTTGTTATTATTTTTAACTGTTGTGGGTTCACATGGCTAGTGACATGGAAAATGAGACCCCAACAAAAAAAATATTATGGATACACTCCTATTAGGTTTATTTATTTACTTTGTCACTTTTATACATAGTATGACTTGCATAGGTACCTTATTCCAACTTTTCAACTTCGGCCGAAACAGGTGGTATGGGATGGGTGTTCCTTCAAGAACCCAGACCGAGGTGTCTATGTTTTATTTATTTGTTACTCTACCTCTATTTACACATGTAACAACGATGTATATTAATTGAATGAGATAGAATGGCTTAGAAACATTGGGTACTGGCCTACTAAGATTATATCTCACACCTTGCTCGGGCGCCATTTGGTACCTAAATAGACATTACGATATCAAGTGTGGACAAAGGGAAGTGTGAAACATCAGATTCTTGATTTGTTTACTACATAGGGATAGAGTGTGAGGCAGAGGAAAGATCATATGCTCGAGATTCTTGTAGTTGTAGGTTTTTCATTTTTTTTATATTTTTTCAACATGTCGTATACTCTTGTATTCCCAAATCCCCATACTCACATTTGTTACCAACATTTGACATCATGATTATTTTTTATATATTAAAATTTTCAAAATTCATCCAGTCAATTATTACACTTGCATGTTCTATCACTCTATTTCTGATTCTCCATGTATATATCTATTTATTCTACTATTTTGTATTCATTGATTATTGATGTGGATACATTGATCTGTGAGGGAATGCTCTCCCCAAAAACACACCCCAGTCCCTCGCTTCTAGTCGTCACACTTTGGAATCCAGGGATACATTCTTGAGGTCCTATAGCCACAATCTCATGGCACTATTTATTGGAATATGGGGAGGGAAACTATTGAACATTTATGTTGAAGATTATGGATACACATGATATAGTACATCTCAATTTAAAATGATTTGTTGAAAAATTCCAACATAGAATTTTGGGTGTTATGTGGGACCAAGGAAGGTAACTCATGTGGAAAACTCACATCACAAGTGACTATGTGTATTGTTTTGGTGATTTTTGGTTGCAAGTATATAATTAATCTCCTTTGATTATAAATGGTCGAATGAACTTATTTGTCATCCATATTTGCCATTGTTATTTCCAAATGTATCTGTTCTAACACATTTTTTTACTTGGATATTTTTTTCATATAAAACAGTACCCTAATGAATAATCATATGTTCTTACCCATAAAATAGTGTTTATTGAGTTGTTTTACAAGATAGCCCATGGTAAAATAGGGATTATACTATTCATGTAGTGGAGGTAAATATAGAATCTTGATCTCACATCATCTCTTGTCAATTTTTTCATTCACATATAGTTTTAGTTTTGATTGGTAAATGATTATCTTTTCATTTATGTATATTTGGAGTTTATTGGATGATATTTTTTTATCTGATTATATAAATGGGATATTCGTCTCATATTTTTGAAAATACCAATGGTTTTAGTATCCATCCGATGGCCTATAAGAGGTGAGCTTCAGGGTCTATCCTCATATTCTCTATTAGAATATTAGTGGTACTATTAGAGGGGGGTTCATAACCTAATGGTATCGAATATGATGGTTAATAGATACAATGGATTTTTGAGTTAGGATCAGGAGATTATTTCATCATTATTATAGAGAAATAGTTTCACTTAATCCTTTTGTTTGATGTTAGAAAAGGATAACATCTTGGAAACAGATATTTAGGGCCCCATATGATTCAATGTAATAAATTTATTTTCGTAATAGACATGTTTAGGCTGAATTGAACTGATTTATGGGTGGAATTTTTAGAACATTTCATGAATCATTACATAAGTGGTATTTTAATGTAGGATTTTTTTTCGGCCAGTCTATATTGGGTTTTTATATATAATGATATAATATATCCCTTTTATTAATGTATCATTCCCATTTATTATTTATTTTATAATAGTTTTAATCATCATTTATTGTAATTTAATGTAATGATTTGATACTATTCTATATACTATTCCTTATTTAGTTATAAAAAAATGTTTGTTGTATGTAAATATGTGAACCTATATAATAATTATAGGAATTAAAAGTAATGTTTTTATTTTATAATAAATAATTCTGTTGATGAATAGATAAGTTAAAAGTTTAAAAATAAGTGTTTTAGAATCTTGTTTTAGATTTGAAATTCCAAATGTGAAATTTAATTTCATATGAAATGTAAAACTGATGATTTATAATAATATTATAACTAAATACAAGTTTTCCATATGAATATTTTTTTTAAAAAGAATTCTAGAACTATGATTCCACATTGAACAATATTTTTGATATATAGAATTGTTGAGAATGAAAAAAAATTAAAATCCATGCATTCATTCTAGATTAATTATATCCTTGCTATTATCCTTAATGAATTACTAAAATATTATGACACAATAATATTACATTTTATGAATAGAAGTAATTAATGATGTATGGTAAACATGTAGAATTAATTTTCTACTATAAAAATCATAAATAATATTGATAAATTCTATAAGTTAGTATTTATGCATGTATTATATAATTTATAACATTTTTAATAATTTATATTCCATTTTAATTAAAATATACAGATTTTTAAAAAAATATTGTTATGTGATATAATAATAATTCAAAATTTATTTACAAATCATGGGAGCAAAGAAAGGTATAATTTTTAAGTATTATATTTAAGGATGATAAAATGTTATTAGAATTAATAGGTTGTTTATGTCCAAATTTTGTTCCAAATATAAACATATGAATTTTTTTATGTACCATATAATGTTTCTTTAGTTCTAGTTGGGCATTGTATTCAATATTTATTATCATTGTTCTATTAGATATGTTCTGATGATGTGTTTCCCAATGTTTCATGTTTGGATAGTTCATAATTGATAAATTATGAATTTTTAACATTAGATCAAATGACTGATTATGATATTATTTTTGATATCCCTGGTATGGTTTGATGTGAAAGCCTGTGATATAAATGATGATGGTGGGACATGATTGATGGTAATGAAAGGAATTGGGGATGAGATCGTGATCATTTTCTGGTTTAAATTTTTTTATGTGTTCCATAATTAGGATAGCATATATGTTTTTACAATTGATTTGTCACTAGTGTATTGGTTTTACTACTTGATGTGATGTTCTATGTTGTTGTTTTGATTTATGTGTTGTGTTATAACAGTTTTGTTTGTGGTTACATGAATATTTCACAAAAAAATGATATGTTGTATAATGGATTGAGAAAGAAGAATATCGGGGCGAGTCTTTGTTGAATTCATTGTTCCAGAATGTACTAAAATTATTTGATGCATATTCTAACCATGATTCCATGGAATGTCTAGAAGAGGTTGAAATTAATATTGATTATTTTTGTGGAATATGGATCATCTTCATGTTTCTATAATTATTTTATTTTTTAAAAATATTTTTTTTAATATGGAAGAAAATAAAATGTGTAATCCTAGATGGGATACCACATGAAATGTTTATTGAAAATTTAATGAATGATTCTATTTATTATGTGAATATAGGTATTAAAAATAATTTTATTAGAGATATATAGTAATGTATTGATATTATTCAAAGACTTGGTAATCGTTATATGGATTTGTTTCTTATATTAAAAATTTCATAAATAGTTGAATAGATCAACTGTAGAATTTTGAGTCCTCCTCATGGTTGGAGATCCCTTTATCCATAATGAAATTTCATCTAAAGTATTAGTAATAAGTGAGGGATCATGTAGATATTATGGAGAGAATCCATTTTATGGGAGAAGGTTTTAATAAAGATCGTTATTTGTATTTGGGATAATTTTATGTAAATGTTCCGTATTTTAGTTCTTGATATCCCTAGAAGAAGAGGGAGAGGATATTATCTAGAATTCAGACATAGATTTCAACCCTAGGGTTAAGTAGAATTTGTTTTTCTATGACATATGAATTGATCTATTATCATTGTAATGCTATGTAGAATCATCAATGTAATTTAATTGAGAGTGATCATGCTTTTCAGTATTTAGTGGGAATAAAAATGTGATTTGGGTGTGGAAGGATGTTTTTGAGGTTGTGTTTATAGTGTAACTATCTTGTCTAAGAGGTATCTACCCATGGTTTTTGTACATTGGGATTTTATTTTTTGAGTTTTATAGATTATTTGGCCGTGAATCATTTGATTTATATGGAATGTGAATTCTTGTGTTTTCTTATTATGTTATTTTAAGTTTAACTTTTTTTTATCTATATTTTGTTTTAATTTTCATGGTTGTGAATTTTTTCAAAGGAATCTTCTATAAGAATCCAATTTTAATGAACTGCATTCCTTTTTGTTTCATAGGTATTAGGTTGTCCATTAGAATAATACAAGTGTTACAGTTTATTGATTATTATTATGGACATTCTGAGGACCACAATGTCGTTGTGGTGGGCCCATCAGTGATTATTTTAAATTATTAGGCATGAAGAGTGACTCTTTTGATGGATTTATCCATGGATGATGGCCATTTTTGTATTTTAGTTCACCATGGAATTCAGAACTCTTATAGTGGAGTGTTTTTTTATTATGATATTCCTTATAAAAAATTATAAAATTAAAATACCCTAGATAGAATTATTTTGGAGATCAGGATTCTTTGGAAGGCCCCCACAATGTTGTGATCATCATTTACAAGGAATGGTGTGTTGAGGTGTATCAAAGTGTAAAATGGGGAGTTTTTTCATTGGTTCTAGACATGGAATTTGTTGGCCTTCAGTGGACATGATTAATGGCCACCATTCCATATGATTATCTATTTTATGCGGTGTAGTTTATGGATATATTTAGATAGTTCCCTTATAGATAATTGGAATATCAAAATGGAAAGGGGAAATTTTTTGTGTTGTTGCATGGTGAAGAAGTTTATTAAGATGTGAACATTGTATGATTATTGGAAAATGATGATTCAGAAGTAACCAAACCATTGTCTTAATTAGTGTGGGATGAAACTATGATATAATTTTCTTTATCTCATGGTATTCCTCATAGTTATACTTAACCTACTCTTAAGTAGATAAAAACCATTACGGGATGGGGATTCAACCATTTTAAATATTTAATATTCTCAAATTTTCTTTAACATGGGCTACTATATCCATTTTGAGTATCTTCACATTGTAGTGGGGGTTGAATTATCCCCTCAAACAAAATAATTCGACCAATTTCAGGAGTTAGACTTTATTTCTAAAATTTGATCATTTTCCAGTTATTGAGTACTTTGTGGATCATTGTTCATCCTTAAAAATATATTAAAACTTACTAATTCATGATGAAGAATTTTTCATTGATCTGAAAGGATTTCTTTATTCCCTCCACTTCATTTTTAGTGATTATTATTCTCCAAATTATGGTAGTAGTTTTTGCATGTGTGCATGTTTGAGTATGATGGTTTAATGTTTTTTCTATGATGATTATGATGTTATATATTCAAGGATGCCTCTTGAAGATTCATTAAAGATCAAATTAATTTTTATTGAAATGGATTTTTGTATCTTCGTTATAGTAGGGAATTTGATAGAATTATTTTATCTTTTTAAAATATAGGTTTCTTAATATGTTGTGTAACATATAAGTAACCTCATTATAACTATGACACCTTGTTTGTTTTCCAATTGAATCGAATGGTTATAATTATCATTATTCATTTAAGAATATCATCCTTTAGAATTAATGATTTTTTTCCATCATTATCTTAATTTATACCCATATTTTGGATCTAATTTATTTCACCAATCCAACTCATGATTATCAACCTACACCTAAAATACCTTATGATAAGGTAATAAATTACTATCCCCTTGGGATTAGTTTATATTTTCTAATATGGTCAGAGGGGTGATGGTTTAATTATTTATTACTATTATACTCTTCAATAATTACCCAATCTAATTAAGTGGAACGAGGTCCTTGTGTGCTATTATTTATTCTTTTAAATAATACCTCCCCCCAAGATTAGTGCTAGGGGTTTTACTTTGAGGGAAGGGGGTATCGAATGCTTGGGGTTGGCTTTAACTTTTAACTATGAGATTCTTATCATGAATGTTTAAATTCTATGATTATATTATATTATTATGCAGTTTTATATAAAATTGTTTTATGGAAGATGTTTGGTAGAAGGCATTGGTTGGTTTATGATCCATGAGTAAAATTTGACCATGTCAGTTATCCCCACTTAATTTTAGTTATAATATACTTACTCAATTTTATTTAAAATAATATTATATTGACATGATGACTTGGGGAGGAAAATATTCAAAATGTGGGGATGATAATAAATATTAAAATATGAAATTATAGGTAATATGATGGGGAGAAACATGATAATGAAAATTAAAATAAAATAAAAACCTAGAATAATTTTAATATAATGATCAATATAAAAACATGCGGTACATATAGTGTTTAGTTATCATTAAATATTTTTTCTTCTATGTAAAATTATTTACATTTTCATAAGTTGTGGTTTTGGGATAATTTATTATAAAAATGTTAGTTTTTATCATTCATTTTTTATGTGGTTGGTCATTAAATTATATATGTGACGGAAAGAGTTGTTATTATTTCCCTTGAGAAAAGCTTTACCTTGTCAGTTCATATTTTCATAAGATTATTCATTGAACCTTTATTTTTATGGTGAGGATATAGGGGTTATTTGGGATGGTGGTTTAGTGTTCCCTTCATGGATGGTATTGCTGGTTTATGTTAGATATGTTTTCTAATAGCACACTTAAAGGGAGTGTAGGTGTATTTTTGTGTGATATTATGTTTCAGTTGTTAATATGGTTAGAGGTATGACTTAAGCAGTGGTTTCTTCTAATTACTAAAGGGGTTATTTAGACTTGGTTTATCACATAGATTTTGTTTTTGACTTGGATTTTCTAACAACTGTATGTTTTTATGAAATATTTTCTCTAAATAATTTTAATTCTTCAATATCTTGCATTTCATGCAATTGTGAGTTTAAACAAACCAAGATATTCCCTTATTTTATGATGACTATTTAAAACTAGCCATTAGTTTATCAAGAATAAATATAAATAACTTATTAAAATATATGGTGAAGTCATTCACTACCAATTATTTATGAAAAATATAAATCAATTATATATTTGTTTTTTTGTTTTTTTGTATTAATAAAATGATTGACGTACTATTAATAAATTAAATTAATGAAATATATATTTTATATACTTAAGAAAATATTTTTGATATTCATTAAATAGATATTCTTGTCATAGGATATGAATAATCCCTATTTGATGTAAAAAACTATATTTTTTAAAATGATAATTTTATATCTTTTAATGGAGAACAACTTTTAAATTAATATTTTGACATAGTAATAATTTATATATGACAACATAAACATTTTATTTTGAATTGGTATATAAAAATTTACTTTGGATGAAATTTTAATATTTGTCTGATAACTTTTAAATTTTGATAAATAGTAAAAATACACGAAATTTTAATTGAAAGAAAATTTTTCATAAAAATAATTAAGATGGTTAAATTATAATATTTAATGATTTTAGAGTATAAAATAAAATATATTTTTATCATTTAATATAATTTATGTAATTATAATTAGTTTTATATTGAATTTAGATATAAACAAATTTCAATCATTTGTAATGTTTTAACTTTTAAAACCCATTCTCTCTTTCCGACAAAGAGATTAATTTTAAATTTATTACTGGAAATTATGTGTTTTGAATTTTGAAAAATGGATTCCAAATTTGGAATCATTACTTCCAAAATTTGTAAATAACATTATTTTATTTTTGGGCATTATGAATAGTAACTTCAGTAATTTTTATTTATATGGTAAAAGTGTAAATTTGGAAATTAAGGGTAAGAATATTATTATAAAAATATCTGAAAACTTGTCTTAATATTATTGGATGAGTTTTTTTCCACCGAAAACATCCTTGGGTTGAAATGGTGTCCTTTGGAAGCCACTTGGATGAGATTAAGACATTTTTTTTATTTTATTTAGTGAAAAATTAAATAAGTTTTACTAAAATTTTAATAAATCTATAATTTTTTATAAAGTGATAGAGATGATAAATTTGATTATAAATAATCATTTGAAAAATAATTTTTTTTTATTATGGATTTTTTTTAATTTTTAGGAAATTAATAATTACTTTATAGACTTATACTTTGATGATGTAAAAATTGACCAATTCATAAGAAATTAATAGAATATTTTTTTATTAAAATACTAATAACCATCAAAAGACCCAAATATATAACCAAATATTATTGGTCGAGTATCTCTCGATCATAACCATCCAAGGGTTGAGTTAGTTACCATTTGGAGCCTTATAGAAGATATTGTGGGACTTAAATTATTTTATTTAAAGTGATGTTAAAGTTTCCACATTCATAATTTAATTAGTATAAAATTTTAAATGTTGGATTTTCTAGAAGATAAATTGGACTACATATATTATTTTAAATACTAGTAATTTTATCTTCATAATTTTATTCTCTTTTTTATTTTTATTCCAATAATAGTTATATTAAATAATCACACAAAATTGATGTAGTAACTATTTTATTAATAGAGATAATAGATAAATGTTATTAAAAATATTAAAATAAATATAATTTGGCCTAATTAATTTTCCCAATGGACTTTGTAGATGAACTTGACCTCATAGGAATATAATAATTTTTTTTAAAGTTAACTTGATATCATAATATTTTTAAAAATAAATGAATTGAATAGTGTCAAAATTGACACCATTGATTTTTTATCAAAATAATATTTTATTAAACTATTTAAAAGTAAAAAACCATTTTTTAAAAATATAGAATAATTATTATATGGTCTAAATTATTCTAATTTATTTATTTTTGGTCTAATTTACATCAAATAAGTAAATATTTCATGTTTTTAATATTGATTTTTTAACCCCAGTTAAGAAATTAAATAGAATAAGTAAGTGTTAATTAAAATGTTAAGGATTAAATTGAAATAAGAACATTTATAAAATTTAGTGGATGATGATATTACAAACCTATATAATACAATATTATAAAAGTTTCCATTTTGGAGGTTTTTGGATGTGGTTTGATTTATTATAAATTAATATTTTTGGAGATCCCAAAAGTGCCCCTCACCTCAATTGTAAAAGGGCACCCCCCTCACCTATTCGTTTCACTTTGTGAATTCTATATCAACAATACCCTACTATTTTACCTTCTGAACATACCTAGTAACATTTTAGAGGTTATGGTCTTCTTCAAAAACCAATTCTAGTGCTCTATGAGGAGATTTAGAGGAAGCACATCAAAGAATAAGTAATCTTTTCTACGGATTCATTCAAACTTATTTCTTCTTATACAAAATATTCATGAATTATTTCATTGTAAATTAATTACTTTAGTATCACTTATATACTGTGATTCTATTGTGACTATATAATAACAATATTCCACTTTCTATCCATCATATGAAAATATAAATCACCACGCGTGCGTACGTACAACTTACCGTCTCCATGCCGTGGTGTAATCTGTTTTTCACCACCACCTTACGTGGATGGGTATAATGATGAAAATAGTAACTATATATTATTATTATAAAATGTTATTGATTCTGAAATATTATACACCATTAACTTTAATTCAATTCAAAAATTATGGGAATGACATCGTCACTCATCCGTAGTTATGACCTACCATCTCCACGATGTGACGTGATTCATTCTACATGATCCCCATTATAGAATGATTATGTAAATGTATAAAATGTATAAATATGATATATATATAATGATAATATAATTTTTTAATTATATAAATTTGACCTATCAATGAGAACCATATTTTATTTCACAGAATATACATAAGAAATTGAAGCAATTAATACACGAATAACAAGTAATAATGAAATGTTATTAACAATTAGATGAAAATATAATCATATATGATATCATAAATATCAATATGATTCTGAAATATGTAAATGAATTTATAGAAATCATTTTACAGGAGGTTCAGATACATACAACGGAAATCAGACAAAAAATGTAATCAATAATTTCAAAATCTCCTTATTATCCGAGATTATTTATACATAAGTATTTAATAGGGTATATTTATCATCCACATCCATGTTTCCTAAATATGTAATATTATTTCTATTATTCTACAGTTTTTTTAAAGTCAATTTTACCCATTGGTTATTTTTTAGTAAATGGCATGAATGGAATCTTTTTTCATTATTCCATATGAGTTACTTTTTCACTTTTTCGGGAAAAGTATGAGGAGAATGTTGTTTTAACTTATAGGGAATGAATGGATTTTTATGTCTTAATGGTGACTTATTTCCATAAATCCTCCTCTACAAGATTTCATTTTTATTTAAAAATAAATTAATTTCTTTTAAAATATCACCACATTTATAGAAAAGAAAATGTTTTTAAAGAAGAAAGGATATTTTTCTCAAAAATCAATTTAAAGTGATATATAAAAATTATTTTCCATATAGGATGGAATTATTTAATAGTGTTATTTTTCAATTATAATATCCTTATTGTTCCTATTATTTTATTGTTTTTATGATGGAATTCTATTTATGAAATCTATTTGTTTTACATGGATTATGTTATAGTGAAATGATGTTTAAAGAATCCCATTTTATTCCATGGGTTATGATGAATGATTTATGTTATTAAGTAACATGTAAAAAAAATTCATTATGAGATGGGTGGGACCTATATCTTCCTTAAATTCATTTGAATAAATATTTTTATCTCATGAGATACCCATGGATGGATGGGAAATGATCTTAGATCAGTAATAAAGGGCTAGAACATGGAGTGAACTCAGTTCAGTAATGGACTTTGTCTGCTATAATGGTCTTGGAAATAAGACTTGAATAAAATGAAATGATATTTTATTCTTTTGGTTATTCCACAAAAATTCATGCCTTATTTTATGACTTTTGGGATTACGTTCTATGATTCTTATGAACATTCATGATTTATCCCATGGAATGATATCATGTTTTTTTCATATAAATGATAAGATTTTCAAATGTTATGTTCTTATGTATTATAATTATGATATTATTGATATCTCCCTTATTTACCTTTACTGATCATCTAAGATCACCCTTTTATATTTTTCTTTTCCCCAGGTCATTCAAAAGGGTGTTAAGTATGATATGTAAAAAAGGGGTACAATTATGAAAGAATAAGTGGGAGATAATGAAGATTTCAAATGAACCGGTTTTTTATGTCTCCCAATCTCTAAAGGCACAATACCTATACGATCCTTTCATGGATTTTTTATATTTAGTAATTAATATTATTATACATTAATGTAATATCAATATATATAATGTATGGGGTGTTATAATTGGTATCAGAGGGAGGTTATATCTAACCTTTAGAAACTGGGACGAGAAAGACTTATTAAGAACCCAAAGGATATGTTAAAGTATAGGTTACAATCCTAGTGTTTCAAAAATTATCATGAATAACCATGTATAAAACATAAAGTGTCCTAAATTGAAATTTTATTCTTGATTATGTGGTTTCCCATTATGATTAGTTTTTCTCACACTATGCTTCTTGGTTTTAGTCAATTGATGGAACCAGAAGGAACCACATTAATGATAAATGTGATGGGACATGAAATGATTTTCCTCATAAAAAACCAAATGTTATAGTAGATAGAATGAAAAATGTTGTAGCTATGATTATACAACTTTCTCAAGCTATGAATGATCCCGGACTTCCAAATGAGAAAAATAAGGAACAACATTATGTTGAGTCCTTCATAAGAAAGCATCAACCATATTTAAGTGGGTCTTATAATATATTAATGTCTGAAAAATTTACAAGTACCATTGAAAAGATATTTGTAGTTATATAATGTTCAAAACATGATAATTTCATTTTATTAATCTATCATTTGGAATAATAATTTGATCAATGCTAGACTCTTACCAAGAATACAATACAATGGGATGAAATTGAATCCATGGAATGGGACGAGTTCAATAATTTATTTTTAATTAAGAACATTCCTTTTATTCAATGAAAAACGATGGAGAAAGATTTCCTTGAACATAAGAAAAAGGACGATGAATCTATTGGTACCTATAAGGTAATATTTACTAGACTTTAAAGGTATTATTCTAATATTATTATCTTACTTGAGGATAAAATTGATCAATTATTTTGTGGATTAAATCCAAGTCTCTAATTTTAATTAGCCATAAAGGAATTCAATAGATATGATGAAATCGTTCGATGTACATTCATGGATGAGATTGATATTGGAGTAACCCATTGGTCCTATGGGTTTGATAAGAAAATAATAATGGAATTCAAAGAAAAATCTAAAGACCACAAAGAAATGAAGATGAGTTTTCCCTTATTCTCAATGTGTGGTGTTGGTCGGAGTGGATACTCAAGAGGGGGAGAATTGAGTTCCAATTAAAATTTCTGTTAAAAACTTTTAGGATTAAAATCCTCCAAATTAGAATAGACCATTCAATTAAGGCAGTAGAGATATAAGTGAGTTATTGTTCAACATGTTTCTTAAAGGTTGATTACTCCTCAGTTGAATCAGTATGAGAACTAATTCGACTTTCGAAACAAGTTTACTAAACAAATCAGATATACACACTAACCAGGACTAACTATCAGAGTGAATGTAAAACAATTTCTGTCTTTGAAAATATAAGCACAATGGATAGATATTAAACAGAGTAAAGAAAAGATGAACACAACACATTTAAACAAGAGGTTCAGTCTTAAGTCAAGAACTAGTCCTCTCCACTTGGTGATCACCTGCCACCAAGCAGTTATATTAAAAAGTGATACACAGCCTGTATCAGGCTTTACAACAGCTTTCACAAACTATCCAGTTTTTGAAACCTCTACCACAGTTCTTTGTGGGAAACAAAAAAACTACCAAGCCACACCAGGCTTCTTCCATAGTTATACGTGGGAAAAAAATGTAAGAATAGTTTGGTATGGGGATTTTCAGTATCCCTCAGTTCAAGAACAAGAGTCAGTGTGTGTAACATGTACACACTGCTCACAAATGTAAAGTATTTAAACAGAGTAGAGCTAAAGATAGTAGGGATAAGTTTAGAATGATCTATTGTGTTGGCAGATCAGCTATGGACTCATTAGAATGAATGAAATGAAGCTTTGGTCCTTCTCTGCAAGTCTCCTCCAAAACAGAGTGTCGTAACTTCCAGGTTGTGACTTACAGATGTAGAGATGACCAGCTTCTAGGATTCAAAAACTCTTTGCAGCACACTACTACAGATTGTAGAAGGTTCCTTTCAATAGATCTTCGTCGAGCTCTTGTTCTTTTGGATTAGTACTTGAGAGTTTCCTTCTTCTTTCCAATATGTTCGGGGTCTCTCTTATTTTTGTGTCTCTCTTCCATGTCTTTTATATAGTGTCTTGTTTTTGTGTTTTTTTGTCCAGTAGGGGCTGACAAGAGAAATGTTTCAACCACGTGTGGTCTTCCTCGTACATCATATTGTCTCCTGATATCCCTTCAAATAACATTAAATAATGTCAGGTGCATTAATTTGTCCAGACATGACCGTTATAATAGTATTAAACAAATAGGTAAATAAAAGAAAAGAATATCATTAGACTGGTGGCAGATGCATGTCACACGGTAGACTTCAACCTCTACAACTGTGGACTTCATCGGTAGACTATTCAGTTGAGGGCTTCAACTGTGGTCTTTCCAACTATGAACTGTAGTCTTTCCAACTGTAGACTTCAACTGTAGTCTTTCCAACTGCAGACTTGAACTGTAGTCTTTCTAACTGCAGAATTGAACTGTAGTCTTTTAACGGTAGCTATTTATTCTTTGTAATAGTGGATTCTTCAACTGTAGGCTTGTAACGGTAGACTTTGTGTTTAGTGGATGTCTTGTAAAGATAGATTTTAATCTATATAACAGTAACTCCTCATCAGTAGTCTTTCCAACTACAGACTTGAACTGTAGTCTTTTAACGGTAGCTGTTTATTTTTTGTAACAGTGGATTCTTCAACTGTATGCTTGTAACGGTGGACTTTGTGTTTAATGGATGTCTTGTAACGGTAGATTTTACTCTGTATAACAGTATCTCCTCATCAGTAGTTTTTGAGAAACATTCGACTATCTTGATAGTAGAAGTTTTACAGCGGTAGCCTTCTACTAAACTTGTCCAACTGTAGGTTTGAACAGAGAGGTTCTCAAGAGAAGACTTGACAAAGAGTCTGACAGTGGAAATCTAGCAGAAACCTTGTTATAGTAGTGACCTTATGATAGTAACTCGTTGTCTGTGAGCTTTGATAAGTAGATCATCAGCAGGTTTGTGACAGTAACTGTCTACCGGTAGCTTTGAACAATGACTGTAAATCTTCAACAGTGATATTCTAGAAACATTGACTTAAGGTGATAGTAAGATATAACTGTGACTTTGAACAGAAGGCTCTTACCAGTAGCATTTAACAATGAACTTATATTTAGATAAATATGGAATGCAATTTCATGCAACAAAGTCATGAGTCTTAAGAATATATATTGTTGAGAATAAGATAATTTTATATGTAGATTAAAAAGAGTAAAGACTGACTTAATATATTATGATCAATATTTAAACATGATTTGTGATTATTAAAACAGGTGAGTCCAACAATCTCCCCCTTTTTGATAATAAAAAATTATGCCAGTATGTATTAAAATTTGTTAAGTATCAGAGATTAATAAGCACAATATTTAGAGAGTTAGAATAGTATTTTTATATTAGTTTCTCAATTAGCACAGTAAGCACAGTATACACAGTATTTCTCCCCCTTTGTGATTAGAAAAAATAAATACAAATGAGAGAAAAACTGAGAAGGATTATATTAATAACACAATACATTTCATGAACAAAAAGAATACAGAGTCCCTATAAAAAGAGATAAACAAACTCAATCCACAACATTCATAGGTAAGGGGTATTTCCCTTTGGAAGAAGAAGATGGAGAAGGAGCTGGTGGATCAGCAGGTTTAGGAATGGCTGTAGGACCAACTGGAGGGGCAGCAACATAAGCGCTTATGGGTCTGTAGTGGGTAGATTGATGAGGGATCAGTGGAGTAAGGCTTCTAATAGCTTCAGCAGAAGACATGATGGAAGAAGAACCATTGGGTAGAGATGTAGGTAAGGCAGGAGGGATAATGATAGGGGTGCAGTCCACATGGAGAAAGGGGAGAATAAGATATCTGAAATCCATAATAATTCTTCCTCCTCTTTCCATAGAAGATAAGAAATCATATTTATTTTCCAAAAACTTATCCAAAGCAGGAGCCAATTCTCTCAGCTTGCTGACCTGCTCCCTGAATGCCTGAGTCACTGGAGGCAACTTCATATTCTCTATCAGGAGCTTGAAATGGTTGGTCATTTTATTCTTGGTATAAACCTTCTCAAAGTAGGCATCCTCCTTATTCTTAATGGCCTCTTGAGAACCAGTAGCTGCCCGTATGTGATCACGAACAAAAATGCTGACTTCCCTAGTGGTAGCAAGTATCTGAGTATCCGAGGTGCCACTGGTACTGGCCTTAGCCAACTCTTCCTGGATCACAGTTCTGATCTGGTCAATGTTCACAGTGGAGCTGGATGAGGGAAGGGGTTTTACCGAGAAGGCTACTATCTCCTTGAAGGTCTGTGTCAAATTACTAACCACCTTCTGAACAAGTGCATCTTGACTATTAAAATTTTCTTTAACTGATGTCTTAAAATCCTCAAATACTTCCAAAAACTGCTTGACTACTTCTTTGATATATCTAATATCAGCATTCACTAGGGTTTGAGAAATGTTCATGGCAGTCAATGAAGGAATCGATTGTCTTAGAGCAACCACAGCTCCTGTCCAACTCTCAATTTGAGTATGGCATACTTTGAATTCATCCATCATTTCCTTCACTGGACTAGACACATCACATCCCATATATAGCTGCAGGGATTTCTCCACACTCGTCATCTCTTCAACCATGTTTTTATTAAAATCATCCACTGATTCTCTCAGTGCTTCTTTCATTTTAGCTTTTAAGGACTCAAGGTCCTCCTTGGTTGCTAAATTGTCAGCCACAACAGGAAGGATAACTGAATCCCTTTGGGGCTGGTCTTCCCCATCAGAATCTCCATAATTGAGTCCAAGTACCATATATCCTGGATCTGATGACCAACCTTCGATTTCATACAACAAAGAAACTGAACCAAGATGCTCCCCCTCACTTAGATCATTCTCCTGAGGAATCTCCTCTAACTGTTCTGCTCGAGGTAACTCCACAACCTCCTCTACAACTTTAGCAGATGCAACAACCATTTGCTCTGATAGTTCAATAGTAGGGTTAGTCCTATCCTTTTCTGAGTCATCAATGACTCTCTCATCAATGGTAGAAGATGCCACTCCTGCTTCCTTATTAGGTACTATAATGTGTGTATTATCAATCAGAGGGATCAAACTAAGCTCTTCTTCTTCATTGTCCTCATCATCTTCTTCAGCAGTAGCCCCCTTTTCTTCATGAGTAAAATGATCTGATTCAGTATCCTCATCCTCTTCAGAGGTGTCCTTGACAACATTCTGATATGCTTCTTCTTCTTCTTCAGTGGTCTCAGTATCACTGTCCTTCAGAACAGTCTCTCTCCTTGGCAGTTCTTTTAGAGGGCTAGCTACCCCAAAAGCTACAGTCCTTATAGGACTATGAGGTAAATCAGGATCACTCCCATCATCAATGGGGGTGTTCTCTCTTTGAGGGTCCATAGCTCCTTCAGCATCCTACTCATCAGAATAAATCGGTTATGGCTCATCAGTCTTCAGGCTTAGATCTATTTTGTCTTTTGGAATAGTTGGATGAGTAATAGGGTCAAACTTTTCATACACATTTACTTCATCATTCACCCATGTCCTCTTCTAGGGATTCCAGCTAATTTTCATGAACTTGCAAATTACCTTGGAGATACATACACTATTCTTGGCTACTATCATTTCTTCTTGACTTCCAGCCACACCCTTTACCTTTAGCATAATTAAAATAATCTTGGCATGGAATAAGGCATTGGACTTCGAGCTTTCCTTGGTCATATCTTCCAATTGTACCATCAGTAACCTACATAGGTTAATCTTCTTCCCATGCTTCAGTAAGTACATCAGGAATATGTCCTGGTACTTCAGTACAGAAAAGTATCCTCTCCTTGGACTAAGTACATGATGAATGAATTTGAATAAGAGCCGATCTTCACCATTCATCTCAGCTGCAATGATCCTTCTTGATTTTCTATCTCCTGTCAGTTCTTCCATAGCTTTTTCGTACTCAAAAATAGCACTGTCTGGGGGAGCCACTCCAGAGTAGTAATCAAATATTCCATCATGAGGAACTCTCAAATAGGTATCCCACTAAGTATATGAGAAACTAACTTCATTGCCATTGACTCTAGAAATTATCTTATGCACATTATCTTCCTCTTAGAACATCAGATATTAATATAATTATTTCACAAGCTTCGGGTAGTAAGGTCCATTGTTGTTGGCAAAGCATTCGGTCCATTCTTGGGCATCTAGTACTTTCAACACTAATGACTTGCTCGATAGCATCCATTCTTCACTTAACTCCTTTTTAGAAAAGATTTGTCTCTTGGTCAGATGCGGGTTTACAGGTCCCGACGGGGTGTTATTGGTGCCACTGGATTCGGCTCGAGTTCTCTTAGGCCTTGGCACATCCTCATTGACAGTCGGGGGTCGCTTGGTTCTGGCCATAGAGATTGAGAGAGGTTCGAGGGCCCAGGTGAAGGGTTAGGGTTTAGGAATTTCGAGAGCAAGGTTCAATATTGGGAGATGAAGGTGGATTAAAATGTGTTCGTTGCCTTTGATTTTATCATTTAGGGATTGAAAAAAATAAAATAGAAATAATAAAAATGGTTTGAATTCCCACAAAAATAAAAACAAACAACGAGGTATCCAACAGTGAGATGTATCAGTGAGGTATACCCGTGAGGTGCAACAGTGAGGTTTAATAGTAAGGTCAAACTGTGAGGCCCAACAGTGAGGTTCGACTGTGAGGTCTAACAGTGTGGTTCGACTGTGAGGTCTAACAGTGAGGTTCGACTGTGAGTTCTAACAGTGAGGTTCGACTGTGAGGTCTAACAGTGACGTTCGACTGTGAGGTCTAACAGTGAGGTCCCTTATGCTGAAATTAATCATACCTAACTCATGTTTGATGAAATTTAACCTCTCAGAATTTAAAGGCTTTGTGAATATATCATCCAATTGGTGTTCAGTGCCAATGAATTCAAGAGTGATATCACCCTTTTGATAATGATCCCTCAAAAAGTGATGTCTCACATCAATATACTTTGTCCTAGAATGCGATACTGGATTTTTGGAAATGTTAATAGAACTTGTATTGTCACACTTTATGGAGACATGTTTGAATTGAAATCCATAGTCTAGTAAAGTATGTTTCATCCACATAATTTGAACACAACAACTACCAACAGCTATGTACTCAGCTTCGGCAGTAGATAATGCTACAGAATTTTTCTTCTTACTATACCAAGATACTAGTGACTTGCCTAAAATGTGACATGTCCCAGAGGTTCTTTTTCTATCTAACTTGAAACCGGAAAAATCAGCATCAGAATATATCAACAAATCAATTGATTGTCCTTTTGGATAGAATAATCATAAGTTGGGAGTATGTTTGAGATATTTAAAAATTCTTTTCATATCATTTAAATGATACTCTTTTGGATTGGCTTGAAAGCGGGCACACATGCATACACTAAACATGATGTTAGGTCTACTCGCTGTAAGATAGAGTAGACTCCCTATCATACCTCTGTAGTTGGTTTGATATACTGGTTCTCTAGCTTCATCTGTATCCAACTTACATGTGGTACTCATAGGTGTGTCACTACCTTTACTACCATCCAAAGAAAAACGTTTTAAATGATCCTTAATATATTTTCTTTGATTCAAAACAATTCCATTTTTATTTTGAAAGATCTGAAATCCAAGGAAAAATTTGAGTTCTCTCATTTAACTCATTTCAAACTCATTTTGCATCATTTTTGAAAAATCAACACATAATGAACTTTTAGAAGATCCAAAAATAATATCATCCACATAAATCTATACTATCAAAACATCTTTAGAAATCCATTTAATGAAAAGAGTAGGATCAGCTATCCCTTTAGTAAAACCTTTTGAAATAAGAAAAGAGATGAGCCTATCATACCATGCTCTTGGAGCTTATTTTAAGCCATACAAAGCTTTAGACAGTTTGAAAAGATGATTGGAGAAATGGCGATTCATAAAACTAGGGGGTTGTTCAACAAACACATCCTCAAATATGTATCCATTTAGAAAATCACTTTTAACATCCATTTGATAAATTTTGAAACTCAGATGAGCTGCATAGGCAAGTAGTATCCTAATGGATTCTAGTCTAGCTACAGGTGCAAAGGTCTCCTCATAGTCTATTTCTTCTTCTTGGCTATATCCTTGTACAACTAGCCTAGCTTTATTTCTAACTATATTCCCAGACTCATCTACTTTGTTTCTAAACTCCCATTTAGTGGCTATGGTTAGGGTGTCCTTGGGTCTTTCCACTAATTACCAAACTTTTTTATTTCGAACTGATTTAGTTCTTCTTGCATATCCATTACCCAAAATTCATCATATATTGCATCATTAATATTTTTGGGTTCAAGATGTGAAAGAAAATCTTGATGTTCAACCTTGTTTCCTAGAGAATCTCTAGTTTGTGTTCCTCTATTTAAATCGCCTACAACAACATCTAGAGGATGTTTCTTGAGAGTCCTAATACCTCTAGGAAGGGCTGAACTAGATTATTCATAGTTGTCTATTGGTTCAAAATCAGCAGGTGAAGATTCTAGAAAATTTCTATAACTGGATACTTTTACAGGGGATTCACTATTTTTACCATTAAGGTTTAAATTTGATAAATCTTCCTCAAGATTTTCAAGAGAATCTTTAGGCTCATTTGGATCATTCTCATATAATTTGATATGAATTGATTCTTCCGCACATTTGGTTTTCCTATTGAACACTCTATAGGATTTACTTGAAATAGAATAACCCAGGAAAATTCCTTCATCACTTTTGGGAGCAAATTTGTCAAGATTATCTTTAGTATTAAGAATAAAGACTTTGCAACCAAAAACTCTAAAGTAATTAACCTTAGGATTCCTATTATTCCAAAGTTCAAAAGGGTTCCTTTTTAGAATAGGTCTAATTAAGACTCTATTAATAATGTAACAAGCTGTATTTACAGCTTCAGCCCCAAAATAAATAGGTAAGTCGTACTCATTAAGAATAGTCCTTGCAATTTCTTGAAGGGTCTTATTTCTTCTTTCTACAACTCCATTTTTTGGGGTGTCCTAGGGGAAGAAAAGTTGTGACTACAACCATTATGTGAGAAGTAGGATTCAAACTCATGATTCTAAAACTCACGACCATGATCACTTCTTAGGGTTTTAATCTTAAGTCCACTAAGGTTTTCTACAGACTTAGAATATTTGACAAAGTAGGAACAAGCTTCACTTTTGTGGGCTAGAAATTATACCCAAGTATACCTAGAAAAGTCATCTACAAGAACATAAACATAGTGGTTCCCATTTAAACATGAAACTCTTGATGGTCCGAACAAATCCATGTGAACCTACTCAAGTGGTTGAGAAGTTGAAACTTCTTTCTTTGATTTGAAAGAAACTTTGTGTTGTTTTCCCTTTTGACAGGGATTACACACTTTATCATTTGGGAATTCCAATTTAGGTAGGTCTAAAACTAAAAATTTCTCAGATAGCTTCCTCAGTGAGTGAACATTAAAGTGTACTAATATTCTATGCCACATCCAAGATTCTTTATAAAAGGAATTTAAACAAGAAACATTTTGTTTGGCTAAGGACTTTAAATCAACAACATATACATTCTCATTTCTACATGCAGTGAAAACTAATTCATTCTTTGAATTAAAAACATTACATGAATCATTTTCAAATTTAAGAATAAGGCCATCATCACATAACTTAGATATGATAAGTAAATTATACTTTAATCCATCATCAAAAAGTACTTTAAAAAATTAATATTGTATCAGGGTTACCAATCTGGCCTAAGCCGATGACTTTTCCTCTTGCATTGTCATCGAAGGTGACATGCCCATCATCAACTTTAATTAGACTCTTAAAGCACGAATATTATCCTATCATATGTCTTGAAAATTCATTGTCCAAATACCATATAGTGTTACAAGAACTCTTTAAACAACATCCCAGCAAAACAGATTAAACATGAGATAATTTTGGTACCCAGATCTTCTTGGGTCCAGAAAGGTTAGCCAATAAAACATTGGGAACCCATATTTGCTTTATAGAATTTTTGAAATCAACAAACATATTTTGAGACATAAATACTTTGTTCGGTATTTTAGAAATTTTTTTCTCAAAAGATTGTCCAGAATTAGCAGTGAACTGTCTAGATTTTGGAACAAATTTAGTTTTACTAATGTGTCTCTGTCCAGGTGGATATCCTAGACCAGTTGTATATTTTGGAGCAATATGTCTTCCTATAAACTATGTCAAGGTATCTCTACCAGAAGTGAACTTCTCAATATAATTTCTCAATTGTTCATTAGATAATTTGAGCTGAGTATTCTCTTTCAACAATTGAGCATTCTTTTCTTTTTCTACACTTAGATCTGTTTTAATATTACTAGTCAAGGCATGCTGTTTCTTCAAAGATTTGTATTTATCTTTTAGTTCATTGTAGGTATCTTCAAGTAAATTTCAATATTCAAATAGTTCATCCTTAGACATATTTGCATCATTATCTGAGTCACTGTTATCTTCAAAATAATAATCATTTAGAATAGGGGAAACAGGTACCTCAGATATGTTAGTCATGAAGCACGTGTTGGCATGATTATTTTCAGAGTAAGTAGCTTCTGATTCACTTGTGATGTCTTCTGAAGCACTCTAGGTTGCTTTCATGGATTTCTTGTACTTTTTGTACTTATAGTCATATTTCTTTTTGAGTTTTAACTTTGGACATTCATCCTTGATGTGTCCTTTCCTCTTGCATTCATAACAGACTATATCATCTTCCTTATCAGATTCCTTGCAATCCTTCTTCCACTTACCTTGTTGATCATATTTACCCTTGTAGTTTGGATTTCTGAAAAACTTTTTCTTCCTGTAGAACTTATTAAATCTCCTAGCTATTTGAGCCATTTCTTTATCATTGTCTGAATCTGAATCTTCACTAGTTAAACTGACAGTAGGTACATGCATTTTCTCCTTGTCTTTACTCTTAGAGGCAGTAGACTTAAATGCTACAGATTTTCTTTTGGGTTAATCATCTTCTTCTTTGTTCACTTTCAATTCCTCTTCATAAATCATTAGTTTATCAATCAATTCCTTAACCGGTAGCTTGCTGATATCACATGACTCTCGGATGGACACAGAAGTGCCTCTCCATCTATCAGGCAAACATCTCAATATTCTTATAATCTGCTCCTTTTCTGGAACAGCTTTTCCCAGAGAACTCATGGTGTTGAAAATATCATAAAACCTAAGATACATATCATAAATGGGTTCATCAGGTCTCATTTTAAAATTATCATATTTTATAGTATAATTATTTAATCTCATTTCCTTCACATTGGTTGTTCCTTCATGAGAAATAGCCAAGGTGTCCCAGATTTCATGAGCTGTTTTACATGCAGAAATTCAGTTAAATTCCTCATCTCCTAAAGAGAAGTAAAGAGCATTCATAGCTTTACAGTTATCATTATAGTAAGACTTTGTAGCATCATACCAGGTAGATCTAGCAATTTTGGGGAATTTTATATTCTGATTCTATAGCATACAAAATATCAAAACCAATACTTTCCAAATGAATTTTTATTTTTATTTTCCATTGAACATAATTCACACCATTAATGAAAGGTGTCCTGTTAGTAGCAGCACCTTCTAGTCTATTTTACATTACTAGATTTTAGAAAATATTCTAAAGAGAGTAAATTTAGAACTAACAGAAATTTAAGATCTTTATGTAAAACTAAAATCACAGTTTCAAAATAGAGGGTTTGAAAACCTTTTATTTCTAAATAAGAATTAAACCTTTGATACCAAATGTTGGTCGGAGTGGATACTCAAGAGGGGGGGTGAATTGAGTTCTAATTAAAATTTCTGTTAAAAACTTTGAGGATTAAAATCCCCCAAATTAGAACAGCCCAGTCAAATAAGGTAGTAGAGATATAAGTGAGTTATTGTTCATCAGGTTTCTCAAAGGCTGATTACTCCTCAGTTGAATCAGTATGAGAACTAATTCGACTTTTGAAACAAGTTTACTAAACAAATCAGATATACACACTAACCAGAACTAACTATCAGAGTGAATGTAAAACAATTTCTGTCTTTGAAAATATAAGCACAACAGATAGATGTTAAACAGAGTAAAGAAAAGATGAACACAACAAATTTAAACAAGAGGTTCAGTATTAAGTCAAGACCCAGTCCTCTCCACTTGGTGATCACCTGCCAACAAGAAGTTATATTAAAAAGTGATAAAAATCCTATATCGGGCTTTACAACAACTTTTACAAACTGTCCAGGTTTTGAAACCTATACCACAGTTCTTAGTGGGAAACAAATAAACTACCAAGCCACACCAGGCTTCTTCCATAGTTATACATGGGAAAAAATGTAAGAATAGTTTGGTATGGGGATTTTCAGTATCCCTCAGTTCAAGCACAAGAGTCAGTGTGTGTAACACATACACACTACTCACAAATGTAATATATTTAAACACAGTAGAGCTAAATATAGTAGGGATAAGTTTGGAATGCTCTATTGTGTTGGAAGATCAGCTCTGGACTCATTGGAATGAATGAAATGAAGCTTTGGTCCTTCTCTGCAAGTTGGCTCCAAAACAGAGTGTCACAACTTCCAGGTTTTGACTTCCAGATGTAGAGATGACCAGCTTCTAGGATTCAAAAACTCTTTGCAGCACACTAATACAGATTGTAGAAGGTTCTTTTCAATAGATATTCATGAAGCTCTTGTTCTTTTGGATTAGTGCTTGAGAGTTTCCTTCTTCTTTTGAGTATGTTCGGGGTCTCTCCTCTTTTTGTGTCTCTCTTCTGTGTCTTTTATATAGTCTCTTGTTTTTGTGTTTTGTTATCCAGTAGGGGTTAACAAGAGAAATGTTTCAACCACGTGTGGTCTTCCTCGTACATCGTACTGTCTCCTGATATCCCTGCAAATGACATTAAATAATGTCAGTTGCATTAATTAGCCAGACATGACTATTATAATAGTATTAAAAAAATAGATAAATAAAAGAATAGAATGTCATTAGACTGGTAGAAGATGCATGTCACACGGTAGACTTCAATCTCTACAACTGTGGACTTCATCGGTAGACTATTCAGCCGAGGGCTTCAACTATGGTCTTTTCATCTGTGAACTGTAGTCTTTCCAACTATAGACTTAAACTATAGTCTTTCCAACTACAGACTTGAACTATAGTCTTTCCAACTGCAGACTTGAACTGTAGTCTTTTAATGGTAGCTATTTATTCTTTGTAATAGTGGATTCTTCAACTGTAATCTTGTAACGGTGGAATTTGTGTTTAGTGGATGTTTTGTAACGGTAGCTTTTACTCTGTATAACAATAACTCTTCATCAGTAGTCTTTCCAACTACAGACTTGAACTGTAGTCTTTTAACGATAGCTGTTTGTTCTTTGTAATAGTGGATTCTTCAACTGTAGGCTTGTAACGGTGGACTTTGTGTTTAGTGTATGTCTTGTAACAGTAGCTTTTACTCTGTATAACAGTAACTACTCATCAGTAGTCTTTGAGCAACAATCGACTATCTCGATAGCAGAAGTTGTCCAGCGGTAGCCTTCTACTAAACTTTTCCAACTATAGGTTTGAATAGAGAGGTTCTCAACAGAAGACTTGAGAAAGAGTCTGACAGTGTACATCTAGCAGAAACCTTGTTACAACAGTGACCTTATGACATAAACTCTTTGTCTGTGAGCTTTGATAAGAAGATCATCAGTAGGTTTGTGACAGTAACCGTGTACCGGTAGCTTCCAACGGTGACTCTAAATCTTCAACAGTGATCTTATAGCAACAGTGACTTAAGGTGATAGTAAGCTATAACTGTGACTTTGAACAGAAGGCTCTTACCAATATCCTTTAACAGTGAACTTATATTTAGATAAATATGGACTGTAAGTTGATGCAGAAAAGTCATGAGTCTTTAGAATATATATTGTTGAGAATAAGATAATTTTTTTATGTAGATTAAAAATATTAAAGACTGAATTAATATATTATGATCAATATTTAAGCATGATTTGTGATTATTAAAACAGGTGAGTCCAACATGTGGAACGACACATGGAGGAAATTTTCATATGGAAACTAGTAAATGTTTTATGTGTGTATATGAAGGTCAACTGGGTGTTGACTACCAAAGTGATTGGAAAATGATGTCTACTGATGCGAATAGGGAAAATGAAAAAAAACACTCCTCCTACACATCAATTTTATAAGTTCAAGGAAATGTGGAATTATTCCAATAAATTCGCTAATTCAATGGTTATTGATGATGATTGACATCAACAAACCTTTAATGCTGAAGACAAAGTAAAGTCACATGCGATCACTATCAATGATGTGGAGTACGATAATGAAGTGGTGAAAGGTATACTTACCATCCACTCTAAAGTAGAGAATGATTTATTTGATTCTGGATCCACCCACTCTTTTATTTATGAATAATTTTCTAAGTGTATCACTGTATTACCTCAAAAATTAAATGACTAGTTAGCTGTGACAACTCTTAATGTCACAACGGTCTCATAAAAAGTTTATAATTATTTTTTTGTTGATGTTTTTGGGAATGTGATTCCTGGAAATAATGTGATCCTTAAAGTAGTGTAATTTTAGGTGATTATTTTCATGGATTTTATTTCTCTCTATAGAGATCATATCAATTACCATGGAAGGGAAGTCACATTTCATATTCCAGATCAATCTATGATCATCTACCATTGTGAGGATGAGTATGAACTTCCAGTGAAATTTTATTCCATCTTATGAGTCTTGATTACTATAAATGAAGGTTATCTATCTCAAATGGTTGGGGAGAAACTCAAAATTAAGAATACACCCATTCTATATGAGTTATATGTTTCCATTATAGAAGAATTTCTAGGTCTTCCACTGAATTGTGCGGTTGAATTTTCAATTGAAATCATACAAATTTCTATCAATATTTCAAAGAGACATTATTGAATTTCCCCAATTGAGTTGTAATAATTAAAGAGGAAACTCTAATAAAGTATTTAAAAGGTATTTGTATGCCATAGTGCATCACCTCGGGCTGCACCGATTCTGTTGTTAAGAAGTAAGATGGATCAGTGATACTCTGCAGTGATTATTTAGAAATTAACAAGATCACTATCAAGGAAATAAATTATTATCTTCACCACATTTATGACTTACTATACCAACTAAGTGGATCTCAATACATTTTTTAAACTGTTCTATATTCATGATATCAACAATGAAGGGTCAATAAGGATGATATATAGAATATGACATTCCTTACAAGCTATGGACACTATGAATTTATAGTGATAAATTTTGGTTTTACTAATTCCCCTCATATATTCATGGATATAATGAATAGAGTCTTTAGAGACTATCTTGATCAGTTTGTGGTTGTATTTATTGATTATATTCTTGTCAATTTGAAAATAATGGAAGGAAATGAAGATCACATCCAAATTTTACGGAGACCTTGATAAAGGAGAAACATTATGAAAAATTTATCAAGTGTGAATTTTGGTTTCATAAATATTCATTTTTGGACCACATAATCTCAAAAGAGGGGATATTTTTGGATCCAATAAAAGAGAAGTGATTTAAAACTAGAGGAGACCATCAATGGTAATTTAGATTTGATGTTTTCTTGGTTTGGATGGATATCATTGATGTTTTATGAAATATTTTTCATAATTATCTAATTAAATAACCATGTTGACTTGGAAAGGATTTTATTTCTTATGGATGGAGGAGTGTGAAAATAATTTCAATGAACTAAAAAGAATACTACTAGTGCACCTGTGCTCACACTTTCTTATAGTCTAAAATGGTTTTTGATCTATATTGATTCATCCCAAAAGGTATTGGGTTGTGTTCTCATGAAAAATGATATGGTGATATCATATGCATTGTGATAATTGAAAATACATGAGAAAACATATCCAACTCGTTATTTGGAGTTAGCTACAGTAATCCTTTCATTAAAGATATAGAAGCATTATCTTTATGATGAAAGGTGTGACATTTATACTGATCATAAAATTTTAAATTATATTTTCACACAAAAAGAGTTAAATATGATCCAAATAATATGGTTGGAGATGATTAATGATTAAAAATGTGTAATACATTACCACTCTAGGAAAGCGAACAAGGTGGTAGAAGCTTTGAGTTGAAAGGACCATGCTAGCCTATCCCTAATAAGGATCACAAAAGATCTAATATTTTTGGATTTTCAAAGGATGGATCTTAAAATTTTGAAGGGGATAAATATTATCTTTATCTAATGATTGTTTAACCATCTATTCAAGTGATGATTAAGGAGGAACAAAAGGAATATGTAGATCTACAAAAGAATGTGATAAATGTTCATGAATTCAAACTTGATTGTGATGGAATAATAATGTTCATGAATTGGTTTTGTATTCCTACCATACCAGAATTAAAGAAGGAGCTATTGAATGAGGATCATAGTTCTTAATTCTCTATTCCCCATGGAAGGAAAAACATGTACAAGGAACTGAAAGAGTATTTCTAGTGGGATGACATGAAAAGAGACATTTCTGATATGTGTCTTGGTTATTGAATTTTCAGAAAGTTTAAGTTAAAAGAAATAAGTGTAAGGGGTTGTTAAAACCATTACCCATACTATAGTGGAAATGGGAAAACATCACAATTTATGTTTTCATTTGACTTCCCAAAACATCTTAAGGATATAATGCTATATGGGTTATAGTTGATCTCCTTACAAAGTCAGGACACTTCATTTCTATTAGAGAGTATTTATCTCTTGATCTATTTTCCAGGATATATATAAAGCAATTGGTAAGATTTCATGGAGTACCAATTACCATTATATCTGATCAGGATAGGAGGATTACCTCAAAGTTATGGAGAAGTCTTCATTAGGATCCAGATAATGAGTTTTTTATCACTACTTATCATCTTCAAACTTATAGTCAGACTGAGAGGATAATTAAAACTCTAGAAGAAAAGTTGAAAGCTTGATCTATGGATTTCATTGTTTTTGGGGATCAAGAGCTACCTTTGGTGGATTTTTCTTACAATAATATCTTTCACTACATTATTCAGACAGATCCTTATTAATCCCTCTATTGAAATAAGTGCAGAAATTCAACTATCTGGGATGAAGATGGGGAAAGAGAGCTATTAAGACCCTATGTTGGTGATAGAATGGAAGAAAAGGTCAGATCTATTCAACAACATGTAAGAGAAGCTCAGATTCGATAAAACATTTATGAAGAAAAAATAATAAAAGACCTAGAGTTTGAGGTGGGTGATGAGGTTTTTCTACAAATATCCCCATGGAAGAGAGTAATGAGATTGGGAAAGAATGGAATTTGATTCCTAGGTATATCATGTAGCGTCAAAATATAGATGTAGATTCTCAATTACAAGAGGGGTGGGGTGAATTTTTTGATTAAAAGACTTTTTTCTTTAACCTCATGAAAATATAATTTTAACAAATTTAAGAAATGTGAATTCACAAAACCTCTTTGGTTCTTAAACAAAGAGATAATTGGAAAGGGCCATGTCTAATTATAATGAACCTAAAATTATAAACCTTTATCTTAAAGAAACTTAAGAAAGTTTATATTATTGTGAAATTCTTCCTTAAATCATATAGAATATTATTTATCAGGGTATATAAGTATACTAATATATAAGAAAGTTATACTTTCTTTATTTAACAAGATACAATGGAAATGAAACTTGTAACAAAAACAAGTAAATAGGTAGGAAATCTTTTGATAAAAAGATAAGGCTATCCAACAACCTTAGATAAAGGTCCCTCGATTTATACTTTCATGAAATTATATCTTTCCCACACTAGGGTAATCCCTCGATAAGAATATCGGTGTCTATATTGCTACCCCCACAAGACCTCTAACTTTATAATAGTCAGCACCACTGTCTCCCTATCAATAAAAGCCCTCAAACATTAAGGTTTTTGGTACCTCTGTATACCTATCACCGGAATCCCTCGATTGATCAACCAATTGAAATCAAACTAGGAAGACTTAAAAAGTTGTTCCTAGATTTAATAATTTATTCACAACATTCACAAAAAGAACAACAGTCTCTCTCTCTAGAAAAAACATCTCAGCATCACATCATGTAATCTCTATATGTGTTGTGTCATGGTTTCAAGATCTTCAAATTGATGGGTATTTGTAGGAAAAAATCTCAACAGTCATCTCCTCATCTAATGGTCATATTTTTCTATAAATTTCAATGGGACCTTGACACATGTTAATCATCCAACAGTTAGTTTAAAATAGATTGTACAATATCATTTCATGTAATAAAACTTGGAAAACATTATCATGTATAAGAAGAATAAAATATATATGGAAATCATTTCTATGCTTAAGAAACATTAACAAGTTTAGGATCCGATAAAATGAAATGTTTCTTTAAGGAAATGAGATAACTACAAGAAAATCATTTAATCAGATTGTTTAGGAATTGAGAATCAGAGTCTAATTCTAGAGAATTAGGAATATGATTTCAGAAGAAATCAAAGTCTAATTTTAGAAGAAATAAGAGTCTACTTTAAGAAGAAATCATTGTCTGGTTTTAGAGGAAATTGTAATTATATTTAAAATGAAATCATATTATGATTTGAGAAGAAATCAGATTCTAATTTCAAAAGAAATCAGATTCAAAATTATTGGGAAATCGGATTCTAAGGAACTGTAAGGTTCTAAGTTATTTAAGGATATGAATTATTGAATTAAAAAAATATGGTTAAACTTGGTTTGAGAAAACATTAAATAAAACAACGAAACCAAGGGTAATAATAAAAATTTTCTTAGAGAAAGAAAATTTTCATTAATAAAATAAATCATAGAGAAGGATAATTTTCCTTTAGAAATGTGTTTGTGATTTCCAAAACATAAAGAAATGGAAAATACATAAGGATACTTATTTACTTAACAATCTCTCCCTTTTTGGAAAGAACAATAAATTTTTTAAAAAAGAATATAAGGAAAAAGTTTTTCACTTTTTAAACATTAAATGAAATACTTATCTCCCTTTACATATGACCCATTATGAATACAACTAACTCCCCCTTATATTTTCAAATCCCTAAAGATCTTATTCTTGTCTTTCATATAGAAGTTACTTCATCATTCATAAGAATATATTTTTAAGTAATATCCCTTTACTCAATATCCCCATTTCTTAGGCCATTTTTTTCTTTAAAATTAATATTCATTTGGTTATTATTTTATCACCCTATATGATTTTCAAAAAGGAATGGAGGTAAAGAAGAAAAAAATTATATGTAAATGTTTAGGAATATTCAAGGAAATATAATGGAAAGATAAAAAATTTCATTAAGATAAGAAAAATTTGTTACAAGGAAAATAGAAAAATATATATGAGTTTAGGAAATTAGTCATCATTATTTTCCATCGGAATTAGTTTTCTCATGGTTTCCTTAAACTTTTTTAAATATTTGTGATCATACTCAAATTTCTTGATCAGCTGATCCAAATACTAATTTTTCTTTTCAAGAACTTTGATTTTTTCTTCTTTATACTTAAGAATTTCATCTTATGACTTTACCACCTCTTATTTCTCTTTGATTTTTTCTACAAACTATTCCCTGAGGTCTCTTTCCCTTTTAAAATTTAAAGCAACATAATTTATCTTTTCCTTTCGGTCTTTATCCTCTTGGATTCGGGAAATTTTCTCTTGATTCCGCTTTTTTGGAAGACTTGTTGAAAATTTATTAATCATATCATATGAAATATCAAAATAATCCTTTACTAAATCCTTAAAATCATCCATGATTTTTGTATCATCAATCAATGACTTAAACCACTTTGTTATCTCTTTGCACGATCTCTTATGAGCATCATAATCAATAAGAAACGTCGTGATTTCATCTTCAATATTGAAAAATGTTTCCATGAGAATGTTCATTGAATCTGACATTTGATTAATTTTTTGCTGAAGCAACTGACATCTAGAATCAATGCTTGGAAGTAATGGTATTTACTATCTTCTTCAAGGAATGAACAATAAAATATTTCTCCAAGGAAGATGAAGATTCCAATGAAAATTCTTTTCCTAGTTAGGAATGTTATTCTTTCACTTCGGATTTCCCCTTGGATATTCCAAAAACATATTTCTTTGATTTTAAAACCACATATTATTTAGGTGAATCAACTACCACTTTCTTTCCTTTCTCAACTTTATATATTACCTTCTTAGCTCTCAGAGTCTCATGATCACTATCTGAGACATGAATTATTTTATCATCGTCATGAAAAAACTTTTCACCACCTTCCTCATCATCAGAAAGATGAATAAAATAATTATTAATATATTCATAATATTAAGGTTTATCAACCTAATCCTGAGCATCATCATCTTTCCATTATGATATTATCATGGTTAATTCCACTTGGGATGTTCGGATAGACAATTTTTCATAAGGACTTTCCTTCTCATGGTATTCTTCGACAATTTTGATTACATATTCACTTTAATGTTTTTCTCCTCCTTATTTTTCTTCGTCTTGCTGAACGACTTATTCTTCCATAATGAGCTATATAATTAAAAAATTACTTCCTGGAGTTTCTATTGGAACTAACTCTTATAATAAAGATTCTAGTACCTTAATTTGTTCGAATTCCTTATCATTATCTGTTATCAAAGCTTGAACAAGATTAGATTCTGACATAATCTTCTCTTTTGATTTATATTCATTCTCTTAATTAGATTGAATCTTCACAGCCTTAGCCTCAGTAGGGTCTGATCTAAACATTGCATCTCCTTAAATTGTTTTCTTATACTTTTCTCTCTACTTAGTTACCACTTCATCCAAAAATGTATTTTTATTTTTGTAACACCCCAGGTAAATAAAGAATATGACATTTTCATATTTATCCATATTTGTGTGTAAAATATTAATATGACTTTAAAGGGGACGCTATGCTCGATGGCGTACCCAACACGCAACAATGAGTTTCTTGGGAATATTACGTTGCACTCTAATAATAAAATAATATTATTTCAAATGGTAGTTAACATGTAGCCGTTGTATTGGCGGGAATGGATAGAAATAACTAAAATATGATTATATATGTTTTTTAATGTTTTTACATTTATCCAATAAAATCTAAAGGCTTAAAAATACGGAAAGAATTCAATTTTAGGCGTATATGCCCTAGTTTTCACTAAAGGTTCACTTATCGCCTTTTAATGGAGAACTGTCATTAAATATAGTTTTGATCACTCTTATACATTATTTTGGACCAAATAAAACTCTTCTTTAGAATCGAGACATTAAATTTTACTTTGTGTAAATTTTTGGTATTTTTCTGATAAAGTTCATTTTTTAATGAATAGTGAAAAATGTTGTATTTTAATTCAAAAACTCTTTTTAATATAATTTATTTATATGATTAGATTATCTTTTGAATTGGTTTTAATGTGAAATTAGAATATATTTTTACCATTAAATAAAATAGTGGTCGTTGGAATTAATTTCACTTTGAAATCGGACTTAAACTAGTATCAATCTTTTGATACTTATTGTTTCATAAAAACACGCTATTTTCTCTGACAGCGGGAATTAATTATTAAATTAATTAATGTGACTTATATGTTTTGAATTTTGTAAAATAGACTTCATTTTTGAATTCAGAATATCAAATATAGCTTAGGGTGAATTTTTGGTAATTTTCTGAAAAACTTCAATTTTTGATGAATAGTGAAACCACTAAGTGGTACTTATAAAGACTGATTTTCCGTTTAAATGAAATTTTGCCATCATTGTGTTTTGAATTTCAAAAATCCGACATACATGGTTGTCATTAAGAAGTAAAATGTGGTTCAATGGGATAAAAATAATTTTTTTGTGAATAGTAACTTATTAATTTCTTAATCGCAATTAGTAGTAATTAGGGTAGTTTAAGGTATAAATAATTCTTTAATAATATGAAATGACCTAGACACATGTCCCAACCTCATTGGTTGTGTAATGGCCGACCAAGAAAAACCATGGGTCAACTTGGGGACCCCATGGAGCCACTTTGGTAGGGAAATGACATAAATAACTTTTTATTTAATGTAAAAGTAAAATTGACACAAACATGATATGTTTTACTAAAACAATTTTTATGTGGGGTTATACAAATAAGATTTTTTATTATAAATAGTAATTGGAAATATAAAAATATTTTCTAAATCATAGTATTTTTTTTATAATTTTTAGACATTAAATAAATTAAATTATTTATGACATAATAATGATGCAGCGATGATATCATTATTTGACGATTTAAATAAAAAGGAAAGATAATGTAAAATCTATGAACTAAACATGTCCAAAACTTATTGGATGGGTGGATTTCGAACCTTTATAACCTTATCCACGAATTATATCAATGTGGGACCTTTTAAAACCGAAACACATTTTCAAATAAAGTAATATTTCTTTACTTTCCAAAAGTGCCCCTCCTCTCCTCTTATAAAAGGCCCCCACCTCTACCTCATTTCACACACTCCTCAAGCCTTTGGCTCGGCCAACCCCTGCCCATTTACTCTCTACACATCCCTCTCCTCATCCTAGAGGATTCTCTTTGGGCAGAATCCTTTCAAAGGAAGCCTTTAGGCTCAAATCAAAAGGAGTTACACTTTTAAAGGTAATTCATTCTCTCATGTTCATTTGTTTTATTTTGCTTCTCCAACCCCCTAAACTCATTTTATTTATTTCTTTTGTAACAACACCAGTATCTTCAATATACTAGGATGTTGTTATAAGATTTATTCAAGCTACACTCTCGCACAACTACATCAAATGGTTAAAGAACATACGGTTTTCGTGGATGGCGAAATTCTGCCTCCCGAAACGATGATTGTTCAATACTCATTTAACACCTTCAAAGGTGGCCATTATGATGTCACTATTTTTATATATGATATATAATATTTTTATTTTTTCTTTAAGCTTTTGTATTTTTCATTTTGGGCATACCTTTATGGTTTCCATTATGGGTAAAAACGATATCTTCATTTAAGGAAGTGCGGACTACCGCCCCCTCAAAGTGATTTGATTCGTTAAATACCATATGTGGGACGTATAAAGGATGGAACTATGATATTATATATGATATTATAATGGAATTATAATATACCTTTATATCATTATTATTCCATTCTATAAAATACGAAATAGAAATGAAAGTAGTGTTCATGCGTACGTACGGCTTACCGTCTCCATGAACGGTGCATTTCATTTCTTACCTCTAAATGATTATGTAATGTTATAAATTCATGAATTTACTGGATATATATGACATATATGATATCTACATCATGAATACAATTCTGGATATAATAAAAATTTGTCCACACGAACAACATGTAATTGTAAGAAGTCCACTTTCGACTTAAGAACCAAATATTGACAAAACAAACATTATTAACTTAAATGGTTACATAATAATTTTCACATGTCAATAATTGATATAAAAGGAATAATGAACTTGAAAATGGTTCTTAAGGAATTATAAATTAACTCAAGTTTATTATTCAGGAGATTAAAGAACGATCGAGTCAAGTTGGACCCGAGGTAAGGGATCCTACAACTCTCTTTCGTTTTAAGTACACTCTTTTATGTCATTTATTTTAAGCTCATATTTCTTATGATTGGGATGTTATTTTATATTATATTTACTGTAATTTTTATGTTCATGTGATGAGAGACCCTATTCTTTCTCATCAATCCATTTTGGAAGTTTTGAGTGGCGCCGTTAGGCTGCCGAATTTTCGTAAGAGATCTAACCTCTCTCTTTCTTTTTAAGTACTCCCCTTTAGGTCACTTCTTTTAAGCTCCTATTTGTTATGATGGGGGATGTTATTTCATATTCCTCTTGATGTAAATTTTGTTGTAATGTGATGAGATACCCTATTTGATCTCATCAATCCATTTTCTGAAGTTTTAAGTGGCGCCGTTAGGCTGCCGAGTTTTCGTAAGTGATTTTTCTTCTCACTTTTATTCCTGTGAGATTTATGCTACATTTGCCACAATTTCCTTTGAGTGTTACCAACCATTATTTTACTCATGGTGTAATATTCCTTCATTTATGAGTATTTACATCAATTATGTATTGTCCTTCTTTCACGGGTCGTATGTTTCGAAAGATACCCAAGTCGGTAAGGGAACCTTTCGCCCTCCTCTTTTTAAAAGACTTCGTTTGTTATGTCTTTTAATTCACATACTATTATGTTGGGATATGTTCTTATATATCCTTATTGATGTAAATTATATGTCCAAGTGATGAGATTCCCTTTTTATCTCTCATCAACTCATTTTCTGAATTTTTGATGTGACGCCGTTAGGCTGTCGAATTTTACAAAGGGAACTTCTTAACCCAATTTCGATTTCTTTGGGTTTAACATGTAGTTATTGAATATGTCATCCTTTGAATATGTGGGAATAACCTTTGATTGTTTTACACTTAATATCCACTTATATTGGGTGTATTTATATTTGTCACACATAATTATGAGATTGATTTATCCTTAATTTAAGGATACCTTCTTTATAATGGATTTCATCTCATTTTACAATTCTTTTGAGACTTCATTGTTGTTATGCACCAATTCACTCTTATATGGTGTGTATACTGTCCTTTGACATATTATATCATGAATCTTTTTATTCTCATGATATTATAAAGTTCGGATTAAATGTTATTCCGCTATTATTTTTATTCAAGAGTCTCTCATTTTGATAAAAACTCTTTAACAAAAATATCATTTTAAATTATTTAAAGATTTATTATTCTAAATCTTTATCATTAATGTCCATGTTTTCAAAATGGTTTACAGTATTTATTTATATGGACATTAATGTTTTAAAATTATAATTCCATTAAAATCTTCAAAGTGGTATGGGACACTTTGATTCAAAAATCTATTTTAAATGGTTTTTGAAAAATGGATTGATTGATTCAATATCTGGGAATTATTTATTGTGATTGGAAATGAAATATTGTTATTGAAATGTTTATATTTTCCATATTTTATGTGTAATAATGGTACTTGGACATTATGACGGGTGGTGCCGTGAATACCAGGACGGGTGGTTACGTTATAACCTCCAATGCATTGGGTATGGAAGTCGGCCGTATGGCTATTCCATTAAGTATGTATGGAAATTGGCCGTATGGCTATTCCATTAAGTGATAAGTGTGGAAGTCGACCGTATGGTTATTCCACTTAAGTATGTTTATGTCCCAAGTTACCTTTATATATGTTATGTGTTCTTTTTATGGGTTTTATGGTAATCCTTTGGTTACAAAAAGGTAAGTAATGATATATTTTTTTCAGTGAATAGTTTTTACTACTTCATAAAGGTGAAAAGTATTACCTTGATAAAGTATACATGGTTTACTATTTGTTTTGATAAACTAACAGTTTTTATTCTTTGTGTATCCCTTACTGAGTTTTTATGCTCATCCCAAGTTTTTGAAATGTTTTTCACAGGACTTAGCATGGAATAGGGTCAAGGATGGGATCAAGGGAAAGTCATGCTACCTAAAACATGAAACTAGACATGTTTCTTTTTAAGATTTTTTTTATTTTATGGAAATTTAGTAGAAGATACTACTTTGTAATCTTTTGAGATGTAATAGTTATGTCCTAATTCTCTAAAAATCTAAACCTGAAAAGATCCTCAATGTGAATTATTCATTTAATTCAATTTTAAGTAAGGTTTAAGGCCGAGGCCTTATAGTTGGTATCAAAGGTCGGTTTAGATAACTTTAGAGGTTAGGGTATTCTTTAAGCATAAGTGGCATTACCATAATGGTTAGGATTTCAGAAAGAGTCCTAGTTTTAGATAAATTGAATGAGTAAGTGTATCTTAGTGTTTACCTTCCTCATTAGTACATGATGGTTTTGTTGATATACTCACACTGACATTTCTATTTTTAGTGAATGGATGGATCTAGCAGGCACCAAAGAGACAACAGGTTTGAAGGAAACTGTGGTGGTTCTCTGATTAAGATACTAGATAAAATGGAGGATTCAATGAGGAAACTCGTGGTTGTTCTAAACCAAATATCAAGGAGTCATGATCAACCACTTGAACCTTGGTATGATCTTTAATGCATCATGTACGAGATGACCAATCCATGTGGAAGTTCAGGTAATAATTATAAAGGTAACCATTTGAGTGTATATGATCCTTACTTTTGAGGTAATTATGGGTTATTATATGATATGATGGAAAATGAAAGGCATGAGATAAACTTGAGGTTAAAATATGTTATGTTTATTTTTGAAGATTTTATCTCGTTTTGGGAAATGTTTTGAGAATTATATAGTTTTGGAAAAAGGACAACACGCAGACCGTGTGACAACCCATCGCGTCGGACAAAGCGGTGGGAATCGAACCCACAACCAAAATGCGACTGGTATTTATCGCCTACCACTGGACTACGTGAAGTCCCTGGTTAGTTTGACTGATTCATTCTAGTTATATGATTTTATGAAATAAGAGTAAGTTGATTTTGGGTTATTTATGAAAATTATTAACCTGTCCTGGAGGATATGTGATTAGGTTAATTAGTTTTCAAAACGAGACTTTAGGAGCAACAGATGTTGTTTGGAGATAAATGTTACGATTTAACTTGGAAGACTATGTGACTAAATCCTTCAAATGTTTGGGTTTAAATCTTATATTGGTTTACTTTGAATAATTTTATGGACAAATTGATTATAGAATGGTCCTCGTTGAGCTTTGGGTTTTGTTGGACAAATTTTGGAGATTAAGAATAGATTTTCTTTTTATAAAGGGTTATCCTTTTCTGAATTATCTGATCTTGTACTAGCATTTTTGGTTTTGGTTTTGGTTAAAGTCTAAAGACATGGGAAGTATATAGTTCTCTTTTGTGGATTAGGTGATTCTCCAGAAGTTGATTATAGTACTCTTAATGTGAACAAGTCTTCCTAAATACTCGTCTTTTGGAGAAAATATGAGTTTGTGTAAGGAATCTAATAAAAGTTGAAAGTAAATATGATAAGTGATTAGGTTTCCTTATGAATAAATTTCTCAATAAAAAGTAACTTAAAACAAAAATGTTGTCTATTAACTTTTCCTACCGGGGAATCGAATACCGTTTAACCCATCACAAGTTTGTGATTTTCTCGTGGTTAACTTTCTCCTAAACATGTTTTCTATCACTCTCCATCAGAACATGACCCTTTGTTTTTTCCTCCATGTCCATATTTTCATACTTGGAATCCTAGTATGGGTTAACTCGGGTGACCTTTGTACTTATCTCTCTTTATTTTAAAGTGTTTGTTTTACCGACTTTTGTTCCGATGTGGGACTTCCAAGGATGTTTCCAAGCGCAATTTTAAAATTGCGAGGACGCAATTCCCAAAAGGGGGGAAGGATGTAACACCCCAGGTAAATAAAGAATATGAAATTTTCATATTTATCCATATTTGTGTGTAAAATATTCATATGACTTTAAAGGGGACGCTATGCTTGATGGCGTACCCAACACGCAACAACGAGTTTCTTGAGAATATTACTTTGCACTCTAATAATAAAATAATATTATTTCAATTGGTAGTTAACATGTAGCCGTTATATTGGAAGGAATGGATAGAAATAACTAAAATATTATTATATATGTTTTTTAATGTTTTTACATTTATCCAATAAAAGCTAAAGGCTTAAAAATATGGAAAGAATTCAATTTTAGGCGTATATGCCCTAGTTTTCACTAAAGGTTCACTTATCGCCTTTTAATGGAGAACTGTCATTAAATATAGTTTTGATCACTCTTATACATTCTTTTGGACCAAATAAAACTCTTCTTTAGAATTGAGACATTAAATTTTACTTTGTGTAAATTTTTGGTATTTTTCTGATAAAGTTCATTTTTTAATGAATAGTGAAAAATGTTGTATTTTAATTCAAAACCTCTTTTTAGTATAATTTATTTATATGATTAGATTATCTTTTGAATTGGTTTTAATGTGAAATTAGAATATATTTTTACCATTAAATCCAATAGTGGTCGTTGGAATTAATTTCACTTTGAAATCGGACTTAAACTAGTATCAATATTTTGATACTTATTGTTTCATAAAAACAAGCTATTTGCTCTGACAGCGGGAATTAATTATTAAATTAATTAATGTGACTTATATGTTTTGAATTTTGTAAAATAGACTTCATTTTTGAATTCGGAATATCAAATATAGCTTAGGGTTAAGTTTTGGTAATTTTCTGAAAAACTTCAATTTTTGATGAATAGTGAAACCACTAAGTGGTACTTATAAAGACTGATTTTCCGTTTAAATGAATTTTTTCCATCATTGTGTTTCGAATTTCAAAAATCCGACATACATGGTTGTCATTAAGAAGTAAAATGTGGTTCAATGGGATAAAAATAATTTTTTGGTGAATAGTAACTTATTAAGTTCTTAATCGCGATTAGTGGTAATTAGGGTAGTTTAAGGTATAAATAATGCTTTAATAATATGAAATGACCTAGACACATGTCCCAACCTCATTGGTTGTGTAATGTACGACCAAGAAAAATCATGGGTCAACTTGGGGACCCCATGGAGCCACTTTGGTAGGGAAATGACATAAATAACTTTTTATTTAATGTAAAAGTAAAATTGACACAAACATGATATGTTTTACTAAAACTATTTTTAAGTGGGGTTATACAAGTCAGATTTTTTATTATAAATCTTCATTGGAAAGATAAAAATATTTTCTATATCATAGTATTTTTTTTATAATTTTTAGACATTTAATAAATTAAATTATTTATGACATAATAATGATGCAGCGATGACATCATTATTTGACGATTTAAATAAAATGGAAAGATAATGTAAAATCTATGAACTACACATGTCCAAAACTTATTGGATGGGTGTATTTAGAAACTCTATAACCTTATCCACGAAGTATATCAATGTGGGACCTTTTAAAACCGAAACACATTTTTAAATAAAGTAATATTTCTTTACTTTCTAAAAGTACCCCTCCTCTCCTCTTATAAAAGGCCCCCACCTCTACCTCATTTCACACACTCCTCAAGCCTTTGGCTCGGCCAACCCCTGCCCATTTACTCTCTAAACATCCCTCTCCTCATCCTAGAGGATTCCCTTTGGGCATAATCCTTTCAAAGGAAGCCTTTAGGCTCAAATCAAAAGGAGTTACACTTTTAAAGGTAATTCATTCTCTCATGTTCATTTTTTTTATTTTGCTTCTCCCACCCCCTAAACTCTTTTTATTTATTTCTTTTGTAACAACACCAGTATCTTAAATATACTAGGATGTTGTTATAAGATTTATTCGAGCTAAACTCTCACACAAATACATCAAATGGTTAAAGAACATACGGTTTCCGTGGATGGCGAAATTCTGCCTCCCGAAACGATGATTGTTCAATACTCATTTAACACCTTCAAAGGTGGCCATTATGATGTCACTATTTTTATATATGATATATAATATGTTTATGTTTTCTTTAAGATTTTTTATTTTTCATTTTGGGCATACCTTTATGGTTTCCATTATGGGTAAACACGATATCTTCATTTAAGGAAGTGCGGACTACCGCCCCCTCAAAGTGATTTGATTCGTTAAATACCATATGTGGGACGTATAAAGGATGGAACTATGATATTATATATGATATTATACTGGAATTATAATATACCTTTATATAATTATTATTCCATTCTATAAAATACGAAATAGAAATGAAAGTAGCATTCATGCGTACGTACGGCTTACCGTCTCCATGAACAGTGCATTTCATTTCTTACCTCTAAATGATTATGTAATGTTATAAATGCATGAATTTACTGGATATATATGACATATATGATATCTACATCATGAATACAATTCTGGATATAATAAACATTTTTCCACACGAACAACATGTAATTGTAAGAAGTCCACTTTCGACTTAAGAACCAAATATTGACAAAACAAACATTATTAACTTAAATGGTTACATAATATTTTTAACATGTAAATAATTGATATAAAAGGAATAATTAACTTGAAAAAGGTTCTTAAGGAAGTATAAATTAACTCAAGTTTATTATTCAGGAGATTAAAGAACGATCGAGTCAAGTCGGACCCGAGGTAAGGGATCCTACAACTCTCTTTCTTTTTAAGTACACTCTTTTATGTCATTTATTTTAAGCTCATCTTTCTTATGATTGGGATGTTATTTTATATTACATTTACTGTAATTTTTATGTTCATGTGATGAGAGACCCTATTCTCTCTCATCAAACCATTTTGGAAGTTTTGAGTGGCGCCGTTAGGCTGCCGAATTTTCGTAAGAGATCTAACCTCTCTCTTTCTTTTTAAGTACTCCCCTTTAGGTCACTTCTTTTAAGCTCCTATTTGTTATGATGGGGGATGTTATTTCATATTCCTCTTGATTTAAATTTCGTTGTAATGTGATGAGATACCCTATTTGATCTCATCAATCCATTTTTTGAAGTTTTAAGTGGTGCCGTTAGGCTGCCGAGTTTTCGTAAGTGATTTTTCTTCTCACTTTTATTCCTGTGAGATTTATGCTACATTTGCCACAATTTCCTTTGAGTGGTACTGACCATTATTTTACTCATGGTGTAATATTCCTTCATTTATGAGTATTTACATCAATGATGTATTGTCCTTCTTTCACGGGTCGTATGTTTCGAAAGATACCCAAGTCGGTAAGGGAACCTTTCACCCTCCTCTTTTTAAAAGACTTCGTTTGTTATGTCTTTTAATTCACATACTATTATGTTGGGATATGTTCTTATATATCCTTATTGATGTAAATTTTATGTCCAAGTGATGAGATTACCTTTTTATCTCTCATCAACTCATTTTCTGAATTTTTGATGTGACGCCGTTAGGCTGTCGAATTTTACCAAGGGAACTTCTTAACCCAATTTCGATTTCTTTGGGTTCAACATGTAGTTATTGAATATGTAATCCTTTGAATATGTGGGAATAACCTTTGATTGTTTTACACTTAATATACACTTATATTGGGTGTATTTATATTTGTCACACATAATTATGAGATTGATTTATCCTTAATTTAAGGATACCTTCTTTATAATGGATTTCATCTCATTTTACAATTCTTTTGAGACTTCACTGTTGTTATGCATCAATTCACTCTTATATGGTGTGTATACTGTCCTTTGACATATTATATCATGAATCCTTTTATTCTCATGATATTATAAAGTTCGGATTAAATGTTATTCCGCTATTATTTTTAATCAAGAGTCTCTCATTTTGTTAAAAACTCTTTAACAAAAATATCATTTTAAATGTTTTAAAGATTTATTATTCTAAATCTTTATCTTTAATGTCCATGTTTTCAAAATGGTCTTCGGTATTTATTTATATGTACATTAATGTTTTAAAATTATAATTCCATTAAAAGCTTCAAAGTGGTATGGGACACTTTGATTCAAAAATCTCTTTTAAATGGTTTTTGAAAAATGGATTGATTGATTCAATATCTGGGAATTATTTATTGTGATTGGAAATGAAATATTGTTATTGAAATGTTTATATTTTCCATATTTTATGTGAAATAATGGTACTTGGACATTATGATGGGTGGTGCCGTGAATACCAGGACAGGTGGTTACATTATAACCTCCAATGCATTGGGTATGGAAGTCGGCCGTATGGCTATTCCATTAAGTATGTATGGAAATTGGCCGTATGGCTATTCCATTAAGTGATAAGTGTGGAAGTCGACAGTATGGTTATTCCACTTAAGTATGTTTATGTCCCAAGTTACCTTTATATATGTTATGTGTTCTTTTTATGGGTTTTATGGTAATCCTTTGGTTACAAAAATGTAAGTAATGATATTTTTTTTTCAGTGAAGAGTTTTTACTACTTCATAAAGGTGAAAAGTATTACCTTGATAAAGTATACATGGTTTACTATTTGTTTTGATAAACTAACAGTTTTTATTCTTTGTGTATCCCTTACTGAGTTTTTATGCTCATCCCAAGTTTTTGAAATGTTTTTCACAGGAATTAGCATAGAATAGGGTCAAGGATGGGATCAAGGGAAAGTAATGCTACCTAAAACATGAAACTAGACATGTTTCTTTTTAAGATTTTTTTTTATTTTATGGAAATTTAGTAGAAGAGACTACTTTGTAATCTTTTGAGATGTAATAGTTATGTCCTAATTCTCTAAAACTCTAAACCTGAAAAGATCCTCAATGTGAATTATTCATTTAATTCAATTTTAAGTAAGGTTTAAGGCCAGGGCCTTATAATTTTTTAGCATGGGTGGATAAGATAATGATTCTAGTAATGGTACTTTTTCATTCTATTCATGTTCTTTTAATTTATTTGGGGTTTTATTGGAACATTCCCATTCATCACCTTTCTTGCTGATATCTTGAACATCACTATTAAGAAGATTATATAACTCTCCTGAAAAAATACTGAATCCAATCATCATTCTTATTAGAGTATCATAACTGAACAACGTAAACATGTAAACTATGGATTTAGAGCTATAAGGAGTTTTGAAAGATTCTAAAAAAATAAAGATAATCTTGGAAAAAATTTCTCGGTACATAATAATCTGAAACATGAGGGTTCCATTCTTAAAATTGCTGATTGTCAAAAGGACGTACTTCACTAAATTTATCTTTCTTAGTTTCACCAGGGAAACCATCCTAAAAATATCACACTTCTTAAGGGAATCCTTGTATCCCTTTCTCGGAATGAGAAATATTTTCATCCACATGGCTAACAACCTAAAATTGGTTGAAAAATGATTGATATTTGATAACATAACTACTTTAAGTCCAAGGAACTCAATTTTTTTAACCTTCTCAAAACTAACTTCTTTATCTGGAAACTTATGAGAAGAAAATATAACATATTCTTCATAAGGTATAACCAATATAGATACAACTTTGTTGAAGTATAAGTAATATCCTTCCCATATCTATTGAAATAAAAACATTCTCTTCCTACTTGTTTATAAAAACATAATGAATCATAGAATTAAATAAGGAGATTAAGATAAGCTGAATCCTGATTATTTGGCTTGGAAACACAAAGAATTTACCATCCATTATTATTAATGATTTTTTAAATCATAGAATCATACTTAATAAGGAAATTTGGGTCCACCAACCTTTCTTTATGAATTATCAAATCCTTGATTACCTTGGTGGAGGCCATTAAATTTTGAGAGGAAACTTTGAGAGACATCTGGAATGTAATTAAATTGAGAAAACTGAACAGATTATTTCTTGGGAAGTAGAGGTTTGGGAAAAAAACAGTGGAATAACTGATGTGGGATGAAAATAGGGGGTCCTTTATATAGTCTTCATAGTGATAGTTCATATTCCCAAAACAATCTAATGATTTATATTAGCTTAATTTGATTTGACGGTTGATATAAAATCCGAAGAAGGGTTTTTAGTGTTCTTACCATTTGAGGTTTTAAAGAAAAATCAGATTTAAGGAAATTGAATCCAATAAAATTTTTCTTAAAAAATATAGAAATACCAACAAGTAAAAATGAAATTATGAAGATTTATGTAAGAAAACATACCTTCTATATTGCTCAATAGGAATTATTAATATTGAAAAAGATCTTCTTGAATAACCTAGGTTTTAGTAAAAAAATATTAAGGAAATAAAATTTTAGGTTCTAAAAAAAATTTAGCTTCCAAATTTTCAAAACAAAGAAAATAATTTTCAGGTTCCAAAATGTTAAAATTTAAGGTTTCTAAGTGTTAATATTTCAGGTTTTGGAATTTTTTTAAGGAAATATAAAAGAGTAAACATATGTACTAACCCTATGAAAAAGTGTTTCTTCACATAGGATATATATTTCAACAAAAAGTTAATATGCATGATTACCTTATGGTTATCATTCCTAGATTTTGTTTAATTTATTCAATTAAATTGAAGGGTAAATATTTTTAAAAAATGTCAACAAGTTGATCTTATGTTTCGATAAATTGAAGAATGATATTTCCTTTCAGGGTGTGATCCCTATAAAAATGATGACTAATGTCTATGTGCTTTTCATGAGAGTGATGTGAATGGTTTTTACATAGGGAAATGACACTATTATTATCACACATTTTTTGTGTTTGGGTATAACTCATTCCACAGTCTGTGAGTGTGTATTTTATCAACAACACATGAGCACAACAACTTTCATTTACTACATATTCAACCTCAACATTGGAAATTGATACAGAGTGCTACTTCTATCATAACCAAGAAACTAATGAATCACATAAGAAATGAAAAGTTCAATATGTAATTTTCCTATCCACTCTACATCCACAAAATACATAATTAAAAAAACATTTTAAAACAAAATCATTTCCATAAGAAAAGAAATGTCATTAATCCATGGTTCCCTTTATATAGAAAAAAATTCTTTTCACTACTTTTAAATGATATTCCTTTGGATTAGATTGATATAATACGCATAAGCGAAATAAAAACATGAAGTCTAGATGACTAGCTATTATGTATAATATAATTCATATCATACATATAAAAGATGATTGATCTACAAGTTTCTCAGATTTATCAAGATCAAGAAGCTTTTAGGTACATATTTGAGTATAAACATTTTTAGTGTCTTAATATACATAATCCTTAAGAAGATATTTAATATACTTATGTTGTGATATATAAGTTCCTTCATGTTTTTGAGAAATTTGAAAACCATGAAAAAATGTTAACTCACCCATCATACTCATTTCAAAATCAGATTTTATGAGATTTGCTGATAAATCAGTTAAATATTTCCGAGTTGTTCCGAATATATTGTCATAAACATAAATTTGAAAAATCAAAACATTTTTCTTACCATTCTTTATAAAAAGAGTTGGATCAGCAGTTTCCTTACCATAATTGTTTGGTAACAGAAATCCTATAAGTCAATTATACCAAGCTCTAGGGGCTTGTTTAAGTCCATATAAATATTTGGTAAGTTTAAAAACACGTTCATTATGTTTTTTGTCATAAAATCTAGGAGGTTGTTCAAAATAAACTTCCTTGTGAACATATCCGTTAAGGAAAGTACACTTCACATCCATTTGAAAAAGTTTGAAATTAGAGAATGTTGAAAAGGATAGTAAAATAAGAATATATTAAAGTATAGAATCTGGAGAATATGTTTCTTCATAGTCTATTCCTTCTTGTTGATTATATCCTTTATTAACTAATATTTTTTTATTTCATAAAATGATTCCATTTTCATCACATTTATTTATGAAGACCCATTTTACTCCAATCACAGAATATTATTTAGCTATTTCAACCAAGGTCCATACTTTGTTCATTTCGGATTCATTTAGTTTATCATGCATAGATTTAATCCAATCATCATCTCCTAAATCTTCATCAGTGATTTTAGGTTCTAACTGGGAGTTAAATTCTAGATGTTATACATCGTTTTTTAAAGAACTTCTATTCCTTATAGGTTGATTTACATCACTAATGATACTATCACATGGATGATTTTTAGGAAACAACTAATTTGGGTTTTGTAAAATCTTTTAATCAACATAAGGAAAAAAAATACTTGGGTAAATACCTAAGAAAAAATTTCTTAGTTATTTTCCATATTATAATAATTTTACATCAAAGTATGATAATCAATTTTAGAAAACACATCCAAATATGTAGGTTGGGGTTGTTTAAAAAAGGATCAGTTTCATCAAATTTAACATGCACTATTTCTTCAATAATACAATAATTTTTGTTAAAAACTCTGTAAGAATTAGAAGTAGTGGAGTAGTATATGAAAATTCCTTCATCGGATTTGGGTGTTAATTTATAAGTTGTATTTAGTATTCAAGATGAATAATTTTCATCCAAATAATTTAAAACAAGAAACAAAAGGTTTTCAACCCTTCCATAACTCATAAGGTGTTTTATTAATAAAAGGTCTGATTAAAAATCAATTTATAGTATAACAATTAGTACTTACAGCTTCATCCCAAAATTGTTTAGTAATAGAATATTCAATCAAGATGGTTCTAGTTATCTCTTGATGAATTTAGTTTCTTCTTTCAATAACACTATTTTGTTCAGGAGTTCTTGGAGCTGAGAACTTGTGAGTAATGCCTTTCTTACAATAAAATGTTTTAAAATATGAATTTTAAAATTATTCCCCATGAACACTATGAATATTTATTAATGGAAGGTTTTTAACATTTTAAACATTGGATAAAAAGGATTTAAAATAATAAAATTCTTCATATTTCTTCTCTATAATATAGACCCTAGTAAACCTAGTGTAATCATCAACTAAAAAAAATACACAGTAATTTCCTCCAATTCATCCAGTTTGTGTTAGACCGAAAATATCTAAATACACTAGCTATAATGCATCAAAAGTTGAGACTTGTCTAATTGATTTAAATCTTGACTTATGTTTCTATTCATATTTACATGGATCAAAAAAATTTGAATAATCAAATCTAAGCTTCAGTAGATCCTTAACAATTATTTTCATTGAGAGTTTGTATAGGTTACTAAGGTTATAGTGCTCTAGTATTCTATGCCATAACCAAGATTGATCTTCTATTTCACTAAGTCAAGGTAGATCTTGGATCCAATGTCCTTCTATGCTAAGTGTGTAAACATTCTCATGCTTATAGGTAGAGAGAATAAATTCTTCCCTGGAATTGTGTACTAGACATTTATCATTCCAAGAATTCACAAGGTAAAATTAATAACATATTTGGATTATAGATAATAGTTTATTCTTAATACCTTTATTAATTGAAACATGTGAAATTAAATCTTTTCTTAGAATAACATTGTTACCTATACCAAAAATTTCTCCTTGAGAATTATCTCGGAATATTATGTTTCCTCCTTTCATCTTGATAATATTTTCATGAATTTATTTCTACCAGTCATGTTTGGGGAACATCCACTATCCATGTATAATGTATTGTTATTGGTACATCAATTATTTTCCTAAAAAAAGTTAGAATTTTTGAATCCAAACTTGTTCGGATCTCAGAAATGTTAGAAAGTAAAATATTAGGTATCCACATTTTCTTAGAAAAGTAGGATTTATGAAAACCTAAAAATTGGGTTTTATTCAAAGAACAATTTTTCTCCCAATATACACCACATTTACACATAATTCAAGAAACACTTTGGGAAATAGGATAATTATTACTAAAAATTGGTTTTGAGTGAGTATAACCAAATCCATAACTATTTTTAAGAGGAAGAAGTTCTGAAATTTTCTTGTCACATTATTTACTTTCAGAAGTGAAATTCGATATTAGTTTCTTTAAGGAAAAAATTTCATATTTTAGTATAATGAATAAATTTTTATCATCATAGTAATTAGTCTTAGAGTATGAGTTATTCTCTAAAACATTTTTCTTATAAATAATAATTTCATGATATTTATATATTTTATCCTTCTTAGAATTAACTTCCTTAAGTTTTTTTGAAACATTTTCAAATCAAGAGTTTTATAATCAAGATCTTTAGAAAGATTTGATACTTCTATTATTAAAATAAAGATTTTATAATATCCCTTATCTAAATTATTTTTTATGTTATAGTTCTCATTCTCAATTAATTTAAAAAATCTATAGACCTCCTTAAATGAAGGTAAAATATTATCTTCTGATTATGATGATTCTTCATCCAAAGAATCATAATATTACTCATTATAAAAATTTTCATTTAATGAAATATTGGTTAAAGATTAATCATTATATACCTTATCCATAAACCAATTATTTTCAATAGGAAATCTTTATATAAGACCAATATTCTTCTGACTAGAAGATTCATATTCTGAGGATTCATATGAAGAGTCACCAAAACTAGAAATCCAGGTCTAATTAGCCTTCATAACTTTCTTAACATTTTATTTGTAGTACTTATTTATATTAATTTCATAATTCTTATCCTTTATGTGTTTTCTTTTGATTATAGGATAGTCTAGTCTGATATGTCTGGCCATTCTGCATTCATAACAAGTTATTTCAAAATATTTCTTTTCCTTTTTTTATTTCTTCTTATAACAATAACGAAAATCTTTCTTTCCCATAATATTTTTCATCCTTCACAAAATATTGGATAATTCATTCTCATACTGATCACTATCACTTGATTTAGATATAATAGTAGCTTTATTATCTTTATATCTAGTAACCCTTTTCCGAGTCTTGTATTTATATGTAGTAGTGAAAGAAACTATTCCATTAACTTTATTATTATTATTAAATTCAACATATTTTTCATTATTCTTTCATTCTAAATAATAGTTGCAAATAACTCATCAAAAGTAATGTTAGATACTTTACTATTCTCATCAATATCTATCCTTTTAGATTCCCACTAATTAAGAATAATATCTATAATCTTGTCCAAATGAAACTCAGCATCATGTCCCTTTTCCCCAATAGATTGAAGACTCTTGAAGATAGTCATAAATCTTTGTTTAATTTTAAAAACATGTTATCCATAATGAAACATAAAACAATAATATTTAGCTCTAAGAATAGATCTTCTTTTTTCTATCACTTTTGAAGTTCCAAAGTGTCTAATTTCATGTTTCTTTTAGATGCTATTGGTAGAATCAAAAGAGGATATTTGAATGTAGATATTCTTAATCATGGAACGTGACAGAGTATTGTGTACCTTGTAGTTTAGTAGATATTCTGGGTTTTCCTAATTTCTGAATGTTTTGATTTATTTTTCAAGAATCTTGTATTCACCAGTGACTATGAATAAATTATCCACTCTAGTTTTAATAACAAAATTCTTCATTCAATCTCTCTACTACTCATAATCTTTTCCATCAAAAATTGGTGTTCTGGTGGGATTTATATTATCTATAGAACAAATGTTCATTCCTACAATTGTATAACTAAATATATTTTCCATAACATTTTTTAGAAGCACAAGCTTATAATTATAGATGCTCAATTACAAGATGGGGGGTGAATTTTCATTTAAAAAATCTTACATTTTTAACCTTAATAAATTCTACATTTAACAGAGTTAAACAAGGTGAATTCAGAAACAATTTTTGGTTCTTAAACAAATAAATAATTGGAAGGGCCTAGATCTTATTATAAATAACCTAAACTTAAACAAGTTTTTCATAAAGAAACTTAATCAAGTTTATCTTAGGGAAAGATTCTACCTTAAAGCATATAGAATCTTATTTATGAGATTATATAAGTATAATAAATTATAAAATAGTTATAATTTAGTATTTTAACAAAATATAGCGGAAATAAAACTTGTAACATGAACAAGTAAACAAGTTGGAAATATCTTAACCCAAATAGAAGGGTATCCAAAAACTTGGATAATGGTCCCTTAATTTATACTTTCATTAAATTCCATCTTAGCCACACAAGGGTAATCCCTCAATAAGAATATCAAATTCTTTCCTTTTATCCTCGCAAGTCCTCGATCATTAAGATAGTTAGCACCTATATCTTCCTATCCACAGAATCCCTTGAACTTTAAGGGAGTCGACACCTCTATCTTCTTATCCCTAGATTCCCCCGATTGATCAACCAATAAGAATCTCACTAGGAAGACAGAATTTTTTTTTCATATCTTGAACAAGTTTTTGATATCATTCACACAAATCATGATAGTTTTATGGTTTCAAGATCTTCAAATATCTGGGTATTTATTAGCCAAAATCTCAATGGTCTTCTCCTCCTCCAACGATAATATTTTTCCTTAAATTTTGGAGGGACCTGGACACATGTCACTCAGCCAACAGTTAGTTTAAAATAGATTGTACGACATCATTTCATGTAAGAAAACAAGGGAAACATTATCATGTATAAGAAACATAAAATATGTATGGAAAACATTTTTATTCTTAAGAATCATTAACAAGTTTTGGATCTGATAAAATGAAATGTTACTTTAAGGAAATGAGCCAACTACAAGAAAATTATTTAATCATATTCTTAAATAATTAAGAATTGGAGTCTAATTTCTAGAGATTTCAGAGTCTGATTTCAGATGAATAGAAGTTTGATTTCAGAAGAAATAAAAGTCTAATTTCAGAAGAATTTAGAGTCTTATTTTAGAAGAAATTGGAGTCTGATTTCAGAAGAAATCAGAGACTGATTTGAGTTGAAATCAGATTCTGATTTTAGAATAAATCAGAGTGATATTTTAGATGAAATAAGTGTCTAATTTCAGAAGAAATCAAAGGATGATTTTAGATGAAATCAGATTCACAATTCTAAGGAAATATGATTCTAAGGAACCAGTTCTAAGTTAGGATAGGATCTGATTTATTGAATTAAGAAAAATATGGTAAATCATGGTTTTAGAAAACATTAAATAAAGCAATGAAATCCAAGGGTAAAGATAAATCATTTCTTAGAGAAAGAAAATTTTCTTTAAGAAAATAATTTGTAGATAAATATAATTTTCCATAAGAAATGTGTTTGTGATTTCCAAAACATAAAGAAATAGAAAATACATAAGGATTTTTATTTACTTAACATATTATTCCTTTTGAAATTCTGGATTGTGTTGGGAAGGTAGCTTACTGATTCACGTTTCCACCAAACCTTTCTCAAGTTCATGATGTGTTCAATATATCTATCTTAAGAAAGTACATACCTAATCCTTCACATTTACTAAACTCAGAAGTCGTACCGTTGGAGCAATATCTTTCTTATGGATAACAATCTATAGATATTCTGGATTATAGTGAATATGTTTTGAGAAATAAGACCACTCGCTTAGTTAAAGTTTTGTGGTGGAACCCCCAATTTTATTAAGCTACAAGGGAAATTGAGGATATGATGAGGGAAAAATATCCTTTTCTATTTGTATACATGGGATGAATTTTGGGGGAGAAATTCAGTTTAAGGGGTTATAATACAACAAGTAGACATCTTTATGAAATATTTTATTCTAAATAATTCTAATTCTTCAATAGATTTCATTTCATGCAATCATGAGTTTAAAAAATCTGCGAGATTCCCTTTGAATAAAATAACCATTTTAACCTAGCAATTAGGTTAGCGGGAATAAATATAACTCACTTATGAAAATGTATGTTGAATTCATTCGCTACCAATTATTTATGAAAAATATAAATCAATTTTATATTTTTATTTTTGTATTAATAAATGGAGTGAATTACTATTAGTAAATAGAATTAATGAAATATAATTGTTATATATAAAATAAAATATTTTTGATATTTATCATATATATATTTTAATCAGAAGGTATGAATAAACTATATTTTATGTATAAAAACCTATATTTTTCAAAAGGATAAATTTCCACCTTTTAATAGAGAAACCCTTTTAAAGTAAATTTTTTACACATTAATAATTTATATATGAAAAAATAAACATAGTATTTAGAATCAGGATATAAAAAATAACTCTAGATGAATTTTTAATATTTTTCTAATACCTTTCAAATTCTGCTGAAAAAGAAAAATACACTAAATTTTATTTTAAATTTTTATTTCATCGAAATAATTTATGTAGTTAAATTATAATAATGAATGGTTTTAATATATTGATATAATCTATTTTTATCCTTTAATATATTTTATGTCACTAGAATTAATTTTAAATTGAATTCAGATTAAAAAATATTTTAATCTTTTGAAATGTAATAACGTTAAAAAATAGTTATATCTTTCTGACAATGAGATTAATTTTAAATTAATTACTACAAATTATTTAGTTTTATGTAAGAAAAATGGATTCCATATTTTGAATCAGTTGGTCTAAACTAAGTAAATAGATTTTTTTTTATTTTTTGGCATTATAAATAGTAACATTAGTGTTTTTAATTAATATAGTAAATTGGTAAATTTGTTAATTAAGGGTAAGAATACTATTATAAAAATATCCCAACACTTTTATTAATATCATTGGATGGATTTTTTTCAACCTAAATCATCCTTGGGTCAAAATGATGTCATTTGGAATCCAATTGGATGAGATTAGGACATTTATTTTAATTTATTTGAAGAGAAATTAAATATGTCTTACCCAAATTTTAATAACTATATCATTTTTATAAGGTTATACAAAAAATTAATTATATTATAAATAATAATTTGTAATATAAATGATTTTATTTATCATTTTAATTTATTTTTATTTTTTAGGAAATAGATAATTACCTTAAAGACTTATACTTTGATGATGTAAAAATTAATTAATTGATAACAAATCAAAACAACAATTAATATTAAAATGAAAATAACCATAAAAGTACCCAAACACTTTTCCAAATATTATTGGTTTAGTATATCTAGACCAAAACAATACAAGTGTCTATTTAGTGACCATTTATATCCTTATATAAGATATTGTGACATTTATATTATTTTATTTAAAGTGATGTTAAAGTTATCACATTCATAATTTAATAAGTATAAAATTTTAAATGTTTTATCTTCTAGAAGATAATTTCTACTACATATATTATTTTGAAATATATTATATTTATCATCATCATAGTATTTTATTTTTAATTTTGTTCAAAAAATATTTTTAATAAATAATTACACAAAATTGATGTAGTAATTATTTTATTAATAGAGATAACAAGTAAATGTTATTAAAAATATTAAAATAAATATAATTTGGGCGAATTAATTTTTCTATTTAATTTTCTATTTCAAACTGTCCTCTTAGTAATATAATAATTTTTTTTAGTTAGCTTCATATCTTAATAATTTTAAAAATCAATGATTTAAATAGTGGTAAAATTGACACTATTGATTGTTTATCAAAATAATGCTTTATTAGATTATATAAAAATAATTTTTTTTAAATAAATTATATAATAAATATTATATGGTCTAAAATGTTCTATGTTATTTATTGATTGTGTAATTGAAATCAGATATGTAAATATTTCACCCTTCTAAAATTTTAATACGTGTTACCATAGTTAAATAATTAAATAGAATAAATAAGCGCTAATTAAAATGATGAGGTTTAAATTGACATAAAAACTTGTCCAAAATTTATTGGTGGATGATATTAAAACCCTATCACATATAATATTCAAAATTGTAACATTTTAGTGGTTATTGAGTGTGTTTTTATTTTATTATTAACTAATATTTTTTGAGATCCCAAAAGTGCCCCTGACCTCAATTATAAAAGGGAACCTCCTCCCTCATATGTTCATTTCACATTGAGACTTAAATCTCAGAAATAACCTTCCATTTTTTCTTATAAATTTCCCTAGTCACATTCTCGAGGTTCTACTCTTGTTGAATGTCCATCTCTAGTGCTCTAAAAGGAGATTTAGAGGAAGCACGTCAAAGATAAGGTAATCTCTTCTACAGATTCTTTCAAACTTATTTCTTCTTATACTACCTATTCATAAATTTTCTAATTATAAAGTAATAAATCAAGTATCACTTATATACATATGTTTTATCATGATTATAGAACCACAATATTCCACTTTCTATCCTTCTTTTAAAAAAATGAAATCATTACGCGTGTCAACGTACGACATACCATCTCCACATAATGGTGTAATATATTTTAATCCACGACCTTAATTGGATGGTTATAATTATGGAAATAATAACTATATATGATATTTATAATATAATATTGATTCTGAAATATTATATACCATTCAAGTTAATACCATTCAATAATTATGGAAATGATACCGTCGCTCGTGCGTACGTACGACCTACTGTCTCCACGATGTGATGCAATTCATTCTACATGATATTAATTAAAGAATGACTATGTAAATGTATAAAATGAGTATATATGATATATTTATTGTTAAAATTATTTTTTTAATTATATTACTATGACCTATGAATGAGAATCGAGACTTATTCGACCAAACATGCATATGAAAATGAAGCAGTTAATACCTGAACAAGGAGTAATAATAAAATGTAATTAACAAAATGACAATAATATGATCATATATGATATCATAAAAATTAATACGATTCTAAAATAAGTTAATTAAATTATTCAATTCATTATACAGATGTTTTAGACACAGATAAAGAAAACCAGAACTAAAAGGTTAGGGATAATTTCGCAATCTCACTATTATCCGTGATTGTTTATACGTAATTATTTTATAGGGTATATATATATCATCTAAATATATGTTTCCAAAATTTGTAATGTAACACCCCAAGATCTCATAGTACGTTATTTCATCGAAGTAAATCAATAACTTGCACTACACGCAACACCGAGTTCAAGCGCATCATGACTTACCAAACTAGTCGTTCCAAAGCAGTTATGAATAGTGTTAACTGAATTTTGAACTTTATATAATACTTATAATTTTATAATCCATATTATGAGTTTCATAGACATAATGTAAGAAATAATTCCTATTTTTCAGATAAAAGAAGTATTTTTCAAAAAATGCACTTTTACTGCCTTTTAATGGTGAACCCTAATTAAAATAAATATTTGAAACTTTTATATTTTAAATTTGACAAAATAAACTTCTTCTTTAGAATCGGGATATAAGAATTTAGTTTCAATAAATTTTTGGTGTTTTCTGATAACTTTAATATTTAGGTGAATATTGAAAAATACTATATTTAAACTGAAAATAAATTTTTTAATAAAAACAATTTATAATGTTAAATTATAAATTTTAATGGTTTGGATGTATAAATAGATTATATTTTCCCTATTTTATCCAATTCTTGTCATTTTAAGTAATTTCACTTTGATATTGGCCATAAACAAGTGTCAATCTTTTGATAGATATTGTTTCTTAAAAATACGCTGTTTGGTTTTGACAACAGGAATTAATTGTAAATTAATTAATGCAACATCTATATTTTGAATTTGGTAAAATAAACATCATTTTTGGATTAGGAATATCAAAATTAGATTTAGGTTAATTTTTGGTATTTTTCGTAAAACTTTCAATTTTTGATGAATAGTGAAAAACACTGAGTTATTATTTAAAACCGAATTTTTATTTAAATAATGATTTATTTTATTTAAATTTATTTTAGGTCAAAATAGATACATAATACCTATATAATTTCAATGTAATTCATTGGATTCAGTTTATAATAATTTTAGCTATATAAAAATTTTATTGAACTTTTCACGGCCTTTTACCCATCTCTTAGGAGAATTTGCAAATTCACATAAAACATAATTTTACCGCTTTTGTGAGTGGAATGTCGAAAATCCAAGAGACACAGTTAATATAAAGAAATAAAATTTGGTTCAATAAGATAAAAATAATTTTTGGTGAATAGTAACTTGTTACTTTTATTTACCACGTTTAAAAGTAAATAGGGTAATTAAGGGTAAAAATGATATTAATATTACCCTAAAACATGTCCTAATTCTATTGGACAAGTGTATATTGACCAAAAGCAACCATCAGAATAAAATATTATCATTTAGATCCACTTGGATTAGAAGAGGAAATTTATTATTATTTAATTCAAAGAAGAGTTAAAATAGTTAAAATCAAAGTTTAATAACTACAACATTTTTAATATAGGTTTATACATAAGATAAATTCGATTATAAATATTAATTAGAAATATAAAAATATTTTCTGCATAATGGTATTTTATTTATAATTTTTAGACATTGAATAATTAAACTTTTTTATGACACAATAATGATGCGATATTTTCCTTATTAATGAAAGTATCAAATAATTGTCATTATAAAAGTTAAAATAAATATAATTTTAATGTTTTTATGAAATAAAATAATTTTATTGGTTAATATTAAATTTTATGATTTCTTAAATAATTTTTGTTGAATTAATAAAGTTTTTAAGGCTTTAACAAAAATGAATTATTGAATAGTGTCAAAATTTACATAAATGAGTTTTTAAAAAATATATTATATTATTAATTCATATTCTATTCCTCCAAAAATAAGGTTAGGTAAAACGAATTATATCATGATCTTTGTATCATTAATGGACCACTTGGGGGTCGCTTGGAAGTATATACTATTTTTATAAACCATATAATATAAAAATACAAAGTGACATGGTAAATGTCAAACTAATTAACTAAGAGTTAAAACTAAAAGATAAGGTAAATAAAGTGAGCCAAACATATCTAAAACCTATTTTTTAGTGTATTTTGACCCATACCCACTTTATCCACGAAATAAATTAATTTGGAGCCATTATAAACCGAATATAAATTTATTATAAAATAATATTTTAAGTTTTTCCTAAGGTGCCCTCACCCTTCTTATAAAAGGGAACTCCCCCTTCTCTATAATTCACACCTTCATAGCCTTTTGTCTCGACCAAACCCTGACGAAATATTCTCTAAACATTCATAAATTAAACCTAGAGGCCTTAGTTTGATCAGAAAGCCAACCTAGGTAGCCATTTTGATCAAATCAAAAGGAATAACCCGAAGAAGAGGTAATGTTTTCACCACCCTCTTTCAAGTTCCTTTCTTCTTCCACTTATTATTTCTTTGTTATTTCCCTTATAAAATAATAAATCCAGTATATTCTATATAATTTGATGTTATTATAAATATGGTACAACCATATTCAGTATTCTATCCTTCTTTTGAAAGACATGTCACCATACGTGCGTACGTACGACTTACCATATCCACATTGTGGTGTAATTGTAATTCAATACTTTATTATTTGGATGGATATAATAATGAAATTTAATTCATGTAAATAATAAATATAACATGATAATGATTCTTTATATATGATACAAAATCCAATTATATTTTATTTTAATATCAAAATAATGATATTGTCGCTCGTGCGTACGTATGGACTACTGTCTCCACGAACGCGATGAGATTCATTCCTCATCATATCCATTCAAGATTAATTTTCATTTGATAATTAAAAATAATGTTTAAGGACTTGATATAATTCTGGATATGAATAATATACAACCTATGGATAACAAACATGGCTTATGTAAGAAAACATATAAAAGAAAATGAGTAAGTGAACACCCAAAATGACGATAATACTAAAATATTATTAACAATGAAATATTAAAATATCATATATGATATTATATTTATGTATATGATTCTTTTATAATTTAATAACAATCATTTAACTATTATACAGGTGGTTAACCTACCCTTAACCAAGGAAAAGTACAAGGTAAGGGTTAATTCTACAATCTCTTCATTATCTGAGGTTGTTTATTCGTAATTATCTACTGGGACCTCTTTATCATCCCCATCCATGTTCCTTAAAAATGTATTTCAAAACATTCTTATTATTTTACAGAATATGGGTTAAAGTCATTTATACCCTTTTTTCCTTTTTATAATAAGTTTATAAAGGAATCTTTTAGTCATTTACCAAACAAGGTTCTTTTTAACATTTTCGAAAGAATTAAGGTAAGAATGTCTTTTTTAACTTATACGGTGGGTGCGGCTATTCTCCACCATTATAAAATCATTGAAGCCTCCCTTAAAATATTATAATAATATTTTGAATGTAAATGTTTTATTTTATAATTATGTGACTTTTAAATGATTTCAAAATGAATATTTTAAGAATTGGTGAAAGGTACTTTTATCAAGATCATAAATTTAAATGTTTTAAAGATTTGTCTTTCTAAATCATTTTAATTAATGTCCATGTTTTGAAAATTATTTTAAGGATTTATTTATATGAACATGAATGTTTTGAAATGATATTTCTTTTCAAATATTTTAAATTGGTATGAGACACTTTGATTCAAAAATCTCTTTTAAATTACTTCCTTTATAAATGTGTGAATTTTCAATGATTTCAAAAAAAGAGATATTTCTCACAAATAGTTTTGATTTCATCTATGTCAACATCCTTTTAATAAATTATATAAAATGAATTTTTTTTGTTATTCGATACATGGTAATTTTTGACTTTTCTAGAAAAATTTCGTAGAGAATGTTTTTTTAACTTATACAACATGAATGGATTTTTACTTCTTTAATATGTATTATTTATATGAATCTTCATCTACATGATATCAATTTTATTTTAAAATAAATTCATTTATTTTAAAATTGTGTGTCGTTTTTAGAAAAGAAAACATTTTTGAAGAATAAATGATATTTTCCTCAAGAATTAATTTGAAGTGTTATATCAAAATTATTTTCCATCTAAGATGAAATAATTTAATAGGGTTATGTTTTGAGTATAATATCCCAATTTTTCCTGTGATTTCATAGTGTTTATGATGAAATTATACTTATTAATTCCTTTTGTTTTATATGGATTATGATATTGTGGAATGATGTTTAAAGAAACCCATTTTATTCCTTAGGTTATGATGAACGAGTAATGTTATTTTGGAAAAAATAAAAATGATTTCATTATGATACGAGTGAGACCTATATCTCCCTCAATTCATTGCGTAATGATTTATATCTCATGAGATAGACATGGATGGAATTGAAAATGATCTTAGTTAAGTAATACATGGCTGGAACGAGGATTGAACTCGGTTCAGTAATTGACTTTTTCTGCTCAGATAGTCTTAGAAACAAGATATGATTAATATGAAATAAAATTATATTCATATGTGTATTCCACAAAACATCATTCCTTATGTTTTGAATTTTGGGATTATGTTTACTAATTCTATTCATTATTTATGATTTATCCTGTGGCTTGATATCACAATATTTCATATACAGGATAAAATTTTTAGATGTTACATTATTATGTCTTATCATTATAATATTATTGATGTCTCCATTGTTTAACCTTACTGAGCATCTAATCTCACCCTTTCATATGTTTCTTTTCCCTAGGTCACGAAGAATGGTATTTGTAATATATTCCAAAAGGGGTCTAGTTAAAATCGAATAATTGGGGGATAATGAAGATGCCTTTTGAACCAGTTGTTTATGTTTCACATTTTCTAAAGAGACTATACCTATATGATCCTTTTATGGCATTGTTATATTTTGTAATTAATATTATTCAACAATATCGATGTATTCAATGTATGGGGTGTTATATATTCTTCTTGGTCTGGTTAGGTTTGGTTCTAATATAATTCATAAACATATAGATATACGAAATGTTTCCTTGATTAAATAACTGAATATAAAATGAGAACATTAATTTATTTAACTCATCAATGTCATGTCATTTATGAATTAATGAATGAAAAGGAGAACTAAACATTTACTAGGAATCTTTTAATATGTTAAAGAATCATGGAAGGTTTTGAATTTATTGACTAGAATAATAAAAAAACATTTATATTAATAAAGGGAGAAAATAATTCATTTATTTAAATCATTTAGTGGGTCATTATAAAGTTAAATTAAATTGAAGGATTTAATTTTTTATAAAATCGAGTAGAATGAATTTTTATTCATTTAAAAATTATGGAATGTATATGGTAAGAAGAAAATTGGTAAAGATTAAATAACCCCATTATATATGGTATTTCCATATTGATGGTATTTATTAATTTGGTAGTGCATCTTATTTTCATAACCATCCTTATTGGATTATTATTAAAAAAATATTTACTCTTAGAAATGATGATTGGGATGTGTGAGGTTTCATAGATGATATGTTCAACTAATTAGATCCTATTATTTTATATTATCACGAAACAAGTGGTGATAGACTCGTAAATTATGTCTTATGTGGAAGAATGATTTAGAGGTGTTGATATAGCTTTGGATAGGGATATTTTCTTCATTATTGATGGAATAGTGGTTGGATGGAAATGTTGGATGAAATGCATTTTTTAATTTATATCTTTATTTTATGGTCATTGAAAGTGGGGTTCTTCTATATTCTCACTACCGATATGAGTTGGAAGGAACTCAATGATTATATGTAAGAACAATGAAAATTTTTCAACCCACATTCTTGTTTTCCCATCATATGTATGACATTGTTATTTTTATAATAATTATTGATGAGGTTTAATAAGGATTTGAAATATATTTAATTGAATGGATAATAGTTGTGGTGGAGATTATGGTTACTCAATATACGAGACATCTTCTTTGATAATGATTGATTTTATTAGGCCATCATAGGATGTTAAGATGTCCCCCAGACTGGTGAAGGTAGGGTAAAGACCTATCCCACATCATAGGTGACTCCGTATACTGGTTTAGTGTTTAGTTGTCTTTGTGATATGATACATATAACTTGATTATGATTGGTTGGAATAAGTTATTTGGTTTCCAACTTTCCATTTATTATTTGTTTCAAAAAAATTTAATCTTGGAACATTTATTTCACATGGATGTTGTTTTTATTATGAAATATAGTCCTATTGAGTTCCTTGATGTTCTTACCCACCATAGCATTTCTTCAATTTTTTGAAAGATATATTATTATAGACTATTGATGCTATTATATGGGTAGTGGGAGTGGATACAATAACTCATTTTAACATCATCTCTAGTTTCACTGTATTTTCTCAAGTAGTTTCAGTTGGGATTATATCATTTTATATTTTATATTTCCTTATAAATGGGATTGATTGGTGGATCTTATATCACTTCTAGGATTATATAAAGAGGTTAATACAACTAATATTTTTGAAAATACCCCTAGTTTTAGTCACCAACCCTTTGCCAATTATAGAAGGGCTTTGAGGGTCATCCTTGACTTCATAATTGGACATGTATGAGTACCAATGGTGGGGGTCATGACCTGTTTGATTGAACTGGATTATTAAATATCCTCATAAGATAAAATAATATCTCCAACTATCTATGAAGAGTTTATTTAATACTGTTATGGCCTGTGTCAGTGAGATATGAAGTTATAAAACTCTATATCATCTTAATAAAAATTATGGGAATCAATTTAAATATTACATTCAAATTTTTATAGAATATTTAAATATAGAAACACGTAGAGGTTTATGTAGATACCTGACTAGGATTTATAGATGATTTAATGGAATTGAATTTTTGAATATTTTATATTTGAAGAAGTAGAAAATTTGTTAATGAGTTTTTAACAAATAACGTGGGTTTATTTTATAGATTTATTACTTTTATATAATTTCTAATATTAAAATAAAATGACGAGAATGACATATTGAAGGGGGAAGACTAATTTAATATTTTATATACAACTAGTAAGTAAACCAAAAGAATAAGAAAATACGATAAGTTCATTGATAAATATGATGAATGAAATAGAGTATTTATGATTCATTGACATATATAGTGGAAGGGGAGATTAAAATATGACACTAAATAGTAGTTTCCTTAACAAATAACTATTTTATTATATTTTTTAGAGAAATAAAGGTGACATTTATATAGAGACTCAAGAAGAAAATTTGAATAACTCTTATAATTTGAGATTAAAATCATATATATCATCTAGAAGAAGTTGTCCATGGATATAAATGATAATAACTCTTATATTAAATGTTTTTTAAATTTATCGCATGAAGATATTTTTCTTAAAAATAAGATCATTTCTTTACTTAATATGGAGTTTATTTATAGAAGGAAATAGTTTCCATGTGATGATCTAGAAGAGACCTTCATATTTATAAATTGATTAATCACCCACCTAATTAGTGAGTGGAGACATTTGATTAGGGAGAGTCCTTTGGGTAGGAAATCTAAAATCTAAAAAATTACTATAAAGATTGTGGGACTGTTCATAAAGTGACCAAAACCAAAATATTATATTCACAATGTGGTTAGTGAATATTTATACACTAGTACATTGTCATTTTATGATCCTTATATGTAGTTTATTTGGTTGAAACAAATAAAATCATTGTGTCCTTGCTATTACTTATTTTATTTTATTTCATTTGGATGTACATGATAATTACTAATTGTTTAACTTGTGTCCCAATTATGCTAGGAATAAAATATAGATCATGAAACACATGAGTCACTAATATATATTTATTTGTATTATTTTATTTTTTTTAAAAACAAGAGTGGAATACTTAAAATTATAAAAAAATCATTAAAAATAGATGAAAACATGATCATCACACGGATTATGAAAACCTAACTCTTTATTACACATTAATTTTTGATTTACTAAAAAAATATTACACATAATAAAACAAGGATGGTCAAGAATTCCAGTGTCTTTAGGTGATTTGGTACATTACATACCAACTTAAAACAGGGGGTACATCACCATTGTTGATAAATTCCTTAACAAGATCACATATACCATCATACTTAAAACTGCATGGGATAACTTGGGAAAAAACATAAGAAAGGGTTGAACAATAACGTCCTATTTGGGAATAATGAGAGGATCAGTTTGGGATATACATAACACTGAATGGGGGGTGAATCAATGTTGGAGACTTTTTAAACTAATTCAAACTTCTTATCCCTATACCTCTTGATCTGTTAGGATATTGGCTCTCTTATTCTATTTTCCCTATCGCATGAAATAATACGAAAGTAATAAAATTATGCACACAATATTTTACAAGGTTCAATACTCAATAATAGTAGCTACATCCATTCCATTCATGGGAATGACCAGTGCATGGATTCTCTACTATAATGTAATATGCTGTAACAGTGGGTTGATTGTGAAAACAATACACTAGTAAGTGTGGATTCCTACAATTAGATGAGGTAAGGAGATAATAACATCCTAGTGTGAGTCCCTACACTCAGAGGGGGAATAGTGATAATACACTTATAACTACCAATATGTAGGGTATGCCTTTACACTCTTTGGTTGTTTATACTGCCATCTAATACAGTCTTCTTCCTTCTTCAAAAGATAGGTTCTTGTTTTGATTTAATTTAGTTCCTTTCACTTGATTAATTTCAAAGTAGTAGGTAAGAAATTATTCTATTCTTATCTCCCTTCTTCTTGAGTGCAAAACAAACTACACTATCTCTTCGTCATTGCAATAAACAAATACACTAACCTTCTTTTTTTTATATAATCACATAAGCCAATGTGATTACTTAAACACTAAGGATTGGTTCACTTGGCATCATCCGAATAATTTATTTATCTCTTTTGTTCATAAATTAATGTGATCATGCATATGGATTATAGGTTGAACCTTCCCTTCCCTTTATTTCTCCATATTTACACACATGAACACACTTGTTTTGGTTCTTTATTTAGGTGACTTCACATGTGAATGTTCATGCATGCAAGCATGCACTCTCTTCTTCATCTTATTTCATTTGTGACAACCCTAATGTGTATAGTTCATTGAACACATGCATATGACCTCATATTATATTTATCTTGTGTGATTATTTAAACATGAATAGGTGAAGTTTCTTTAAGCACAAACACACACACACTCATAATCCTCTCCCATTACTCATTTTTCTTTTCCTTCTTCCTCTTGTACTTAGTTAGGGTGTTTGTTTTGGTTATATGTATTTGATTCATAAAACCTGAATGGGTAAAACCTCTTATCTTCTCTGAACTAAAAGATGGGGAAGTTTATTCTTCTCCTCATGAAACTAGGGGGCCACAAGTCACATTATTGAAACAAGAATGCACAGATTTCCATTGTTCAAGAGGTGAAAAGATTTTACTCTTCGAAAAGCTCAGTGAGAGAAAGAGGATCAATCATTGGCTCACAATGCCATGACCTTCACAAAGCACAATGAGGGTTTTGGAAAACCTATCATGTGTTCATGGGTACCGGTTCTTCATGAAGTGATTCTAGAATGCAGATCACTTATCAAACACTTGTGGGATCTATTCTTCGTAGAGAAGAGGGATCACGAAACTCCTTGATGCTATTCTTGAAGTGTTACATAGAGAGATTATCTATTTTTTGAAAACAGGAGCTATCAGGTATGTGGAAGTAACATCTCTTATCATCTTGGGATCCACCTTTTATAGGTGAAGGGAAATCCTCTTCCACTTCCACAATCGGTTTGAGAAGCCTCGGGGATTACGTTTTGATTGGTCGAGATTTCCAGTGTTTTGAAAATCATCAAACCCACGGGTGAAGATATGTCTAGATCTTCGGTGTGTTTTCTTTTTCAAATTCAGGATTCTTTGTAATCATGTGCATACATTCGAGATTTTCATGTATTTATTTTTAAATCAGGCATGAATCCATGTGGCCTCAGCAACTCCATTTTCCTCGACCATACCTTCTTCACCAAGATGTTTGATTCAGACAAGATGAGGATTTTATGCATGGTCTTGGTGTGATCTAGTAGCCTTCACGATTCCAAAATGATAAGACATGGTTATTATGGATGTGATTATTCATCAAATCCCGTTGATATAACAGTGACATCGAGCGGTGGTGAGAGGTTGTAGATGACGCGGTTTAAACTAGATAACATGTGAGATTGGACGGTCATCATCCATACAAGCACGACATGGATGAGATGAGGGGTCAATATCTAAGATTACATCTGTGTTTTTAAAATGTTGTCCCACATCACATTGGAGACACTGGGATACTGTGGTTTATCAATCAATCCATATCTGAATCGTTTTATAATTCTCTCTCCCCTCCCTCGTACCGCCTCGTACTGGTTCTGCGGTCGTGTTCTGCACCCACCCTATGCCTCCTTGCCTATGTGACACCCCACACGGTGCTGTTCTCTCAGTGATAACTCTCTAGGGGCGTTCTCTGTGGACACTTCCTCTCTTGGGACTAGCCTCATATTGGATTCCCCATGGGTGTGGTTGACCCCTAGTGGTCCCACACAAGCCTTTGGTTGAATGCTCACTAGCTAGCTCAAGAGTTGGCTCAATTTTTTGTAAGAAAAAAATAATCATTCTAAGTGAAATGTATAGCCCCATTAAAATATGTTCATGGCCACCTCTATGTTCGAGCCCCTTCTTCAAATTTCAATCCCATGAATCCCTTATTTTCTTCTTCTTCAAACATAATTCTATAATACATTCTATTTCATGAAAATTATATGAATCTTTTCTTTTCACATTATCAACCTTAGAATCTTCTACCCTCATCAATCATCTTAACTGGATGATACTCCATTGTTGTAAACCATGTTTCACTTTTGACAGAGGTTCTTTGAACTAAGGATCTGTACACCAATATTTTGATTTTATCAACAAGGAGAATTTCCCAGAAGTGGAATCCAGTGATATGAATCCATAACAATTCTCCAGGAATATTCACTTCAATCAATCTCCAATCACTTTGGATTTCCTTCTTAATTTTGACTATTATTGACACTAGTTGACAACAAATACAACTTATACAAAAAAATTTCCCAACAATCTCCCCCTTTTTATTTTGTTTTCAATAACTTAGAACTTATCTTGAATTGAATGTGTCAATGTCAAAATTAGAATCTTCTCTCTCACCTTACTTTTCTCTCTCCCCTACACTTTAATTTCACTTATCTCCCCATTATTGACAAAAATAGAAAGTTCACGGTAGAGAGGGTATCAGTCCATACTTAAGAAATGTTCCAACAACCATTTCACTCTAATTCTACCTGAGAAATACTTGGTGTATAAAACAAGAGTATTTGATTTAGATAGCAAAGTTGTCCATAATCAACTGATCATGATACCTCTTGAGATGATAGCTCATACACTATTATTATTTCACTGAGTAACATAGTCACTCCCCCTTTGTAGAATGATATTTATATTGAGTAACCAAGGATGATAGATAAAGAAATAAAATATCTTTTCCAATGACATGATCTTTAAAAACTCTTCAGAGTAAATTTAATTTGATACCAAGTGAACTTGATACTAATTGGGATAATGACTCTGAAAGCTTCTTCATGTGTCCCCCCTCTAGGGAACACTCCTTATCTTTTACTCTCAGGCTCTCCCCGAAGATATTGCTTCACCTTCAATTCCCTATATAATAAGAATAGACGCAATACACAGTGATTTAAGGGAATAACTTGGATCCATTTTTCTTCATCAACATGAACAAAAAAGTTGAGATGATTTTATCAACCCAGATGCTATATTCTTTACACTTTCAGAACTATTCTTCAATGTTGATTGTGATTGTGTGGACCTTAGTATAACTACCATTTCTTTGTGTGTGAGTCTTCTCTCTTTAAGAGCTTTCAAAGATATAGAGTCTCCTGGTGCAACTTTCATAATCTTGTGAAATTATTTTTGGTCTGGAATGAATTCTATGTAACTTCTAAAAGTGTGATCAATATTATTTCACCTCACACATATAATGTCCTTTTATTCATATGGAATCTTCTCCTTGGTTTTTTCACTAGCCTTAGCCTGTGGATCTTCCATCTTTATAATTACTTCCAAATATTTTTTTCGAAACCACCAATATGTCATTTTGAACCAAGGCATCATGTTTAGGCCTTAAATGTGATTCTATTGTGTGAAATACTTATTAGGAGTTAATTTGGATTATCATTACTTCATATCTAGCTTCTTTGATCTTATTTTATTATCATCTTTGGGTACTTTTTGAGATGAACATGTACCAACCATGCAACCACTCCCATTTCATACATCATATATTTGGTCTAGAATTCCAAATTTGTTTAAAGTATACAGATTCTTTTGGATGTGTGGACGTTGCTTCTTATTTTATTGTTTTCTATCTTTGATATATTCATTCTTTTTTATTTTTTATTTAAGTGATTGTACCAACAATCCAATGCACAATTCCCAAATCTTTTGCAGCACCAACATTGACCATCAAATCTCGTATTCTTGATATCTTATGTAAAATGTTGATGAGACTTCTTCTTGATTTTTTTTATTTATGTGGGGATATATCTTCCAAAATCTTTCCCTTATCCACCCTATCCATGGTTGTAGGTTTCTTCTCATTCTTCTTTATCCATACTTGTTTAGAATTTTTCTTCTAACCTTAACTTTTTGTAGAATAAATTTTAGAAATATTAGTTCAATTTGGTATGGATGGTACTTTAACTTTATTAGCTACTTGTGATAGATCAATGAGTGATGCCATGATATTACTATCAAATATTGGTGGTCTTATCATAGTAGAATCCACCAGTGAACACTAAGTTATAGAAGCTATTGTTTCCTTATTTTTTGGAGACTCAATATGTTTCTTCTAAATATTTGTCAAATGAGCTACCAATTCTATACATCTCATATTAAGGATGAATTTCGAGTCTTCAGTCATAGTCATATTATTTTCACAAGACTTATTTAATCTTTATGCATCATCTTTATGAAACTTCACATTGTTTTGTTACAAAGTGTCATGTTATTTGATCTTCTTCGAGTTTTCATCCAAATATAAACCCTTGAATTCAATGCTCATCTTCAACTCATCTTCAAATGCATGGGTCTTCTATTCCAGATACTTGTTGAATCCCTCCTTTTCTTCAAATTCTTTGAGCCATTTTGAGTAACTCATTTCAAATTCCCTCTTTGTTTCTTCAAATGATCCAACTTGTATGGAGATCTTTAAACATTCCTAAATTTTTTTCTTTTAAGCCATTCTCCAAAAAATCATTTTCTTCTTCCATTTGGGTGATATCTTCTTGAATGAATTTAAATAATCCAAAAATAAGTGAGACACTTTCTTCATGGATTCTATGAAGAATCATTATTAATATATCAAATGACAACTCTTGATAGATTCTATATTGATCATCACCACTTGTGCTAGAATTTTCATCATGAGAATTATTTTCAAGTGTAATAAACATACCTCCTGATCATGTGAGGTAAGAATGTTATTCATATTCTTGGTGAAAATTTGAGACACCTTCCCATTACTTATCATGTATGATATGTCTTCATTTTCATCAAGTTATGGAGATTAAGATACTTCCTCCTCATTAGATAAGAGGGAATTCTTCTTCAACATTCTCTTCTCATTATTTTTCCTGTTCATCATGGTCTTGGTAGATATGATCTTATGTTCAGATACAACTGAATCTTCACATAAATTTCCCTTCACTAATAACTCAGGAATAAAATTCAAGTCTTCAAAATTGAATAATTTCACTGTAGAGAATTCAACAGAGGTGAACCTCTCTCTGATACTAACTGAGAGGACCAGTTTGGGATGTAAATAACCCTGATAGGGGGTGAATAAATGTTGGGGACTTTTTAAACTAATTTCAAATTCTTATCCCTATAACTTTTGACCTATTAGGATACTAATTATCTTATTATTGTTTCCATGTCACATGGAATAATATGAATGTGGTAAAAATATGCACACAATATTTTGACAAGTTTCACCACTCAATAAGAGTAGAAACATCCTTTTCATGCCTGGGAATAACCATTTCATGGATTATACACTATAATGCAATATGTTTTTACAATGGGTTGACTAGGAAAACAATCCTCTAGCTAGCATGGCTTCCTACACTTAGAAAATGGAAGGAGATAATCACTCCCCAGTGTGAGTCCCTACAATCAGAGGGGGGAGGGAGATAATCCCCTTCCAACTTGAAAAATGGTCATGCCCATACACTTTATGGTTCTTTATAATTCCATATAAGATAGTCCTCTTCCTTATTCAAAATATTGGTTATACTCTTGATTTACTTTCATTCTATTCACATCATTACTTGAAAAGTAGAAGGAAAGAAATTATTCTCTTATTTTCTCTCTTCTTATCGAGTGAAAACCCAACTACACTACCTATTATTCAGTGGAATAACCAAATTCACTAAACTTATTCTTTATTTTTCCTGAATCACATATTCCAATATGATTATTTAAACACTGAGTATTGTTTCACTTGGAATCATCAGAAACAATTATATTTCTCTTTTTTTCATAAAAGCTTGTGATCATGCATATGGAATATAGGTTGATCCTTCTCTTACATTTGTGTCTTATTATTCTTTACACATGCGCACACACGTGTTTTGGTTCTTTATTTATGTGACTTCAAGTGTGAATGTTCATGCATGAAAGAATTCACTCTCCCATTTTTTACTTTCTTGTACGACAACCCAAATGGGTATGGTTCCATGAACACACAAACATGACCTTATATTCAATTTATATTGTGTGATTATTTAAACCATAATGGGTGAAGTTTCTTTTATAACACAGAAACTTGGACTCTTCTCCTCGTCCTCTTATTTCTTTTCCTTCACCCTATTGCACTTATTTAGGATGTTTGTTTAGGATTATATGTATATTTTTCATCAAACCTGAATGGGTGCGACCTCTTATCTTGTGAGAAATAAAACCCAAGGAAGTTTATTCTTCTCTTAAAGAATCCAGGGTGGCCACAGGTCACATTCTTCATTTAATAATTTGAGTTTATCCTTTGTGAATGAGGTCCATCAATTTTTCTCTTTGCAAATCTTAGTGAGAGATAGAGGCTCAATCATTGGATCACGATGGCCCGGCCTTCTCAAAGCACAATGATGGTTTTTGAAAACCTATCAAGAATTAATGGGTACCAGATCTTCATAAAGTGATTTGAGAGTTCATAGAACTTATCAAACACTCACAGGATCTCTTCTTTACAGTGTAGATGGCTCGAGGGAATTATTGGTGTTCTTCACAAAGTGGTCCATACAGATATTCTATTTTTTTCAAAAATAGGAGCTCTTGGGTATGTGGGGGTATCATATCTTCTTGTCTTCATCTCTTCCTTTAATAATGGAGGGTATATCCTCTTCCACATCCACAATACATGTGAGAATCTACAAGGATCACGTTTTGAATTCTTGAGATTTCCAGCATTTTGAAAATCATGAAACCCATTAGTAAAGATATGACGATATCTTTGGTGTGATTCATTTTTCGAATGCGGTCTTCTCTATGATCATGTGCATGAATTTGATATTTTCATGTATCTTGTTTTTAAATTAGGCATGAATCCACATGGCCTTGGAAATCCAGTTTTCCTTGGACATACCTTCTTCATTGAGATGTCGCATGCATTCAAGAAGAATATTGCATGTATGGTCTTGGTACGATCGAGTATCCTTCACGATTCCAAAATGAAAAGACAAGGTTGTTCGGGACATTCTTCTTTATCAAATTTGGTGGATACAACAACAATGTCGAGCGACGGTGAGTGGTTAAGGATGATGTAGTTTAAACAAGAGATTGTGGGAGTTCAGATGGTCATCATTCATACATGCACGACAAAGATGTGATAAACAGTCACGATTAGATCTATCTACCATGGGTGATCAGACTATTGAGTGAGACACCAGATGATATGGGAGGCTAAGATAACATCCGCATTTTTAAAATGTTGTCCCAAAAAAATGGAGACATGGGGAGGCTGTGGTTTATCAATCAATCAATCTCAAAATCATTTTAAACTTCTCCCTCTCCCTCCCTAGTACCTCCCCATACCGGTTCTATGGGGGTGATCTACGTCCACCCTATACCTCCTTGCCTCCGTGCATCCCCGCACGGTGGCACATGCTCTATGATCACTCTCTATGGGTTCACTCTACGCCCAATGCCTTTCCCGGGCCTAACCACCGCCTAGCGTCCCCATGGGTTTGGTTGACACATATTGACCCCACACAAGCCTTGGGTTGAATGCGATATGGCTAGCTCAAGATTTTGCCCAAATGTTTTTAAGCAAAAAATAATCCTTCTGAATGAAATGCATGTACATATTAAAATATTTCCATGAACACATCTATGTTTGATCCCCTTCTTCAAATTTCAATCCCATGAATCCCTTATTTTCTTCTTCTTAAAACATAAGGCCCTAATTCTTTCCATTTCATGCAAATTATATGAATCTTTTCTTTTTTCATGATTACCCTAAGAATCTTCATGCCTCGTCAATCATCCTCAGTAGATGATACTCTATTATTGTAAACCATGTGTCACTTTTGACAAAATTTATTTGAACTAAGGATCAGTACATCTATCATCATATTTCAACAACACGAAGAATTTAAAAAGCATGCAATCCAATCCTATGAATCCAAAAAAAATTATCCAAGAAATATTTACTTCATTCAATCTCCATTAACTTAGGAGTTCCTTCTTTATTTTGACCATTATTGACACCAATTGACAACAAATACAACTTATACACAAAGTGGTCGCAACAAATAAACATGGTTAACATGAAGAAATTATTACATGTTAGAAAATATTAAATTAAATGGGACATAAAAATGGAAACAAACTTGAATATTAATAATCATTCATGATAATGAATGATAATATAAAGGCAACATGGATACGTGGATACAACTTTAAACATGACATCATGGTGGAAAAAGTACCTTGGTGGATCAGGTTCACTCCATAAACCATTTAATTACATCTTATTAGATTAGAAATTTAACCCATTCATTGGAGTGATATATAATTCTAGGTTCACTCATCACTTTCATATCATTCACATGCATAAGTGAGTGACATATATCATAAAACATGGAATCATTTTTCATCCAATTTTCATCCATGATCAAGGAGTGTAGAATAAATACATGGTATTTCCCAATAAAATAGGCATTGATATTTCTAGGTGAATAAAAATTAGTTTAAATAGAATTGGTATTCATGATAAAAATGTTTTGAACAAAAAAATTGCAATAAAGTTTCATCAGCATAATGAGGCACACAAATTTTCCTGGGGGGGATTAATGAGAGTGATATTGGTATCTCATAATTTAGAAATCATAAGGAAAATAAGGAGGATATGGAATAACATATCCTAACATTAATAACTTGAGATAAAGTAAATAATATAATCAATATTCTTGAATATGAAGGAGATGGAGAGGACTTTGAAATAACGTCTTAGGTAAATGCTCTAACGATAAGGGATAAATGATATCCACTTAAAAAAACATTAAATGAAATGTATATGGATCATTATATGGTAATGAAAACTTATCCAATTGATATTCACATGGATTAGTATAATTAATGTTCTAGAATTTAATATAAGAGGGAGAGGTCCCTCACTTTTGGCATGGAAAATGGCATGATGATTTCGACAACATAACATGTGTAAATAATGATTAATGGGATTCAATAATGATAATGGAATGGGTATATAATAAAATTTACATAAAATGATATGTAATAGGGATTTATTAAAACTTAATCAAACAATAAAAAATCAAAATTTATAGGCTCAACATAAAATAAGTTCATGAATAAAAACAAGAGAGGGAGATCCCATACAAAATTTCTAGATGGTAACGGCTTGTGTAAATTATATAATAAGAGGGGATACATGGTATTTAATTTTTATATAATAAATGGATAAGTATAGGGATAATTATATGGAATTAATAAAAAAATTGGTATTTAAAAGGCTAATTACTAAGAAATAACATGAATAGAAATGAAGAGTGAGAAATTTGTTACTAAATTTTGGCTTGGTAATGGATGTACATAAAGGTACATGGGAGGGATTAATGAGAGTGAAATGGATCTCTAATCACATGTAAATGAAAATTTAATTAAGTGGTATGTATATAAATATAACCAAACAATAAAAAATGGAAATTAAGAGGCATAATATAAAATTTATACCTGCAAAAAAAGTGAGGGAGATCACTTACTAAATTTCGACATGGTAACGCCCTAGGTAAATTCTATAATGATAGGGGAAAAATGGTATCAAATTATTTTAGAATAAATTGGGAAGTATATGGATCATTATAAGGTCAGGAAAATAGAAAATTTTGATACTCAAAAGGATAATTAAAAAAGGTACTTGAATGGAAGTTAGAAGAGTGAAATCCCTTTCCTTGAGAGGGTGATTCGAAATGCTTGAGATGAGCTTCTTGAGAGCTTTAGTTAAAATTGGTAGGAATATATAGAGGTGGTAAAGAGAAAGGATATGATGCATTTTTTTGAGTAAAGAATAATGGGAACCTTATTGGGTTTACAAAGGAAAAAGAGATGAGTGTTCTTTATTATTTTCCAGAAATCGGTTCTGGACTCTAAAATAAAATTATAAAAATCGCAAATGTTCTATGTTTTCATCCACATATTAATGGTTTTAATTATTTTATATTTCCTAGTTCCAAAATAATTGAAATATTAACCTTCCTAAAGTGGAAGTAAAATTTGTTTATAAATAAATTATTTTAAAATAATAAAACACATTACAGGTATTAGAGGATTCATAATAGCCTTATAAAATAAACCACATAACATAAATACCCAATATTTTTCAGATAAAAAATATATTTGTATTTTTATACCATTTATATTATTTATTACATCACTTTTGGGGTATTATGATTTCATAATATGCAACATATAATTATATAATATTTAATTTTTACTATAAATTCCATGTGTCTTGAATAATTATGAGAAAATCACTATTGGATAATTTCATCATTCTAATTTAAAAATAACATTTATTTTATCAAAATATTTATGTATCTATTTGACAATAATAGTTATCTAACCCTAATAAAAATTACATTTGAACTTTGTAAAATAATTTATATCTGATATATAATATTCAATAATACTATTTTATTAAAACATATTTACTTAAGAAATTATTTAAATAATAAAAAAACATTCCCGTTAACATTATTTTTTACCCCCAAATAAAATTTAAACTTTAATGTAACAATAATCATATTTTTATCAAATTAATTATTTAACCATTTATAAAGTAAAAAATAAATTACATTCCTTATTATAATGAAATTTTAAAAAATATTTATTCACACAACCCGAGTTACCTTGTTTTTAGTCCTTGTTAAATTAATTTTTCCCTCAATTACAATATATTAATTTTACCAGGGTAATTTTTTTTATTAAGGTATTTTTAAAAAATAAAATTTAGCCTATTAAATTTTATTAATTATGGTGATTACAAAATGGAATCCATTTTATCAAAATAAATTAACAAATGTGTAAGAGTTTAATTTTAAATTAAACATAGAAGCACGATGAAAAACAGTTTTATGAAAAATGAATTTTTCAAGGAAAAGTTGATTTTACTTTAACTATATAACTAATAATCATTATTATATGAATTTAAATTCATATATATATAATATAATAATTTAATTTAAATAATTTCTCATTAGGTATTTTTTTAATTAATTATAATTTGGAAGCATTATGCATGTTATAACATATTTACGAAAAAGGTGTTTTTAAGACTAAAAATAAAGTTACATAAAATCCAATATTAAAATTATCTAAATGTAATTAATTGAATTAAATATAAATAAATAGTACTTATGTTACATTTAAATCAAATTAAAATAAAATAAGAAATTTAATAATACTAAATTTATCAAAATAAATGAAAATTGTACTTAAAAACAATATCTTTCACTATAGATTAAGAACTATATATTTTCCAAAAAATCAAAAAATATCAGCATCAGTTGATTTTTATATCCTAATATCAAAATTTTAGCACATTTTATCAAATAAATTTTTTTAATGTTCTATAAATTAATCAAAATATTCTTTACAAGAAGAAATAAAAATAATTTTTGAAGAAAACATGTTTTAAAGAATAAAATGACGTTACAAAAAATTGAGTGATTATTTACCAACAATTTATTAGTAAAAATATGTTTATTATCATATATATTTTTATATATTTCATAATTTAGTTAATACTATTCATATCCATAATTTAATGGCCTCGTTATAATAGTCATTTTTAAATAACCATTGTCAATTTGGTTTTAGTGTTATGTATGACATATGCTATCAAGAATAGTTTTCTCTTTTAAAAATATAGGCCATTACATTGTACCCTCATTTACTAAATTGTATCATCCCAATTTGAACTTGATCTTGTTAAGAAATATTTTGGCACATGAAAATATCTTGATTGAAAACCAACATAATAAAAAGGGTTAATAAAATAACCCATCAAAAAGAGAGAAATGGAAATTCGAAGGTCATAACATAAATAATTTTACAAGTAAGAGAAAATTAGTAGGAAGAGATAACATATACATGGAATAGAAAACTATCACCAAAGAACTAATAGAGTGTGATAGATAACATGGTTAGAATAAAGTCAATGACAATAGAATGAGGAATATGATATAGGTACACATTCCCTAAATTCATCAGAAATGATCATAATATAAAAAAAATTTGGATTCAAGATTATTTTCCTATAGTTAATGAATTAATTTACCCTCTTAACTAGGAATAAAAGGATATGTACTTTCTTGAAATGTATAATTTATTAATTTGATAAATTTCCACTACAATCCCACATTTTCTCCCAACCAAGATAGATCAATATGAATTTTTATACCTTAAGTATAAGAATAAAAATATAATGGATCACATAATACAACAAATAATAATAGGTTATTATGCCTATACTTAATAAATCCATTTGTTTTATAAATTAAGGTGATATTGAAAATTAATAAACCCTAACACACTTATCTACAAAATCCCACAAATAATCCCAAAGGATTAACATATATCATTCCATAAATAAGTACCCATATATCCAAAATAACAGCAATAAACTCATCATTAATGAATTTTTTATCCTCAAAGGTTGTCTCTAGCCTTCATCATACACCTCTAATTTAACATAATAAATTTCATCTCAAATAATTATTTATTTTAAACATAATAGGTATATATAACTTACACTAATAAAAAATCTCTTGAAATATCATTAATCAACTCAAAATAAAAAATATTTGATCCTTTTATATGTTTAGAGAAATATCCTTAATCATATTAAACTTCCATCACACACACACACACATATATATATATATACAAAAGTGGTATCAATTATTTTAATCACAACATTAGACATAGAAATATCTTCCTCAAACTCTTTTGGTTTATATCCACATCAAACACGTATTAAGTGTTATCAATAAACTTATCTCTAAATCATTTTTATAGGTTATCGGTACTATTTAACATATATTTCAAATAATTATCGAAAAACTACTATTCAAAAAATCCTTATATGTTTCATGACTCTTATATCCAAAATGTAATTTATATACTACTTCATCAACATAAATCTCAAATAAAAATATATAAAAACATTATTCCTTACTTCAATGATATCCATAAAATTGGATCTTCATTAGTCTATGATTTGACCCTTGGATTAGGTAATTGATTTCGATAAATCCCAAATTATCCACACATAATATATTAAACAATAAGAGTGCCATAGGATGTAATTTATTCCATTCAATCATACTTATTTATTTTTTATATAAATTAGATACATTATTCCCTATTTTTCAACACATAAAATACCTTCATGTTCATTTATGTAATTTTCCTTTGTATTTATTTCCACATTTTTGAAACATAATAAATTGAATATTCTTTCCATTATCACACTTATCATGTGAACTTCCATGAGGCATCGTTCAACTCTTATTTGATATATCTAGACATTAAACTATCTTCCAATTGTTAATTATGATTTTTTATATATGGTTTTTCATAATCAAAATATATATTACTTGAGTTGATGTCATGTTAGGCACCTCATTTGGGTAGTCACCAAATTTCCCATCACATTGGTTGTTCACTCAGTTCTTCTTATTTTTATCCAATGACTAGAATAAATAAAAAATAGGGATGAGTACTTTAAACTATTAAACACACAAATTGGAATAATCAAAATATGTGGATAACATATAAATTAAATGTATTTCCTTAAAATTTGAATTTCATGGCATCAATATATGTTATCCATGATCAATTTACTAACACAATATCTCATGGAAATTCTTGTTCCTTTAATAATGGTTTCTAGTGTTCTTTTTAATTTTCCATATAATATCTCCCATGAGTGTCAAAAAATGTGTGCATGAAGTCCCATTATCGTTCATATGTTTCAGATTAATTCTAGATCAATGTGATGTTTCCAGGTTTTACCCCTAGGTATATCTATTTTAGAGCCACATCCACATGTAGTATCTTGAAATGGATGTATTTTCTTGGATACCACATATTCTATACCTGAAAGAATAGTAGACATATTTTATTATACTTATTATAATTATTATCCCTAAGGTGTTCTATGGATTTTTGTAATCCAAATCAAAATAATTACTAAAATATCCTTTGATACATACTAGGACAACCCAAATCTTTATTTCACATTATTCATGGTTTATTATAAAAGATTACAAATAATACAATCCAAATGATAGAAATGTGCTGTGTATATGGGTAATTACATATATTAGATAAAAAAATAAAATATTGGGTACATATCCATTATTAAAAACTTACATAGAATTCATATAATATCCCATCATACATAAAACTCTCTAGGATAACCTGGGGATATAAATAAGAAAGGGGTGGGATATAAAACCCTATATGGGAATAAATATGGAATAATATAAATAAAACATTATGTGTTAGATAATAAAAATTAAATGGGATATAAAAATGTAGATAAAAACGAAAATGAACCATGAGGGATGAAAAAACATGTTAATATAAAAAACATGGAGACGTGGAAACAAATTTAAACAATCCATCATAAAGATAGGTCAAGGATTACCACTAAGACATCATGTTGGAAAAATATATTTGATAGAATTGGTTTACTACCTTATACCTTTAATGGTGTATGATGAGACTAAAACATTACCCTTTTCATTGGAATGATATGTAATTATAGGCACCCCAATCACTTTCTTATCATTCACATGCATAAGTGTGCCATATAGATCATACAATATGGAGTTATTTTTCACCACATTTTCTTCCACCATCATGGAGAGTGGAATAAATAAATGGTATTATCAAATAGAATAAGTATTGTTATTACTAGGTGAATCCAATTGAATTTAAATAGTGATGGTATTCACGAAACAAAACATTCACATTAAAAAATGATAGTGAGATTTATGTATCATAACAGGGGAACATAAATTTTTTTGGGAGGGATTAATGAGAGTGAAGTGGGTCTGTAATAATTTATATATCATAAGGTCATTAATGAGGAAATGTAATAAATTATCCCAATAATAGTAATTAGATTTAAATGGCATCAGATAATGAATATTCTTGAATAAAGAGGGGATAATATAGGATCTTGACATAGCTACGAGTTAAGTAAACACTACAATGAGATGAGATAAATGATATATCCTTAAAACCACATAATGTGGAAAGTAGAAGGAAATTTATAAATTTATGAAAATTTAATCACTTTATATTCATAATTTTTAATATAATGAAGGTTATTTAATTGAAATGAATATGGAGAGGTCCTTCACTTTTGGTATGGAAATTGTATGAAAATTTCGACCGCATAATGGGTGTACATAGAGGATCACGAGAGTGAATAATGTTAGTGAAAGGGGTATATCATCACATGGAGATAAAATTTAAGTATTATAGATGCATGAAAGTACAAAAAAATAATAAAAATTTGAAATTAATAGTCACACCATAAAATAGAAGAATCAATAAAATGAAAAGAGGGAGATCCCATACGAAATTTCATCATGGTAATATCTTAGGTAAATTTTATAATGAGAGGGGATAAATTTTCACCCATTATAATAAAAAAAATTGGATATCATAGGCATCATTAAAAATAAATAAAAACATGACCACATTATATTCAAAATGGTAATTACAAAAAAGGTACTTGAATGGAAATGAGGAGAGAAAATCTCTTATATCTTTTTGGTATAGTAATAGGTGTACATAAAGGTTTATGGGAGGGTTTAATGAGATTGAAATGGGTCCTTCATCACATGTACCTAAAATTGACATAGAAGTATGTCTAAAAATATACCCAAGAAGTAAAAAATTGAAATTAATAGGAACAAAATAAAAGAAATTATTGTACAAAAAGTAGAGGGGGAGATCCCTTACTAAATTATGGCATGGTAACGACTTAGGTAAATGATATAATGAAAAGGGATAAATGGTATCTCATTATTATGAAATAAATTGGGATATATATGGAAAATTATATATTCATGGAAACATAAAAAATTTAGATTTATAAGGATAATTACAAAGAAGGTACTTGAATGGTATTGAGGAGAGAGAAATAACTTACCATGAGAGGGTGATTCCAAAAGATAGGGAAGATATTCTTAAGATATTAGGGGTACCTTTTGTTGGTTGGAGTGAGTATCTCAAGAGATTAGTGAATTGATTACCCAATTTAAATTTCTGTCTAAAATTGATTATGTTTAGATCCCTACAATGTTAAAATATATCCCAATTTATCAAAATATGTAGTATGATATAGATATAAATCATTCTAAATTATTCTATAAATATTGATTACATCTCAAATGAATAATTAAAAATATTGTCAAATCCTTTGAAATGATTTAACTTGATAAAAACACTATATGGAAACAATTACCATAAACTATAAATGTATATATATTTTTATAGTTAAAACCATTTTCTATTTTAAAGGTGATGTAAAGTAAAAAAAATTAAATCACACACTGTAAAGAGAGAATATACGTGGTTTAGTATCAAGAAGAGACGTAGTCCTCTCCGCTTGGTGATCACCCTCCACCAAGAAGTTTATAAAAAATAAACAATATAATCCACAACTCGGAATGGGTTTCACAATAGTTTACAAAATGTGTAGGTCACACACGCCTCTTACATAGTGATACTAGGGAGGAAAAATAAATATTCCACGGAAGGACCTCTAACACTCTAATCAATGGATGCAACAAATATTAAAATTGTTTGACAAGATATTGAGTATACTACATTTTAGAATAGGAGACAATGTGTGTATATGGTAACAGAGGAAAGAACCCACAAATAAAAAAGTAATAGAAGATAAATAGAATAAAGAAATTTAATAGTACATAGTTTAGAAATGCTCAGTTTTCTGCAATGTATCTTGTGAATATTTGTTTGATTCTGAATTGAATCTTGAGTCGGGATCTATGGGGATGTTTAAGAAAATTTAGGTGTTAGAGACTCTTGTTCTTTATCTAAAGGAATGAATCAACCATGAATGCTTATTTTGGATTCCTAGCAAATTTTTTAAGTGATATCTTCTTATTTTCAATTAGGTTCATCTCTATGTATGTTCAATAGTCATGAACTATCAACTTGATAATTGTTTTCATCACACATTAATTCATCTATACTAAACTAGGGAGTGTGTTCCACCATTACTAGAAGTAGTAATGATAATATATGGATCAATAGCTCATCATACTTCACATTCTAACACTCTATTCAATTCATTATATTGAGAATTTAAGAAACAATTATTAAAATAATAAATGGAATTAAATTCAACAAATATAGCTATTAGAATAATGTGATACAAAAAAACGTCAAAAAAAAAATATCTTGGTGACATAGACTGGTGGTGTCTTAAGGTTTGATAGTGTCATGATTTAGTGGTTTGATACTAGAAGTGCATTAGATATATCCAAATTTCTATTATACTGGTGGTGTCTCAACTAGTGGTGCATGGTCAGGCAGTGTCTTAGACTTAGTAAACTTTTCTATGTTTTCAGAATGAAATTAACAATTCCTCATATAATGGTATCTCATACTTATCCAACTTTTTGTTTTGTTAGAATGAAATATTGATAGTATGTTGACTGATGGTATGTCGACTGATGGTGTCTCAGTCTCTTTTAAATATTTACCCAATGGTACAACATTTTGGTGCTGTGATATCTGGGAGGTATCTCATTCATAGTGAGATTTTTATACTGGTAATGAGTCTTGGAAAATGGTGTCTCTAGTAGGTGGTTCTAATCACAATAGTGCCACATACATATATAATATTTTCACCTATCTCAGAATACTAATTACTTATAGAGAAACAAGAAACTCATTAATAACATCAGAATCATGATTTTTGTGATCATTAAAAATAGGAGGTCAACAATATCCCCCCTTTTATGGTCACAAATCATGGAAACCATTTTATTAAAAAGGTTTATACACGATATAAAATGTAGTATAAACTCATACACCAAATTCCTATAAAGTGTAGATGGTAACGAAGAAAAATAAGAAAAGAATAAGCATCAAATGTAAGTATCATTGACATAATGACTTAAAAAATATAGTATCAAAGATTACATAGAATAAATACTGTAATAAATTATAAATTACATATGTTTTTAAAATATTCCTTAAGAATTCTCCCCCATTTGGGATTATAAAAAAGGTATAGAAAAAAATATAAAAAACAAGGATAAAAATGAAAAAGAAACATTATAGGCAATAGATTTTTTTACCAAAAAGTTATTACAACCCAATAACCATCAAATGAAACTATATAAACTAAAAAATGGGTTAGGAAATAGCAGTGAGGTCCATTGGTGTATTTTCTTTATACTTAGATTTTTATTGCAACTTACTCGAGGCAGAATGATCATATATATGTAAAATTGATGGAACACTAGAAGAGAGTCCAACAATATTCTGATGATGATATTCCATAATCACTACTATATGGTGTTTTCTCAAATATTTAGTAGGATAAATTGGAAAAGGATAGAATTGGGTAGGAAATAGAGCTAAAAGATCTTGAGATACTCTTGGTCTAAGAGACAACTGAGGAGTAGTAGGAACTGCTTCCTGACCAAGACCTACATGGCCATAAACATGAAGAAAGAGAGTCATGGGATTTATAAAATCTATTATGTTTTGGAAACCTCTTTACATTACACTAAATAAATCTTCCTTCTCTTCCATAAACCAATTCAACATTTGAGTCATCTCTTTAAGCTATATTACTTGTTCTTTCAAAGCCTGAGTCACATGAGGGTTCCTCAAATCTTCATCTAATAATTTTAAATTGGAATCCATTTCATGGTTGGTATAAATCCAATAGGTATAGTACATTATGGAATTTTTTATAGTCTCCCTGTTCTCTTTCATGTCATTGGAATATCTAGAAGCTAACTTTAGAACCTGACCAGAGCTATACTAAATTCTACTTAATCATTATTGGGGATGATCAGTGACACTACTAGAAGCACTGGTTAAAGAAGCTATTAGATCATTCTTGAAAAAATTTATAGTCTAATCAACATCAAACACTAAAGGAGGAGCAACAGAAATATAAGTATCTAAATATGCATCCTTAATAATTTGTTGTGATTCCATTCATGGAAGCTTTACAATCATATCTCATTTCTTAAATCAATTACTTGAGGGATTATAGTTCACAACTTATCCAATTATTCTCAATATCTATCTCATCAATGGGAGGCATCATCATTGGTTGGATATATTGAATAACCAACCAAAAAATGTATCTTTAATCTTTCTCATAGATGATAATATCTTTAGGAAGTTGTTTGTTTAATATCAATGAAAAATCAGACATTTATATTTTACCAAAAGCATCCAAGTCAACTTTATTTAAAATATCTAATCGAATAGAAAAAGGTGATGGAGAAGGTTTAGGTGCATGAGTTCTAACATAAGAAAAATTTTCAAATATCCCATAAAATTCTACATGATCTATGAAGGATCTATTAGGATCACTTTTAATTAAAACATTATGTCCACCATTATTATATGGACTCCTTGCATTACTATATTAATTTCCACATTATTCACTGATGGGATCAACCCATCTCCCCAAAAAATGAAAAGTTTCATGAGAAGTGATAAGAGGAACCATAGTAGTTAGTACAACCATCACTATCTCAACATTTCTGAGATAATTTGAACTTTCTTTATATATAAAATTTTTAATTGATTTGTGGAATTCATTTAATTTTTGAGCATCTGAGCTCTGTACAAAAGCGTTGGTAGACTCAGCTTCTAACGATGTACCAATAGTATGTGAATCTATAATTTGAACATCCTTTTGATGAACAACATTAGTGGATTCAACTTATAAATTATAATCTATTTAAGTATTATAAACATTTAAATCTACTAACAGATCATTCCAAAATTCTTCCTCAATAAGTTCCCTTTCCCCTTATTCAGCTACATGATGCCCTAAAACAGCTATAATTCTCATATCCTCAGCCATAGAAAAATCAAAAAAAATCATGACTAGTTGAAATAGAGTTGTCCTCAACTTCATCATATGCTAGATATTCATGAAATATTTCCACAGATGGGGATTTCTCCCCATGAACAAGTAGATCCTGATTTTCTGGTGACACCATTACTTCTTTCCTCTTAATTTAGATACTAGTACCATTAGGGTCATAATCATCTCCATCATCACTTCTTATATAATCTTCACCCATTTAAATACAATTAACATTTTTACCATTTCCATTCTCATCTAAATCAATATAATCATCATCATAAACATTTTCTTTAGTAGAGTTGGAGCTCTTATATTGTTCCTCTCTGGAGACCTCAGTTTTCTCTTCATCATTTTAACCAATTTTTCTCTTTTCAGAAGTCTTGTAGATGGACTAAGAACACCAAAGGTAATGGGAGATTCTTTGGTAGACAAACCAGGATCACTCCTTATATCAAAATATGGTTCCTTTTCTTCTCTTTTAGTAAAAAATTATTATTTATCCCCATTATATTTTTCAAAAACCTCTTCAGGATCCAAGCCTCGATCAACTTCATCCATAAATATGGTTTGATGATCAAACAAATAATACTCAGCATATAATATAACTAAATATATAACCACTATTTCTTCTAGGGATTCCAACTAATCATCATCCTTAAACAAGTAGAACTTGTAATATAGAAACCAATATAATCTATGTAGATTGGTTATTTGACCTTCTGTCATAAGAGAAAAAGGATAAAAATCTTGGTACCTCAAGGTTGAGAAATCACCCCTTCTTGGGAATATCATCTGTCACCTGAACATATAGAGAAACCTACACTATTCATCCATCTCTAGGGTTAAATGACCTCAAGTTGTGCCATCTCTTATCATAAAAACAAGAGAATACTCATATTTTAACAAATCATGGGCTTCTCAAATGTTTCATTCCTAGTAATCATAAAATCCATCTTGAGATACACCTAAATATGAACCCCATATCATTGATGAAAAACTAAAAACACGGCCTTTCACATTACTTATTACCCAATCTACACCATCCGCATCAGACATTGACTCTACATGCTAATATAACTCGTAAACAGGATTAGGGTAGAAATGACTCTATTTGATGAGACCCACTCTAACCACCCTTGATTTTGGATCAATTTGAGTACCAGAGACTTAGTAAACAAAACCGCTTCGATTCAGTTTCCTTTTCTGGAACAACTATTTTTTTGGAAAGATCAGAGTTAATTGGCGTAATTGGAGTGGGTACACTCAACAGTTTCTTATACTTCTTAGAATTTCTAGACATATAATGATAAGACTTGAATGGTTGTTTCATTTTTATCCTTTATATTAGTTCAAAAATCTTTGTCTAGGGTAAGGAGAAGTTTTAAAAAGAGGGAGTAAAAGGGTTTCACTAGGATTGAGAGAGAATTATGCGAGAGTATCACCCAAGGATCAAGGTATGTTAAGGATAAAAATTATTCCATTTTGATATCATTTTTGAATTTCAGGTAATTTAAAATCAAATTAACACATGAAATAAAATTTTAAATATGATGGACACGCGTATTAGGTTATAGGAAATAACATAAATCAGTTAATAAACTGGTGGGTCAAAATATTGAGAAATAGAAAAATTTTAAAAGGCATGAAAAGAAATGTCATGAAATAGAAATAATATGACAATAAAATAAGGTGATATCCACTAACATGACAAGCCAATGACCTGAAAAACAAACTCTATGAAAATCCTATAATGTTTGCTCACAACGGTATGTCACAAAAAAATTTAAACTTACCCAAAATTTATCATTCCTGACTCATGTTTTATATAATTAACATTCTTAGAATTTAAAGTCCTAGTAAATATATCTACTAACTGATGTTTTGTGAAAATAAATTCCGGAGTTATATATCCTTTATGAAAATAGTCTCTCAAAAAGGGTGGACTTATATCAATATGTTTTGTCCTCGAATTCAATAGTGGGTTTTTAGAGATATTTATTTAATTTTACTGTCATAGTTTATAAAGACATGTCATAATTGATATCCACAGTCTTGTAGAGTGTATTTCATTCAAAATATTTGGGCACAGTAACTACCTACAATTATGTACTTAGCTTCAATAGTGGATAATGATATATAATTCTCCGTCTTACTACACCATGAAACTAGTGACTTTCCTAAAAAGTGACATGTTCCAGAGGTTCTTTTTCTATCTAACTTGTATATAAAGAATTCAATAGTAGAATAACTTAATAAATCAAATTCCTGTTCTCTTGGGTAGAATAATTTTATATTGGTTGTATACTTCATTAATTTGAAAATTCTTTTAATAAAAAAGTGTGAATCTTTAGGGTTTTCTTGAAAATGAGCACACGTACACAAAATGAACATAATATCGGGTCGGGTAGCAGTCAATTAGAGAAGAATAAAAATCATACCTATGTCCCCAGGTTGATCAACTTGTTTCCCAGCTTCATCAAGATCTAATTTATAGGTGGTACTCATATTAGTTTTAATACTCTTTGTGCTATCCAAGTAATAATGTTTTAGATTTTATTTTGTATATTTACTTTGATTTAAAATAATTACTTATTTGTTTTGAGTGATCTGAAATCAAAGAAAGTATTTTTGTTCTTAAATTAAACTAATTTAAAATTTACATTACTTTATTATTTAAATATTAGTATATAAATAATCACATGGAGATCCTAAAATAATATCATCAACATATATTTGTACTACCAATACATCTTTTGAAATTCTCATTACAAAAATAGTATGATCAAATATTTTTTTAAAAATACTTCTAAAATAATGAAATTTCTAAAATTATTTAACCAAAATTTAGGATATTTTTTAAACCCTGTAAATATATAGTTAATTTAAAAACATGATTTGGAAAATGAGGGTTTTTAAAACTAGGGGTTGTTCATCAAAAAAATCCTCAACTATAAAACCATTTGGGAAAGAACTATTTAAATTCATTTGATAAATCTCGAAAACTAAATTTTCTACATAAGTAAGTAGTATTATTATGTATTGAAGTCTAGATATAGGTAAAATGGTATCCTTATAGTATATCCCTTCTTCTTCACTATAAAATTCTGTAATAAGTCTAGCCTTGTATCTAACTATAGTTCCTAACTCATCACATTTATTCCTAAACACCTATTTAGTGAAAATAGTAAAGGTGTACTTGGATCTATATACAAGTTCTCACACATTGATTATTTAAAAATAATTTAATTCTTCTTGCATATATATTACCATGAATTTATCATTTATATATTCATTGTTGTTCTTAGGTTAAGGATGAGATAATAATGTTTGATGTTCAACCTAATTTATAACAGAATTTCTATTTTATGTTCCTCTATTTTGATCTCCTACAAAACATAGAAATAATTATATTTCATAGTTCTAATATATCTTCAGATATAGGGATAGGTCACTTCTGGTTTTTTTTGTTCAGGTTCTCGAATTTTTGGAAATTCTTCATAACTAAATGATATTCTACTTTTTTTACAATACAGTATAATAATTTATAATTTAAATTCAATGAATGTAAATCATCATCAAGGTTTTATAATTAGGTATTTGGCTCACGTGGATCGTTTTCATAAAATTTTACATGGAATGATTCTTCCACAATTTTCTATATATAATGAAAACTCTATATAATTTTCTAGCAATTGGATACCCAATGAAAATTACATCATCACTATTGAAAGAAAATTTGTCAAGATTATCCTTAGTGTTAAGAATAATGAATTTGAAACCAAAATATCTAATGTAATTAACCTTAGGATTCCTATTGTTCCACAAATAATAAAAATTATTCTTAAGTATAGGTTTGATAAAAAATCTATTGATGATATAATAGACTGTATTGACATTTTCATCCCAAAAATTGTTAGTTAGGTCATGATCAATCAATATAGTTCAAGATATCTCTTGTAAAGTTCAATTTATTCTTTCAATAAGTCCATTATTCTGGGGTGTCCTAGGAATAGAGAGGTTATGATTGTAGACATTTTTTTTGTGGAAAATGACTCAAAATATTGATTTTTAAGCCCACATACATGGTACATTCTTATGTTATTAACCCTAAGTCTACTATGATTTTACGAAAACTTATTATACTCAATAAATTAAGAGAAAAATTCACTTTTTTGAGCTATAAATTATACCCAAGTTTAACTATAATACTAATCCACTAGAAAATAAACAAATTGATTCCAATTAGGATTTTAAACTCTATAAGGTCTAAAAACATCAATGTGAACCTACTCAAGGGGTTGAGGAGTTCACAATTAATTATTTAATTTAAATGGAAATTTATCCTTTTTCTCTTTTTGATAGGGGTTACATACTTTATCTGTTGGGAACTCAAGCATAGGTATATCCCTAACTAACCCTTTACTAGTTAGAATTATAAGTTAGTGAATGTTGAAATTCCCCAATCTCCTATTCCAAATGAATGAATCCTTTTTATAGACACTTAATAATGAAACATTTGGAGATATTGAAGAATTTAATTTACATAATTATCATTATGATTTCTCAAGGAAATAAAAAAAATATATTTTATGAATCCAAAACATTTCAAGTATACTTTTAAAACATAACATAAAAACCTTTATCACATAACTGATAAAATCATAGTAGATTATACTTTAAACCATCAACATATAAAACCTTAGAAATTAAAACTAGATTTTCTGTTACTAATTTGTCCTAGAAAGATGATTTTCCTTTATCATTGTCACCAAAGGTGACATGTACACCATAAAACATTATAAGGCTCTTGAATCATAAATAATCTTCCATCACATGTCTTAAAAATAGTTTCCATGTACTATAGATTTATACAAGAGTTCTTCAAGAATTTATCTTCACCTACATGATTTATGAAATAGATATTGGCTATGTCTAGATTTTCTTGTGGTGATGCATCAGAGCCACTAGTGATATCCTCTAAAAGACTCCATGTTTCCATCATAGGATTTTTTTATATCTTGTCCCAATCCTAATATTTGTTTTTTACTTTTTCTTTGGATAGTCATATTTTATGTGTCCTTTCCTCTGACATTTATAGAAAAAAACTTTTTTTTATCATCATACTTCTTCCAATATTTCTTCATGTCTGCCCTATTTTCTTACTTTCATTAATAATGTGATTTTATAAAGAATTTTTTATTCCTATAGAACTTCTTAAATCATCAGGATAGGTGAGCCATATCCTCATCACTATTAGAAGGATATTCAATATCACTTGAATCAACATATTGGACATTCTCTTTCTAATTTTATTTTTTTTGATTAGGGGAAGATTTATTGAAAGCTACTGCCCTTATTTTAGGCTTCTTATATTGTTCACGGTTTAATTTCAATTATTCTTCGTACATCATAAGTTTTCTAATCAGCTCCTTGACTGATATTGATGTGCCTATCCATCATTCTATTAGAAATTTTTGTAATCACATAATCTAATACTTATCTGGTATAGGCTTTCCAAGTGATATAATTATGTTTAAAATCATATTGAAACTGAGATACATTTTTGAAATGGGTTCATCAGGATTTATTTTAAAATTATCACATGTGATAGTATATGTATTAAACATCATCTCTTTAGCATTTTATGTTCCCTCATGGGAAACACATTGAGTGTCCCAAATATCACATGCTATTTTAAATAAAAAAAATATTATTTAATTCTTCATCTCTTAAATAATAGTAAATTGAATTCATAGATTTAAAATTATTATTATATATAGATTTAGTAGGTTTAACCCATACAGCTCTAGTAGTATCAGGATACTCATATTTATATTTTATTGTAGTCCAAATTTAAAATCCCATAATTTCTATATAAATTTTAATTTTAACATTCTATTGAGAATAATTTTTACCATTAAATAAATGAGGTATGTTGACAAAAGAACCGTCTTCATGATTATCCATTTAAAAAACTAAATTTGGAAAAAAATATGATATCATTATAATACAACTAAAATCATAGATGAAAATTATTTGAAAAACTTTACTACCAAAGATTTAGTATTATGATACCAAATGTTTTTCAGTGTGAGTATCAAAAGATGTGGTTAATTTTAGAACCCAATAAAAATTTCTTTCTAAAATGGATTATTTTTAAATCCCCCAAATGTTTAAATAAAACATAGTTTATCAACATATGTAGTATGATAAATATCTCAATCATTCTAATGATTTCTCTAAATATTGACTATGTATTAGAAAAATATTATAAAATATTATTGTGTCCTTCTAAATAAGTTTACTTGACCAAAATACTATATGAACAAAAATTAATATAAACTATCAAATTATATATTTTGTTTATAGTTAAAAAAATTTATATTTTAAAGTGGAAGTAAACTAACAAAATTTAAAGAACACAATAGAAAGAATGAATAAAAGAGGTTTATTATGAAGTATAAACTTAGTCCTATCCAATTGGTGATCACATACCACCAATAAGTTTTTATAAAATTAACAATATTATCCACAACCTTAATCGGTGTTTAAAATACTTATCAAACTGTTCAGGTCACACATGACCTCTTCAACAGTTATACGTGGGAAAAAAATAAATAGGCCCCATAAGGACCTCTTCCACTCCTATCCATGGGAGAAAAAAATATTAAAAGAGTTTGAGAAGATATCAAGTATCGTCCAATTTAGAATAGGAGATAGTTAGGGTATATGAAAATAGAGTATAACACACACTGTTCAAAAAGTAATAGAAGATAAAAAGAACAAAGAAATAAAAAATAATAGTGTTTATAAATTATTGATTTTTCCTAATGAATCTTTTTACTATTTATATGTTTCCATAGAGAATCTTGAGTAATTTTCTCTTAAAGTTTTATATAAAAATAGAGTGTCGTAGACTCCTATTATTTAATAGGTGGAAGGAAGAAAATGTGAGTGTGTAGTTCGATATCCTATCTTATGGTTACTGGTGATCTCTTTTTATTTTCAATTAGGTAATGATATCTATATGTTCAGTACTCAAGAAATCTCATCTTTATAAATGTTTTCTTCATGCATTCATTCATCCCTACTACATGTGAGAGTGTGATGCACGTTTATCAGCAACAACAATGAGAATATCTGGATTAACTACTACCTCATAAAACACATCTTGACACACTCTTCAATCCTTTTTGTCGATCGTTTAAGAGATAATCATTAAAATAGTAAATAGTGTAACTTCAATAAATATTTATTTAGAATAATTTGATACAAAAAAGAGAGGGTAAGAAAATAGTGGTGATGTCTTAGACTAGCGGGGTCTTAAGGTCTGATGGTGTCATGCTATGATGGTATGATACTAGTAGTGTCTTAGACATAGAAAATTTTCTACTATGCTAGCATCATATCCACTATAAGTGTCTGGTCTGGCAGTGTCTTTGACATCATCAAATTTCATTAGTTTTCTAAATGATATTGATGGTGCCTTGTATGGAGGAATTTTGTACTTATCTCAATTTTTCTTATTGCGGCACGAAATCATGAATGTATTTTGACTAACAATGTCTTAAACTTTGTCAAATTATCAACCAATTGTACGACATTATGGCGGTGTGATATTCTGTCATTATATCATACATAGAAATATTTTTATACTAGCGGTGAGTCATGGAAAACAGTTTCTCGAGTTGGTGATGCCAATTTCAATTGTATATCACACTTATATAATTTTATCACATGGCTAAGGATAGTAATTACTTAAAAAGAAACATTAAACTCATTAATAACATGAGAATCATGATTCTGGGATCACTAAACAAGGAGGTCAACACCTTGGAAGGATTATTGAGATGGGGGGAATAGAAAGGACATTCTATAAGGATTTTTATTAGAGAGGAATGAGAGATTGTCTAGTTTTATATTTGAAAAGTGAGAGGATTTATTTATTCATTCACAAACATAGGCTTTGGACTCTATATAATAAAATAACCAAAACTAGAAACCCTCCCATTGTTTTTTTAAATTTTTCTTATAAATAGATTACTTCCCTTTATTTTACAAGTATAAGGTCCTAAATCATTATAATATTAATCTTGTTTATTTTTAAGAGAATCATTTTTACAAAGAAATGATTTTAAAACCTTCAAATATAATATAGGTTTGAGAGGATTCACAATGGATTTATAAAATAAACCAAATAACCTAAAAATTTGTTATTATAATGGATAAACATATATTTGGTCATGGATACTATTTAAAATATTTATTATATCACTTTTGGGTCATTTTTGATTTCAAAATACACATCATATACTGATACCAAGTTTAATTTTAATCCAAAAATGTTACTATATCATAAAATTATGAAAAAAATAACCTTTGGATAATTTTGATGATCTGATTCAAAAAATGAGACTTATTTTATTTAAAAAATTCTATAAATTGGATAAATTAATATGTTAAATTAAACCCCCTTTTATTGAAAAGTATTGGTTTTTTGACATTCAAAGTTTTCTAAGCCTATTAAAAATTATATTTTCACTTCATAAAATTATTTATATTTAATAATAATATTTTATTAAAATATTTTTTATTTCATAAATTCATGAATTAATAAAAAAGAGTCTCTTCATTACATATATATTTTACCCCCAAAACAATTTACGTTTTAACGTATCAAAAATATAATATTTATAAAAATAATTATTTAATACTTTATAAAATAAAAAAATATTTTCATTATTATATATAAATGAATATATATATTCATACTATTAGGTTTACTTCTTTTATATTCCATGTTAAATTATTTTTACCATTAATTAACCTATTTTACTTTTTTCATGGTATTAAATATTTACTATAGTTAATATTCATATTGTTCAAAAAATATTTTGGCTCTATTTCCTACTATTAATTATGGTGATTATAATTTTGGAATCTATATTATCAAAATCAATCAATAGAGGTTGTATAATTGAATTAAAAATAATACCCACAAGCACGATGGAAAGTTGGTTTCCAAATAATGCATTTTTTAAGGAAAATAAGATTTTACATTAACTCTATAACAAGTAATATTTATTATATGAATTTAAATACAAAAATTTATATATTTATTATATCAAAAATTCATTTAAATCATATATCATTAGGTGATATTTTATTTAATTGCGATGTAGAAACATTATCTATTATAAAACACATTTAATGAAAATGTGTTTTAAGCCTAAAAATACACATGAACTATAATCTGGCTTGAAGACGATTTAAATATAATTAATTGAATTAAATAAAACTACAGAGTAATTATTTTAAATTTAAATAATATTGAAAAAAATATTATGACTTTTAAATTACTTAATTTATAAAAACAAATGATAATTTTACTTAAAATTGATATTTCTCAATATCCACTAAAAATTATATATTTTCCAAAAAAATACAAAAAATATCACCATAAATTAATTTTGATATGATAATATAAAAAAAAGAAATTATTTCATCAAATCAATTTTATAAATTTTCTATAAATTAATTAAAATGTTTTTTACAAAAAATATATACAAAAATATTTTTTAATAAATCATATTTTAAAGAACGAAATGACATTATTAAAATTGATTAACAAATTGAAATTAATTTATCAATAAATTTATGTTTAGTTGGATATATATATATATATTTATTTATTTATATCATATTTTAGTAAATAATATTTATATGAAAAATTTAATGGCTAGGTTAAAATGGTCATATTTAAATAATCATTGTTTTTTTTGGTTCAGAGTTGCGTATCAAAAATGATATAAAACATTGTTATCACTTTTACAAACATGTGGAATTACATGTATAGTTCTAAAAATACAAAAAAATGATGTGTAAAGAGGAAAAATTATTCTTATGGGTTTGCATGGTCTATGGAAATTTATCCGAATTGTTCATCCAAACTATGTGAGTTACCCCTATATAGAGAGTAGGTCAAACAGTTGGCACACAGTTAGGGGAAACCATGCGGCTAGGCCATGTTATATACATTTATTTATAGGGTTTCTTCCCGTGACACCTCCATAATTGGAATATATTTTCACAAATTGTATGAATAAACAATGTGGTCTTCTTAATTTCATAAAATAAGTGAGATTATACTTCTGACCATATAAAATATTAACATAAAATAAGTGAGATTATACTTCTGACCATATCAAATATTAACACACTTGTCCTCATATACCCCCATATGATTTTCATAAAATCTTACTAGCCATTTATATTTCCTTATATAATATTACTTATGACATTTTAATTATTTTTTTAGAAACATTTCAATTTAACTCTTGATTTTTGATGACCTAATATTTTGGTATATAATTTCTAATTTAAATAATCACAATGTTGATATATAGTTACACATGCAACACTAACCTATAATAATATAATATATATTAGATAAAAAAATTATAACATGAATAAAATATACGGTGGATAGAAATAATGGAATTAGTTATAAATTCACACAAAAAATAATTAAGAATACTTAATATTTCAAAATATTGTTTAGAAAAAATCTATTTTTCTTTATAAAGTATATTTTAATTTAAATTATAAATTTATAAATTATAAATTTTTAATTGTTTAGAATGAAATTTCTTTTTTAATTAAAATTATCAAGACTATTTTATGGTGATTTTTTGATATTTTTCTAAAAAAATTGAATGTTAGGTGAATAATTATAAAACCGAATTTATTAACAGTTGTTACTCATATAATATTATCTTAACATAAGAACGAAATAATATTTTTTGAATCGGTTTTTATATAATATATATATTTAATAAGTAATATGAATCATCTTAAAATACTATGTTTATTTTATAAAATAAATTCGTAGTATTTTTGAAATGGAAGGGATAATTCTTACTAAAAACTATTTTCATATGCCAGTAAAAAGTAGAGTTCCTCACTTTTAGGAATTAAATCTAAGGAAAATGATTTAATATTTGATATCAAAATTTTCATTTTTTAGATAAATTAAATTTTATTTTTTTACAACAAATTTATATTACTAATATTAAATTCAAATATAGAGATAATGATTATTTATTATTTTGAAAGAATTATTTCATTAATATTGTGTTATTTTTATCTAATAAATTAAATTGATATATTTTAAATGATTGATATAATACAATTTTTAAAGACATAAAAACATATTTTAATATACATTTAATTTGGAATCATTTTTAATTAAGATTAAGAACACATAATGATTTAAATTTCATTTTTTCCAAAAAAAGATGTTATATATATATAATTATTCAATTTAAAATTAAATTTAATATTATTCATAATTTTAACTAAATTAAATAGATATAAAATATAGTTTCAGAGAACCCAAGAATATCAGTAATGCTAATATATGTTTATTAAAATGTAAGTTACTTTGTTAAAATCTAGTTTCCCTAGTAAAAACAAAGAAGATAAAACAAAAAATACAGGTATTGATGACTTCATACACATTATAATCATTTTTTTAAATCTCTTGTTGATGATTTTTTAACCCATTATCACCATACATACCATTATTTCAAATTTGTGGAGTCACTGACCCTTAAAGTGTGTAATGATATTATTAAAATTGAATGGGAATTCATAAATTTTCCTTTTTCATCCATTATAAAAGGGGATCACTTCCACCCTTTAAAAGTTCCAATTCTCCTTAAAAATAACCATGAATCCCGACCCAATTTTCCTATCCTATATATTCCTTTCATTTCCTAAATCACTTTTCCATTAATTTTTTCCCCAAGTCCTTAAATTATAACGAGTTCACCAAGAGGAATTTCATTGTCTTTATATATTTATTACTTACTCCATACCTTTTGTTCTTGATATTTATCATACAAACATACTCTAACCATAGTAATATAATTAACATATTAACATTATTATAATATATTTTTATAATATTAATATAAAAAACCTTATTTATTCCTTCCCTTACTCTTACAAAAACAAGGGAACAACAATTGTGCATTATGCGGACTACCACATACACGAAGTGATATCTTCCAATTTTCACAACTGCCTATGTTTGCGGGTTATTATAATGAATAAGATGAATAATTATGAAATATAAAATCAAATTATGGTTATTAATTTGAAAAATATAATACTATTTTCTTCCCTCTCATTAGTCGATAAATGATCTATATAAAATTATTATCATATTATAATAGTGACATTATTCCAAAACAATCCACTTTCATTATCATAAACATCCATCAATTATAGAATTGGTTGGTAAAACCACCTAATTGATCTAAGGAATAAAATAATATAATTTATGACTGTGAAAAGAATAATTATAATAAATTATATAAATATGTAAATAAATATTTCATTCTGGTTTTTGGAATGGTAACATTAATATTAAACTCATCAATTATGATACCAATGTATGTTCATTAACAAATCATTGAAAAATACTCATCCTTAATATCATCTTTCAGTATCCTAAAAGTTACAATAGAATGAAATAATAAAATTATTAAAAATTATAAAAACCTAAATTAGTGTACAATGTAATATCATGGAATTATGAACTAAGGGATAATAGTGAAGAACAATACTATAATTACAAAACATTTTTAAAATTGATAAATATTTCTCAAACCAGGTATTGAAAATATATAATAACTAACTAATATACATATAGAAAATAATTATTAAACACGTTTATAAATTTTATTATATGAAAATTTTCTTCAAATACTTTCTTAAGTAATATATAATTACTATACAGGACTATAGAAGGACTTATATTAAGCGGGGAAAGAATATAAGGTTTTCTTTTGTCAAATTTGTATTGCTTGAAACATTTTTATTAATAAACACCATTTTTTGTTTTTAATTGTTTATATAATACCCATTTAATATTTTTTCATCAAAATCCTCTAATTATTCATTGTGTTTAATTTTTCATTTGAAATCTTATCCATCAAGGGGTGTTCACCTAAAATTTTCTAAGGTTGTCAGTGGTTCTTTACATAAAATTTAAATTCATGAGAAAAGTTTGATATTTTTCACTGTTATTTATTTTATTTGGTTTATTCACATCCCTGTTACTATAATACATTAAATTAATTCTATTTAATGAGTGTTAATGTAACTTTCATGATCATACTCTCAAGCTTTATTGATTCATTCATTGCCAATATAGTGAGGGTTTCATCCTCGATATCATTTTCAACTACATATTTATTGTTAAATATAGAACATCTAGTGAATTATTATAATATTCTATATAATCTATATATAATTTCATTCCAATTTATTTATTATTAGGGTGTCAATTTTCTTCAATATATTTCATTTTCTCCCATGCCACATGATTTTTCTGTTGTTAAAAAACTCACCCAACCTTTAATTTTTATTTATGAACCACAAATTTTACTTATCCATATTCAATGGATAAATTTGAGAATGAAATTATTTATTCATCAATATTTTATTAAGTTAATTACAAATATTTTACCTAGTTTAATGTTTTTTATAAAAATTAACGTTATCTATCTCAGAAATTATCATCAAAGTGTGATAAGGACATCATTATAATTTTTTCTTTGTGAATAAATACTTTCATTTTCTTTGTAATTTTATATAAAACATTCTCTATTTGTTTTATTTGTTTATGAAACAAATTATTTTTATCAATGTTTTATAAAATACTTATTTTTAAATTATTTCAAAATACCAGAGATATTTTTTTGACAAAGTGATTTTTTTACAACTGCTAAAAATTATTTTTCATTTAAGTTATTTTACTTTGAAATATTATATTATTAAATAAATAATATTATTCAAATAATAACATCCACATAATTTATGAGGATTTATTTTAAATTTTCATTTCTATGAGGGATATGTTCAAGAATTACCTTTGTCTTTCCTATTCTTTGATGTTTTATAAAAATATTTTTTTTAAAATGCCTTTCCTTTCCGAATAACCACTTTTTAATTTCATTGACTAATGGGGTTTCACCTATATTTTATTCAATTTTTTATTATATAAAATGTTTAATAAATCATATACACATTATCTATATAATAAAAATACCATCAGTAATCTTATTTTTTGGGTATTTACCTCGATAGTTACTTAATGTCATTGTATACCTATTTATATTTCATGGGTATATCAAGAGTAGTGATGAAATTTTGAATAAAAACCTTGTATAATTTCATTTTAAATGGATATGAAACCTATCATCAATCCATGGGTTCTTTATGATATGATGATGGATGATTTTAGGGGAACTCATATGTATGGATGAGAATTTGTAGGGTCCTATATTTACATTTAATGCATTGTTTAAATGATTAAATTTTATGAGATATGTATATTCATGCACAAGTTATTTATTAACAAGAATTATTGAAAGTGTGTGACTCATGAATGTGATGTATACGTGGGGATAATTAAGTTGTCTTGTAAACATGGGTGTCAATGTTGGACTCAGGATGGTGGAATTTCCTATTCCTATATTTATTCAACAATTCTTGGAGTATTCATTGTTTATATGATATATGGAATTTTCATGATGTATCCTTATATTATTCTATTCCTTATACTATGATTTATGTCCTATGATTTATTAGGTATCAAATTATTATGTTTCTTAATTATACACATATGCTCAAGTTATTATAAAAAATGATCATTAATTGAAATCTCTTATGTTTAACCTTACCAAGATTCTATATTAACACATTATTATCATTCCATTTCCCTAGGATAGGAAGATAAGAAAATTTTGAAGCATCTATAAGTGTATACAATGTAGAGAATTTGTCCGAGATTTTTAAGTATTTTATTGATTAATAATTTTAAATATAGTGGAAAAATGGCCATTATTTGAAAAATAAATGGGTTCAACTAAATATATTTTTTCATAATTCTCTAAAACTCTAGAAATAAAAGGTCTTGGGAATATATGTAATAAATTATTTTCTTTAGGACATGTATTTAAGATAGTCACATCCTTAGGGAATCATAATTCTCATCAGAGAAGGGTTATGATAACATTTTATGTTATGATGTCATTTGGGGTTGTTTAAGGGTTGAGAAGTTAAGGTTGATCTTTATTTAAAAGGTAAAAACAACCCTTTACATTAGTTGTGGTAATATTTTATATTTTAGGGATTGGTATAAGGGAACATTAGTGAAATACATAAGGATAAATATTTGGGTTATGTCTATGTATTGGATTACATCCAGAAATATTGTACTATATGGATCACCTAGAAAATAGATCCATGTTTAGATATAGACAGGTGGTTGCATCTTTAGAATAGTTACACTATGGGGAAATCAACCTGAACAATTCTGGTGGTGTAAAGACCCAGAATTTCCATGTAATTTTTTTTAAATATATGAAAATTTTACGAGTCCACGAAAATTGACGGCGTGTGATTCTGAGGCTCGGTGTGCCCAGAAAGAATTTTTGAACTTTTATTCAGGAATGTTTAGTAAACATTCTAGTGGGTTTTTTCAAACTTTTGAACCGGTGCTTGGAATTGAAATCTGAGGGCACCGTTGAACTCGTAGTGCCAGTGTTCGTTTAAGGAGACCTTCACCTCGACTATAGTGAGTGGAGAGTGAAAGATAAATTTTGTGCTTATTGGTGAAAGAATAAAATAAAATAAAATGGTGTAACATATTATTTATTTTTCTTTTGAAACTCCCCTGGGGATATTTTACAGGTGGGGACCACCTGAGCTAAAACCTCCCATGAGAGGTTATGGAGGTGGGGACCACTGATCCTATCCTCCCATGAGAGGTTATGGTGGCGGGGAAAACCTTAGGCTAAAAACACCATTGATCGCCTACTTAAATGATGGTAAGTCTCTTGAAGTTCCCCTTGATTAATTTTTCCACCACCTTAATTAATTATTCCTCATCAATTGATTAAAGTTTCCAACTTGTTTTGTGCCAACAATTTAAATTTGGTCAAAAACTTTTTATTTTGGGTTGTATTTTCTTCTGAGAGCATTCATTGGAAAAGGTATAAGCTTGGGAATAACTTTGGAAAAATATTCTTCAACGAAGAACTCTTCTCCTCTGACAAATATTTCTCCAACGCAGAACACCGTCGAAGGATCTCCAATGACGAACGAACAGATAATCGGGGAAACACTGACGTCACTGGCTTCACCCCTTCCAATGTAAATAAGCCATGAAGGTAGGGGTTTATTTGTGTATGATTATATTCCCATGTTCTTCCCTTCTAAAACAAAGAGCGTGGATCAACTCTCCAACTAGTTGATCAGCGGATGATTTCTTTGCGAGTTTGGGAATGATCAATGTGAGAGGATATTGGATTTGACGTTCTTCATTCATGATTTTGTGAACCACTTGATATTGCTCTAACACGGAATGTGCAGCCCCAAAAAATATGGCCCGCCCAATCTTCATTTTTCTGGTGATTATTGTTGTGTTCTTCGCGATGGTGATGGTGACCGGTGTCGGCGGTTGGAGCCGGTAGAACTCGAGAACTGCGACGAAGGCAACAAACGAAGGGTTTCCGATCAAGCCGACCGCCGATGAAGGCACGAAACCCCACCATTGGCGGCCTTTTCCGCCTCGTGGCCTCGTTTCACCGCCCTGTGGCCTTGCGGCCCTACATGGCCTCGCGGCCAGCCCACGACCTTCGCGACCCCTCGCGGCCCCTCGCGGCCCTCCACGGCCCTCACGGCCTGCCGGACGACCCAATGTGGGTTGGGCCGCCCAGTGCGGGCCAGACCAGACCTAGCGTACATGGATGCCCAGCGGCCCGTGCCACCCAGTGGGTCGAGCTGACACGGACATGGTCAGTCCGACTGACTCGGACTGGACCTGGGTCCACTTCGACCCATTTACACTCTTCTGGCAACAACTTTGGCACCAGGAGACCGTTTGAAAAACCGTCAGCGGTGTTGGAAACCGTGGAGGGAGACAGTCCCTTTGAGTATACCCCACTAGATATTTGGATTAATATGGGGTATGGTTAGGTTGGATCGAGCACAAATCCAACCGGGCCCCCGGGACTAAAAGGCTAATAACTCACAGACCGGGCGTCCGATTGACACACCGTCTGTTGTGTTGAGACCCCTAGGACCTGGCAGTCCATTGAGATACTTCTTCATGGAATATCGTTGTAGTTGGAGAATCGACCAATGGCTTGTGGAGCAGACCCTCCCAGAGACAAGCGAGCCTAGTGCAGAAACCCAATAGCTGGATGTGATGTGACAAATGAATAGTGATCCTATGTGGGTCATCACCAAGAGATACTATATGGGTCAGTAGTGAGAGATCCTGTGTGGGTCAGAACCTAAAGATCCTATGTTGGTCAGCACCGAGCGATCCTGTATGGGTCGACACTGAGTGATCCTGTGTGGGTCAGGATTGAGCGATCTTGTGTGGGTCAGCACCTAGAGATCCTTCGTGGGTCTGCCTCTTAACAGAGTAAGATGATTCAGTAGTTACATCTAATCATCTCTACTATTGTACTTGAGTTATACCTAGTGTGATCCAAGTCTATACCTTGAAGTACTTTTCTTCATGGAAATACCTTGGTGGTATTTTTCAGTGTGTCTTACCATTGTGGTACTTGCCTTCGTGGAATTCCTTCACTTGTAGAATAGTTGAGATGTGGGCCTTGAGTTGGACTCTATGTTTTCTTCATGATTGAGATGAGATTACTAGATAACATAGTTATATGTATTTGAATATACCTATGTAGGGTTGACAGTTGTTCTCTAACTTTTTGGTTATCCTTTGTGGATTTAGTGAGACCTTGAGGGTCTTGGGGTCCCTACTGAGTATCTTTATACTCACCCCTCCACGGGCTATGCCTGCACCTCATTGTGTTTGGTGCAGATGACGGCCAACGCTAACTAAGGATGAGGGTGCCAGGACTGGATGGTGCCCAGAGGTGGATCATACAGCGTGTCGATACGCTGAGGGTACATGCGAACATGGAGTGTTGAGGAGGAAATATGTGCCTACCCTTCTGGTAGGAACATCAGAGGATGACCCAGCAGTTTTCTTTCTCTTTCATCAGTTTTATTGCATTCCAGTTGTACTTGCACTTTGCATTTGGGCTAGGATTTTGGCCCATTTTACTTACTTCACTCACTCTGTTTACAATTAAGTTTACTTGAGTTTGTATCTTGTTGTGTGCTTGGTTGTGTGTGCTTACATGTTATTAAGGAAATTCCTTCATAATTTTAGGGAATACACCTTCGTTGCTAGTATCCAGCCCCTGGCCTATGGAAGGCAGGCTTGGGGTAGTCACAGCACGGGCCCCTGGGGATGTGTCATGACAAATTGGTATTAGAGGAGTCAGTTTTACCATAGAACATAGGACTCTGATATTTATTTTAACAAAAATAGTGTTAATAATAGTGAGTGTGGTTATCAATTTAGGGAATTAAGTGTTGGTACGGCGTCCAATGTATCCATACACCCGGATCCTGACTTATGATTTCCGACTCAGTGCACAAAAACACTGATTGCGACTATGTTTCCAAGATTTTTCTTCGTGATCTCTTGAGTCTTCTCACCGGGTATAACATAATGACCATGGCACACCTTTTTCTTATCCAGATGCCTCCACAAAGATATCCATCTAGAATTGCGAGAGTAGTATACACTGATATCCCACGAAGCGATGAGTCCTTGGTACATGGACCTTTTCTAGTAGAGGCACTAGTAGAGGCACCGGTAGTACGATTATTCATTGGGACATCGATGCCACCGGCCCCAGCAGTAGAGGGTGCATGCCGTTTGAGCACATTGCACGAGTTCCAGTGCTAGAGGCCACCCATGTTCAGGAGAGAGACAGACCCACATGCACCTAAGGATTGGATGGAGGTCGTAGTGAGAGTATTACAACTGGTAAGGACACCCACTGATCTCATGATGATCCTTACCGCCATCCTTCTACAGGCAGCAGTAGACAGATGGTGGATCTTGATGCTCCATGTTCACGATGAGGTGACACTTCTCTCAGCAGACTCCGAGAGCCTGCCTCAGGCAGAGTTTGTCCTAGTAACTCTTCACACGGTGCGCATACAGGAGCTGCTTCATCTGCAGTAGGGCAGTATGACTATGTCTTAGTACTCAGTGAGGTTCACTAACCTCTCACGATATTCCACTGATATGGTGAGGGACCCATTCTTTAGGGCCTTGACCTTTGAGCACGGTCTCGTGTGAGATATTATATATTTGATGATTTCACTTAGCATCCCGACACATGTAGGGGTGTTAGAGAGAGCCCTCTTAGTGGAGATTTTCCTTGATGAGTAGTCACCAACAGCGAGACCCACCATTAGTAATCATGTAACGACCCAAAATTTTTAATAAATATTGTTTCATTTTTTTGTGTGTTATTTTATTTTATACTCAACAAAACTGTTTCATTTGATAACATGAGTATAATTAAAATGAGACCTCTAGGTTTCGACTATTATATGACTGTTGGTCAATATGACTGCTGGAAACTAAACGTTTCAATTGTTGTCTCTAAATACAAGTGATCTTGGTTAATCAATATAGAAAGAAGATTCGATGGCCTCATCCAGTAGTCTCGGGCCAATCAAAGCCCATCTAATGGAACTTGGGAAGGAGGTAGCACCACTGGGCTTTGATTTGGACCAAACCCAAGCCGAACTTCATCGCGTGAAGCTAGAACGGAATCTCCTTCGTGAGTAGTTCAAACTAATTGAGATTACTACTCGTGCAATGTTGGCCGAGCCACCCTCATATTCTCTCACCATAGCACACCTTACACTTAGGTCCGATGCTGGGGTTAAGGGGTTATGTGAGGAGACCGTAACTGCCTTTTGTAATCCCTTGATATAAATAAAAATTGTGATTTCTTCTTATGATGAAGTTTGTGAATTTTTAAATGTTCGGATAAATCTAGTATGCATATTTTTGATGAATTTTGAAAAAAAGGATATTTTAAAATATTTATGTAAACCTTAAATAATTAATGATGTGTACTGATTTTCAAAAAATGGTCTTCTACAATTATGTTCAGTACGAAATTTAGAGTCTAATAAGATCAACTTAATTTTTGATGAATAGTAAATTATGAATAGTTATTTTATGCTTAGGATTAGTAATGTGACCAAATAGATTAGTAATATCACTTAAAGAGAGTATTAATATAATCCAGGCACCTTGATTAAGTAATGTGTTTCAATAAAATAGGTAAATAACTATTTCAGAAATTATTAGCCAAGTATTAGTTTTTTTGGGTAAATAGGGTTTTTTAATTAAAAATTATATTAAAAATATTTAGAAAATTATTTTTATAAAATGGAATTTATTTTTTAATTCAGAACATCGATATTATGTTAAGGTAATTTTTGGGGATTTTTCTGAAAAAAATGAATTTTCGGTGAATAGTGTATTTATTTTAAAATTAAATTAAAAATATTTAAAAAATTATTTTTATAAAATGGAGTTCATTTTTGAAATCAGAGCATCGATATTTGGTTAAGGTGAAATTTTTGGATTTTTCTGAGAAAGTTGAGTTTTCGGTGAAGAGTGAAAATACAGTTTTTTAGATATGGGTGTTTAATGACATCATTAAATGATTTATTAAGTATGTAATAAATATGGTCGACTTGTGAATAGTGATATAAGTTATGAGGTGTCCCAAGTGGCCAATACCATGGGCAAGTCCATGGTTTTTCCAATACCACAAATGAGGTGTCCCTTGGCCATTAATGCCTTGTCCCCTCACTTCCCCTATAAATACCAAGCCATTATCTCATCTTTTCGACTCCAAAATCATCCTAAATGAAGTTATGGTCTTCTTTACTCCCAAGGAGTCCTCCCAAGGTGCCACCAATCCCTCAAGGTCCCAACCTTTTAGTTTTAAGAGTTACGTTTTAAGGTAAGGGATCTTACCTCTCTCTTTCTTTCCAAGTACGCTCTTTTGTGTCATTTCTTTTAAGATCCATGTTATATTTATAGGGATGTTATTTTATAGTCATACTACTGCCCTTTTTATGTTAATATGATGAGATAACCCCTCTTTCTCTCATCATTTCATTTTATTAATGTTTAAGTGGCGCCGTTAGGCTGCAGAATTTTTGTAAGGGATTCTTTCACTCTTCCAATTTTCAAGTTCTATTTTCATGTCAAGTCTTTCAAGTTACTTTTTATTATGTTGGGGTATGATCTCTATATCTATCATACTTACCTTTTATGTTCATATGATGATAGACCCGATTTGATCTCGTCAATTCATTTTTGTTGAAATTTAAGTGACACCGTTACGCTGCCGAATTTTCATAAGAGAAATCTTATTTTTGTCTTCCTTTCATGTTCTTCATTTCATATGGTATATCTTTCAAATTTCATTACCATGTTCTTAAATCCTTTATATTATTTTTTCTCTACTGTTCTATGGATCATTTATGAGTGGGTGACCGATGTCCCCTCTCTTTTCAATGTTTTCTAAAACCCTGTAACATAGACGTTATGCAACAGAATTTTCATCTCAAAATGTCTCTCTCTTTTTCTCAAATTCATTTATTTTATTAAGTGAATACTCAATGATCATTCTTCTACAGGGGTATTCACATATTTATCAAAAGTTTCTGTTTTAAATTCTGGGATTTACATACATGAGACCCACTTTCCTTTTCTGTGGGTTTTAATTGACATAAACATCACGTCTTTAAAGCAGTTTTTAAAATGTTATGACTATGAATTAAAACCCATTTATTTTAGGATATATGGGTTATTTATGAAATAATTGATGATTATAAATGTGTCTCACATGATAATAAAGGGAAATTTAAGGTTGCGCCCTGATAGCGTTCCAATGCATTGGGTAAAGACTTAATCTCTATAGATGAGCATTTTTACTGATACCTTGGTGAATAACCTTGGTAATTTTTAATGACATGTTGGGGATGGAAATTGGTGAAATGGAAATGATTTTCTATGTTAAATGTTGTAGCCACATCTTAAAATTATGAAATACGTTATTTTTATTAGGATATGCCTCATGATTTCTTTCTTATGCCTTAAAGTTCTTTTCATGACTTTTGATATATCTCAAGTTCTCATTTAAAATGTTTCCCTTGTTTCCCTTACTGGGCCTTTTTCTCAGCCTTTCCTTTGATGGATGATCCCAGGTTATGAGATGTTGTAATGAACTTAGGATGAAAAAATGAAGAAGCCTTTCAAGTGTTTAAGAAGAATGTTTTTTTCTTATGTAATAAGTTCCTGGTTTCCAAGACACTAAACCTTAAATATTCTAAGTTTTGTATAATGTAATGAAAGTTTATGTGATAAAAAGGTGGGATGTTAGAGTTGGTATCAAAGGATGGTTTAGTTATTTTTGGAAATTATGATATGAAAACTTTAGGAATAACCCTATAGAAAAGTTTAAATATAGTAAATCTTCCTGGTATTTTGTTGAGTATTGAGTAAGTGGTTTATCAAGAAAATACATCCTTGTCTAGATACGAGCATGTAGTGGTGGCTCTGGCACAGATGTACATAGGGGTAAAACCCGAAAACACCGCTTTGAGCTAGACTCGAATGGGAACTAGTACAGAACAACAGGCTTTGCTGCACTCTTGGTTATGACACTCCTGGGGGATATGCTTTGGTAAATTCATAAGCTTAGTATGCACCATTATTAGAGGAACAAAGATAAAATAAAATAAAGATTCATATAAGAATATATGATCATGGATAACCTAGATTAAAACCTACAGGATCACAAGTTATGATACACTTTTCTTCTACAAGTTTATCCTTCTATACTTTTAGTTTCTTTTTCATGATTATTGGCTAAGTTTTTAAGCCCCATAATTATAATTTCTTTTCTTAGTTAATGGAGGGAAATGGAAGAACATGTCCCAACAACCAATGTGATAATAAATGTGATGATTGCCCTATTAATATTATATAATCCCACCTTTTTATCACATAATATTTCATTACATTTTACAAAAATGAGGATTTTTAAGGATTAGTGTCTTGAAAACCAGGAACTTAAAACATGAAAACATAAAACATTATTGTTAAACACTTGAAAGGCTTCTCTTCATGTTCATCCTAGGTTCATTACTGCATCTCAAACCTGGGGATATGCATCAAAAGAAAGGGTGAGCAGAAGGCCCAGTAAGGGAAACAAGGGGAAACATTTAACATGTGAACTTGGGATACATCAACAATGTCATGAAAAGAACTTTAAGGCATGAGAAAGAAATCATGAGATATATCATAATAAAAATAACATTTTTCATAACATGAAGATGTGGCTCAAACATTTAATATTGACAATCATTTCATTTCACCAAGGTCCATCCCTAAGGTGTCATTAAAAATTACCAAGGTTATTCACCAAGGTATCAGTCTAAAAAGTCATCTCTAGAGATTATGTCTTTACCCAATGCATTGGAGCGCTATCTGGGCGCACCATTGACATGTATTTATTATCATGTGAGCCACATATATCATCATCAATCATTTCATAAACAACCCATATAGCATAAAAGAAATTGGTTTCATTTCATAATCATAACGTTTTAAAAACTGATTTAAAGACATGATCTTTATGTCACTTTAAACCCATGGAAAAGGGAAAGTGGGTTTCATGTATGTAAATCCCAAAACATAAAATAGAAAATTTTTATATATATGTGAATACCCCTGTAGAAATAATAGCTTTGAGTATTCACTTAATAACATAAAATAATTTTGAGATAAAGAGGGAGGCATTTTGAGACGATAACTATGCAGCATAACGTCTATGATACATGGTTTTAGAAAACATTGAAAAGAGAGGGTACATGGGTCACCCACTCAAAAAATATACATTAAACAGTAGGGGAACAGAATATATAGTATTGAATAACATGGTAATGAAACTTAAAAGATATACCATATGAAACGAAAAACTTGAAAGGAAGACAAAAATAAGATTTCTCTTATGAGAATTCGACAGCCTAACGGCGTCACTTAAAACTTCCAAAAAATGGATTGATGAGGTCAAAGAGGGTCTCTCATCATATGAACATAAATGATCAGTATGATAGATATAGAGATCATAACCAAAATTAATAAAAAATAACTTGAAAGACTTGACATGAAAGTAGATCTTGAAAACGAGAATGGTGAAAGAACCCCTTAGAAATTCGGCAGCCTAATGGCGCCACTTAAACTTCAAAAAAATGAATTGATGAGATCAAGTAGGTTCTCTCATAATATTAACATAAAATATCAGTATGATATATTTAGAGATCATACCCCAACATAATAAAAAGTAACTTGAAAGACTTGACATGAAAGTAGAACTTTGAAAAATGAGAATGGTGAACGAATCCCTTAAAAATTCGGTAGCCTAACGGCGCCACTTAAAACTTCAAAATACTAAATTGAAGAGATAAAATGGGATATCTCATCATATGATCATAAAAGATCAGTTTGATAGATATAGAGATCATACCCCAACATAATAAAAAGGAACTTGAAATAGTTTACATGAAAATAGATCTTGAAAAATGAGAAGGGAGAAAGAATCCGTTACAAAAACTTTGGCAGCCTAACGGTGCCACTTAAAACTTCATAAAACGAAATAATGAGAGTTAGAGGGGATCTCTCATTATATTAACATGAAAAGGGAAGTAAGAGGAGTGTAAAAGAACATCCTTTAACATAAGAACATGTAGCATAAAAGAAATTACATAAAAGAGATTTCTTGGAAAGAAAGAGAGAGGTCAGATCCCTTACCTTAAAACGTAACTCTTCAAACTCAAAGGTTGGGACCTTGAGGGATTGGGGGCACCTTGGGAGAACTTCTTGGGAGGTAATGAGACCATAAATTCGTTGGGGGAGAGTGGGGAGTCTAAATGGATGAGATGTTGGCTTGATATTTATAGGGAAAGTGAGGGGACAAGGCATTAATGGCCAAGGGACACCTCAAAAGTGGTTTTCTCAAAACCATGTGCTCTCCCATGGTATTTCCCAAGGAGTTAGGCCACATGGGGCCCCCATACAATAATTCATTACCTTTGGTCAGCCAAACCATATAATATCTCATGATATAATCATGGAACAGTTATGATGTCATTAAACATACTAAAACCCTAAAACTGTATTTTTACTATTCACAGAAAATTCAACTTTCTCAGAAAAATCCCAAAATTTCACCTTAACCAAATATCAATGCTCTGATTTCAAAAATGAACTCCATTTTAGAAAAATAATTTTCTAAATAATTTTAATTTATTTTATAAATAAATACACTATTCACCGAAAATTCATTTTTTCAGAAAAATCCCCAAAAATTACCTTCACATAATATCGAAGATCTGAGTTCAAAAATGAAATCCATTTTATAAAAATAATTTTTTAAATATTTTTAATTTAATTTTTAATTAAAAATCACTATTCACCCGAAAAAACTAATACTTGAATAATAATTTATGAAACCATTATTTAACCATTTTATTGAATCACATTACTTAATCAAGGTGCCTAGATTATATTAATACTTTCATTAAGTGAGATTACTAATCCATTTGGTCACATTACTAATCCTAAGCATAAAATCACAATTCATAATTTACTATTCATCAAAAATCATGTTGATCTTATTAGACTCTAAATTTCGTACTGAAAATAATTGTAGAAGACCATTTTTCGAAAATCATTACACACTTTTAATTATTTTAGGTTTACGTAAACATTTTTAAAATATCCTTTTTCTAAAATTCATCAAGAATATGCATACTATATTTATCCAGACATTTGAAAAGTCATAAACATCATCATAAGAAGAAATCAAAATTTTTTATTTAAAACAAAGGGTTACACAAGGCAGTTACGGTCTCCTTACATATCCCCTTATCACACCGACATAGGACCTAAGTGTAAGGTGTGATAAGGTGAGGGAATCCGAGGGAGGCTCGACCAACATCACACGAGTAGTAATTTCTATCAGTTGGAACTTCTCATGAAGGAGATTCCATTCTAGCTTCATACGATGAAGTTCGTCTTGAGTTTGGTCCAGAGAAAATCCCAGTGGTGCTACCTCCTTCCCAAGTTCTGTTAGCTGGGCTTCGATCGGTCCATGACTACTGGGTGGGGCCATCGAATCTCTTTTCTATATTAATTAACCAAGATTGCTTGTATTTAGAGACAATAATCGAAACGTTTAGTTTACAGTGGTCATATTGACCAATGGTAATATAACAATCAAAACCCAATGGTATCATTTTAATTATACTCATGTTATCAAATGAAACATTTTTATTGAGTATAAAAATAAAAAAAAATAACACACAAAATTAGGAAACAAGATTTATTCAAAATTTCCGGTCAATACAATCTTCCCCCCTTAAGAAATTGCGTCCTCTCAATTTTTAAAATTGGGTTTTGAAATTTCATTGAAAGTACCACATCGGAAAAGGAGTCAGTAACACTATTACTTTAAAAGAAAGAAAGGGAAGTACAAAGGTCACCCGAGTTAACCCATACTAGGATTCCATGGAGGAAAACATGGACATGGAGGAGAAAACAAAGGGTCAAGTTCTGAGGGAGAGTGATAGAAAACATGATTAGGAGAAAGTTAACCATAATAAAATACCAAACTTATGATGTGTGTAAATGGTCTTTGATTACCTATTAGGAAACGTAAACCAACAACGTTTTTGTTTTACGTTCTTTTTCATAATTTTGAGGAATTCATTTACTACATAGAACAAAAACATAAGAAAATACACCTACCTTCATGTAGAGTTTCATCCTTTAATAAGTTTATACCAAAACTAATCTTTTCTCCAAACGATGAGCATTAAAAACTAATTGGTCTCATCAAAACACAAGAATCATATTCTAGAGAATCACATAATCCACAAAAGATTAACTATCTATTTCTTCTATATTTAAATATTATCCCAAAAATAGAAAGGGTAAGGTAAAACAACTCTTAAAAAAGAACGAATCCATAGGAATTGAAACTACTATTAAATCTTCAAAGTTCCATGGTACTACCCAACGTTCATCATAGACCATTCCATAAATAACGGTCCTTAAGATTCCTCAAAATAAACCAAACTAAGATTGAAACCCAAATACAATAGGGAATTGATAACATAGTCTTCCAAAATAATCTTCATTGTTCATCTCCAAACAACATCAACCACTCCTAACATCTTGTAACAAAAGTAGCTAACCTAGACATATTTTAGCCAAGATAGGTTAATCATTCCCATAAGTAACCTAAATTACTATAAGTCCACCTTAAATTCATCAATTCTTCAAAATATAAGTCAACCTTGCTTCTCAATGAAAATACCGTAGTAATCTATTTACCTTGATCATATACGGTCCCCAAAATAGTGAACGTCTTCCAAAATAATAATAATCTTTTAATCCCCTAATCATCTCTGTCATATTAATATGGAAATCATCACATTTCCTATTATATTGGTTGTTGGGACATGTTCTTCCATTTCCTTCCATTCACTACAAAAAGAAAGTACAATTAGGGGCTTGAATACTTAGCCAATAATCATGAAAAGGAACTTAAAGCATATAAGGATAACTTGTAGAAGAAAAGTATACCCTAACTAGTTATCCCCTAGGTTCCCATCTAGGTTATCCATGATCTTATATTATTATGTGAATCTTTATTTTATTTTATCTTTGTTCCTTTAACAATGGTTCATACTAAGCTTATGAATTAACAAAGAATATCCCCCGGGAGTGTCGTAACCTAGAGTACAGCAAGGCCCATTGTTGTGTACCAGTTCCCGTTCGAGTCTATCTCAAAGAGGTGTTTTCAGGTTTTACCCCTATGTACATCTGTGCCAGATCCACCTCTACCTGTTCGTATCCAGATAGGGATGTATTTGCTTGGGAAACCCTTACTCAATACTCATCAAAATACCAGGAAGATTTCCTATATTTAAACTTTTATATAGGTTTCTTCTTAAAGTTTTCATATCCTAATTTCCACAAATAACTAAACCATCCTTTGATACCAACTATAGAATCCCACCTTTTTATCACATAAACGTTCATTACATTTTACAAAACTGAGGATCTTTAAGGTTTAGTGTCTTGGAAACCAGGAACTTAAAACATGAAAATATAAAACATTATTGTTAAACACTTGAAAGGCTTCTCTTCATGTTCATCCTAGGTTCATTACTGCATCTCAAACCTGGGGACATACATCAAAAGAAAGGGTGAGCAGAAGGCCCAGTAAGGGAAACAAGGGGAAACATTTAACATGTGAACTTGTTATACATCAACAATGTCATGAAAAGAACTTTAAGGCATGAGAAAGAAATCATGAGATATATCATAATAAAAATAACATTTTACATAACATGAAGATGTGGCTGAAACATTTAATATTGACAATCATTTCATTTCACCAAGGTCCATCCCCAAGGTCTCATTAAAAATTACCAAGGTTATTCACCAAGGTATCAGTCTAAAAAGTCATCTCTAGAGATTAAGTCTTTACCCAATGCATTGGAGTTCTATCTGGGCGCACCCTTGACATGACTTTATTATCATATGAGCCACATATATCATCATAAATAATTTCACAAACAACCCATATAGCATAAAATAAATGGGTTTCATTTCATAATCATAACGTTTTAAAAACTGCTTTAAAGACATGATCTTTATGTCACTTTAAACACACAGAAAAGGGAAAGCGGGTTTCATGTATGTAAATCCCAAAATTTAAAATAGAACATTTTGATATATATGTGAATACCACTGTATAAATAAGAGCTTTTAGTATTCACTTAATAACATAAAATAATTTTTAGATAAAGAGGGAGGCATTTTGAGATGATAACTATGCAGCATAACGTCTACGATACATGGTTTTAGAAAACATTGAAAAGAGAGGGGAAATGGGTGACACACTCAAAAAAGATACATAAAACAGTATGGGAACATAATATATAGTATTGAAGAACATGGTAATGAAATTTAAAAGATATACCATATGAAACGAAAAACTTGAAAGGAAGACAAAAATAAGATTTCTCTTATGAGAATTCAGCAGCCTAACAGCGTCACTTAAAACATCCAAAAAATGGATTGACGAGGTCAAATAGGGTCTCTCATCATATGAACATAAATGATCAGTATGATAGATATAGATATCATACCCAAAATAACAAAAAGGAACTTGAAAGACTTGACATGAAAGTAGATCTTGAAAACGAGAAGGGTGAAAGAACCCCTTAGAAATTTGGCAGCCTAACGACGCCACTTAAACTTCAACAAAAATGAATTGATGAGATCAAATAGGGTCTCTCATCATATGAACATAAAATTTCAGTATGATAGATTTATATATCATACCCTAACATAATAAAAAGGAACTTGAAAGACTTGACATGAAAGTAGAACTTTGAAAAATGAGAAAGGTGACCGAATCCCTTAAAAATTCGGCAGCCTAACGACGCCACTTAAAACTTCAAAATACTGAATTGAAGTGATCAAATGGGTTCTCTCATCATATGATCATAAAAGATCAGTATGATAGATATAGAGATAATACCCCAACATAATAAAAAGGAACTTTAAATACTTTACATGAAAATAGATCTTGAAAAATGAGAAGGGAGAAAGAATCCGTTACAAAAACTTTGGCAGCCTAACGGTGCCACTTAAAACTTCATAAAACGAAATAATGAGAGTTAGAGGGGATCTCTCATTATATTAACATGAAAAGGGCAGTAAGAGGAGTGTAAAAGAACATCCTTTAACATAAGAACATGGAGCATAAAAGAAATTACATAAAAGAGATTTCTTGGAAAGAAAGAGAGAGGTCAGATCCCTTACCTTAAAACGTAACTCTTCAAACTCAAAGGTTGGGACCTTGAGGGCTTGGGGGCACCTTGGGAGGACTTCTTGGGAGGTAATGAGACCATAAATTCGTTGGGGGAGAGTGGGGAGTCGAAATGGATGAGATGTTGGCTTGATATTTATAGGGAAAGTGAGGGGACAAGGCATTAATGGCCAAGGGACACCTCAAAAGTGGTTTTCTCAAAACCATGTGCTCTCCCATGGTATTTCCCAAGGAGTTAGGCCACATGGGGCCCCCATACAATAATTCATTACCTTTGGTCAGCCAACCCATATAATATCTCATGATATCATCATGGAACAGTTATGATGTCATTAAACATACTGAAACCCTAAAATTGTATTTTTACTATTCACAGAAAATTCAACTTTCTCAGAAAAATCCCAAAATTTCACCTTAACCAAATATCAATGCTCTGATTTCAAAAATGAACTCCATTTTAGAAAAATAATTTTCTAAATAATTTTAATTTATTTTATAAATAAATACACTATTCACCGAAAATTCATTTTTTTTCAGAAAAATCTCCAAAAATTACCTTCACATAATATCGAAGATCTGAGTTCAAAAATGAAATCCATTTTATAAAAATAATTTTTTAAATATTTTTAATTTAATTTTTAATTAAAAATCACTATTCACCCGAAAAAACTAATACTTGAATAATAATTTATGAAACCATTATTTAACCATTTTATTGAATCACATTACTTAATCAAGGTGCCTAGATTATATTAATACTTTCATTAAGTGAGATTACTAATCCATTTGGTCACATTACTAATCCTAAGCATAAAATCACAATTCATAATTTACTATTCATCAAAAATCATGTTGATCTTATTAGACTCTAAATTTCGCACTGAAAATAATTGTAGAAGACCATTTTTCGAAAATCATTACACACTTTTAATTATTTAAGGTTTACGTAAACATTTTTAAAATATCCTTTTTCTAAAATTCATCAAGAATATGCATACTATATTTATCCAGACATTTGAAAATTCATAAACATCATCATAAGAAGAAATCAAAATTTTTTATTTAAAACAAAGGGTAACACAAGGCAGTTACGGTCTCCTTACATATCCCCTTATCACACCGGCATATGACCTAAGTGTAAGGTGTGATAAGGTGAGGGAATCCGAGGGAGGCTCGACCAACATCACACGAGTAGTAATTTCTATCAGTTGGAACTTCTCATGAAGGAGATTCCATTCTAGCTTCATACGATGAACTTCGTCTTGAGTTTGGTCCAGAGAAAATCCCAGTGGTGCTACCTCCTTCCCAAGTTCTGTTAGCTGGGCTTCGATCGGTCCATGACTACTGGGTGGGGCCATCGAATCTCTTTTCTATATTAATTAACCAAGATTGCTTGTATTTAGAGACAATAATCGAAACGTTTAGTTTACAGTGGTCATATTGACCAATGGTCATATAACAATCAAAACCCAACGGTATCATTTTAATTATACTCATGTTATCAAATGAAACATTTTTGTTGAGTATAAAAAAAAATAACACACAAAATTAGGAAACAAGATTTATTCAAAATTTCCGGTCATTACAATCTTCCCCCCTTAAGAAATTGCGCCCTCTCAATTTTTAAAATTGGGTTTTGAAATTTCATTGAAAGTACCACATCGGAAAAGGAGTCAGTAACACTATTACTTTAAAAGAAAGAAAGGGAAGTACAAAGGTCACCCGAGTTAACCCATACTAGGATTCCATGGAGGAAAACATGGACATGGAGGAGAAAACAAAGGGTCAAGTTCTGAGGGAGAGTGATAGAAAACATGATTAGAAGAAAGTTAACCATAATAAACTACCAAACTTATGATGTGTGTAAATGGTCTTTGATTACCTATTAGGAAACGTAAACGAACAACGTTTTTTTTTACGTTCCTTTTCATAATTTTGAGGAATTCATTTACTACATAGAACAAAAACATAAGAAAATACACCTACCTTCATGTAGAGTTTCATCCTTTAATAAGTTTATACCAAAACTAATCTTTTCTCCAAACGATGAGCATTAAAAACTAATTGGTCTCATCAAAACACAAGAATCATATTCTTGAGAATCACATAATCCACAAAAGATTAACTATCTATTTCTTCTATATTTAAATATTATCCCAAAAATAGAAAGGGTAAGGTAAAACAACTCTTAAAAAAGAAAGAATCCATAGGAATTGAAACTACTATTAAATCTTCAAAGTTCCATGGTACTACCCAACGTTCATCATAGACCATTCCATAAAAACGGTCCTTAAGATTCCTCAAAATAAACCAAACTAAGATTGAAACCCAAATACAAGAGGGAATTGATAACATAGTCTTCCAAAATAATCTTCATTGTTCATCTCCAAACAACATCAACCACTCCTAACATCTTGTAACAAAAGTAGCTAACCTAGACATATTTTAGCCAAGATAGGTTAATCATTCCCATAAGTAACCTAAATTACTATAAGTCCACCTTAAATTCATCAATTCTTCAAAATATAAGTCAACCTTGCTTCTCAATGAAAATACCGTAGTAATCTATTTACCTTGATCATATACGGTCCCCAAAATAGTGAACGTCTTCCAAAATAATAATCATCTTTTAATACCCTAATCATCTCTGTCATATTAATATAGAAATCATCACATTTCCTATTATATTGGTTGTTGGGACATGTTCTTCCATTTCCCTCCATTAACTACAAAAAGAAAGTACAATTAGGGGCTTGAATACTTAGCCAATAATCATGAAAAGGAACTTAAAGCATATAAGGATAACTTGTAGAAGAAAAGTATACCCTAACTAGTTATCCCCTAGGTTCCCATCTAGGTTATCCATGATCTTATATTATTATGTGAATCTTTATTTTATTTTATCTTTGTTCCTTTAACAATGGTTCATACTAAGCTTATGAATTAACAAAGCATATCCCCCGGGAGTGTCGTAACCTAGAGTACAGCAAGGCCCATTGTTGTGTACCAGTTCCCGTTCGAGTCTATCTCAAAGAGGTGTTTTCAGGTTTTACCCCTATGTACATCTGTGCCAGATCCACCTCTACCTGTTCGTATCCAGATAGGGATGTATTTGCTTGGGAAACCCTTACTCAATACTCATCAAAATACCAGGAAGATTTCCTATATTTAAACTTTTATATAGGTTTCTTCCTAAAGTTTTCATATCCTAATTTCCACAAATAACTAAACCATCCTTTGATACCAACTATAGAATCCCACCTTTTTATCACATAAACGTTCATTAAATTTTACAAAACTGAGGATCTTTAAGGTTTAGTGTCTTGGAAACCAGGAACTTAAAACATGAAAATATAAAACATTATTGTTAAACACTTGAAAGGCTTCTCTTCATGTTCATCCTAGGTTCATTACTGCATCTCAAACCTGGGGACATACATCAAAAGAAAGGGTGAGCAGAAGGCCCAGTAAGGGAAACAAGGGGAAACATTTAACATGTGAACTTGTTATACATCAACAATGTCATGAAAAGAACTTTAAGGCATGAGAAAGAAATCATGAGATATATCATAATAAAAATAACATTTTACATAACATGAAGATGTGGCTGAAACATTTAATATTGACAATCATTTCATTTCACCAAGGTCCATCCCCAAGGTCTCATTAAAAATTACCAAGGTTATTCACCAAGGTATCAGTCTAAAAAGTCATCTCTAGAGATTAAGTCTTTACCCAATGCATTGGAGTTCTATCTGGGCGCACCCTTGACATGTCTTTATTATCATATGATCCACATATATCATCATCAATAATTTCACAAACAACCCATATAGCATAAAATAAATGGGTTTCATTTCATAATCATAACGTTTTAAAAACTGCTTTAAAGACATGATCTTTATGTCACTTTAAACACACGGAAAAGGGAAAGCGGGTTTCATGTATGTAAATCCCAAAATTTAAAATAGAACATTTTGATATATATGTGAATACCACTGTATAAATAAGAGCTTTTAGTATTCACTTAATAACATAAAATAATTTTTAGATAAAGAGGGAGGCATTTTGAGACGATAACTATGCAGCATAACGTCTACGATACATGGTTTTAGAAAACATTGAAAAGAGAGGGGAAATGGGTGACACACTCAAAAAAGATACATAAAACAGTATGGGAACATAATATATAGTATTGAAGAACATGGTAATGAAATTTAAAAGATATACCATATGAAACGAAAAACTTGAAAGGAAGACAAAAATAAGATTTCTCTTATGAGAATTCAGCAGCCTAACAGCGTCACTTAAAACATCCAAAAAATGGATTGACGAGGTCAAATAGGGTCTCTCATCATATGAACATAAATGATCAGTATGATAGATATAGATATCATACCCAAAATAACAAAAAGGAACTTGAAAGACTTGACATGAAAGTAGATCTTGAAAACGAGAAGGGTGAAAGAACCCCTTAGAAATTTGGCAGCCTAACGGCGCCACTTAAACTTCAACAAAAATGAATTGATGAGATCAAATAGGGTCTCTCATAATATGAACATAAAATTTCAGTATGATAGATTTATATATCATACCCTAACATAATAAAAAGGAACTTGAAAGACTTTACATGAAAGTAGAACTTTGAAAAATGAGAAAGGTGACCGAATCCCTTAAAAATTCGGCAGCCTAACGACGCCACTTAAAACTTCAAAATACTGAATTGAAGTGATCAAATGGGTTCTCTCATCATATGATCATAAAAGATCAGTATGATAGATATAGAGATCATACCCCAACATAATAAAAAGGAACTTTAAATACTTTACATGAAAATAGATCTTGAAAAATGAGAAGGGAGAAAGAATCCGTTACAAAAACTTCGGCAGCCTAACGGCGCCACTTAAAACTTAATAAAACGAAATAATGAGAGTAATAGGGGATCTCTCATTATATTAACATGAAAAGGGAAGTAAGAGGAGTATAAAATAACATCCTTTAACATAAGAACATGGAGCATAAAAGAAATTACATAAAAGAAATTTCTTGGAAAGAAAGAGAGAGGTCAGATCCCTTACCTTAAAACGTAACTCTTAAAACTCAAAGGTTGGGACCTTGAGGGATTGGGGGCACCTTGGGAGGACTATTTGGGAGGTAATGAGACCATAAATTTGTTGGGGGGGGGGGATCGGGGAGTCGAAATGGATGAGATGATGGCTTGGTATTTATAGGGAAAGTGAGGGGACAAGGCATTAATGGCCAAAGGACACCTCAAAAGTGGTTTTCTCAAAACCATGTGCTCTCCCATGGTATTTCCCAAGGAGTTAGGCCACATGGGGACCCCATAAAATAATTCATTACCTTTGGTCATCCAAACCATAAAATATCTCATGATATCATCATGACACAGTTATGATGTCATTAAACATACCGAAACCCTAAAACTGTATTTTTACTACTCATAGAAAATTCAACTTTCTCAGAAAAATCCCAAAATTTCACCTTAACCAAATATCAATGCTCTGATTTCAAAAATGAACTCCATTTTATAAAAATAATTTTCTAAATATTTTTAATTTATTTTTTAAATAAATACACTATTCACCGAAAATTCATTTTTTTCAGAAAAATCCCCAAAAATTACCTTAACATAATATCAATGCTCCGAGTTCAAAAATGAAATCCATTTTATAAAAATAATTTTTTAAATATTTTTAATTTAATTTTTAATTGAAAAACACTATTCGCCCGAAAAAACTAATACTTGAATAATAATTTATGAAACCATTATTTAACCATTTTATTGAAACACATTAATTAATCAAGGTGCATAGATTATATTAATACTTTCATTAAGTGAGATTACTAATCCATTTGGTCACATTACTAATCCTAAGCATAAAATCACTATTCATAATTTACTATTCATCAAAAATCAAGTTGATTTTATTAGACTCTAAATTTCGTACTGAACATAATTGTATAAGACCATTTTTCAAAAATCATTACACATTTTTAATTATTTAAGGTTTTCGTAAACATTTTTAAAATATCATTTTTCTAAAATTCATCAAAAATATGCATACTATATTTATCCGGACATTTGAAAAGTCATAAACATCATCATAAGAAGAAATCAAAATTTTTATTTAAAACAAAGGGTTACACAAGGCAGTTACTGTCTCCATACATAGACCCTTATCACACCAGCATTGGACCTAAGTGTAATGTGTGCTAAGGTGAGGGAATCCGAGGCATGCTCGGCCAACATCGCACGAGTAGTAATTTCTATCAGTTGGAACTTCTCACGAAGGCGATTCCGTTCTAGCTTCATACGATGAAGTTCGGCTTGAGTTTGGTCCATAGCAAAACCCAGTGGTGCTACCTCCTTCCCATGTTCTGTTAGATGGGCTTCGATCGGTCCAAGACTACTGGGTGAGGCCATCGAATCTCCTTTCTATATTAATTAACCAAGATTACTTGTATTTAGAGACAATAATCGAAACTTTTAGTTTACAGCGGTCATATTGACAAATGGTCATATAACAGTCAAAACCCAATGGTCTCATTTTAATTATACTCATGTTATCAAATGAAACATTTTTTTTTAGTATAAAAATAAAATAAAACAACACAAAAAATTAGGAAATAAGATTTATTCAAAATTTTGGGTCGTTACAAATATGATAGAGATTATGAGAGATCAAGTTGAACATATTGTGATTATGCCAAACCAGCTATCAAAAATCACAATTAATAATTGGTACCTAGTTTAATGCCCAAATTCATCAAGGAAGAAGAAGACGAGTTCTCAAGGATGGTCATCTGATAAAGTTGATAAGGTAAAGAAGACCCAATTTCTTTTGTGCAAAAAGTGTGGAAAGGGGAACCAAAGAGAATGTCACAAAGGAACCGAGAGGTGTTTTATGTGTGGGGTGATAGGGAATACATTAGCCAATTTCCTTAAAAAAATGGGTAATGTGATGAATAGAGATAAGGTTTGATCTAATGTAACTTATACTTTTCAATGTCATATTTGTGGAGAAGTTGTACATTATCCAAGGCAATGCTCTCTTGGAAGGGATGATAAGCATGATGAGCATAAACAATCTTCAAGGACAAGGGAACAATGCAAGTCCTATACTGAGAAGGATCATGATGACTAAAGTACATGTAACTTCTTCGCAACAATTGTCTATGTCATGTTGTTTTTTTTGTTCATGCACTATGAGCATATCTTTAATGTTTTCAAAGAACATCGAGTCACTACCTAAGTTGGTTTTATATAATTAAGGAAAAAATCTATTGTTATGTATCACATGTTGATGTTGTGAAGCTGTTCTTTTTAAAAAAATGATTAAGGGTTTAAAATATGATTATTATTTTGGAAGACATTCACTATTTTGGGAACCCTATATGATCGAGGTAAATAGATTACTACGATATTTATTTGAGGAGTAAAGTTTGACTTATATTTTGAAGAATCAATGAATTTAAGGTGAACTTATGTTAATATAGGTTACTTATAGAAATGATTAACCTATCTTGGGGAAAATATGTTTAGATTAGCTACTTTTTTTATAAGATGTTAGGAGTGATTGATGTTTTTTGGAGATGAACGATAAAGTTTATCTTTGAAGACTATGTTATCAAATCCTTCTTATATTTGGGTTTAAATATTAGTTTGGTTTATTTTAAGGAATATTAAGGACAGTTATTTATGGAATGGTCTATGATGAACTTTGGGTAGTACCGTGGAACTTTGAATATTTAATGTAGTTTCTCTTCCTATGGGATACTTTCTTTTTAAAGAGTTGTTTTATCTTACCCTTTCTGTTTTGGGGATAATGTTTAAAGATAAAAGAAATAAATAGTTAATCTTTTGTGGATTATGTGATTCTTTAGAATATGATTCTTGTGATTTTGATGAGACCAAATGTTTTTGAATGCTCATCGTTTGGAGAAAAGATTAGTTTTGGAAGAAACTTATTAAAGGATGAAACTCTACTTGAAGGTAAGTATATTTCCTTGTGTTATTATTCTATTTAGTAAATGAATTCCTCAAAATTATTAAAATGAAAGTAAAACAAAAATGTTGTTGGTTTATGTTTTCTACTGGGTAATCAAAGAACGTTAACACACATCATAACATTGTGATTTTCTTGCTGTTAACTTTCTCCTAATCAGGTTTTCTATCACTCTCCCTCAGAACGTGACCCTTTGTTTTCTCTTCCATATCCATGTTTTCCTACGTGGAATCCTAGTATGGGTTAACTCGGGTGACCTTTGTACTTCATTTTCTTTCTTTTAAAGTAATAGTGTTACTGACTCTTTTTCGATGTGGGACTTTAAATAAAATTTCTAATCCCAATTTTTTAAAAAAAATCCGAGGACACAATTTTTTAAGGGGGAAGATTGTAACGACCCATAATTTTGAATAAATCTTGTTTCCTAATTTTGTCTGTTATTTTATTTTATACTCAAAAAAACCGTTTCATTTGATAACATGAGTATAATTAAAATGAGACCGCTGGGTTTCGACTGTTATATGACCATTGGTCAATATGACTTCTGGAAACTAAACGTTTCTATTATTGTCTCTAAATAAAAGTGATCTTGGTTAATCAATATAGAAAGGAGATTTGATGGCCTCATCCAGTAGTCTTGGGCCAATTGAAGTCCATCTAACGGAACTTGGGAAGGAGGTAGCACCACTGGGCTTTACTCTGGACCAAACCCAAGCCGAACTTCATCGTGTGAAGCTAGAACGGAATCGCCTTCGCGATAAGTTCAAACTAATAGAGATTACTACTCGTGAAATGTTGGCCGATCCGCCCTCAGATTCTATCACCTTAGCACACCTTACACTTAGGTCATATGCTGGGGTTATAAGGGTCTATGTGAGGAGACCGTAACTGCCTTTTGTAATCCCTTGATTTAAATAAAAATTGTGATTTCTTCTTACGATGAAGTCTGTGAATTTTCAAATCTTCGGATAAATATAGTATGCATATTTTTGATGAATTTTGAAAAAATGAATATTTTAAAATATTTATGTAAACCTTAAATAATTAATGATGTGTAATGATTTTCAAAAAATGGTCTTCTAAAATTATGTTATGTACGAAATTTAGAGTCTAATAAGATCAACTTAATTTTTGATGAATAATAAACTATGAATAGTTATTTTATGCTTAGGATTAGTAATGTGACCAAATGGATTAGTAATATCACTTAAAGAAAGTATTAATATAATCTACGAACCTTGATTAAGTAATGTGATTAAATAAAATAGGTAAATAACTATTTCAGAAATTATTATCCAAGTATTAGTTTTTTTGGGTGAATAGTGTTTTTTAATTAAAAATTAAATTAAAAATGTTTAGAAAATTATTTTTATAAAATGGACTTTATTTTTGAATTCAGAACATCGATATTATGATAAGGTAATTTTTGGTAATTTTTCTGAAAAAAATGAATTTTCGGTGAATAGTGTATTTATTTAAAAATTAAATTACAAATATTTAGAAATTTATTTTTATAAAATGGAGTTAATTTTTGAAATTAGATCATTGATATTTGGATAAGGTGGAATTTTGGGATTTTTCTGAGAAAGTTGAATTTTCGGTGAATAGTGAAAATACAGTTTTTAAGTTACTGGTGTTTAATGACATCATTAAATGATGTATTAAGTATGTAATCAATATGATCGACTTGTTAACAGTGAGATAAGGTATGAGGTGTCCCAAGTGGCCAATACCATGGGAAAATATCATGGGAAAACCCATGGTTTTTCCAATACCACCAATAATGTGTCCCTTGGCAATTAATGCCTTGTCCCCTCACTTCCTCTATAAATACCAAGTCATTCTCTCATCCTTTCGACTCCAAAATCATCCTCAATGAATTTCTGGCCTCCTTACCTCACAAGGAGTCCTCCCAAGGTACCCTCAATCCCTCAAGGTCCCAACCATTGAGTTTTAAGTGTTACATTTTAAGGTAAGGGATCCTACCTCTCTCTTTCATTCCAAGTACTCTCTTTTATGTCATTTTTTTATGCTCCATGTTCTTATATTGGGGGTGTTATTTTATAATCATACTAATTCCCTTTTTATGTTAATATGACGAGATACCCCCTCTTTCTCTCATCATTTCATTTTATTAATGTTTAAGTGGCGTCGTTAGGTTGCCGAATTTTTGTAATGGATTCTTTCACTCTTCCCATTTTCAAGTTATATTTTCATTTTAAGTCATTAAAGTTCCTTTTTATTATGTTGGGGTATGATCTATATATCTATCATAATGATATTTTATGTTCATATGATGAGAGACCCTATTTTATCTCATCAATTCATTTTTGTTGATGTTTAAGTGACGCTGTTAGGCTGCCAAATTTTCATGAGAGAAATCTTATTTTTGTCTTCCTTTCATGTTCTTCATTTCATATGGTATATCCTTCAAATTTCATTACCACATTCTTAAATCCTTTATATTCTGTTTTCTATACTGTTATATGGATCATTTATGAGTGGGTGACCCATGTCCCTTCTCTTTTCAATGTTTTCTAAAACCCTGTAACATAGCCGTTATGCAGCAGAAATTTCGTCTCAATGTGTCTCTTTGTTTTTCTCAAATTCATTTGTTTTATTAAGTGAATAATCAAATATCTTTCTTCTATAGGGGTAATCAAATATGTACCAAAGGTTCTATTTTAAATTCTGGGATTTACATACATGAGACCCGCTTTCCTTTTCCATGGGTTCAAAGTGACAAAAAGATCACATCTTTAAAGCAGTTTTTAAAATGTTATGACTATGAAATGAAACCCATTTCTTATATTCTATATGAGTTATTTATGAAATTATTGATGATGATATATGTGGATCACATGATAATAAAGGAAAATTTAATGGTGCACCCTGATAGCACTCCAATGCATTGGGTAAAGACTTTATCTCTAGATATGACCATTTTTACTGATACTTTGGTGAATAACCTTGGTAAATTTTAATGACACCATGGGGATGGACCTTGGTGAAACGGAAATGATTGTCTATGTTAACTGTTGTAGCCACAACTTCAAGTTATGAAATAATTTATTTTCATTATGATATGCCTCATGTTTTCTTTCTCATGCCTTAAAGTTCTTTTTCATGACTTTTGATGTATCTTAGGTTCTTATGTAAAATGTTTACCTTGTTTCCCTTACTGGTCCTTTTTCTCCCCCTTTCCTTTGATGGATGCTCCCAGGTTATGAGATGATGTAATGAACTTAGGATGAAAAAATGAAGAATCCTTTCAAGTGTTTAAGAAGAATGTTGTTTTTCTCATGTAATAAGTTCCTGGTTTCCAAGACGCTAAACCTTAAAGATCCTCAATTTTGTATAATGTAATGAAAGTTTATGTGATAAAAAGGTGGGATGTTATAAATCATGTAGCCGAGTCTTCTATAGATGTCAGCAGACATATGTCGTAGATGTCAAAGAGGACCATACCTACAGGTGGAAGACCGCAGGATTCAGAGTCGGTTTTGCGGGGCACCATACGCAGAGCCAGTCATGATAGTAGTAGTCAGTGTTATGCATGAGGTGGGCAGGGTCACATGGATTGTGACTATCTGACCCACCATACGGATGATCAGCATACAGTCGAGTGACCGCCCAGGAAGAGACAGAGGTTCGATCGAGGAGGACCCCATGGAGCATGCAGATGTGACATAGGAGTAGGCCGTGCAGCTGGCGGTGGGCGATGATTCGAGATGTTACCGCCACCACTACCAGCTGGTCAACCCTGACCATAGGGAGCAGGTGGATAGGGGCGAGCTCAGCTCCAGGTAGCTGAGACCTACGTTCTCGGTGCTCTGGAGATGATATGATGTACGATCTGTGTCTACTCCACATAAGCTGTATTATATATAAACACAGGTTCCAATCATTATTTTATTTAAACTACCCTCATTCGGAGCTTGAAAATTCTGATGGAACCTTTGGCTTGATACTTACAGCTAGAGAGTCCTACAACAACGAATTTGACGATTACGCACTAGTTCCGGAAGTGCGAGCTTACTCTAGTAGATGAGATATTTGGCTGGGATCTCATAGTAGCATCTTCAAGGCCTTACTACATTATCCTAGGTATAGACTAGTTATCAACAGTCCATGCTCAAATAGATTGTATTAAGTGCAAGGTACGGTGTGCCTTCACGGATGGGACTAGGTTTACCTTCACTGGTGAGAAGGGATCCTTTGCAGCATAGGATGGACTTAACCAGAGGAGGGTGCAACCGATCACTCATCAGTAGGCTAGCCTTACCCTCAGAGCGGTTGATGTGGAGAGTCTGAGCTATCCTGTAGTGGTGGACCAGTATGCGGATGTCTTCCCTAATGATGTTTCCGGCCTAAATCATCGCAGATTGGTGGAATTTTACATTGACTTGTACCATCGGATGACAAAAATATATACACTCTCATATCAGATGGCTCTCATGGAGATTCGTGAGCTGCAGATATAGCTAGAGGACTTATAGGGGAAAGGGTTAATTCAGCCTTATGTTTCTCCTAGGGTAGCCCCGATTTAATTTTCCAAGAAGGAGTATGGGAGCTTAAGGCTTTATGTTAACTATCGGCGCCTGAATCAGGTGACCGTAAAAAATAAGTACCCACTTCCGAGGATTGATGATCTCTTTGATTAGCTGAAGAGAGCACAGTGATTCTCGAAGATAGACCTCAGATCAGGCTATCACCAACTCCGAGTACGAGATGAGGATTTGCAAAAGATGGCTTTCAGATGTCGGTATATCCATAAAGAGTTTTTGGTTATTCTATTCGGCGTGACCAATTCTCCAGAAGTGTTCATGGGACTCATGAACATGATCTTTCATCCATACCTTGATCACTTTCTAGTAGTCTTCATCAACGACATTCTAATCTACACGACTACTAAGGAGGATCATGCTTATGAATTGCGGGTAGTACGAGACGAACTCCGAGAGAACCAGATTTATGGTAAGATCTTGAAGTGCCAGTTATGGATCCGAGAGGTTTAATTTCTGGGACATGTCATATCAGAGGCTGGAGTTTTAGTGGATTGAGTGAAGATTGAGGTGGTACTTTCTTGGGAGCCACCCAGGAGTGTGATGGAGGTACTAAGTTTCCTAGGCATTGCTGGATACTACCGAAGGTTTGTTCCAGATTTTTCCAGAGTTGCAGCACCACTATCAGTGTTGACATGGAAGGGGAAAACCTTCATGCGGTCAGAGAGATTCCTGCAGAGTTTTTAAGAGTTGAGGTAGAGGCTGACTAGTGCCCCCATCTTGAGGCTTTCAGAAGAGGGAGTAGGGTATGTAGTCTACTACGACGCATCAGGGACTGGGCTCAGATGTGTCCGGATGCAGTAGCGAGCAGTGATCTCTTATGGTTCATGTCAACTAAGACAACATGAGAAGAACTACACTACCCATGACATAGAGTTAGCAGCAGTGGTCTTCACCTTGAAGATGTGGCGACATTACTTGATGAGTTAGTGTTTTACAGTCTACTCAGGTCACAAGAGTCTCAGGTATATCTTCTCTCAGAAGGACCTGAACCTGAGACAATGACATTGACTTGTGTTCCTCAAGGACTATGACTTCAAGATAGTCTATACTCTTGGGAAGGGGAATGTTGTAGTAGATTCACTCAGTAAGAAATCTGGTATATAACTGCTAGGTGAGGCGACAGAGCAGCTGGCTACTTTGCAGATATAGTTTGTGGATCGAGATGGAGAAACATTTTTACAGTCACTCCCCCACTTCTTTAGTGAGTTAGGGAGGCGTAGTGTGGGGACGCTGACTGTGAGGATCTATGTGCTCAGATACCCATAGGATAGGCACATGATGGATTTTCTGAAGGTGGGGAGCACATCATCCTATTTAGAGGACATACCATGGTACTAGTGTCGCTTCGGGAGGATGCGTTGAGGGAGTTCCACACATCTCCTCTAGAGGTTCATCCAGGAGTTGCGGAGATGTACCAGAATCTCCGACGAAAATAATGGTGGCTGGGAATGAAGAAAGCAGTTGTAGAGTTTGTCTATCGGTGCCTCACTTGTAAACAAGTGAAGGCAGAGCATCAGGTACCACCAGACTTGGTACAACCTTTGGAGGTCCTAGAGTGGAAGTGGTATAAGATATCCATGGAATTTGTGACAAGACTTCCATGTACATCCTAGGGACGTGAATCAATTTGGGTGATCATCAAATGACTCACCAAGTTGACCCACTTCCTACAGATTAGAGAGCAGGGTTCAGTAGAGAGCTTGGGATGCCTCTATGTGCCGGAGATTATGCGAATACATGGAGTAACCTTGATGATTATCTCAGATAGTGATGCACATTTTACTTCCCTTATATGGAAGGGGTTGTAGAAGTTTTTCAGGATGCAGCTTCATTTGAGAACCTCCATCTATCCTCAGGTGGATGTCCAGACTGAGCGGACCATTCAGACCCTCGAGGACATGCTACGTGCATGCATCCTCAACTTCAGTCGCAGTTGGGATGATCACTTTCCTTTGGTGGAGTTTTCATACAACAACAATTATCACTCCACCATTGTGGTGGCATATTTTGAGGTGTTGTACGGGTGACCTTTCAGATCACCTTTGTTCTGGACTGTCCCATGGGAGTTAGCACTCAGGGGACTAGATATAGTACATGCTATCACAGAGAAAGTGAAGATCATCTAAGAGTGGATGAAGACCGCACATATCATGCATAAGTCATATGCCGACTAGAGATTGATACCTATGGAGTTCGAGGATGGTGACCACTTCTTTCTACGGGTCTTACATCGATGAGGTTTGCAGAGATTTGGCCGAGGAGCCAAGTTATCGCCGAGGTTAATTGGTCCCTTCTAGGTCCTCAACAGAGTTGGCGAGGTGGATTACCAATTAGCTCTTCCACCTCAGTTGCACTAGGTGCACGATGTATTCTACATATCACAGCTGAGGAGATACGTGCATAAACCTTCCCACATCATTGACCATAGAGAGCTGGACGTCGACGATGGTGAGACTTTTACAGAGGTTCCAGTAGATATTGAGGATTGACATGAGTATGTCCTTCATGAACATTCGATACCTCTAGTACGCACGAGAACTTCCAGGAGAGGACCAGGGAGTGGGAGGCTCATATGAGTGCTCAGTACCCCCACATGTTTTCCTCGTTTTGATTTGTAGATTACGAGGATGTAAATCCCTGAGGTGGGGAGAATGTAAAGACCCAGAATTTCCATGTAATTTTTTAAAAATATATGGAAGTTTTACGAGTCCGTGAAAATTTATGGTGGATGATTCCGAGGCCCGGTGTGCCCAGAATGAATTTCTGAACTTTTATTTGGGTACGTTCAGTAAAAGTACGAGCGAGTTTTTTCTAACTTTTGAACTGGTGCTCGGAATTGAAATCTGAGGGCACCGTTGAACTCGTAGGGCTGGTGTTTTCTTAAGGAGACCTTGAACTTGACCTCAGTGAGTTGAGAGTGAAAGATTATTTTTTTTCTTATTCATGAAAGAATAAAATAAAATAAAATGGTGTAACATTTTATTTTTATTTTATTTTGAAACTCCCATGTGGATATTTCACAGGTGGGGACAACTTGATCTAAAAACTATAATGAGAGGTTATGGAGGTGGGGACCATCGATCCTAATCTACCATGCGAGTTTATGGTGGTGGGGAGAACCCGAGGCTAAAAACTCCCTTGATCTCCAACTTAAATGCATGAAAGTCTCTTGAACTTCCCAATGATTAATTATGCCTCCTCCTTAATTAATTATTTCTCGTCAATTGATTTAATTTTCCAACTTGTTTTGTGTCATCAATTTAAAATTGGACAAACACTTTTTATTTTGGGTTGGCTATTATTTTGAGAGAATTCATTGGAAAAGGTAGAAGCTTGGGAAGAACATTAGAGAAACATTCATCAACGAAGAACTCTTATCCTTTGATGAATATTTCTCCAACGAAGAACACCATCGAAGGATCTCCAACAACGAACGAACCGATGATGGGGGAAACGCTGACGTCACCGACTTCACCCCTTACAACATCAATAAGAAGTCCAGGTAGGGTTTTATTTGTGTATGATTATATTACCATGTTCTTCCTTTCTAAAACAAAGAGCATGGATCAAATCTATAACTAGTTGATCTGCAGATGATTTCTTTGCGGGTTTGGGAATAATCAATGTGGGAGGATATTAGATTTGATGTTCTTCATTCAAGAATTTGTGAACCACTTGATACTGCACTAACACGGAGAGTGCGGGCCAAACAAACATGGCCCGACCTCTCCACATTTTTCTGGTGATTATTGTTGTGTTCTTAGTGATGGTGATGGCGACCAGTGATGGAGATTGGAATCGATGGAACTCGAGAAACCCAACGAAGGAGACGAACCAAGGGCAGTCGGTCAAGCAGGCCGACACCGACGACACAATGCCTCACCGCCCAAGACCTCTGCGGCTCCACCATATGCCGCCACCGCCACCCACAACCTCCTCCTTCTGCATCCCCCACCTCCCGCGGCCTTGTTGCCCGCCCAATGGCCTCACCGTCCCATCCTACGGCCCCCAGGCCGCCACATGGCCCCTGTGCTTCCACGCGGCCCCCTCGCCGCCCCGCGGCAACCGCACCGCCCCTCGGCCACCGCGCTGCCCCACGGCCTCCATGCCTCCCCACGGCCTACCCGCGCAGCCCCTGAGGCCTCCCTGCGCCACCCCGTGACCTCATCATGCCTCCCCATGGCTTTCCTCATCGCCCTTCGGCCTCATGGACCTCCACGGGCTCGCGGTCCCCCGTGACCTCCTGGGCCCCCTCGCGGCCCCGCGCAGCCCTCAGTGGCCCTCACGGCCTAATAGAAATCCCAGTACGGGTCGGCCGGACCTAGAAGATTGGGCCACACTGTGGGCTGGGTCAGACCCAGTGGGTTGGACCGGACCTGGGCCCACATCGACCCATTTACGCTCTTCTGGCCATAACTATGGCACCAGGTGACCGTTTAACAAACCGTCAGTGGCGCTAGAAACCTTGGAGCTATAAGGTCCCTTTTATTACAACCCAATAAATATTTGGATTAAGATGGTTTAACGTTGGGTTGGATCGAGCACGAATCCAACTGAACCCCAGGACTAAAAGGATAATAACTCACAGACCGAGTATATAATTGATGCACCATCTGTTGTGTTGAGAACCCTATGACGTGGCGGTTTTTTGAGATAATTCTTCAGGAGATTTTGTGGCAGTTGGAGTATAGACCAATGGATTGTGGAGCAGAACCTCTTAGAGACAAGATATCCCAGTGCGGGAACCCAGAAGTTGGTTGTGATGTGAAGAATTAATAGTGATCCTGTGTGGGTTCGTACCAAGCGATCTTGTGTGGGTTGGAACCAAGTGATCCTATGTGGGTCAGCACCTAGTGATCCTATATGGGTCAGAACTGAGCAATCCTGTGTGGGTCAGCACTGAGCAATCCTGTGTGGGTTAGCACAGAGCGATCCTGTGTGGGTCCGCACCTTGATATCCTTCGTGGGTATTCCTCTTATCAGAGAAAGATGATTTAGTAGTTAAATCTAATCATCTCTACTACTGTACCTGAGTTATACCTTGTGTGAGCCAAGTCTGTACCTTGTGGTACTTTTCTTCATGGAAATACCTTGGTGGTATTCTTTAGTGTGGCGTACATGTGTGGTACTTACCTTCATAGTATTCATTCCTTTGTGGAATAGATGATCTTTGTGCCATGAGTTGGACTCTGTGTTTTCCTCATGATTGAGATGAGTTTACTTGATAACTATAATATATGTATAGGAATATACCTAAGTAGGGTTGAATGTTGTTCTTGTACTTTGTGGTCATATTTTGTGGATTTAGTGAGATCTTTAGTGTCTCGAGGTCACTACTGAGTATCGTTATACACACCCCTGCACGGGATGTGCCCACACCTCATTATGTTTGATGCAGACGTCTAACAATGCTGACTGAGGATGAGGGTTCTAGGACTGGATGGTGCCCGGAGGTGGATCATACGAGGTGTCGTTACGCGGAGGAGATAGGCGGATGTGGAGTGTTGAGGAGGTGATTTATACCTACCCTTCAAGTAGGAACCTCGAAGTATGACCTAGTAGTTGTCTTTCTCTTTCTTCAGTTGTATTCTATTTCAGTTGTACTTGTACTTTCCATTTGGGCATGTATTCTGGAACTTTTACTTACTGCACTCATTATGTTTACTATTTAGTTTACTTGAGTATGTATCTTCTTGTGTTCTTGGTTGCGTGTGCTTATAGGTTATTATGGAAATGCCTTCCCAGTTTTAGGGAATATGCCTTCGATGCTAGTCACCAGCCCTTGGCCTTTAGAAGTCAGATTTGGGGTAGTCATGGCACATTCCTCAGGGGATAGGTCGTGACAGGTGGGGTATTTACTCAATATTAACTATACTGTATGATGAGTGGGGATAAGACTACACACCTTACAAGACACTCTTATGGGATATATTAGTATTAATTCACATTTTATATAATGATCCATTATTATGTTTTTGAGTGTGATGATAGATAATTAGGCAGGATAACCTAATAGGGCCTTAAAAAGGGTAACTAATAATTGAAAAATAGATTAGTAGGCTAAACCAACATTATCATATGTTAAAATTGAAGGTTTTTTAGTGGATGAAATATCAGAATTCTTGTTTTCATAATCATGTTTTAGATATTATCATAACCATTTTTGTTTTAGAATTTGGTTGAAATAGGACTATGAAAATAAATTCGATAAAGGTATGTATCTAGAAACCAGTATGTCTTGTAACTGAAAAAGGGAGTATAATTATATGGTTCATAATATTATCATATGCATGTTTTGATGGATAAAACGAGTTTTCTAGTAATAATCATGTTAGTGAGGTTGATAATTTTATAAAAAATAAATCATGAAACTCACAAGAATTAGTGATTGATATTTATGAATGATATTAAGGTATATTCAAAAAGCAATGACGATTATGTGAAACATATAATGATTATTATACATTATATTTTCATTAAATGTATGGAATCATGTATTTAATATTATCAATAACCTTGAGTATTAATTTTATATAAAGTCTGTATTTTTTGGGATAACTATTGAAGAAAAAATAAATAAGGTATGGATAACCCTTAGGATTAAAAGGATGGTTGATTTTTAGAACTTTGAGTTAGATTGTATAGATAAACTTGGAATTAATTAATTATTTTAAAAAAAAATATCCTTACGTTTTTTGTGATTTTTATCTCAATTTTGAGAATACAATATATATGGACAAGATTGAGACATTATAAACTTCTGGTTAATAGAATTTGAGGTTTAAATATAGGGTTGAATTTTTGAATATTTTTTTGTTTCACATTGTATTTATTTCTTAGTGATTCATAAGGTTTTTTGAAAGGTTATATTTTATAAAATATAATACTATGGTATATACAATGTTTAAGAAATACAAATAACATAATATATCCCAATAGAATGTGGTAGATGTAAAATAAAAAGTTATATTCAGAATGATGGATTTGTTAAGAACACTATCACATACTTTCATTACTGAGTAAGAATTAAAATTCTGAAGACACAATTTATTTAATGGTGGGGGGGGGGGGGGGGTTATAACAACCCAAGATTTTACGATATAAATTTTTCTTTAAATGGAAACAATATTGTTAAATTATCCCACATGAGATGCTGAACCAAAACAATGAATGATATATTAGACAATATAATTATTACAAGAATAAAACCTATGGTGGATAAATATATTGAAATCAATTTGATATACATAAAAAAGTAGGTTTAGGAATACATAACATTTTAAAATTGTGTTTTTCAGCAAATTCTATTTTTTTAATTTTATTTTATTTAAAAGATAAAATTAAAAAAAATTAAATTAATTTTGAAAAGTGAACTTAGTTTTTTGGATTCTATATTCTAAAATTATAAAATGTCAATGTTTTGAGATATTTATAAAATAATTATTTTTTAGCTAAATATTGAAAATTATAATTTTACAAAAAATACTATCAATTTTATAACATTATATTAACACAAGAGTGACTTCAAATTTTATATATAAATTTTATAATATATATATATAATAATTAAAATATTTAATTTATAAATAATATGATGAATATATAAAACACATGTTTAGAATTTTGGAAACTCAAGTAATATTTCATAACAAAAATTATTTTCACATGATTACATTAAAAATTAAATATTTTGACTTAGAAGAATATAATATAAAAAAAGGATTTCATATTTCTGATAAAAAGTTACTTATTAGTTGATAAATTCAATTTTGATTTTGTGCATAAGCAATATATAACTCTGATAAATTTCACGACCATGATAATGTTGAGAGGGTTATTTTGAAATATTTTTTTTATTAATGGTTTGTAATTTTTTTCTAATAATTATTATTTATTTAGTTTAAATAATTATTCTTATATAATTTTTCAAATATTATATATTTATATTTTCACCCATTTAATTTTTAATCAATGCTAACAATATATTATGAACCCATAATGATGAAAACATCATCTTTCTAGAAAATAATTTTTTTATACATGATTTTTTTTAAATATAATATTTTTATTTATAATTTAAATTATTTTAAATAGAGATTAAATTTAATTTTTATCATATTTTTTTTAATATGTATTATTTTATATGGTTAGTGAAATATAATTTACTTCGATTAAAACTAGTTACCTTGTAAAAAAAAACTAAAAAGTAAAAAAATAAGAGTTAATGAATTAAAAATATTTAAAACATGTATGAAAAAATATTTTTATTTATTAATATAATCATGATCACCACACACTCTATTATTTATGAATATTTGATTTATTTTCCCTTGAATAGTATAAGTATTCCATTGAAAAGTAAAGGGTATTAAAAAAAACTCAATTTTCATCACTTACAAAAAATGATCATTTCTACCCTTACAATGCTCCACATATCTATCAAATATATATATATATATATATATATATATATATATATCCCCCTACCCAATTTTTCTATAAAATAATTCAATTTCTTTAACGCAATGCCTTTTTCACATAAATTAAGGACAATTACTTCATTTATATGATGCACATCAATAGGAGGTTCAAGGTCTTAATGTAACTATTATTTACTCTATACCATTGATTCTTTATCGTTCAATTCCAATCCAACCATAAAAATAGTAATATAATAACATCAATTTGAATAGTATAATAATTTTCTAATATATTAGTGTAAAAACCCTTATTTTATCCTTCCTATCCACATAGAAATACCAATGAATATCGATCATGCAATGTGCAGACTACCACCTCCATGAAAAGACAACATCCATTTTTCACCAATTCCTCTCTTCACTAGTTATATAGATGTAATTAAAGAATAAATCTGAAATATATGATATAATAATAATTATTATTAATTTTAAAATTACGTTACACCATTATTACATCTCATTCATTGAGAAATTAAAATGTTAATCACACATTTTACAGACCTCCTCATCTACAAAGTAACATGTCTAATTTTTTAATTTATTTTACCATTATTTAATAAATTATATTAAATTAATATTCAGAGACATAAAACTAAATAAATAGCATAATTAGTTTTTAATAAAAATATTATCATAAAATAATCCAATTTAATAATCATAATCATATATTAATTATGGTATATTCAGGTTAAGGTCGGTTGAACCAACTACATGAACTTTGTTATAAAATAATATCCTAGATGACATTATATAACAAACCATACATTAAATAAATTGATATGACTTCAAAATTTTACTATATTTATTACAAAATCTAATAAATCCATTACAGGACCGTATAGGTATAGTGTCATTTGAAATTGGGAAACATAAACAACTGGTTCATAAAACATATACATTTTATCCTGCTTATTTCATCATAACTAGACTCCTTTTTGAAATATCATACTCAATACCCTTCATCATGACCTAGGGAAAATAAAAATATGAAAGGGTGAGCTCAAATATTTATTATGGGTAAACAAGGGAAATATCAATCATATCACAATCATAAGACATAAGAAGAAAACATTTGAAAGTCTTATCAGGCATATAAAAGATCATGATATCATGTCAATGAAAAAAGTTCATAAAAATTAATGGAAATAATACCAAAAGTCAAAACATAATACATGATGTTTTTTTGAATACACATAATAATATAAACTAATTTCCATATTATCCAAGTAACATAGCGAGTCTATCAATGCGGACAAATTCCATTACTAAATCTGGTTTACTTGATGTTCGAGACCCATATTACTGAACCATATTTAATTTTCATTACCGCGATATATATCTCATGAGATATAAATAATTAACCTATGAATTGTAGGGATATATAGGTCCCATCCATATCATAATTAAATCATTCTTATGTGTTCCACAAAAACATAAAACATTCAACATGGCGTAACCCAAGGAATAAAATGGGTTTCGTAAACATCATTCTATCATAACATAATCAATGTAAAACAAATGGATTTCATAAATATATTTCCATCAAAAACAAAATCAAATAATATTAATAATATATTTTGAAGCATAACTCGGTTTAATAAATGTCATCTTAGATGGTAAATAGTTTTGATATAACATATGAAATCAATTCTTGAGGAAAATATCCTTTCTTCTTCAAAAACATTATCTCTTATCAAAATTCCATACAATTTTAAAAGAAAATAATTTATTTTAAAATAACCTTCATAACCTTTATGGTATTATTCATGGAAATAAGGCATCCTAATAGCGTAAAAATCCATTCATGCTTTAAAAGTTAAAAACATTCTTCTCATACTATTGCTGGAAAAGTCAAAAAGTACCTCTTATGGAAAATGGATGAAAGATTCCTTCCATAACATTTAATAAAAAATCACAAATATGTAAAATTTAATTTAAAAAATATTATAATATTATAAATAATATTATATATTTAGGAAACATTTATTTGGATGATAAATATACCTCAGTAAATACTTACTTATAAACAATCCTAAAAAATAATGAGATTGTGAAATTATCCCTTACCTTTGGTTTGATATCCTTCGTATGTATCCAAAAATCTTGTATAATGATTTAAATAAATTTATTTAATTATTATAAAATCATAATAATTTTTATTATGTCATATATGATTATATTATCATCCGTTTGTTAGAAACCTTTCATTGTCACTCGTTATTCGGATGGTAAATACTTTATGTTCTTAAGAATGTTTTTTCAGATAATTTCATGTTACACATCTTATGTTATAGTTATATGATTTACTAAATTATATTAGTGTAATATATATCATATTTTTTATTCCATTCATGTATATAATCATGGTTTAATGAGGATCATGTAGACTGAATCACATCGCACTGTGGAGATGGTAGCCTATACGTACACATTGGCGACAATACCATTAACCTAATGGTTAAATATTATTAAATTGGATGGTATAGTAATTATAAAAAATAATTATAATGTTATATTAATTATTTACATTAATTATACTAATCACTATTACCATCCAAATAATGTATTTTTGAATAAAAATTACACCACAACGTAGTAACGGTAAGCCATATGTATGCACACATGGTGATATTGTTATTCATAGGTTGGATAAAAGGAGGTACAAGGTTGTCACATAATTATAATAACATCCCAAGATGTATAATATACTGAATTTATTACATTATTTTGTATGAATCACAAGAAGAGGAAGTTGAATAAGAAATAATTTTTGAAAGAGATGTAAAACCAATACCTCTATTTCGAGTTTCTCATTTTGATTTTCACAAAAGGTCTCCATAGAACGGCTTTCTTCCCAATGTGTGGCCTCTAGGATGAATTGATTGAATATGTAAAAGTTATTGGGTATGGATTGGCCAATAAAAATGGCTTTAGAGGTGTTATTAAAAGGGAAGTAGGGGTTACCTTTTATAAGAGAGGGGGGGGGGAACCTTTGGAAAACCCAAAACTATTAAAATAATATAAATTAATTTTTAAAATAAAATGCCTCCAAAGAGGATTTTTTTAATTATAATATGAGTATGGGTAGAAATAATATCAATAAATAAACGTTATACAAGTTTTTATTTTATTCAAAACCTTATATTTTTTATTTATTCTTATTTAATCTATTTAATTTTAATTGTTGTAATAACATTATAAATATTTAATGATTATAAATATTTACTTATATTGGTTTAATTGAACATAAATGGATATTTTATGAAATTTTTGACCTTATAATTATCACTTTGTAATTTTTAAATATTTTTATGATTTTTAAATAATTTAATAAAATGTTATGTTTATAAAATATCAATATTGTCAATTTTGACACTATTCATATAATTGATTTTTTTAAAAAAATAGAATATAACTTATAAAAAAACATTGAATATAATTAAAACATTTAATAATAACCAATAAAATTCATGGATAACCATAATTAATTCAAATTATATGTCTTAATATTTTTAGAATCATTTATTAGATAATTCTGTTATTAAAATTATTTCTACATTGCTATGGTGTCATCCATAATGGTAATTATTTAATTTATAAAAATAATAAATATTCTTCTATGATGTAGGTAATTATTTTATATTTCCATGTACTACCTATAGAATATTTTGTCTCCTGATTATCCCTATATTATATTTAATATAATTATATAAAAAGATAGAGTGACATTTTGTCACCTTCATTAATTTTAATAAAATTAATGTCATATTCATGGAAAATTGGTCATTAAGTGATTAAATTTTAAAAAATAGATGTTAAGGGTCTAATTTCGTCATCCAATATGATTTTTATGGGTTTTTAGTTAATCTTATAATATTATTTTTATCTTTCATTACCAGATCTACCCATAACCGTGGTAATTAAAAAAAATACTATAGTTATTATTAATAATTTCCAAAAAATAAAAGTAACCTATTAACATAATTTGGACCCACTGGTTCCAAATATTTAATCCATTTTTAAATATTTAAAACATATATGTTTAAGTAATTAAATTAAAATTAATATCGTTGTTGGAAATATTGAATATATTTCTAAAGCTAAAACATTGCTAAAGATTGAATTGTTTTTATATCTAAATTTAATTTAAAATTAATGATAATTAAATAAATTATATTTAATTATAAAAAATATTATATTTATACTTGAAAAACATTCAATATTATCATTTAACCATATATATTATTTCGATGAAAAAAGGTGTTTTCACATAAAATTTAGTGTATTTTAACTATTCAACAAAACATGAAAGTTATCAAAAAAAATTCAGAAATTCATTAAAAGTATTTTTTTATATCCTTATTCAAAATAAAATGTTTATGTTATAATAAAAAAATTAATGTGTAGAAATATTAATTTAAAATTGGTTCTCCATTTAAAGGCATAAAATTTCCTTTTTTTAAAGAATATATATTTTTATACATCAAATGGGGTTTATTCATAACTTACGACTAAAATATACAGTGGATGAATATAAAAAAAAATTTATTAAGTATATAACATATATATATATATCATTAATTTCATTACTAATATAAATTCACTCAAAAATAAAAATATCTAATCGATTTATATTTTTCATAAATAATTGATAGCCAATGACTTCACAATGCATTTTTATAAGTTAGTTATACTTATTATCTCTAAACTAAAGACTAGGCTATAACTATAATTTTATAATAAGGGTGTATTTTGGTTTATTTAAACTCATGATTTCATGCAATTTGAACTACTGAGGAATTAAAATTATTTAAATAAAATATTTCATAAAAACAAATGAGTGTTACATTCTTCCCCCTTAAACTAAGTTCTTCCCTTGAAATTCATCACTTGGAAGAAAATAGGTGAGGACACCTCTCCCTCAACATATCCTCAAGTTCACACATATCTTCTCAAAATTGGTGGTTACACCATAAAACATTAACCAAGCATGTGGTACTGTTTTATAGAACTTTTTTTCTATGATCCAGAATCTCTATAGATTGTTCTTTATAAGAAATATATTGCTCCAACGGTATGAATTCTGAGTTTAGTACATGTGAAGGATTAGGTATGTACTTTCTTAGGAGCGATACATGGATAACATCATTAACTTGAGATAGATTTGGTCAAAGTTCCAATCGATAAGCTACCTTCCCAACACAATCCAAAATTTGAAAAGGATGATGTACCTAGGGCTCAACATTCCCTTCTTCCATATCTCATTACTCTCTTACAGGGAGATATTCCTAGAGACGCATTATCACCAACTTCAAACTCCAGGTCTTTTCTTCAATTATTTGAAGAACATTTTTTTCGAATATGATAATCTCTTTTGTGTTGTTGAATTTATCTGACCTTTTTTGTCATTTCATCAATAAGATAAGGTCCTAATTGATTTATTTCCCCAACTTTATTCCAGAAATTTGAAGTCTTTCAATTATTTCCATAGAAGGGATTTATAAGGATCCATTTTAATACTGAAGTGAAAGCTATTATTGTATGAAAATTCCCCCAATGAAAGTTTTTGATCCCAAACACCTTTAAAATCCATAGAGAAAGCTCTCAACATGTATTCTAGAGTTTGGATTTTCCTCTCAGACTAACTATCTATCTGAGGATGGTAAGCAGTTATGAAACTTAACTCTGCATCCAGAGCATGCGAAAGAGTTCTCCAGGTCATTAAGGTAAACCTTAGATCCCGAATATAAGTAATGTAAATTCTTACTCCATGAAATATTATCACTTCCTTTAAAATATCCTGTAAAGATGATTGAGAGAGAAGTCCCCTCTAATAGTAATAAAGTGTGCCGACATCATAAAGTGATCAAATATAACCCAAATAGAATTATTTCATTTGGATTTTTTGGGATGTCTTACCATAATTTCCATAATTTTGTATTCCCATTTCCATTTGGGTATGGTTAATGGTTGTAACATCCCCTTAGACCTCTTTCTCTCAGTCTTAAATTTCCAACAGACCAACCATCATGATACATATTTAGAGAAATTTCTTCGTATTCCATCACATCAGAAATACTCTTTCACGTCCATATACATCATTGTGATTCTAGGGTGAATGGAAAATTAAGAACTATGAGACTCATAAAATATCTCCTACTCTAATTCAGGTATGATAGGAATACAAACTTGGTCCCTGAACATTTTTATTTAATCACAATTGAGGTTGAATTCATGAACATTTATCTCCTTCTATTGTAGCTCTACATCTTTCTTGTGTGCCTCTTTAATATTCACATTTATATATGGTTGATCATTTATTTGAGAAAGATAATATTTCACCATTCATTTAAAATTTCAAGATTCATCCTTTTAAAGTAAATAAATATTGGATCTTTTGTGATCCTCATCATGGATATGACAGCATGGTCTTGTCAACTCAAAGCATCTTCCACCTTGTTCTCTTTCCTAAGGTGTTAATGTATTGTACAGTCATAATACTTAATCAACCACAACCGTCTTCATTGGCACATATTCAGCTCCTTTTTGTATTAAAATATACTTTAATATTTTATGATCAGTACAAAGATCACACCTTTCACCATAAATATAATTCCTTTATAACTTTAATGCAAAGATTAACACTGCTAACTCAACATCACGAGTTGGTTAATTGTTTTTTGGATTTTTAACTACTATGTGGAATAAGATGTAAACATATCATTTTGAATGAGAACACATCCCATCCCCTTTTTGGATGCATCAATGTAGATCACAAACCTTTCTCCACTACATGGCAGTCTAATTATAGGTGCACTGACTAAACATCTTTTTATCTCCTTGAAATTCTTTTCACATTCTTCAATCCATATGAGAATTACCCCTTTCTGTGTCAAATTTCCGAGTGGATTAGATAATTGTGAAAAATAATTCACAAAAAATCGATAATATCTAGGAAAAACAAGAAAACGTCAGATCTCAGTTACCATTTTTGGTCTACGCTAACTTTCAAAAACTTTTTTTCCTGATGGATACACATAAATCCTATCTCTTGAGATTATGTAACCTAAAAATGAATCTTTTTGAAGCCAGAATCCACACTTAGTAACTTTTTCATAAAGATTATCTTTTATTAGGGTCTTCAGTACAATTATGAAGTGGTATATATGTTCTTCCTTTCTATTCGAATAGACAAGAATATCATCTATATAGACTACCAAAAATTGGTCGAGATTGTCACTAAAGAGTCTATTCATTAGATCCATAGAGACAGTGAGGGATCTAGTAAGACCATAAGGAATCACTATAAATTCATAGTGTCGATACCTTGTATGGAATTCCATCATTGGGATATCCTCCTTTTCGACCCTTAAATAATGATATATTGAATGAATATCATTCTTGTAAAAGTATTTAGCTCAACATAGTTGGTCGAATAAGGCATCAATGATGGTTAGATGATATTTTTACTTGATAGTGATTTTTTTAATTTATTAATAATCATTGTACAGTCTCATTGATCCATCTTTATTCTAATCTAATAGAATAGGTTCTCCCCATGGTGACACACTAGGGTGTTTGAATACCATATCAAGATTCTCTTGGGGTTGCTTCCTCAATTTCAGTTACTCAATTGGGGACTTTCTAAAAGTTTTCTTTAAAATAGGGATAACACCTAGTATGAGTTGTATTGAAAAATAAACTTTACAATTTGGTGGAAGACCTAAAAATTCCTATAGAAATTAATCATCAAACTCCCGTACAATGGGTGTATTCTTAATCATGAGTTTCTCCCCAACAATTTGAGAGAAATAAAATTCATTTATTGGAATCAAGACCCGTAATATATAATAAATTTTTTTAGGAAGGATATTTTCATCCTTACATCGATAGATCCCCATAGATTGATCTAAAATATGAAATGTGACTTCCCTCCCCTAGTAATTAATATGAGAATAATATAGAGAAATCCAATCCATGCCAAGAATCACATAAAATTCCACTATAGTAAGGATCACAAGATTTTTAGGAAGAACTTTCCCACAAACATCAACCAGAGAAGATTTATAAAATTTTGATGTAACCATTGTTCCATTAGGATTTGTCACAACTAACTCAACATCTAATTGTTTAGGTAATACAATGATACCCTTAGTCAATTCTTCATAAATAAATTATTAGGTGGATCCAGAATCAAATAAAACATTTTAAAATTTATAGTGGACGGTATGTGTACCTTTCACCTCTTTATTATCGTACTCTACATCGCCGATAATTATTTCATGTGACATTCTATTGTATTTTACCTTAAATGTTTTTGAAAATGATCATCATCAATAACACTTATTTTATTCCATTGATTCCCATAATTCACCATTTACTTTCACTTGTAGCATTGAAGTGTAGGAGGTTCATTCTGTGTATCCTTTTCTATGTTCGCATCATTAGAAATATTTTTTCCATAACATCAGAATTCAGCTTCTCTATAACATTATTTTCCAAAAATAAAAATTTTACTATTCCATTTTAGACAATTTCTTCCATGTTTCCTTCCACACATTGTGAAAAAGGGAAAACTCGTCTTCTATTCATTATGGTCTTTATATTTTCCTATGAATACCATTTTTCTCTTCTTAGAAGGCCCATATAACTGATGGGTTACTCCAATATCCATATCAACATTTAGAGCACATTAATTGATTTCCTCATAGCTATTAATTCCCCTTATGGCTAATTCCCCTCAGAGACATGGTTTTAAGCCACTAAAGAATCAATAAATTTTACTCTTAGGTTGGATAATAATTCCAGAAGTGTACCTTGCATGTCTCTTAAAATTTTCGTCATAGGTACAAATGGATTCCTCTTCCTTTTTATTTAGTTCAAGGAACTCCTTCACTATATTTGATCAAATAATACAAGGAATTTACAGACTGACAAATAAGTTCTTTAACTGGTCTCATTCCATGTACTCAATTTTATCTTTTTACCTCGTATTCTTGATAAGATTCCACCACTGATCAGATTCAAATTCAATGTGAAAAACTGTTAAGATGAATTTATTCAGAACATTGTAGATCTAAAAATACATTTTCTGTGGTACTGATATATTGTTCATCCACTAATGGATCAGAAGAACCACATAATGAAGTTAGATGCAGCCTCATGAATGACTCAACAAAATGTTTCCCCCTACATTTCTCTTTTGGAAGTATTGTATGATTCATGAATTTAGAATGTTTTGTGAGCATGGATAAATGATTTTTTAATATAGATCCCATAACATTTCCTTTCTCTAGGGGAAAATCATGGCATTTCCCATTACATTCAGTATTAACGTGGTTCCTTTGGGTTTCATCCATAGATTAAAACCAAAAAGAACAGTGTGAGAAACACTAATCATAATGAGGAAACTACATAATCAAGAATAAAATTTCAATTTAGTACACTTTATATTTTATCCTAAGTAATCCACAGTCATTTCTAAAACAGTACGATTGTAACCTATACTTAGATATATCCTTATGATTTTTACTAAGGCTTTCTCAAAATAGTTTTCAAAGGTTAACTATACCTTTCCTATGATTCCAACTATAATGACCCATAAATTAAATACATTTATATTACATCAAAATTTTATAATATTCATTAAAAAATATAGTAAATCAATGATAGGACCATATATGTATTGTGTCTTTAGAAACTGGGAAATATAAACAACTGGTTCATAAAACATCTACATTGTCTCTTGCTTATTTCTTTATAACTAGACTCGTTTGACATATCATACTTAATAACCTTCATCATGACCTGGGGAAAAGAAACATATGAAAGGGTGAGCTCAAATTATTAGTAAGGGTAAAAATGGGAAATATCAATCATATCACAATCATAATACATAAGAACATAACATTTGAATGACTTATCATGTATATGAAAGATCGTTATATCATGTAATGGGATAAAAGTTCATAATAAATAATGTAAATAATCCCAAAGGTCAAATAATAATAAATAAAGTCTTTTGGAATACACATAATAATAGAAAATCATTTCCCTATTAGACAATGCTCATAGCCAAGAAAATCATTGCAGACAAATTCCTTTACTAAATTAGGTTTAATTTTCATTCCAACCCTATATTACTAAACCATATTTACTTTACATTCCAGTCATGTCTATGTAATGAGATATAAATATTTACCCAATGCATTGGAGGGTGATATAGGTCACACCCATAACATAATTAAATCATTCTTACAAGTTCCACAAAAACATAAATAACTCATCATGGAATAACCCCCAGAATAAAACTGGTTTCTTAAACATCATTCCATCATATCATAATCCATGTAAAACAAATGGATTTCAGAAATATAATTCAATCATATAAAAATAAATTGTAGAAATAATAAGGATATAAACATAACTCTATTTAATGAATTTTATCATATATAGAATATAGTTTTGATATTACAAATGATATTCATTCTTGAGGAAAATATTCTTTCTTCTTAAAAAATGTTTTCTCTTCTCAGAACACCATGCAATTTTAAAAGAAATGAATTTTTTTAAAAAAAACCTTGAAAACTAGTAAGTGAATATTAATGGAAATAATTTTTCATGAAAGCATAAAAATAAATTCATTCCATATAATTTAAAAAAAACTTTATTCTCATGCTCTTACCCGAAAAGTCAAAAATTACCTCATATGGAAAACGAAAGAAAGTTTCCTTCCATATCGTTGAATAAAAATTAACCAATGGAAAAAAATATATTTAAAAATAGTAGAATAATGGAAATAATATTATATATTTTTGAAAGTTGGATGTGAATGATAAATATACCATAGTAAATACTTACGTATAAACAATATTGGAAAATAATGAGATTATGAAATTATCTCTTACCGTATGTCTGATATCCTTTATATGTATATGAAACTTCTATTTAATGATTTAAATAATGTTATTAAGTTATTAAATAATCATAATCATTTTTATGATGTCATATATGATTTTATTATCATCCGTTGGTTAGTAAAATTTCATTGTCACTCGTTATTTAGATATTAACTACTTTATGTTCTTATGACTGTTTTGTCGGATAAGTTCATGTTCCACTTATTAGGTGACAGTTATGTAATTTACAGAATGATATTTGTATAATATATATCATATTTATTCATAAAATTCAAGTATATAATCATTGTTTATTGAGGATCATGTATAATGAACTGCATCGCACTGTGGAGATGGTAGGCCGTACATACGCACGAGCGACGTTATCATTCACATAATGGTTAAATAGTTTGGAATTGGATGGTATATTAATTAAAAATAATACTTATTATTTTATATTGATTTTTAATATCCATTATACTCATCATTATATCTATCTAAATAATGTAATGTTGAATAACAAATTACACTACGGTGTGGAGACCGTAAGCCGTACATACGCATTCCTGGTGATATTGTAATTCATTAGATGGATAAAATGTGGTATAATTTTGTCCCATAATTATAATAAAATATATTCATTTTGAATATATTGTATTTATTATATTATTATGGAAAACACATAATAATGGGAAGTAGAATAATAAATGAATTTTTAAATATGTGAGAAAATAATTACTTCTTTTTCGAGCATCTATTTTTGATTTTCAAAGAAGGTCTCCTTAGGATGGATTTCTACCCAAAGTGTTTCCTCTAGGATAAATTTAGGGAAGTTGGGAGAGTAAATGGGTAGTTTTTTTCTGAGAAAAAGTGATTTAGATATGTGGTTAAAAGATAAGGATAGGTACTCTTTTATAAGAGAGGGGAGGGGCACCTTTGGAAAAACCAAAACTATGAAAATAATATAAACTAATTTTTAAATTAAAATTTCTTCAAAGTGAATTATTTATAAGATAAGGTGAGTATGGGTTGAAATAATATAAACCAATAAACTTTATACGTGTTTTAATTTTATTTTAAACATTATAATTTTTTTAATCCTTATTTAATCTATTTAATTTTAATTATAGTAATAATATTCTAAATATTTAATGGTTATAAATATTTACTTATATGTTTTTAATTGAAAAAAGGATATGTTATAAAATTTTAGACCATATAATTATCACTTTGTAATTTTTAAATATGTTTATGATTTTTAAATAATTTAATAAAGGTTATTTTTATTAAATATGAATAGTGTCAATTTTAACACTATTCATTTCATTAATTTTAAATAAAATCCACAAGGAATATAATATCGACGAAAAACATTGAGTTTAATAAAATATTTCATAATAACCTATGAAATTCATATAGAACCTTAATTAATTCAAATTATATATTTCTTTTAATATTTTTAAAATCATTTATTAGATATTTCTATTAATAAAATAATATATGCATCACTATTGTGTCATCCTTAATGGTAACTTTTTAATTTATAATAATTATAAATTAATTTCTATGATGTAGGTAATTATTTTTAGATTTCTATATATTACCAATAGTAAATGTTATCTCCTAGTTATCCCTATATTAGAATTAATATACTTATATAAAAAGAGAGTGTGACATTTTGCCACATTCATGGATTTTAATAAAAGTAATGTCATATTCGTGGGAAAGTTTCAATTAAGTGATTCTATTTCAAACCATACATGAGAAAGGTAGAATTTATTCAACCAATAAGATTTTTATAGGTGTCAATGTAATTTTATAATATTTTTTTTACCTTGAATTACCCTATTTACCCTTAACTGTGGTAATAAAAAAATACAAAAATTACTATTCATAATGTCTAGAAAATAAAAGTAACCTTTTAACAAAATATGGACCCACTGATTCTAAATATGGAGTTAATTTTTTAAAATTTAAAACACAGAAGTTCTAGTAATAAAATTAAAATAAATCCCATTTTCGAAAAGAGAGAATGTGTTTTAAAATCTAAAACATTGCAAAATATTGAATTGTTTTTTAATCTGAATTCTATGTAAAATTAATTATAATAACATACATTATATTGAATGATAAAAATCTAATATATTTATACTTTAAAATCATTGAATAATATAATTTGACAATATAAATTATTTCGATGAAAAAAGTTGTTTTCACATTAAATTTAGTGTATTTTTACTATTCATAAAAACATTAATGTTATCATAAAAATTTCAAAAATTAGTCCAATGTATATTTTTATATCCCACATCAAAATAAAATGTTTATTTTTTCATATAAAAATTATTAATTTGTCACAATATTATTTTAAAAAGGATTCATTAAAAAATATATATAGGTTTTTATAAATAAAATGGAGTTTATTTATACTCTAGGATTAAAATATCTGTTAGATGAATATCAAACATATACTATTATGTATACAACAAATATATCTCTCATTAATTTGATTACTAATAGTAATTCACTCAAAAATAAAAATATCTAATTGAAATATGTTTTTAAATAATTAATTGCTAGCCAATGACTTCACAATGAATTTTCATAAGTTAGGTAAACTTATTCTCGCTAACCTAACGACTTGGATATAATGGTAATTTTATACCAAGGGCTTCTCATGGATCATTTAAACTCACAATTTCGTGTAATTCAAACTACAGAGGAATTAAATTTTTTTTGTAGAAAATATTTCATAAAAACATCATAGTGTTACTCATTTAAAACTTAATCACTTAATCTATATAATATAAATAAGTAAATAAGAATTTATTTTTTCTGTAATCTTAACATTAATATGAAACAAATTAATTAATATATCAATGTTCTTTGTCAGAAAATCACTGAAATATGCTCATTATCGATATAATATTTTAGGATCATAATAGAAACACCGATAAAGTGAAATTAAAACATTATTAATAATGATGAACGTCAATTATATTAAATTTTTTGATCTTTTATAAATAAGTTTTATGGGAATAATGAATAATAACGTCATTATTATGAAAATTTTCTAGACCAGTCAATATAATTCTCAACTAATAATGAATATAGAAAATAACTAACAAATATAAATATATAAAATTGTTATAAATGAATTCAATTAGAGGTTATATAAATGAATAAGTTGCTTAAATGGTTTATGAATAATTTTTTGTCTGTTATATTTGATCGTGGAGTTCATGAAACTGACAGGGGAAACAAGGAACAAGTTTATTGTCTCAAAATTTCACCCATTGATATTTATTTCTTAATATACACCATATTTTCATTAAAATGATGTGTCCACATCCTATTTATTATTTTTTTTATAATAATATGATAATTATTAATTCTATATAATTTCTCATTCGAAATAAAATATTTTAATGAAAATTGACTATAATGTTTCTATAGTTGTAAAGGAAAAATGTCAAAAAATTTATTCCATGAGACATTTTGATATGGTGAATCGTTATTTCTTTTATATAGTGTATTCAATTACATATTACATTCATTTTAACAAACTCAACCTCATTATATTGAAGTTGGTTTATATTTAATTACATTGTCATAAGATATAAGAAATAACATGGAAGTGGACTGACTAGTTTTGTAGTCATAGTAAAGTAGATACATGAAAGATCCCCAAATTAAATTTGAATACACAAATTAAAATGTAATTTTTTTTTGAGAATATCATTATTCCATGTAAAATATCCATTCATATTATTCATAGTAGAATTATTAGATTATTGGTACTAGAAATAAAATAACAGTGAGCTCAAATGAATAGTGATTTCCAAGTACAACGTATGATATAATGAATCAATAAGAACAATGATCATTGAAAGGTAAATAAATTAACACACATTACATTTATTTTTTTTACTATCATTATTAGATAAGGAATAAAAAATATGGTAAGATAAATAACTAGACACACATTCCGTTTAAATAAATTGACTATCATGATTAGATATGGTGTAATCAATATGGAATGGTAAATAACTTTCCAAAAATTACATTTAAATTATTTTACTATCATGATAAGATAAGAAAAAATCAATATAGCTAGGTAAATATCTGAAAACAAATTCCATTTAATCAATAAAATTATAATTAAATGATTCTAAAGATAATATCATTGGGAATATAACATGGAAAATAACAAATAAATTCTTGATGAATGATATGATAAATTATTATAAATCGCGAACGAAGACATCATCATACCTCTATTATCAATACCTTTCAGAGGATAATTTAAAACTGATGGGTATGTATACCCTAGAAACCAATTTATATGAGGAATATAATGGATTTTTCTCCTGATACAACCAATAAATCATGCATATATCTATAACCAGGCCCTATCGATATCTGTATGTCCAACACATTTTTTATCAATGAAATAATAAATTTAATTCCATAACAATATTCCTTATCAAAATTTTTTTTTATCGAGTATGGAATACCAATTAATAATAATTTCACTAGTCAATCATATAATATTCAAAATAAAATAACATATGAAGAAAAAATATATTTTTAAGGAATAATTATATCCATGGTTAATAATTTGGATATTTATGGGGAATTTAATGTCCAATGATTATAAAAAATTTATTATTTCAAAGGAAAGTTAATGATAACATAAATTAATAAAGAAAGTGAATTTAAAAACTTTTAATATTCAAAATAATCTTTAACCATCCCAATAAATAATAACTATGGTATGAATAAAATATTTCCCAAGTGAATCATAAGTTCAATAAAGGTTTGATGTCGCTGATCAATAGAAACATCATAAAAATGACATTAAACCATTCATGACGAAAATAATATTTTCACTTTGAAAATATTTATTTAAAACTAAATTTCCACAAAATATTCTAAAAAAAATTTCATTGAAAATAACTATTGATACATATAATATAATATTCAAAACCTTGATTGGTCAGGATGGTGAAAAATATCGTTCATGCCGTAATGTAAAAACAAATATGCATTTAATATTTACGATAAAAGAGAAATGTGTCTTATTTGATAAATGAAAAAAAATATTATTTTATAAAATGTAAAAAAATAAAACATGTGTAAAATTTTATTTACTAAAAAATTTATATAATTTTAAAATTAAATTTCAAAACAATTTTAGAGAATATTAGTATTCAAAGAAAAAAGATTTTGGACTGAATAGAGAAATAAAGCTTGATTTTCTTAAAAAAATTCTCAATAATTTCAAGTACCAAAGATTATAAAAATTATAATATTACTTAAAAACATAATTATTAACCTATGTAAAATAAAATTATAGCTTTTATTTATCTAATAATAAAATAATTTCCTTTAATGTAAAATCAAGAATAAATAAACCTTATAAAAATGATATTTTGAAACAAACCCTCACACTGATCGAAACCTTAAAGTGAGAATTATTCAATGAATAAATTATGTACCTAAGATTTTAATAATAAAAAAATTTGGAAATAAAATATATTATATTCAAAATTAATTACACACATAATATTATAATATCAACCCCAACGAAGAAGTAAAATAAGACAATGAAAAGAAATAGAGTTATCAAATTATTTACCAATTTTTAATTTTAATGTAAAATAATATTTGATAAAATAATTAAAAATAAAAAATATAATACAATAAATTAATATGGAATAATTATATGACATGTAAAAGGGGCATATATACACCATATAAAAGAAATTAGCTGCATAACATTACAGTATTCCTTAATGAAGATAAATTGAGATGAAGTCCCTTACCACAAGATTTCTTTTGGTTGAATATGTATTAATATGATATATAATGATTTAAATCATTTCATTAATTTGTTAAATAACCATATTAATATTTATAATATCATATATTAACCTATTATAACATTTTACCACCCTTTTGTTAAAAATATTTCATTATTTTCATTATTTTTTGTGTTAATTTCTGTGTTTTCTCAGGTGTGTTTTGACATGAAGGTTCTAATTCATAGGTATATGACGTTGATAAATCATATTCAGAATTATATTAATGTTATAAATATCATATTTACTTTTTATATACATTTTTATAACCATTCTTAAATGTTGTATGTAGATAATGAATCACATCGCTTCACGTGGATGGTATGTCGTACGTATGCATGAGTGAAAATATCATTCCATTAATGAGTGGAAGAGGAAGGAATTTTTTTATATATTTATATTAAAAATGAAATATAATGAAATATATATATACATATCACCTATATTCAATAAATTTATCCCTATTACTTTTCATATAAATCAAGATTGAAAAACGAATCACATCGACTTGTGAGGTTGTAGTCTGCTGTACACACGAGAGACACTATAATATTTTAAATGGCATATAAAGTATTAATTTATATGTGATATTATAATTAAATAATGAAAATAATATCATTAATATCACATAAATGTTTTAAATCCATATTTATATCCATCTTTGGATGTTGGTGATAGAAAAAAAATTACATTAGTTCGTGAGGCGTTAATCCGTTGTACACATGATCGATGGTTTCATTTTCCATTTGATTGAAGGAAATATGGATATTGGACATTCCCTTTAATTAATTACACCTCAGTTTATTTAATATTTTTATTATAAATTTAGCAAGGATTAATAATATTTTAGATAGGTGTAAGAGGAATCAAAATAAAAACTCTAGTTTAAGAATGTTACCACATATTCATTAAACTTCATAGATTTGCATAAAAAGCATTCCTATGATTTATTTCTGATCATACCAAGGGATATAATATGTTTTTAGAAAGTAATTAATTTATTTTATATGGTATTTTTTAAACTAAATATCTTTAAATTTGTGAAGAGGGAAGGGGAGGTAGTGTCCATTTATAAGTGGGAGAGTCGACACATATGGAATTTTTGAAAATAATCAATTACAACAATGTTTTTTCCTGAAAAAGCCTCAAATATGGGACATTTTAGATCCTTATAGGTTATAAGGTCTAAATAAGTCCATAAAATGAGTATTTGATAATTTTTTAAGTAATTTTAATCATTATAGTTTGAGTTCAACTCACCAATAACCAAGTTTTTACGTCATCCATGATAATAAGTTTTCTTCTATTTTACTATTCATAATTGATAAACATAAAGTTGACATTATTAGGTAATATAAATTATTATTATTCCAAATATGAAATCAATTTTTTAATTTAATTAACCAATGTGGAATAATCCTATTTAAAATTATACCGGCATTCGTGATGAAAAAGTGTTTCAGAAGTGAAAATTCTCATTAGTATATAATGTGTTAATATATAAATTCAGTATGAAATTTATTCAAATTAAATTAATTAGAAAAATTTAAATATTATTTTACTAAATTTACTATAAAACAAATTTTAAATATAATTTAACCATATAGATTATTTAAATGAAAATGTAGTTTTCAATAAAAAATGATTTTATTCAATATTTTGAGAAAATGAATCATTTTAGAAAAATTCCAGAAATCACCCTAAGATAAATTTTATATTCAAATTTTAAAAATTATGTTTTTTCAATAAAATTATTTTTATAAAATTGGTAAAATTTAATTTTAAATTATGTGTGCAAAGAGAAACAGAGTCGTCTTTTTGAAAAACACAGTTTTTCAAAAACATTTCAATTTTATTTTCAATGATTCATATTTTATTCCAAATAAATATTTTAAAAAATTATTTTTTATACATTATTAAACCATATAATTTTTATAATATATTTATTACAATTTATGCACAACAATTTAATAGATATGTTATTATACTATTCTATTATACAGTTCTTTTAGACTTAAGGTTGCGTTTGTTAGAAGATATTGAAGAGATTAAATTTAATTAAATATTTTGAAAGGGTTGGTTAATATTTGTGATTTATATATCATAATATGTTGAATAAAATGATTTTATTTTAGAAATTTGTGGTGTTATATTCTCCCCAACTTAAATAAGTTGTGTCCACATAATTAATCTTGCACTTAGAAATAAAAGGTTTGATATTTGAAAATTAATGTGTGGAATGCCCATATCATATAAGGGTTAATGAAAAATACTCTTAATAAGATAGAATGGAATTTACAAATGACCTATGAGATAACACATAACTAGGTTTAAAATTAGGATAAAATTTGTGTAATGTAAATATACAGTCATTAAGAAAAGTGAAAATAATTATAGAGAGTGATAGAGATCATTGATTATAAGATAATAAATTTACATTGGATTATAAGGACCTAGAAACCATAAATATTTTATTATTTAAAATACCATTTGATTCATAGGATTTGAAAGAATTAAGAAAAAAAATTTGTTTCATGATTATTTTCCAAAAGTTTATTAATTATTTTACTGAATAAGAATCTAGGGAAATATAATTACATGATATATTTATATTTCATAAGAAAAATTTGATCCTTTGGTTGACCTGTTATCAATTTATGATTCATTGAATATTAAAATAATTTAACATCCAAAAATTATTATTTTTTTATTTTGGATTCCCTAAAATTCACTTTTTACCCATCATAAGATCCATAAAAGAGTGACATGTATATCCATTTATTTATAAGTCTTTTATAAAACCAAAATGGTTAGCATAGGTAACCTGATATATTACATTATTTTCCAAACCTCAAAAGTAACACAACTAGCTGAAATTTAATATTTATCCATCAAATCATTTAATTAAAAAAATGACATTTTAATCGAACATCATTTAGGCTAGTGGTAGGTTAATCACACTTTTCTCCCTTTTGTTGTGGGTTCAAGATGTGTGGGCTCACCAGATGTGATGGGTTGTCACCTAGATTGTGGGTTCTCCATCTTCAAAAATTATATTAATATAATTCCTATAATGTTCCCTGAGTGTGATAACCCATAATTACCTAATCATAAAGATAAGATATACCCTAATGAGTAATAGTACATTTAAACTTATTCCCACCAAATGATAGGTAACCCTTCCTTAAATAACTTTTTCACTAAAACATAAACTAAACAAATGGTTTGTATTGAAAAAAATTCTTTACAAAATATCATTAATATTGGTAGACCCCCATTTCATGAAACCTAAAACTGGTTCGTTTAATAATTTGTTCTTATGATCAATCTTAAACTCCTAAACCCATTATAGTATCTGTTACTCTTAAATTAATCATTATATATATTCTTCCAAAAGTAAAAAAATCATTATATGTATTATAATTCTTATAACCAAAATTCCATTCATAAAAAGACATATACAATATTATTATGTATTTCTAATAAACACTACAACCATTTTATTTAAATATAGGTCCTTACTTGGTCTAATAGTTGTTCTTTGAAACGGGGAACTCACTTGAATAACTCCAAGGTTACCCACATTTAAGAAAAAAATTATAAATGGATCACACTGGTCAAATTTGTTTCCTTCAATCATAATCAGAATTATTAATCAAAAATTAATTTCTTATTCCCTTCTCTTATATATAAAAAATTTTAATGTTCCATTGAGACACTTTATCAGGTGTCTCTTCCCAAATTTATTTCATGAATTAAATCAATCCATCTCTCCTACATGGTTTTCACCAATAGAGATCTTAGTAAACTCCATTATTCTCTTCATTGGTGAGTCTAAGAGTTTGCTAATATATAGGTTATTATTCATACTTATGAATAATTGATTAGGCATTATCATGATATAATTTACATCAATCATCATCTCAGTTTTTTTCTCATAGTCATCACATTTTCTTCCATATTCAATGTCAACAAAATTCCTTCTAGTTCTAGTCATTAACAAAAACAAAATAGACTAGTGTGAGAAACAATAAACATATTGGGAAAAAATATTATCATTTATAGGATTTCTAAATCAAGGCAAGTTCATTTCAATCTAATACACCTTAGGTTCAACCTAGGTCATTCATTTTCATATTCTATTCAATTCTTTTATAATGGTTTGTAAATAAAATGTGAATTATACCGAGCATATCACCCTAGAGTTTCAGACCAAGTGTAGATTAAGAATCATTATCATGTACTAGGTAATTCTTAATTCAATCCGGATGTACATTTTTTAGAGTTTTTACCCCTAGGTTAATCTGTTCTAGAACCATTTCCATCTGTAGTATCTAGAAAAGTATAACTAGTATGATAAAACATATAATATATACTTTCCCAAAAAATATTATGTTTTTCAGTATTTATCCTCAAAGTCTATCGTAGTTTTATGTTCACTAATCTATGTTTTCCTTAATTTGGTTCCCAAGGTTTCTACTAAATTTAATCAAATATCTATTATAATGAATGGGACCCAAATAGCCTAGATCCTGTGATTGATTTTCTCATCGACATAATATATAACAATTCACATCCTGAAGGATGAAATAATTTAGAATTATTATTAACAATATACATACATGAATCTCATATTACATTTCTATAAAAAAATTAAAACATAATTTTTTTCTTAAAGAATATCATTACTCCTTTAAGCATATCCTTACATATTATTCATATTACACTTTTTTGGATTCTTAAGAAAGGAAAAAAAATATGGGTGAGATCAAATGATCATACTGGGTTAATTATATTTAATACTATCATTAATAAATAACCATAATCAATATGTAAATGTAAATATAGGAATAGACATTCCATTTAAATAATTTTACTATCATAATTAGATAAGTCATACTAAATATGGAAAGGTAAATAAGTGAACACACAAGGAATTGAAGTATTTTTAATGTCATGATTAGATAGGGAATAATCAATATGGTAAGTTAAATAACAGAACACACATTTCTTTTAAATAATATTACTCTAATTATTAGATAAAGTATATTTAATAGGGAAAGTTGAATAACATAAAACCCTTTCCATTTAACCAATAAACTGATAATGAAATGTATTCTGATATTATATCATTGAAAAAATATCATGGATAATAATCACTGAATTATTACTGAAAAAAATTCGAAATTTTTGGACATCATGATATCATAAATCATGATACCTAAACAATTAGGACCTTTCACATGATAGTTTAAAACTGATGGGTAGGTATACTCTTGAAACCCATTAAAATAAGGTTATCCAACTAATTCACCAGATAAGACTGTTGATCCATAAGGGGGATATTTATAACTAGTCCGCATCCATTTATACATGTCCAAACCATTCCAACTATAACAAATAATATATTTAATTCATTAACAATATGACTTATCAAAATATTTTGGTACGAAGTAAGCTACATAGATTAAAATTGTTTTGCCTATCGATCATATAGATTTTAAAGTAAAATACCATATATATATATATATATATGATATATGGCTTATATAATAAGTATATCTATGACAAATAATATACATATTTATGTGAAATGTAATGTCATTCTGACAATAAAGTGAATATTTCAAGGGAAAGTTTGTGATTACAAAAAATAATCTTGAAAAAGAATGTTAACACTTACCATGGTAAAACTAATAATAAAATATATATAAAAATAATGGTTGTATTGATACAATATATCCCGAGATAATTAAATGTGTAATAAATGGTTTATTTCATTGATAAATAGTAATACCATAAAAATATCATTAAAAAATTCTAGTGGAAAATAACCATTTCACTTCGAAAATATTTTTTTAACTTTAATTTCATAAAATAATTTGAAAATAATTTTCTTTGAAAGTAAACACTAAAACATAAAATTTATTATTTAAAACATTTAGTGGTCATTATGTCAAAAAATTCAGTGCATGTTATATAAATGTTTAAAAAATATTTCTTTACATTGTCAATAAAATCCAAAACATACTTGTTTGAAAAACGACATGAAGATTAATTTTTAAAAATTGTAATAATTAATTTATAAGTAAAATTATCTTTAAAAAATATTTTTTATAATTTTAAAAAAAAATTGAAAACTTTTATAGAAATATTTTTTAGAATAAATTTGATTTTTTTACAGAAGAGAGAGATAAAGTCATATTTTCTTAAAAAAAATTCATAAAGAAATATCAGTAGTAAAATAGTGAATAATGGTACAATTACATGAAAAATTAATAAATATCTATATTATAATAAAATTACCTGGGTTTCTTATCCAATAGTAAAATAATTTATTTCAATAGAAATACAAAAATAAGAAATCTTGATTAAAATGAGATGTGAAATAAAACCTAAAAATGATCCTAACATTTGAGTGAGAATAAATCGACGAATGTTATTTATATAAAATGTAAATAGAAATAAAACATATGTAAAAATATCATACTAAAATAAAATGTCATTACACATATAATCTTATAATATCGAAGACAACAAATAAGTAATATAACCAAATCAAAAGAAATTGAGTTATGAAATTATTTACCACTTTTTTTTCAACTCAAATCCCCATAGAGGAAACAATATCAATTGAAACATAAAATACCATGAATTAATAAGGAATCATGATATTAAGTATTAAATGTGAATTATATTGACAATATAAAAGAAATTGAGTGTGTAACATTACCTTATGACTCAATTAAGAGAAATTGAGGTGATGTCCCTTATATCACACTTCCTTTTGGTGGGACATGATTTAATATCATGTATAAGGGTTTCAATAATGTTATTAATTTATTATAAAACCATATTAATATTTACACTACTAGAATTTGGACTTATAGCTACGGATCTATAGCCATGGACAACAAAAACCGTGGCTATAGATCGCTTATACCCACGGCTGTTTTTGATGTTTGTGGAAATAACACCCCACACGATCCCTTTCCCCCAACCCTCATGAATTTCCCATCCCCACTGCCCCCGTGATCCTCCTCCCTCTCGCGATCCTCCTCTTATCTCGACGTCTTTGACGCGGCCACCAAACCTCCCCACGACTCTCCTTCTCCGACTCGGCTCCGGCACGGTCTCATTGCTCCCTCCTCGAATCTCACCCCTCCCCTCACCCCATTCCCATCGCACCCTCTCACCCTACCTATCTATCTCATCATGAAACCTTATCTCCCGTCCCTACCTACGCAGGTTGCACCTGGCCGACGTCCCTTCCGACGAAGCTCTGATTTGATGCCCTTACTTCCTTCCTTCCAATGTCGTGATCCCCTACCAGTAGTGGGACCCCCTATCGGTGATGTAATACCCCTTATTGAAAATTACTTTACAGTGCACAACCCAACCGACCGACCTCCTCTCTAGTGGATGCGGCCTAACCGGCGCCCTCCTCCTCCGGTGGCTTCCTCCTTCTTGTAGTTTCTTCCTCCTCTTGATTGGTTTTTCCTTTTTCAGAAGATATGGTTTCATTTTAGGGGTCCAATTTTTTCATCTAGGTTTAATTTCTATGTTTAGGGTTAGAGGTTGGTTTCATTGGGTTCAACTAGGGTGTGATTGGTGATTCACACCATGTTTAATGGGTTTTGACCCCAAAGGCAGGTAATTATGTTCTTAACCATTAATTGATGAATTTTTATTCTTAATAGTTTAATTTTTTGTGTTTATTAAAATATATGTGGGGTGCGTGAGTGTTCTTTGAAGATATTTTCAACAGGGTTTTGTGAAATTGAATTTTTTACAAGTGAAATTGGGTATATTTTTGTAGTAAACCCCTGTTGTGCATCTTGAAATGTTTTGTGAAATGTGAAAACAATTTATTAAACCATGAAAGTGATTTATTAAGTTGAATAAATTATGCGATGGGTGTAGGTAAAATGTTCTACTGTGTGTTTTATTTCAAAGAGAAAATTTTGAGTGCATTTTGTTGTAAGGCCTTGTTGCACATCTTATAAAATATTTAAATTTTTTTTAATAGGCTTATTAAATTATATAATTGGTGATAAAGTAGTTTTTGAAAAGATTTGATGTAAAATTGTTTTTAAAATGGACATCACATGTGAAATTTGTGTGTTCTTGATGTAACCCTTTATTGTGCTCTTTTGAAATGTTTTATTAATTGAGTAAATGATTTTTTAAATTAATCATGTGATGTGAATCAGGATTGAAATGGGGTTTTGAGTGAGTTTGGGTTTAAAGATAGGATTTTGGGAGTATTTTGAGTGTAAAGCCTTATGGGGGTTTCTTGAAATGATTTTTTTTATAATTAGTTTAAATGATTTATTAAATCTTTAAGGTGGAACGTATCATACTTTGAAATGGTTTTTGGAATGCCTTTAGTTTTAAATAAAGGATTTAGTTATGAAAACAGTGTCTTTGGTATGTGTAGTATATTGTTTGGAATAAAAAAGGTTTAACTAATATATTATGTGATCTTGGAAAATGAATGAGCACTAAGGGAAGCACGAGTAACTAGGTGGGTAGACTAGGACTAGTGTGCTAGCGATTCAAGGTGTCTTCGGCCTAGTTTCACATAGAATGGTTGAACTCTACAACATTAATGAAATATATGAAAGATGGTTGGAGACCACTATAGTTAAATAGAGGGATTTTATGTCTAAATCAAACCCACGTTTTTATGCATTGTTTATGAATCATGTGGACTTAGAGTGGAATAATTGATGGCACATTACTTGAGTATGAAATGATACCATTATATCTCCTATAAATTCTATTTTTTATCAATAATGGTGAGATAAAAGAATGAGAAATTAAAATTTCTAGGTACACACTACTACAAATTTGTGCTATAGCCACAGACCTATAGCCACAGTTTTATAGGTCTGTGGCTATAGCTTTTATATTTCCACGGTATAATTCATTCACCATGGCTAAAACGATATTACACTGGCGCGTCATTTCCCCCCCAATTTGTATCAGGATCATCCTCCTCCTCCCCCGATTCGCACACCGCTCCCCGACAACGTCTCCTCCTCCTCGCAGCCCTCCTCTCCTCACCCAATTCGCAGCCCTATCACCGCACAGCCCTCCTCCCCGACAACGTCTCCTCATCCCCGTAGCCCTCCTCCTCCTCCTCCTATTCGCAGCCATTTCACCGCACATCCCTCCTCCCCAACAATGTATCCTCTTCCCGATGATCTCCCCGACAATCTCACCGTGCAACCCTCTCTCACAGCGGCGCCCTCCTCCCCAGCGAACTCTCCCACAGCGGTGCCCTCTTCCCCAAAGACCTCTGCTCAGCAGTCTCACCATTTTCAGGTAGAATCTTATCGCTCTTCACGACCCTGTCATACTGTTTAAGTGCTAGAATCTATCTTTAGCTGCGATGAAGCACTTGTGTAAATAGAGGAGTCTGTGACTTCCAGACAAGATAGGTATTGGCTTTCTAAATTGGAAAAATTCAACCCCTTTTGGTAATATTCTCATCTTTGATTGGTTTTTCTTATGAAAAATTAAATTAAATATTGGTTTTATTGTATCTTGTACTTCCGGGATGCATGCTAAGCTTAAGTATTGGTTTAATTTTTTCCAATCTTTGCCTCTAATCAGCAAGGCTGGGAAAACATTTGTTGGATGTCAATATTTCTTAATTAAGTTTCACATGAGAGGCTGACTTTATCATCATTGAACTTATGAGCTCATGCATTGAGTGCCGACATAATGTGCTCAAAGTAGCCTACAAGTGAAGTTTGGATGGATAACCTTTCCTGAACTTTCCTCTTTACATCTTACGTGATGAAGTGATGTTTTTATTCCATGTAAAATTCAAACACAGATATTGATCTCTGTGCTGGGAGATCTGGAGAGCAATCAATACATAGAGTTTTTGTTGATCCTGGTGGGAGACATTATATTGCGACCATTCATGGTGATTGGGGTTTTGATACATACTATATGCATGCAAAATGGAGCAAACCTCGCATTCTAACCAAATTGAAAGGTCTTGTGATAAACTATGTTTCTTGGAATAGGCAGCAGATCACTGAAGGCATGTTTTTTTTAAATTATTATTTTTTCCATTTTGTGGTCATTGCGGTTTAAGAATGATTTTGATAAAATATTTTCCTTGGGTATAGATGACGAACACAGCTTCTACAAAATAGACAATTCTTGGCACTAACAATGGACAACTATATGAGATAGCCATGGATGAGAAGGATAAGAAGGAGAAGTACATGAAGTTTCTCTTTGAATTTCAAGAACTTCCAGAGGCTTTTATGGGTGTACAGGTACATCTTCCTCAACCCTTGTAATTTGGGTTTACAGTTTTCCTTGATATAAAAATCATTATGGAAGAGAGTTTTGTCAAAAGTGGTTTGTATAGGTGAGATAGAAACCTGTGAATGGTAGAGGGATAACCCATTAAAATTTTGAATGTTAGTTGAGGGGATCTAAGAGGGGATGTTTGGTACACTGGAGAAACCCTTTCAGGAAGAGATGATTCTAGGGGTTTCCTGTGAATATATGCTTGGTTTGAAGGAATCACATTTCCATGGAAAGACTGATTCCAGAAAGGGTTGAAAAAGGGATTCCATCATTGGATTTTGGAAAGGTGTTTCTAGTAGATTCCCATACCCACTCCGCTTCTTGATTTCCTAGTCCCCAGTTTTGTAGACCACGCATGCCCTTAGTGTAAGGGATCTTGATGTGTAGGCTGCAGCTATCTTGATAGGTTTGGGTGTCACTGGAAACTCCATACCACGTTTACAATTTCGAGTAAACTTTGCGCTTCTCTTTTTCACTCTGTGTCATTTTATAGATGGAAACAGTTGTTGTCACTGATGGGAATAGATATTATGTGATGGGTGTTACTCCTACATGACTATATTCTTTCACTGGGATTGGATATCGGGAAGTAAGTTCTCTTCTGAGTAGCCTCTCCATGTGGGACCCGGAATTTGTTACTCTTGTTTTAGAGAATATGAAACATTTTTATCATACCATACTATACATCACTCTAAAGATATTAAATGAAATTATCATGTTATGCTTCCAATTTTATTTACGCAATTCAACCTTTCCATAAAAATAAAATGTGTTATGAGAATGGAAGCAGAACATGTTGCACTTCCAGACCTTTATTGCTAATATTTGTCCATTCCATCTGAAATATTAATGCTTATTGATTGCGGGTTGATTTGCACTCTTTTTTCTGGTTATTTAAACTGATCTGTTCATTTCATGGAACTTCTTGGTGAAATACCAAACAGGTAGGTTTGTTGATTTGTTTTTGGTCTCAAGGTATTAATTATCATAGATATTAAAATTTTAGTAGCTTTATGTTTAAATACATGTTTGAATTGACTGGAATTTTTTTAAATGGTTCAAGTTTTTTAAATTGGAAACACCCATTTATAAATGCGAAGCACCCTTTTTTTAATTCACATGAAAATTAAGGTAGTTTAAAAGCTGAGGTTTCCCACTCAGAGTAGATTACTAGTTTGTTTATGCCCATAATATTTCTTTTAGAGAACTGCATTTCTTTATCAAGAAAAGAAGGGCTGTGCATTTTTCATGGCTTTCTAGTGCAGGCATCTACCATGGGAACCTGAACATGTTGCCCTGCGGATGTCGCTGGACCGGGGCAACATGTTGTGGTCACACCACGATCACATTGTGATTTGGCCCTGCTCTAGGGTGACACCCTATGGCAATTCACAGTCCTGTCAGGATACTTCTCCTATCCCTAAGACACACTTCTCCAAACCCTCGGCGCCAATCCCATATTCCTCTCATCCTCGCTGCCGCTCCCATACCGACCACCCCTCGCCGCCGCTCCTATACCAACAACCCCTCGCCGCTCAACGATCACCGCTCCCATCTCCCCGCTACTCTCGAGGGTTCTAACTCTACTTTCCAACTGGTCATCTTATCTTTGATTCAAGTAATTTTTGTTTATTCACTTTAAATCAGTATGTATGCCTTCATTATTTTTTATTTTTTGGTTCCATTTCGCTGCAATGTACTGTCTATTATGATCCCCTTATGAACACAAGAAATATATCATTTTAGGTTGCAATTTTGTTGTAATTTACCTGTATAGAATCATTTTGATTGATATTGAAGAGGTTAAAATGAGGTGGGGAGGAGGGGGGATGGGCTGGAGGGGGGGATGGGCAGGGGTGAGGTGAGGAGGAGGGGGGCTGGACAGGGGGTTGGAGGTGGTTGTGCAGGTGGGGGAGAGGGGGAGGGGGGCTGGGCAGATGGGGGAGGGGGGCTAGGCAGGGGGGTTGTGCAGGTGGGGGATTGTGGTTGTGCAGGTGGGGGAGGGGGTGGGATGCGCAGGGGGTTAGGCTAAGTAGGGGGGAGGGGGGCTGGGCAGGGGGGCTGGGCAGGGGGGGCTGTACAGGTGGGGTAGTGGGGGGGTTGGGCAGGTGGATGAGTATGGAGATGAACTTGAATTCCTTGAACCCAATTAGGAAACTGAAAAACGATTTAGTAAGACCTAAGTATATCGGATAAGGCACATTCGTGGAAGAATCTATAATTCTATCCATGTCCCTACTTAGACTATCAATGTTGTAGAAACCGTGGAAGACCCATTTAGTGAGTCTAGTAGGAAAAGGAAAATCCCTATGCGTAATCCAACCAGGTACAATTACTATGGAATGTAATAATTTTATATCCATCATAGATCAATATTAATACGTCATTATGTTGAGAAACATCAGACCCTTGTACTTGTATTTAATGATAAATGTTATCAATATTTGAAAATATTACATTGACTATGATTTTTGATTTAATATCATTCCAATGTTGACATGACCACTATAAATTATCAGTCCAATGTGACTGACTAAATGATGATATTGTGGTAATAATAGAAAGGAATTATGGAATCTATAATGGTAATGGATTCATGTATCATTTATCATCATTGATCACATATATATAAGAAGTTGTTATATCTCATTTCTTTTCCCACTATTTTCTTGTAGGTGGTTTCTTATAATGAGGATAGTTTAATCCACCACCATCGATGACAGTGAGTTCAACATTGGATTTGGGTAAGATTTATTATGTTTTTATTCTTTGGCCAAATTTTAATTAGGCCATTTTTGATTTTTGGGTTCTTTATATTTTTGTAGTGCTTTTTGGATCTCGTTGAGGTGGATTCGAGTTGCAGTTGACGAAGGCTTACATGTGTATGCATAGGTAGGCATATAAATATATATGTTCCCATTTTATATATATTCACTCATGGAATTATGAATATATATATTGGGGCTTGGTGTACTTATATATAGATATGAAAAATGCATACATGTGTAAGTGTAAAGGGGTATATGCAAGTATAAACATATATCTAAGGATCCACTTGTGCATATTTGGCCATGAAAATATGTACATAGGGGTAGGTGTCCTTATATATATGTGAAGTTGCATATGAGTGCAAGCGGAAAAAAAGGAAGATTCGAGTTTTCGTTAAAAGCAGCGCCTTGAGGTTGAGGTAAGTTTCCTTTTCTTAACCCTTTAATTTGAATTCTATAATTGCTCGAGTATTTTAAAAACTTTTTTTCATGATTATATAATCTGTATATGCTATTAAAATTGGTTGTGGTTATTTATAATGACATTTTCACCTATTTTACATTATTTCCCTAAGCCTTCAACGTGGACTAGTAAAAAGTTTCAGCAAACTCAATAGTAGAAAATGATATTTCCTTCACTTTAGAGATGACAGTGTCCTCATTTTGAGAAAACACCAACCGAGCATTCTAAAAAAAATCTAAAATTTAAAGAAAATATTTGTTTTCATTTCATCAAACACAAACAACCGGCTTTGAGAACTTGATACTTTTTTCAGTAACATCATTGTGAAACACTTGACCCAGAAAAAGACAGAATTTAAATATTCCGAGAAAACATCCTCTCATGCCGGAGTCACGCCGCGGTCACGCCGTAGTAATTCCGTGATTTGGCCCTACTCCAACCACATCCAGCCCACACCAGCCCCATTCCACCTTCATTTCAGCCCGCTGCCACCAACATTCCAGCCCGCAACAACCCCCCTTCCACCTTTGAATCAGCCCACACCATCCCCCCAACACCTGCAACCATCCCCCGTCCACCTGCATTTGAGCCTTCACCGAATTAGGTATATCAGGGGTCATCCAATCCTCTAGTCATCACAGAATATCATTAATTTCTTTAAATATTATGAGAAAACATCCTCTCATGCCATCCATATCATCCTATTTGAAATGAAGTGGAAGATGCTGCCCTGCGGATGTCACAGGACCGGGCCAACACACTGCAGTCACGCCGTGGTCACGCCGCGGTCACACGTGGTCGCACCGTGGTAATACCGTGATTTGGCCCTACTCCAGCCACATCCAACCCACACCAGCCTCCTTCCACCTTCATTTCAGCCCACTGCCACCCGCATTCCAACTCGCAACAGCCCCCCTTCCACCTTCGAATCAGTCCGCACCATCCCCCCAACACCTGCAACCAGCCCCCTTCCACCAGCATTCGAGCCCTCACCGAATTAGGTATATCAGGGATCATCCAATATTCTAGTCATCACATATTAGCATTAATTTCTTTAAATATTCTGATAAAACATCCTCTCATGCCATCCATATCAATCTATTTGAAACTAAGTGGAAGATGCTGCCCCGCGGATGTCGCTGGACCGGGCCAACATGCTGCGGTCACGCCACGGTCACACCACGGTAATGCCGTGATTTGGTCCTACTCCAGCCACATTCAACCCACACTATCCCCCTTCCACCTTCATTTCATCCCGCTGCCACCAGCATTCCAGCCCGCAGCAGCCCCCTGCCACCTTCAAATCAGCCCGCACCATCCCCCCAGCACCTGCAACCAGCCCCCTTCCACCTGAATTCGAGCCCTCACCGAATTAGGTATATCAGGGGGCATCCAATCCTCTATTAATCATATATTATCATTCATTTCTTTAAATATTTTGAGAAAACATCCTTTAATTCCATTAATATCATCCTATTTGAAACTAAGTTGAAGATGATGCCCCGCAGATGTCGCTGGACCGGGCAAACACGCTGCGGTCACAGCACGGTCATGCCGCGGTTAGGCCGTGATCATGTCGTGGTAATGCTGTGATTTGGCCCTACTCCAGCCACATCACGCCCACACCAGCCCCCTTCCACCTTTATTTCAACCCACTTCCACCAACATTCCAGCTCGCAACAGCCCCCCTGCCACCTTCGAATCAGCCCGCACCATCCCCCCAGCACCTGCAACCAGCCCCCTACCACCAGCATTCGATCCCTCACTGAATTAGGTATATCAGGGGTCATCCAATCCTCTAGTCATTATAGATTAGCATTCATTTCTTTAAATATTCTGAGAAAACATCCTCTCATACCATCCATATCATCCTATTTGAAACTAAGTGGAAGATGTTGCCTTGCAGATGTCGCTGGACCGGGCCAACATGCTGCCGTCACGCTGCGGTCACGCCGCGATCATTCCATGATTTGGCCCTGCTCTAGCCACATCCAGCCCACACCAACATCCATCGGCCTCGCGGTGGGACCATGGGGAGTCATTTCTTCAACTGTTCTTCTTTTTTCCTACTGTAAATTCTGCTCGTTATTGTAGTAGAAATCAATAGAAACTCTTGTTTTTATTTTCTCTCTGACTTGAACACCTATCACTAACCACTCATACCGCTATCATGTAGCAATAAATGGATAGATTCAGGCCTCCAGTAAGTCTCTATCGAATAATTATTAGAATATGGTTGAAAAATAGAATAAGTCCTAGATGGAAAAGCTCCTACATGATTTATGGCCCTACCATACCACCATGTTAACTACTACCCAAGAGACACCATACACAAAACTGAGCTAGTTTTTCCCATTGAAGTCTAGTTTCCATCACTAAAAATAGATGTCTGTGGAAAACTCTACATTGGGGCCAAACCTATATAGGGAACAACCCGTTCATGAACTACATTTGGGTTTAATTCTCCCATGACATGATACATAGTGACACCCATATATATTGTCTTGGGTCCAGCCACAATATTTCATTTTCATGCTATAGAACCTACATCCTTTATGCAGGGGGCATGGGGCAGGGGGTAGGGGGAAGGGCTGGGGGCAGGGGGCAGGGTTAAGGGGGAAGGGGACAAGTCTGTAGGGGAGGGTGGCATGGGGCAGGTCTGCAGGGTAGGGGGCAGGGGGCATGGTATGGGTGGAGGGGGGAAGGGGGGAGGGGGAGGGGGGCAAGGGGAAGGGGGCAGGTCTGCAGGGGAGGGGGTAGGGGGTAGGGGCAGGTCTGCAAGGCAGGGGCAGGGGGAGGGTGGTGGGGGGCAGGGGACAGGGGGCAGGGGAAATGTGTGGGTGGAGGGGGGCAGGGGGGAGGGGGTAGGGGGGCAGGGGGCAGGTCTGCAGGGCAGGGGTCAGGGGGCAAGGCGTGGGTGGAGGGGGGCATGGGGCAGGTCTGCAGGGAAAAAATGCAGTGACACCTAAAGATCATTCTACCAAGAAATTAATAAAATCCAAGTGTGGAAGGAATTCAAGAGGTAACAAAACAAGGGGCCTAGCCCCAAACGTAAGTATAAATGAATATTTTATATTTGAACTATATTGAGGGAGTGCTTTTGTATGTTTTATAGGTTCCAGTGTTATGACATCTTTTTTATCAGTTTTAGTATGTTTGGTTTGTGTCTTAGCCTGAACAGACTTTGTAATAATATTAGGACTCCCAGAATTTATAGGACAACCAGTGGTCTCCATCTCATTAGGACTATTGACAGATTTAATGTGATTAGGGTGAGAAGTATTTAGAGTTGATTCCATATGGGTCAAATTACATGGAAACAATGGATCGGTACAGTCTTTTCCAACATCTTGAGTAGCTGAATGAGGAAAAGTTGGAAGCAGCGTACCTAGAATCACTTTCACAGCAGAAGAAGTTGTTACATAGGGTGCCTGAACAGTGTCCAAATCATATGTGGGACACTGTTTCTGATCACTAGAGTCACTGTTATCTTGCATTTTTAGAGGAACTTTCACCGCAGGTGTGTTGTCATTTACATATTTAAAATATTCTAAGGCTTTAGTAGGAGAATTAAACTTGGTGATATTTGATTGTGTCATTGTTTGAACGGAGGGAAGGGAACCTAAGCCATTTTTCTAATTGTTGGTCCCATTTATTATCTCTTGAGTAGTAGTAGAAGTCAGTAGGGAGGGTTTTTGGTTCTGTCCAGAAATCATATCTGAGCAGCTGGGTTCAACCACAACTTGTAGAAAATGATCAACATTGTTCTTAGTTGCAGTGCTTAAGCTGTAATCATTGCCTTTTATGTGAACAGGTGGAGATATTGTATCCCTTCTACCCAATGTGGGTTCAGTATTTTTGGTGAGGTTAGAGTCGGGTACCTGCTTGGATGGACAAGTACTGGAATAGCATCTCTAGTATTACCTTACCTAGGATTAATTTTGATCATCATCCAATTTTGGTGAGCTTCAAGACTAGAGACAACAAACATATTCTTCCTTTTAGATTCGATAATTCTTGGAACACTATGGAGGATTCTAATAAAATTGTAAAAGACACTTGGAATTCGATCAATTCGAATGATGCCTTTGTCTGTCCAGGGGGTGTCCAGGAGGGATGGGGGGCTGTCCAGGGGGGTCTGTCAGGGAGGGGGGTCTGTCCAGGAAGGAGAAGGGGGTGTCCAGGAGGGGGGGGGGGTCTGTCCAGAAAGGAGGGGGGATTGTCCAGGGGAGATGGGGGCTGTCCAAGGAGGATGGGGGTGTCCATGAGGGATGGAGGGCTGTCTAGAGGGGGTCTGTCAGGGGGGGTCTGTCACGCAGCCGTCACACCGCGGTCACACAGTGGTCACACTGCGGTCACACCACGGTTTGGGCCTACTTCAGGACGACACCACGTGACAGCTCGCAGTGATAGTATTCCATGAGTCTTGTGATCAATGTTGAGATTGACTAATCACAATTTCTGCCGGCGGGGCGATGACTGGAATGTCGCCCCGCCTCCTACCGCTCCCTTCTCTCCTGGCCAGAAGATGCTGCCCCACAGATGTTGCTGGACTGGGCCAACATGCCGTAGTTACGCCACAGTAATGCTGTGATTTGGCCCTGCTCCTGGCCGGAAGATGCTGTTGTTGTCCAACAGTAAACAAAGGTCTCAGAGTTGTCTCTCTCCTTGATCGGGTACTCACAAATAGCTTCCAAAGTAGTCAACTAACTGCGTATTCCTAAGATGTATATATGGTTTGAAAAAAGAAGATATGAAAACCTTCCTGCCCAGATCATAACTAAAGATCCATCCTTTACTTATATGTGGCAAGAATAAGATTCCCTCACTTCCAGAAATGAGAAAGACATTTATGGGATTGTCTAAATATATAATGTAATTGAAATTATAGTAAACTTTTATCATTAGGTTGTCACCTTGATAAGTAAAAAAGTGACATTATTAACTGATGTCCACATGGATATGGAATCAAGAACAAGATTCAAGGGCATGTGTTAATTATATAAGAGAAATTATTTGATTGGTTTTTACCGATCCAGTGTAGCAATTTTGACAAAGGGGTCGCCGTTCACTGTAACGATGCGGGCTTATTTTTCAAAATAGTGATCGTCTTCTCCATTTTATAGCCCATTTATGGGCTAGGGTTACCATTGGAAAAACCTCTATCGTTGCACCTCCCGACGATTCCTCAACAGAAACATGGTCTGGGAAATGAAAACCATAAAGATATGTTTTAAACTCCCATCCTCCCATTTCAATGAAGGGTTCCATCATCATCACTCTTGTGGTGACATGCTGATTGCCTTAAAAAATTAGGCATGTGAGATGAGGATCATGACCATCCTAGTGTAGTCTAACACAATGGTCTTGAAGTAAACCTACAAAAAACAATTGATGAAACTGAGATGAATTCATTCTCCTTCAACATATAGAGGATGAGTATCATTGGGAATCAACTTCAAGGATTGGTGAACCCGTTAAGAGTTTCATATCCTTAAAAAATGATATAATGAGTAACATAGGGGGAGGGGGGGTTTCAATGTTTTCTGTTTTAGTTTCTGTTTTAGATTTAAAATTGCATGGCCAACTGTATTAGCATTCCAGGGGGGGTTGTAATGAGTTTTGTTTTAGTTTTTGTCTTTGATTTCAAATTGCATGATGTACTTTATTAGCATTCCAGGGGTGGGGGGGGGGGCTTTACAATGTATTCTGTTTTAGTTTTTGTCTTTGATTTCAAATTGCATGGACAACTATATCAGCATTCCAGGGGGTTTCTGTCCAGGGGAGGGGGTGTCCAGGAGGGGGAGGAGAGGGGAGGGTCAGGGGGGTGTCTGTCCAGGGGAGTGGGGGATGTCTAGGAGGGAGGGGGAGTATCCAGGTGGCATTTTTCCAGGGGAGGGGGAGTCTCCCGGGGGTGTCTGTCCAGGGGAGGGGGTGTCTATCAAGGGAGGGGGAGTGTTCTGTCCAGGGGGTGTCTGTTTGGGGGGAGGGGGTGTCTGTCCAGGGGGTGTCTGTCCAGGAGTATCTGTACAGGGAGGGGGGTGTTCTGTCCAGGGGAGGGGGTGTCCGGGGGGGTCTATCCAGGGGAGGGGGTGTCTAGGGGTGTTTTTTCAGGGGGGGGGGGGTGTCTGTCCAGGGTGGGGGGTGTCTATCCGGGGGGGGGGGTGTCCAGGGGAGGGGGTGTCTAGGATTGTATGTCCATGGTTGTCTGCCTATCCAGGGGGTGTCTGTCTTTGGTGGGGGGAGGGTGTCTTTGCAGGGGATGGGGTGGGGGTGTGTCCAGGGGGGTGACAGACAGGGGTGGGTAGTGATCATATTGTCTCATTTCATCTTTAAGATGGTTGTTGGATATAACTGCAATATCCTTCTCTCCCGCCATAATAGCATTATCTGGAACATGTAGGAGCTCCTTCCAGTGTAGTGCTTCTTGAAACTTTATGTCCATTAATCCACCAACATCCCGTGTAAAACCAAACAGTTTCAGCATAGATAGCCCAACTGTAATGGAATCTCAACTATAGACTTTATTCACTATTCAAAAAACCAAGTGCTGCTCATCCATAGTTTATTTGGACCACCTAAGAAAACCTTCAAGTACTCTGACAGGATTATGATGTGTTTCTACCTTGAAAAACTCCAACATATGTACAGAAGGGGGTGTCCATGTAGGGGGACTAGTAGGGGGACTAACAGGGGGCAAGGAGGACTGGCAGGGGGTGGCAGGGGGAAGGGGGGACCGGCAAGGGGACTAGCAGGGGGCATGGGGACTAGCAGGGGGCATGGGGACTAGCAGGGGACCAGTAGGGGGCCTAGCAGGGTGCAGGTGGGGACTGGTAGGGGGGGACTAGCAGGGGCAGGGGGACTAGCAGGGGGAAGGGGGTATTGGCAGGGGGAGGTAGGGGGCAGGGGGGGGGGGGGGCTGGCAGGGGGCAGGGGGGATTGGCAGGGGGCAGGGGGGACTGGAAGGGGGTGGTGGGGGGGGGGCTCACAGGGGGAAGGGGGGACCAGTAGGGGGTGGCAGGGGGCATGGGGAGACCGTAAGGGGGACTAGCAGGGGGCAGGGGGACTATGAGGGGCATGGGGGACTGGAAGGGGGTGGTAGGGGGCAGGGGGGATGGCAGGGGGCAGGGGGGACTGGAAAGGGGTGGTAGGGGGGACTCGCAGGGGGAAGGGGGACCAACAGGGTGTGGAAGGGGGTAGGGTGGACTGGCAGGGGGGCAGGGGGACTGGCAGTGGGCAGGGGGACTGGCAGGGGGTGGCAGGGGGCAGGTGGGGGCTGGCAGGGGGGAGGGGGGACTGGTAGGGGGTGGTAGGGGGGACTCGCAGGGGGTAGGGGGACCGGTAGGGGGTGGCAGGGGGGACTAGTAGGGGGAAGGGGGACTAGTAGGGGGCAGGGGGACGATCAGGTGGTATGGGGACTAGTAGGGGGCAGGGGGGACTAGAAAGGGGGGGACTGGCAGGGGGCAGGGGGGGGGGGGGGGCTGGCAGGCCTGTAGTCCTTCTGTGTTTTTATTGAACTTTGATCTATAGCCACAGTTTCTAACCGTGGCTATAAGGCTTGTTTGTCTTTTACCTTCTTCCAGGGTTTGAAACTGTGGCTATAATTCTTTTGACACGATTTTAAACCGTGGCTATAGGGATTTAGCCACGTTTTGAACCGTGGCTATAGGAGTTGGCCTATAGCCATGCCAATACCATCCACGATTCATTGAACTGTGGCTATAACATATATCCATAGTTTTTGGGCTTATAGCCACGGTTTGAAACCGTGGCTATAGCCTAAATTTTCAGTAGTGTTATAATGTCATATATTATCCTTTTATAACATTTTACCACCCGTTTGTTAATAATATTTAACTATTTTAATTGTTCTCGGTGTTAATTGCATTGTTTTATCATACGTGTTTTCTCATAAAAGTTATTTTTATTGAGAATAATATTGAGATCCATCATCTATAAATTATATTAATTGTAAAAATATAGCATTTATTCATTGTATATATATTTAGAATCATTCTTTATGTTTTGGAGTGGAAAATGAATCGTATCTATTCATGGATATGGGAGGTCACATGTACGCACGGGAAATAATATAATTCCATTAATGAATGAATGGGTACGAATTTTTTTGGGTATATTTATGTTATATAATAAATATCATTACATATATATCTCATATGTTAAATTAATTTTCCCATATTACTTTTCATTTAAATAAAAAGTAAAAAATGAATTGCAATGATTCGAGAGATGGTAGTCTGTCATACACACGAGAAACACAATAAAATTTTAAATAGAATAGAAAGAAATATGTTATATGTGATATATTAATTACATAAGTATAATAATATCATAAATATCATATAAATGTTTTCAGTATGGAATTATATCCATCCTTGAATAATGGTGATGGAAAATTATTTACATCTTTTCGTGAGGTGATAGTCTGTTGTACACATGATTGATGGTTTTGCTTCATATTTGATGGAAGAAGAGATAGATATATGTAATTAAAATAAAAAAATTAAATATAATAATTTATAATATATTTATTTTATTTTATAATCGTGTTTTAATAATATTTCAGTGATGTGGAAGATGAAAAAAATTAATACCATTGTTTAAGAATAATAAAAAATTTTCAGATTAAATCATACAGTTTACACCAAAATCCATTGGAGGTAAGATATATAATCAAATATAGTGATCTAGTATGTTTTAGGGGAGTAATGAAGTAATTTGGGTAGGTATTGGATGAAATATGTCTTTGTAAGTATGAATATTGGAGTGGAGGGTTCGCTATTTATATATGGGGGACAAGATATTCATGGAATTTTTGAAATGAATCAATTATAATCTTATTTTTATCATTCAAAAATCCTAAATAATAGAAAAATATTGATAATTAGAGGTTATAAGGTCTAAATATTTCCATAAATTTTGTTTTTACATGTTTTTAGTTCATTTTAACAATTCTAATTTTAGTTTAACCCTAAGAAAAACCAGTTTTTACTTTAACTATGATAATTAATTTTTACTAATTTTACTTTTCATAATGGTCACAAATTATGTTGAACATATTAAATAATATAAATTATATTCATTCAAAATATTTAATCCATTTTTCAAAATTCAGTTCACAAAATTGTTTGAATCAAATTTAAAATTATACCCACAGATGCTATGAAAAAGCGGGTTTCCAAAGAAAAAATTATCATAAATATAGAATGTTATAATATCAAAATTCAATATGAATATGATTAAAATGAACTAAATTAGTTAAATTTTAATATAATTTGATATATTACTTCTATAAAATTTAAAATATAATTAAAATGTAAGGACCCAACCTCAATTGCATTGAGTTGGTGCGTTGTTTGATTACATTGGCATACATACAAGGAATACGAATCCCGAAGGACCGAGTAATTTAGTATTATTGGAAACAAGATACATACATAAGTTCAATATTACCACTTGAAGAGAAATACAACATAGAAAATCCTTAGACAACACCCATAACTCCTATGTTATTTATTCATGTCATTCATAATAAAATTCTTCATGTCCCGAAAAAATGAAAAATAAGGAAGGGGTGATCTCAAATGCTCAGTAAGACTAAGAAATAAAGTGGAAGATAGTATAAACATAAGACATGGTGCATAATTGATAACAAATTCCTTTAATAATAATCTTGAATAAATTACGACAGGAATATGAGCTGAGTAAATAATGCCATATTAAAACATAATAATGGGTATTCTAATAGTTTAATAACCACATGAAATATCAATAGCTAAACTCATAATGATGGAATCTATAATTCCAGACATTTTGAAACATTTTTTCAAGGTCTCAGCCAAGACGTCTAATGATTAAGGCCTCATACGAAATCCATAACTCATTGGGAAAGGCCTAGGCCAATTCCACGTCTAGTTGAGACCTACCGATGCATAAAGGGGATATAACAGGACCCTCCCATCACATAATAAGTCAAATTCATTCCCAATATGAGCGGGGATCAACATAAACAAAATATACATTCATATTGAAACTATCATATGAAATGTAACTAACTTTCCCAATCATTAAACTTAAAATGCTAACCATTCTGAGTAATATAGTGAATGGTTTTAGGATAGATCATCCACAATAGAGTTATTCATAAACCATTAAAAAATATTATAGATGACTTCATAAATTATTAAACTCAATAATACCAATTAATCAACAAGAGTGTTGAATTAGTCGAATACACTCTTATAAAATCATTAATCATTTTTTGAGATAAATACTCTTTTATTTTGAAAAGTAGAGTTATTTTGGAAAAATATTTGTATAAAACCAAAAGTAAAGTAAGATAGTATTTTAAAAATAAAATGAGTGATCTAATAAAGATAATGGTTTCCAAAAACAGATTATAGAGTGCCCTTGAAAATAGGAAATAATTTGAGAAATTCCCTTGAATCAGGCTTGTACTTTGGAATCAATTTTGAATGTTCCTTTTAAAATGTGTACTAACCCTAAAATAAAGAAGGGTTCTGGTTTTTAAACATATATATGATACTCACACAGAATATATGAGGAGTATATAACTATAAATAATAATTTCATTGAGGTAATTATACAATGAAAATATCCTGAATGAAAATGGAAGTTTGGGTGGAAAATCTATTACCTTAACTCCAAACGTGTTCCGCTCATGAAATTAATATCATGGAATATGAAATTATACTTATTAATAACTTAGTTCAGAAAATATTAGACTTGTATTTATTTTATCATAATTTTGTTTAGTTCATTTATATCTTTATTGATAAGTTATTTTATTTAATTTCATTGTTCCAGGGTGTTAATTTTCTTTATTTTCATAATCGGTTCACTTGTTTTTAACTATGTGGAATGGATGTAGATATACATAATTGAAATTATATATTATTTATGAACATACAGAATTTATAATGGTATTTTTTCATTTGGTTACATGGAATGAGGATGAATCATTAGATGACAACCACTTCAATTATTTGGCGGTATTTGGATTATTATGAACTACTTTTGTCATATAACATAATTATTTGTATATATTCTGGTTCTTGAATATTAATTAGGATATAAAACATATTTTATTGTCTTTTTAAACCATAAATATTATTTCATGAACAGTAATAAAGAAGATATGGAAAAATGAAACTTTGTCGTCTACAAAGTCTATAAATTGGAACCTCATGGACGTTGATTTCTTTTATAAAAATAAAAGGAAGGGAGTAAGAATCATGATGATGTTTTTTCTATTCACATGATATAAATAGAGTATAGAGATGATAATGGAGTTATCATGATCATTTGGAAAGAGGATGTGAGGAGAGGGTAATAAAAGAAGTTAAATTGAAATGAAACTAATATAAAAAGAAAGTTGTTTTACCTCTTGAAATAATTTCCTCGATAACCTCTTTAAGGGAAGGGTTTTAGGTCTTTTGGAAAGACTAAGAGCTTCCTGGTCGTGGGGAGTGACTAGGGAAGGGTATTTGGGAAGAACTTTGTGGAGATTCAAGACTTAGAGGAGTGAAGAGAAGAGGGAGTGGTGAGGGGTTTTTACAGTGGATGAGAGGGGTAATTTTTTGAATATTTAATTCATTATCTTATTATTTCCCACAAGACAACCAATAGTACTGTTTCATGTTACCCCTAATAGTAATAAGTGCATGTGAGTTCGAACCAAGTGGCCTAGCATCACTTGTGATGTAAGAACCTAGGCTTTGCTGCAAAAGACTATGGAATATTTTTAATGTTATTCCAGAGCAGCGCCTTCAGACGGCGTGCGATTCCGAGCCCCGGTGTGGCCGGAATTAAATTTTCAGTGCGTTCACACTAAAAACGCCAAATAAATGGGTTAACTCCTAAACGGTGATCTAGATTAGAGATCTGAGTGTATGGATGGTTCTGGAATGGGGTGTTTACCCTAGGAACGACAAAAAACTTGTCGGTGTGTGGCATTTGCACCCCTCGCTCTTTTTTAAGAGCGTGTAGCAGATAAATTAATTAATTTATTTATTCATTTAATGGATTAACTCAAGTATCTCCTAAAAGGTTGCTCGGATTGGAAAACTGAGGGCACCGTTGTGTTTAGAACGTGCCGTTTACCCTAGTAGGGGTGTAATTTTCTCGAGCGTGGACTTTCTGTGAAAAAAAATCGTCGCCAGGGGCGTTTTTTTAATTTGGCAGCCTCGGGCGTGGTCATTGTAACTTTTGAATGAGGACTCAGATTAAACTTCCAAGACCACCATTACGGTCGTAGAGTCGTGTTTACCCCAAGGGCACCCTCCTCTTTTTCTGCGTTGGGAGCGGAATCGGGGGGCTAGTCGGGCCGGGGGATTTAGCAGATATTGGCTTAATATCTGCTTACTCCCCCTTCCCCCTTACCTCCCTCACCTGGACGCAAGACAGGCAGCAGAACCATCCCTCTCCTTCTTCCTCCTCCTCCAATATGGAAATGGTGGATCAGAGGCAGTTTTGGCCGCGACGGAGCTCCGATCGAGCATAGAAGCATCGGCGTTCCGCCCGCAGGTAGGCAGATTTGAGTTTTACACCCCTTTCCCCGCATTAATTTCTATTTATGCTCAATCATGCTATTGGATCATCGAACGAAGACCATAATTGCGTAGATTATGTTCTGAGCTTTCTGGAATGCTATCCGGATCGAATTTTTGGCCATCGGATCGTTTCCGGTAGTCCTATGAAGTTTTCCGGCCACGAGGCCGGTTTCCGGTGAGGGTTTGATGGCAGCGGCGGTGAGCCCTTTCAGCAGCGGCGGCGGAGGTCGGCGCGGTGGTGAGCCCTTCCGGCAGGCAGCGGTGCTGGCGGGGTCCCAGGCGGAGGGCACCCACGGTGGGGCGCAAGACCGAGGGGCCGCGACACGCGGCCCCGGGCAGGGCGATCGGGACCCGCGTGACGCGGGTTTCCGCGTGGAAAGAAGACCGGTCGGGTCGGCCGGTCGGGGGAGGTGGGCCGCCCAGAGCGGGCCGGACGGAGGGGGTCGGCCGGAGCATGCCGGTCGGAGCGAGGCAGACCGGTCTGGCCCAAGAGGAAGGGGGGGTTTCCCCCTTTGAATTTCTAAGGCCCATAACTTTCGCTACGGGCATCCGTTTTGCATACTGTCTGCGGCAGCACGGAGCTCGTGTCAGAGCGAACATTTTGAGATGGTTTTGGGAATATTTAATTCCCGAAACGAGGGGCCTCGGAGGTGCGACACATCTTTAAGTGAATTGACGTTTTTCTGGGGGATCTTGTTTTGGACGGCGCGAACGCGTCTAATGTCTGATTTAAGCGTCGTCAGTGGCATTGGGACCCTGGAACCGAGGAAGAGATTTCCAAGGTGGTGTCAGGTGTTGAGGACAAAGTTGAGGCATGGGCCCCATGGCCCGTCTTTTGAGCTGCGTTCAGCGTTTCGCGAATTTTTCATCGGACGTCCGTTTCAGGCGTGCGAGCAGTCGATTCTGGATGTTTTTCTAAGGGGATTGCAATGGTGCAATCTACTCACTTTAATTCCGAACGATGGTGCGGGCCCCACGAGGGTTGTTTGGGCGTTGATGATCATTTTACATCTCTATCACCGGTCGACCGTTTTGGACAAGTGAATAGTCCATCTTGTGTACTTTTTCAAGAAGATCGCAACGGTGCGATCCATTAGCAGCGCTTCGGGACCTGGGTGTGGGTTCCGCGTGGTACCGCTCGTGAGCGGTAAGTCGAAATGTATCTTTTTCTCTGGATATCTGTTCCACTCAAGTGAGTAGTGCTTTTTCCTTGTTTTTTCGAGAACATTGCGATGACACAGTTCGCCCGACCTTTTTCGGGGACATGGTGTGGGTCCCAACCGACCCGGCTACGGTGAATAGTACCTTTTTCACTGGGTGTCCATTTTGGGGATTGAGTATTCAATCTTGTGTGTTTTTCCAAGGGGATCGCAGTGGTGTGATCTGTTTGTTCAGTTTCGGGATCTTGGGGTGGGCCCCACATGGGTTGGTTATAGTGAATAGTACCCTTTTTCACCGGTTGACCGTTTCAGGCAAGTAAGTAGTCTATCTCTCGTGTTTTTCCGTGGGGATTACAATGGTGTAATCTATTTAGGAGAGTGGAGGATCATACACGATCTTATTAAATGTGGAAGTATGAAGGGTGCCCCGGTGGCAGTTCTTTTACCGTGTTTGTAGCGGTCCCTTGGCGTGTAATTGCGTGCACTATTGGGAGAGTGATTTTGGTGGTTAAAGGGATGTGGTTGACTGTGACTCAGACTTTGAGGTGGCATGTTGGAGTTGTTATGTTTACGTCTTCGCGTTGACATTGGGGGCCATGTGCATGTTAGCCTTGGGCTGGAGACGTGACATACTCTGGGAGTATGTGAGAACGCTGGGAGGTACATGTGGTTGTTTGTACCTGAGAGAATTTGTGATCTTGGTTGGAGTTGGCTTGGGGCCACATGTCGCGTGGGCCCCATGTGTGTGCAGTGTTCTGCTTTGCATACTTTTGACCTCTCGTGACGTAGAGGGTCCCTCTATTCTCGATTGTTGACCAGCGGGGTTGAGTTTTTCCCCTATATCTGTGCTCGATGGTTTAGATCAACAGGGTTGAGTGGATTCCCTTGGTTTTGTTCTGGAGTTGGGTGGTTGCACGAGACCCACTTTGGGTTCTGTTGGCCAGTACTGTACCATCGAGTAGGGATGGCCAGAGAAGTTCCGGGTTTACCCTCCAGTAGAGACTGGGTAGTGGGTTTCTCATCAACTTCTTTGGGTTTACCCTCCAGTAGAGACTGGGTAGTGGGTTGCTCACTGACATCTAGGGTTTACCCTCCATCCGAGACTGGGCAGTGGGTCACCCGACACTCGTAGTGTCTACCCTCCAGCAGGGCTGGGTAGTGGGTTGCTCATTGACTTCTCAGTGTTTACCATCTAGCAGAGACTAGGTAGTGGATCACCCCATGATTATTGAGGGTCTACCCTCCAGCATGGACTGGGCAGTCGGTCACCAATTGACTTCTTTCAGGTTTACCCTCCAGTAGGACTGGGCAATGGGTCGGCTGTCGACTTGTTCTGGGTTTACCCTCTAGTAGGGCTGGGTAGTGGGTCACCCATTGACTTCTTTTAGGTCTAACCTCCAGCAAGGCTGGTCATAGGGTCACCTTTCAGCTTATTCCAGGTCTACCCTCCAGTAGGGAAGGGCAGTGGGTCACCCGATATCTTATTATTCTTTACCCTCCAGCAGGGCTGGGCAGTGGGTCACCCGTTGGCTTTTCAGACTCAACCCTTCTTATGAGGCTAGTCGGTGACTTTTCTCCGTGACTACCAGAGCGGGACCCTTGTTTGTACGGGTCAGTGATGTGATAGCTTTGACTTTGAGCAGACCTCTCAACTGTGTGACAGTGACGAGGTGTGGTTTGATTTCACCTAGAACTCTCAAGTACGAGGGGCACTTTCCCCACTGAGACACATCCTTGTGACGCGAACTAAAACCGTGCGGGTGAGTCAGTGCCACCCAAAGCAGATAGTGTCGAGGTGCGGTGATTTGAGCCCCTTATCTTGCAGTTCAGGGCAGACGTGCGGGATGCTGGGCGTCGAAGGTGTTTACTTCTAGGACTATTGGCGCCTCACATTCTTGGGCTGAGCTACGGGATGGAGATCCCCTTACGAGCTTGTTCGAGTTTCTTGTTGAGAATACATATATATATATATATATACCTTGTTCGAGTACCCACTTCTTGGGCTTGGTTACTCTCCCTCTAGGAGAGGCGAAGATGCGTGGGGTATGCCACATGATTTCGGTGTCTATGTTCTCGTGGTTGGACGAGTATACTCTTCTGCTATAGGTAGCGAAGACTCGACGAGAAGTTCATCTTCTCACCGTTTCCATCTCCTTGTGTTTGGACGAGTATACTTCCTACCTATTATTGGGTTGAGTTGTACTCTTTATTTCAGTTTTAGTTGTACTCCTTTACTTATCCCTATTCGATCTGCTGCACACCTCTTCAGCACCTCCTTTGTTGCTTCCTCGAGCCTTCAGCGCATCCTACTGAGTATTTTTATACTCACCCCTGCTTGGGCTATGCCCGCACTTGGTGTGCCCTTGCAGTCGATGAACAGGTTGGTCGGGACATCAGCGGAGCTTAGGATATCGGGAGCTTGGGTCACCTATGGTGGTCGAAGTCGGGTTCTAGGTGGGGGACCCTTCCATCTGTTTTTCTTTTGTTTACCTATTAACGGGTTGTGGCACTTTTTTGGTTGGGCGATTGTTTTTTCCTTTTCTTTTCAGTTTAATTTCAGCTTCTACTTATACTGTTTAGTGGTCGATGCACATTTGTGGTTTATATATAGCAGTTGAAATTTTCTTTACTTTTCTTTTCTTTTACTCTACACTTTTGCATTGAGGGTTCTGTGTGTGTATGTGTACAAGTACTCAGGCGAAGGCCTCCTCGAGTTGTTTAGCCTTCGGCACTTATCGCCATCCCCTGGCCTATGGAGGTGGGCTTGGGGTATTAGTGGCCCGAGCCTGAGTAGGGTCGGGTCATGAAAAAGTGGTATTAGAGGTGGTTCATTCCTTGGGACGCTATTCAGATGTCCCTAAAATAAAAGGAATTGGTTGGGATTTAGGGAAATACTGTTAACATGTCTCGAGAGAGGCTCTCAGGCCAGGGAGTCCATTGATGGTGCGGCGGGCGACATATCTATTCAGTAGGACCCTGATAACCCGCTTGTCAACTCGGAATGCTGAGACACTTGTTGTATCACATAGGATTGATTCTTTGACTGTCCTTATTGAGTTAGCTCCCCATCGTTGTTATTGGTATATACATATATGCTCATCTGATAGCGGCACACCTTGATAATATTCAGGATGTCTCCGCGAAGACAGCCATCCAAGATACCATATTGGGTGCATGACGACAACCCTGTGAGCTACGAGGGCTCAGTACAGGACCCATCATCCGAGCCCCTTTCTCCGGGTGGGCCGTTAGCAGCACCCCCACTAGTTGAGCAGCAGACAACTTCAGTAGACCAGGTTGATTTTGAGCGCAGGTTGAGCGCGCTCCATGAGTTCCAGCGGTAGAGACCCCTGAGGTTTGGTTTGAGACAGTGGTTTGCCTTTTCAGGATTGTGCAGACGCCCGCAGATCAGAGAGTGGCTTTGGAAGCCAACCTTTTTTGAGGAGTAGCTTGGTATTGGTGGAGTCTGGTGACTCAGTTTCTTGACGAGTCATTGCTTTCGTGGGGCGAAATTCTGTTGTTGTTTCATGAGGTGTTTTACCCCTCCTTCTTATGCTCTGTTTGGATTCAAAAGCTCCTTCAGTTTCAACAGGGAGGGATGATAGTGGCCGAGTACGCGACTAGTTTTGCAGACCGTGCACACTTTTACCTGGACATGGTCCATAACGGAAACCCCTGAGCGCAGAAGTTTTATCAGTGTATCCCCTAAGTGATTCGTGCTGTCATAGTACCTTTGGGAATTTCCACATATTCCTGGGTTCTAGAGTAGGCACTGGTGATAGAGAGTTCACTTTCACATTCTAGAGTTGGTGGTGGCAGCAAGCACGTTGGAGCCGAGACGTCTGCCGCATCTAACGAGCGTCGATAAGCAGAACCTCGACGCAGGTGGCTTTCTGATAACCGGACCCAGGGGCATGGTCGTACACCACATTGGCGTCGAAGGGCACCAGTGTAGCCCACAAAGTGTCGGTGTTGTGCTTGCGATGGGCGAGGTCACCTGGCACGGGACTGCCCGACCAGGCATGCAGAGAGCTTCCGGCAGGCAGCAGGTGCACCACCACGATGGAGGCAGCGCCATGATCAAAGTAGTACCCAGAGAGGTGGTTCTAGCAGAGGAGTGGGAGGAGCTGGTAGTGGGGGATGACTTTACAAGATCTTCCGATCACCACAAGGCGGTCCACTTCAGGCTCCAGGAGCTGACAGTTGGGACCTTGGACAACCACGAGCCTTGAATGTCTACGATCTTGTAGAGCATGTGTTGATAAGGGGTACGCTCTACAACTCTTCTACTTCATGCAGTAGAACTGTTAGACTCTCTGTGTGGAATGCCTTTTCTCCTATCTCTTTGTTTGAGTTGTTACCATGGTGGCGCGGGGCATCGGTATAACCTTGTGTTGGTAAGGTAAAAAGGCGTAGGACCTTTCTCTTTAGTCGATGGTGTGGAATCCTTCACTTTTGAGTGTGTAAGAGGGTCTTGTTTGTGAGACATCTACTGTGAAACCTTGTGTGACCAGATATACATGGGTGTTTCACCATATGGATATTCTGAAAGAGGGAATCACCAGGCCTTGTTCCAGGTGTGGGTGGTGATTCCAGTCACGACGTGCGACATAGAGGTTTGATCGGGGAGGTGAGATACCCCCGAGGTCCTTCGCACCATTTGGGACCGTGTGAAGTGATGTCGAGTATCCCTACCGCCTTTCCCCTAACCTCCAAGTCAGGAGTGGGTGCACTCCATCTCCCATGTGACTCACCCGAGAATAAGAGTGCGTGCCCCTGTGCACGTCATCGTCAAGTGCTGACCCCACGTGAATAGATCAAATCCTTTAGTCTGTTTGCGGTGCCGCAGAACTATGCAAGAGTTCTTCTGGGTATGGGAGAGCCAGGTGCGGGATTAGTACCCTGAGTTGTTCCCTGGTTTTTCTTTTCGGGGATGAAAAGTTTGAAGGAGGGAATGATGTAAGAACCCAGTTTTTTCTGAGAAAGACTTCGAAATATTATTGATGTTATTCCCGAGCAGCACCTTCAAAGGGTGTGCGATTCCGAGCCCCGGTGTGGCCGAAATTAAATTTTCAGTGCGTTCACACTAGAAATTCCAAATAAATGGGTTAACACATAAACGGTGATTTGGATCAGAGATCGGAGTGTACGTATGGTTCCGGAATGGGGTGTTTACCGTAGTAACGACATAAAAGTTTTCATCGCGGGGCGTTTGGACCCCCCTCTCTCTTTCAGAGCGTGGAACGGATAAATTAAATAATTAATTTATTCTTTAAACAACTTAACTCAAGTATCTCCTAAACGGTTGATCGTATTGGAAAAACAAGGGCACCATTGAGTTTAGAATGTTCTTTTTACCCTAGGTGGGGTGTAATTTTTTCGTGCGCGGACTTTCTGTGAAAAGAACCCCCACCAGGGGCGTTTTCGTAATTTGGTGGCCTCGGGTGTGGTCATGGTAACATTTTAACGGGGTCTTGGATTAAAATTCTGAGACCTCCGTTGCGCTCAGAGCGTCGTGTTTACCCCAAGGGCGCCCTTCTCTTTGTCTGCGTCAGCAGCAGAATCGGGGGGCGAGTCGGGTCGTGGGATTTAACAGATATTTGCTTAATATCTGCTTACTTCCCCATTCCCCCTTACCTCCCTCACCTGGATGCATGACAACCTGAAAAACACTCCCTCTCCTCTTTCTTCCTCCTCCAAGATGGGAACGGTGGATCTGAGGCAGTTTTGGCCACAGTGGAGCTCGGATCGAGCATAGAAGCGTCGGCGTTCCGCCCGCAGGTAGGTGGATTTGAGTTTTACACCCCTTTCCCCGAATTAATTTCCATTTATGCTCAATCGTGCCATTGGATCGTCAAATGAAGCCCATAATTGCGTAGATCCTGTCCTCATCTTTCTGGAATGCTCTTCAGATCGAATTTTCGACTACCAGATCGTTTCCGGTGGTCCTCTGAAGTTTTCCAGCCACGAGCCCGGTTTCTGGTGAGGGTTTGATGGCGGCGGAGGTGAGCCCTTTCGGTGGTGGCAGAGGGCACTTCAGGCTGCGGTGTCGGAGGAGGTCGGCATGCCGGTGAGCGCTTCCAGCAGGTGGCAGCGCAGGCAGGGTCCCAGGCGGCGGGCGCCGACGGTGGGGCACGAGACCGAGGGGTCGCGGCGCGCGGCCCCGTGCAGGGCGACCGGGACCCGCGTGGAAAGAGGACCGGCCGTGTCGGCCGGTCGGTGGAGGCGGGCCGGCTGGAGTGGGCCGGCTGGAGCGGGCCGGTCGGTGCAGGCCGGTCAGAGCTGGGCGGACCGGCCGGAATGGGCCGGTCAGGCCCAAGAGGAAGGGGGCGGGGTTTACACCTTTGAATTTCCGAGGCCCGTAACTTTCGCTACGGGCGTCCGTTTTGCATGCCGTCTATGTCAGCATGGAAATCGTGTCAGTGCGGACCTTTTGAGATGGTTTTGGGAATATTTAATTCCCAAAACGAGGGGCCTCGGAGGTGTGATGCTTCTTTAAGTGAATTGATGTTTTTCCGGGGGATCTTTTTTTGGACGGCGCGAACGCGTCTGACGTTCGATTTAAGCGTCGTCAGTGGCGTTGGGACCCTGGCACTGAGGCAGAGATTTCCAGGGTGGTTTTAGGCGTTGAATCTGAAGTTGAGGCCTTGGCCCCATGGCCCTTCTTTCGAGCTGCGTGCATCGTTTCATGACTTTTTCATTGGACGTCTATTTCAGTCATGCGAGCAGTCGATTCTGAATGTTTTTCCGAGGGGATTGCAATGGTGCAATCTGCACGCTTTTATTCCGCACGATGGTGTGGGCCCCACGAGGGCCGTTTGGGTGTTGATGGTGATTTTCCATCTCTATCAGCGGGCGACCGTTTTGGACAAGTGAATAGTCCATCTTTTGTACTTTTTTTGAGAGGATCGCAACGGTGCGATCCGTTGGCAACGCTCCAGGACCGGGGTGCGGGTTCCGCATGGTACCGCTCGTGCGCGGTAAGCCGGAATGTATCGTTTTCTCCGGATATCCATTATAATTAAGTGAGTAGTGCTTTTGACATGTTTTTTCAAGAACATTGCGATGGCGCTGTTCGCCCGACCTTTTTCGGGGACATGGTGTCGGTCCCACCCGACCCGGCTATGGTGAATAGTACCTTTTTCACCGGGTGTCCATTTTGGGCGATTGAGTATTCAATCCCGTGTGTTTTTCCGAGGGGATCGCAGTGGTGTGATTCGTTTGTTCAGTTTTGGGATCTTGGGGTGGGCCCCACACGGGTTGGTTACAGTGAATAGTACCCTTTTTCACCGGTTGACCGTTTCGAGAGAGTAAGTAGTGTACCTCGCGTGTTTTTTCGTGGGGATTACAACAGTGTAATCTGTTCAGGAGAGCGGAGGATCATACATGATATTATTAAATGTGAAAGTATGAAGGGTGCCCCGGTGGCGGTTCTTCTACCGTGTTTGTAACGGGCCCTTGGTGTGTGATCACGTGCACTCTTGGGAGAGTGATGTTGGTGGTTACAAGGATGTGGTTGGTCGTGCATCAGCTGTTGAGGTGGCAAGTTGGAGTTTTTAAGTTTACACCTTTGCATTGACGTTGGGGGCCATGTGCATGTTAGCCTTTGGCTGGAGACGTGGCATACTCAGGGAGTATGCGAGAACGCTGGGAGGTACATGTGGTTGTTTATACCTAAGAACGTTTGTGCCCTTGGTTGGAGTTGGCTTGGGGCCACATGTCGCCTGGGCCCCATGTGCATGTCATGTTCTTCTTTGCGTAATTTTGACCTCTCGTGATGTAGAGGGTCCCTCTGTTATCGATTGTTGACCAGCGGGGTTGAGTTTTTCCCCTGGCTCTGTGCTCGTTGGTTTAGATCAACAGGGTTGAGTGGTTTCCCCTGGTTTGGTTCTGGAGTTGGGTGGTTGCACGATACCCACTCTGGGTTCTGTTGGCTAGTACTATACCATCCAGTAGGGATGGCCAGAGCAGTTCTGGGTTTACCCTCCAGTAGAGACTGGGCAGTGGGTTGCTCGTCGACTTCTTCGGTTTTACCCTCTAGTAGAGATTGGGTAGTGGGTTTCTCACATACTTCTAGGGTTTACCCTCCAGCCGAGACTGGGCAGTGGGTCACCTGACACTCTTAGGGTCTACCCGCCAGCAGGGCTGGGCAGTGGGTGGCTCATTGACTTCTCAGGGTTTAACCTCTAGCAGAGACTAAGAAGTGGGTCACCCGACGATTCTTGAGGGTCTACCCTCCAGCAGAGACTGAGCAGTGGGTCATCCATCGACTTCTTTCTGGTCTACCCTCTAGCAGGGCTGGGCAGTGGGTCACCTGTCGACTTGTTCTAGGTGTACCCTACAACAGGGCTGGGCAGTGGGTCACCCATCGACTTCTTTCAGGTCTACCCTCCAGCTGGGTTGGGTAGTGGGTCATCTATTGTCTTATATCAGGTCTACCCTCTAGCAGGACTGGGCAGTGGGTCACTCGATATCTTATTATGTTTTACCCTCCTGCAGGGCTGGGTTGTGGGTCACTCGTTGGCTTTTTAGACTCAACCCTTCTTATGAGGCTAGTCAGTGACTTTTCTCCGTGACTACCGGAGCGGGACCCTTGTTTGTACGGGTCAGTGATGTGACAGCTTGGACTTTGAGCAGACCACTCGACTGTGTGACAGTTATGAGGTGTGGTTTGATTTCACCTAGAAATATCAAGTACGAGGGGCACTTTCCCCACCGAGACAAGTCCTTGTGACGTGAAATAAAACCGTGTGGGCGAGTCAGTGCCGCCCAAAGTGAATAGTGTCTAGGTGCGGTGATTTGAGCCCCTTGGCTTGCAGTTCAAGGCAGACGTGCGGGATGCTGGGGCGTTGATGGTGTTTACTTCTGGGACTGTTGGCGACTCACTTTCTTGGGCTGAGCTACGGGATGGAGATCCCCTTACGAGCTTGTTCGGGCTTCTTTTTGAGCATATATATATATATATATATATATATATATATATATATATATATACGTTGTTCGAGTACCCACTTATTGGGCTTGGTTACTCTCCCTCTAGGAGAGGCGAAGACGTGTGGGGTATGCCACGTGCTTTCCGTGTCTAGATTCTCATGTTTGGACGAGTCTACTCTCCTGCTATAGGTAGCGAAGACTCGATGAGAAGTTCATCTTCTCACCATTTCCAGCTCCTTGCGTTTGGATGAGTCTAATTCCTATCTCTTGTTGGGTTGAGTTGTACTATTTACTTCACTTTCGGTTGTACTCCTTTACTTCTCCATGTTTGATCTACTGCTCACCTCTTCAGCACCTCCTTTGTTGCTCCCTCGAGCCTTCGGGGCATCCTACTGAGTATTTTTATACTCACCCCTGCTTGGGCTTTTCCCGCACATGGTATTCCCTTGTAGTCGACGTTCAGGTTGGTCGGGACATCAACAAAGCTTAGGAGATTGGGAGCTTGGGCCGCATACAGTGTTCGGAGTCGGGTTCTAAGTGGGGGACCCTTCTAGCTGTTTTTCTTTTGTTTACCTGTTTCCGGGTTAGGGCACTTTTCTAGTTGGGTGCTTGTTTTGTCCCTTTTATATCCAGTTTTCCTTCAGCTTATACTTGTACTGTTTAGAGGTCTATAAACATTTTTTGTTTATATATAGCAGTTGCAATTTTCTTTACTTTTCTTTTCTTTTACTCTACACTTTTGCATTGAGTGTGCTGCATGCGTATGTGTACAGGTACTCAGGCGAAGGCCTCCCCGAGTTGTTTAGCCTTCGGCACTTGCCTCCAGCCCCTTGCCTATGGAGGTGAGCTTTTGGTAGTTGCGGCTCGAGCCCGGGTAGGGTCGGGTCATGACATGTAGTGTCATGGATAGTGTATTTACCTGATAATTTGTATATAGAGTACTTTATCATATTTCACTATTCATCAAAATTTCTAGAATTTCAGAAAAATCCCAAAAATTTACCCCCACCATTTTTCGACATGTAGAATTCAAAATTGAACTCTAACTTTCAAAATTATTTTTCTAAATATTATAAATTTTAGTTTAAAATATAGTCATAATTAATTCCAAAAATAACAATTTTAAGGTGAAATTAGTTTATTTTCACATTGAAAAATTAATTAAAATCTCATTATATTATAGCCTTATGAATTTAAAATAATAATATTATTTACTATTCATAAGGGTCATATTACTATTCATAAGGGTCATATTACTATTCACCAAAAAATAATTTTGTTCAATCAGACTCTGTATGACTTACTGGTCACAACTCTAGATGACCGTTATTCTGGATTCTAAACACAGAAGCGGAAATGTTGTGCTTAATGTCTAGATTATAAAATGCACTGAATATTTATTTTCAAAATCATGGGGTGTGACATTATCCCCACCTTACAAAAATTTTATCCTTGAAATTTCATTTTACAATCTAGGCCAAAAACAGTTGGGGGTACTTTTCCTTCATTGCTTCCTCCAGTTCCCATGTTTTCTCTTTGTACTTATGGTTTCACCATAGTACCTTGACTAGATGAGTAGTCTTGTTGCATAGAACATTGTCTCTACGATACAATATTTTCGCTGGATTCTCCTCATAGGAAAGATCATCCTCCAATTATACCACCTCTGAAGAGAGTACATGTGAAGGGTCTTGTATGTACTTCCTTAAGAGGGATATATGAAAGTCATTATATACTTTCGACATGGTAGGTAGAAGTTTCAGTCGATAGGCCACAGCTCCAAATCGATCAAGGATCTCAAAGGGGCCAATATACCTGGGACTCAGCTTTACTTTCATCCCAAACCTCATGAACTTCTTCCATGGAGATATGCATAGAAATACTAGGTGTCCAACTTTGAATTCAAGGTCTCGTCAATAGTTATCCGCATAGATCTTCTGTCGACTATGGGATGCATTGATATGTAGTTGAATGGTTTTCACCTTCTACGCCATTTCTTCAACCAATTTAGGTACTAGAAGCTTTCTCTCACCGACCTCATCCCAACACGCCCGTGTTCTCCACCTTTTGAAATAAAGGGCATTATTTGGTGACATTCATAAGCTCGGGTAGAAGCTATTGTTGTTGAAGAATTCAACCAGTGGAAGATGTTGGTCCCATCTTCCTTTGTGTTTTTGATTAATGACCACCACTGATCTGCATCTCCCGATACATGATAGATTTCATGAATACTTTCTCTCTTTCATTACATCCCATGGTAAGAAATATCTTCTCAAGGGAACATATCCACTCCTCTTCTACAAAAGGGTTTGTAGTCCCGTTGAATGATGGAGGTTGTTTTCGTATAAAGTGATCTAACATAGCACCTCCACGTGGTGGATCTGGATGCTCTATTAGAGTAAGATTTTTATTCATAATCTCAGTAAGTTGTCCCAGTATAGTTATGAGTTGCTCAGCACCAGATCCAACATCATTATCTTGCATCATAGGTAAATCTCTATAGGGAACACCTGCGTTCATGCGGTTTCCATTCCTTTCACTTGGAGCCATTTCTAAATAGTGGCATACACTAGATTAGAGAATGAATCATAATTTATAATATCAATTTAGAAAAATTATAATAAAGAATTTAAATTATACGCATAGTTAATCTCTTCATCATAAACATGGTATCTTTGCGGAAAAATATACATTTAAATCCTTCATATTGGCTTGTAAAGAAAACATGAATTATCCTAAGAATATCTCCTGGGAGTTTTGTAACCATGAGTGCAGCAAAGCCCGTTGTCGTATACCAGGATACCCCAGGTCAAGCCCGAAACTCCTTGTCGATGCTTTCCCTCCTAGGTATATCTCTGCCAGAGAAACCTCTACCTGCTCGTATCCAGAGAGAATTATATTTCTTGAAAGACCCACATAATATATTTCTTACCAAAATACCAGGACGTTATTGTATGTATATCCTCCAAGACTAACTTATGTACTCCTCTCTAATTCTACATTTTCTAAATCTAGTTTCCAAGTATTCTACTAAACTGTCTCTAATACCAAATGTAAGGACCCGACCCTAATTGCCCAGAGCCGGTGCCTTGTTTGATTACGTTGGCATACATACAAGGAATATGAATCCGGAAGGACTGAGTAGTTTAGTATTATTGGAAACAAGATACTACATAAGTTCAATATTACAACTTGAAGATAAATACAACATAGAAACTCCTTAGACAACACCCATGACTCCTAGGATATTTCAGCATGTCATTCATAATAAACTTCTTCATGTACTAAGAAAATTAAACATAATAATGTGGCGAGCTGAAATGCTCAGTAAGTGTAATAAATATCGTAGAAGGTAGTATAAACATAATACATGGTGCATAATTGAAAACACATGCCTCTAATAATAAACTTGAATACATTATGGTAGGAATATGAGATGAGTAAATAATGCCATAATAAAACATAATAATGGGTATTCTACTAGTTGAATAACCTCATGAAATATCAACAGATAAACTCATAATGATGGAATGCATAATTCCAAACATTCTGAAACATTTTTTCAAGGCCTTGTCCAAGACGTCTAAGGATTAAGTCCTCGGCCAAAATCCATAACTCATTGGGAAGGGCCTCGTCTAATTCCTCGTCTAGTTGTCTCATGAGACCTACCGATTCATTAACTGGATACAGCGGGCCCCACACATTACATAATAAGTCCTATTAATTCCTCATATGAGCATGGATCAACATAAACAAAATATACATTCATATTGAAACTATCTTATGAAATGTATTTAACTTTCCCCAATAATTAAATAAAAAACACTAACTATTCTGAGTAATATGGTGAATGGTTTTAGGATAGATTATCCACAATAGAGTTTGTCATAAAGCATTAAATAAAATATGGTAGATTACTTCATAAATTATTAAACCCAATAATACCAATGAATCAACAAGAGTATTGAATTAGTCGAATACACTCTTATAAAATCATTAAGCATTTCTTGAGATAAATAGTCTTTTATTTTGAAAAGAAGAGTACTTTTGGAAAAATGATTGTATAAAACCAGAATTGAAGTAAGATAGTATTTTAATAATAAAATGAGTGATTTTATAAAGATAATGGTTTCCAAAAACAAATTATTGAGTGCCCTTGAAAATAGGTAATAATTTGAGAAATTCCCTTGAATCGGACTTGTACTTTAGATACAATTTTGAAAGTTCCTTTTAAAACTTGTACTACCCATAAAATAAGGAAGGGTTATGGTTTGTAAAAATATATATGATACTCACACATAATATATGTGTAGTACATAACAATACATAAGAATTTCATTTAGGTAATTAGACAATGAATGTATCCCGAATGAAAATGGAAGTTTGGGTGGAAAAACCCTTACCTTAACTCCAAACGTGTTCCGCTTTTGAACTTAAGATCATGGAATATGAAATTATACTTATTAATAACTTAATTCATAAACTATTAGACATGTATTTAGTTTATCATAATTCTGTTCAGTTCATTTATATCCTTATTGATAAGTTATTTTATTGAATTTTGTTGTTCCAGGGTGTTCATTTTTCGTTATTTTCATAATCGGTTCACTTGTTTTTAAGTATGTGGAATGGATGTAGATCTCAAAAATTGAAAATATATATGATTTTTGAACATAAAGAATTGATAATGTCCTTTTCTTTCATTTGGTTACATGTAATGAGGATGAATCATTAGATGAGAACCACTTCGATTATGTGGTGGTATTTGGATTATTATGAACTAGTTTTGTCATATAACTTAATTATATGTACATATTCTAGTTTCTGAATAATAATTTGGTTATAAAACATATTTTATAGTCTTGTTAAACCATAAATATGGTTTCATGACCAGTAATTAAGAATATATTGAATAACAAAACTTCATCATCCACAAAGACTATAAATTGGAACCGCATGGCCATTGATTTCGTTTATAAAAATAAATGGAAGGGAGTAAGAGTATTGATGATGGATTTTACATTAACATGATATAAATCTAGTATATAAGTCATAATAGAGTTATCATGATCATTTGGATAGAGGAGGTGAGGATAGGATAACAAAATAAGTTAAATTGAAATGAAACTAACATAAAAAGAAAGGTGTTTTACCTCTTGAAATAATTTCCTCGAGAACCTCTTTAAGGGAAGGGGTTTTGGCCTTTTGGAAAGAATAAGAGCTTCCTGGTCATGGGGAGTGACTAGATAAGGGTATTTGTGCCGAATGTTTAGGAGATTTATGTCTTATAAGAGTGAAGAGAAGAGGGAGTGGTGAGGTGTTTTTATATTGGAGGAGAGGGGTAATTTTTGAAAATATAATTCATTATCTTATTATTTCCCTCAAGACAACCAATAGTATTGTTTCATGATACCCATAATAGTAATAAGTGCATGTGAGTTCAAACCAAATGGCCTTGCATCAATTGTGATGTCATGAATAGGGTATTTAATTGATAATTTGTATATACTGTATTTTATCATATTTCACTATGCATAAAAAATTCTAGAATTTCAGAAAAATACCAAAAATTTACCCCTCCCATTTTTCGATGTGTAGAATTCAAAAATGAACTCCATTTTTCATAATTAATTTTATAAATATTATTAATTTAATTTTTAAATAAATTCATAGTTAATTCGAAAAATATCAATTTTAAGGTGCAATTAGTTTTATTTTACATTGAAAAATTAATTAAGGTCACATTATCTTATTTAATTAATAAAATAAAATAATAATATTTTTTACTATTCATAAGGGTCATATTACTATTCATATTAATATTCATAAGGGTATGTTAATATTCACCAAAAAAAGTTTGTTCTATCAGACTCTTTATGACTTACTTGTCACAACTCTAGATGAATGTTATTGGAGATTCTAAACACAAAAGAGGCAAAGATGTGCTTACTAGAAAGATTATAAAATGCATTAAATATCTATTTTCAAAATCATGGGGTGTTACATAAACCACATAAATTATTTAAAAGAAATAGGTGGGTTTTAAAAAAAATCTTTATTTTCCACTATTCCTCAAAAAACGAAATATTTTAGAAAAAAAGAAAAAATTCACCCTAAGATAATTTTAAAATGATGAATTCAAGAATTAATTAATTTTTTTAAAATAAATTTTATAAAATTAATAAAAATTAATTTTGATTTATTTTTTAAAATCATGATTAAACCACCTTTAAAAAAATATCGTTTTTCAGAAAACATTTTTTTTTTCATTCAAATGATTCTGATTTTTTTTTCTAATTAATAAATTACCAATTTATTTGTTTATAAAGGTTTTTAAAATATAATTTTATTAATTTATCAACTATTTTGGATACTCTCTAATTTAACATCGATTATATAATGATATTATATTTTACGGTTCCTTTAGACTTGGGGTTATGTGTGTTGCCAGCCATCGAATACATTAAATTTAGAGAAATATATTTAATGTGTAGTTTAAACTCAGTGATGTTTGTCACATATTCTATCAAATAAATTGTTATTATTTTATAATTTTAGGGTGTTATATTCATGCATGAAACATATTACATTAAATTAATATTTTAATATCCATTTCATGATCTTCCTCTCATTCTATTTTCATTCATATGTCACCAATGCACTGAGCGGTTCATCACCAATATCATTTTAAAATAGAGATTTATTTTTAATGATAATTTATTTAAGTAATTTTTATAAGTTTACCTCTAAAAACATTATAATTTTATTCTCCTATGGTCATTCATCTTGTTTTACTTTTCTTCACCCCATTTTATCCCACCCCGAGATCATTATTTTTCTATTGTTATGAAACTATCCTTATTTTTCTTTTAAATCTAGAACCACCGATTTCCATATCCATATTCATTATTATATTTTTCAAATTACATAATCTTTTATTAAATATTTCTTTATGTTTATTTAAAAATACGTAACATACTTGAATTTATTAAATAAATTTTTATGTTTTCAGAATGGGTTATTTTCATCAATGTGTGAAAAGAATCTATTTATAACATTTCTAGGGTTAACAGATATTTATCAAATCATTATCATTTTATAAGAAAACTTCTATTTCTATTTTCCTGTTTTAATAGGAATTAATTTTTTTTGAGTTTTATTAAATATTTCTTTTAAAATGAATCCCAAATATCAATTATATTTCTTATTTTATTTGTGTTTTTTCTAGAAATCCTAAAAAGTGTTTTTAATAATAGTTTTTTTCATTTTAAGTTTATTATTTTTGAATTGATGATGTACATTAATTATATAATCCACTTTATTTATCCTAATATAATTTTAATCATATAAATGATCAATCATTACCTTTTTCATGCTTAGTTATAAAATTCTTATAAACATAACTTTCCTCCTAATTCCTTTCCTTGGTAAATACATTGTTTTCCATTTATTTGATTAAAGGGTTTCCACATATACTTCATTCACTGAATGATGGAAGATATTGTTGAATAAACATTATATTAATTATCTTTATAGTTTAAATACCATGTTATATCTTATTAAAATTTTATTTTCCCAGAGAGTTACATAATGTCAATAAGTACAAACTTCTTTATTTCATGGTTTTATTATGTTTATTAATAAATTATGTGTGTTATTCTTATATAAATTAAATTTTAAGGGTTAATAAGGCAGTTTTATTTACATGGATTCTTTATTATATAGTGATTATTAATTTTATTACCCTTCATATATATATATATATTAATGGGTGTGATACTATATTTCCCCCTAATGCATTGTGTTGATGTTTAAATCTCAGGAGAGAGATATATATATATATTTAGAAACATTTTTTTTAATGAGAGTAGGTGAAATTGTGTGATTCACGAAGGAAATATATATGTTTTTATAATTATGTTGTTTTCTATGCATGGCTATAAGTGTGGGACACATGAAATTGTTGTTTCCCCATGTTGATGGTTCTATAATAATCCTCTACATTTGCCTAATTTTTAGTTTATGAATCATTTTAATGATATGTTCTTATGCGTATACATTCATTATTCCTTGATTTATTAATTATTTATTATATGGGTTTCCTTTATTATGTATCATTATTATACTTATATAGACATCATATTCTCACTTATGATCCTTATCTTTTATCTCTTATTAATACTCTTACCATGTTTCTAATCTCACCCCATTCTTAGGTTTCTATATCTCTGGGTTATAAAAATAAGAATAATATATACTATATTGAAGGGTATATTATATGTATAATTAGTGGGTTATATTGAATACATTTTATGGACTAATAAAATAATTATATAGAGGAAAAAATATCCATTTATTGAAAACGACATGGGTTTTGTAAGTTAATGTATTTTTTAAAATTCACTGAAACTATACACCTAAAATTTTATTGGGTATATATGTAATTAAATAATTTATTTATGTCATGTATTTATGAAGGTGACATCCTTAGAGTGTCATCGTTGTTATCACAATAGGGTTTAGATAATTGTTTATATTATGAAGTTAGATGAGAATAATTTAAGGGCCAGAAAGTGGAGGTTGATCATAATTTTAATGGTGTAGAAAACCATTTAGGAAAATTTAGGTAATATATAATATTTTAGGGGTTGAGGTAAGATAAATTTAATGAAACCCCTTGGGATAAGTCTAATAACTACGTTTATGTATATATTAACATCATAAAAATTTATCAAAATAAAGATAGTGTGGTTCTTCTAGAAAAGAAAAACCTATCTAGATACTGTAAAGTAGATGTGGATATAAAGAAAATTCAACTAGGGGTAATCACAATGAAAAATGATGGTTGAGAATTTACTAGATCTTTACTATGTTACATGATGAGTGGACCTAATATTGCTCACCTAGTGAGGCATACATCTAGGGGGATATGATATGGCTAATTCATATTCTATCTAATGAAAAATTATGAAGTATTTTTTTATTATGTGATTATGTTATAGAAAAAAATTTAGAAAATTATGATGGATAATAAAAGATTATAAAAAGAGAGTCATAGGATTAACCAAATGTGTCATATATTAATAATGAATGAATTATATGGGATTAAATCTTCATATATAGTTCTTCATATTCATATTTTGGATATTAACATAATAATATTTGTATTATCTCACCCTAGATCATTGTATTAAGAGGATCAAGAGATTATACTATCTTTAGACAATATACCATGGACAAAAAATACTAGAAATAAATGTCATGGGCTTAAGAGAATGTTGGTTAGTGATTTTACCTTTAAGATAACATTAACCTAACAACATAAAATATAAACGTCCAAAAACTCAACATGATGCATTAGTATAGGAAATATATCTCATTGGTAAAACCAATGATATAATAATATCATAGTAACAATGGAATAAGAAAAATAATCTAAAAAATCCAAGTGATGACATGACCAGAAGACACCAAAGTGTAATATTCCCCAAGCATTACATGATCTAGCTCTAGGATCCAACACTACATTTCATACCCATGATATCAAGATGCATTTCTAAGGAAATAATATACCTTTCCCTCTGCTATATCTTATAATATAACATAAAAAATTAAAAAAATTTCACAAGTAGTGGGGAGTATAACACATAGTAGGTAAAAACTAGAGACATTACAACACATGGCCCTATGATAATAACTGGTTTGCACATTTAATGGGAAAAAATGAAAAATATTTTAATAGTTTATACAAAACTATAAGTGACATTTACAGGAGAAAAAATATAAACTAGATTATAACCATTATTAAATAATTAGAATAACCACTCCCATGTTTACATTCACACATCTACACACTAAATATAGATTTCTCACATTAATGGGGTATATCATGACCATACACTATACCACTTTGACGGTGGTACTTCTTTACTATACCTGACCCCAAATTGAACACTTGAAAAAAAAAATTATTTTAAATTACATGCCAAATCATTTTACATAAAATAATAGTACTTTTGAAATAAATATTTAACAAAAATTTTTTCCATCTAAAAATCATACCATAAAGTTAAAACCTTCAGTTAAAATTTATTTAAAATGTGGTTTTCCAAAAGTCAAAAAATTTATTATATTTCCAAAACATAAACTAATGTTTCTTCCTTTATGAAATTTCAAAGTGATTCCATAAAAAATATAAGAATTTTTTTTAAATAAATGAAGTATTCATGTTTTACTACAAGTGGAGATGAGAAAAAAGTCACATACCTCTTAACAAAAGATAAAAATTCATGATGAAATAAAAAAATTATGGATCTAGGATCAAAACAACTTATCCTTATTAGATCCACCAAGATCTCATTATGATTCACATCATATAATTTATATATATCTATAACCAATTATATATATTGATATGAGAGGGAGATAGAGGAGAAGTTAATATTTATGAAGAACTTGGAAGAATAAGGACATAACGTTGATTATGCATCATCAAGGAAAGTTGATTCTTCTAAAATACACACCCAAATCAAAGGAAATAGTTAAGGGATCATTTGGAGGAATGAGTTTGAGAGCCTAAGATAATAGAAGAATAATATGGGTTCTCATGACTTAATCCGGATTAAAACACATTTTTGAGATAATTAATTTTGTGTCTCGTGATATGGTCATCTAGTTTGACAAAACATTCACAAATTGTGTGCATTCTATTGGAAAAGATTCAAAGAGACAAAGAGCTTATGTTGCTTGGTTTAGAAACTCATGAACCTATTGTGTGGTGATACTATCCAAATGTCACAACCTTTCTTATTTTATTCATATAGACTGAAAAATGGGCAACAACCATGCTTTTCACATTGTCTCCAAATTCATGGATTCTTGAAGAATTTTAATGGTTTGGAAAAAATTTTCCCCGGATTTGTGACACCAAAATCAAACTATGTGGCTTTTAGGAGATAGTTCATAGTTTTTACTAAATTTTCTCAAATTATACACCTCTTGAAACACTTCCAAAACTCTCCAAAATCATTAATAAACTATAAAAAATAAACCCAAATATTATATAAAATAGATATTCATAATAAAAGGGCAATGTACCTGAAACAGGGGTTGTAAAATTCTCCCCCACCACTAGAATTTAAAAGCACAGAGTGCGAAAGATAGATGTTTTTTTGAAGTGCTTAATCCACAACTCTGACATTTCTTTTGATGTTTTCTAATTTCTCTTCCTTAATCTCTCCATGTTTCCACAAAACCCTACCAAACTTATTATTTTGAAACACAATATCTTATCTTACCTATATAAATTTGAATCCACACATGAGTCAATGTAGAATACAGTACAAGATCCACATGGCCTCATCGATTCATCAGGTCAAGATCAAGTTGTCCCTTATTAAAGTGAGATACATAAAACCCATTGTGAACAAAACTAAACCTTTTTGGTAAAACCATATGATAATAAACATCACCAAATAAATCAAGTATCTCTAAAGGGACAATGTAAAATGGATACAACTTGAATTTCATCCCAAGATAATGATGTCCCGGCCTTGGTGATATTCTCAAGAAAATGTGATCGACAACCTTAAATGATAATTCTCATAGATAGTGATCCGTATAGGATTTCTAAAAACACTATGCCAGTACCAACCTCTTTATGATCATATAAATATTCTCCATTTTTTCATGTATGCCTCGTAAGGTATGTCCTATTTTCACCCAGTAATGTTGATAATAATAAGGATGACTATACTGTTCTTCGAAATGATCCATATGTATAGAGGCCTAACAACTACAATTATATGATAACAACAATAATGATATATAATCCTCCAATGAGACTATATATTACATCAGATAATCTCTATAAATGTAATAAAAAGTTTGGATCATCCACTCACACGAACCAACCATTTGAGGATGATACGATGTGTTCATGGTCAACTAAGATCCATGGGCTATCTGTAAGGACTTATAAAAACATGATGTAAACATGGGGACCTAGTCAGAAACAATTGAAACTAGAATCCCTTGTATCTTTATGAATTATTGAATATTTATTTTGTAAAATAATTCCTTTTTATTGGATTCAAGAATATGGATAATGTGATCCAACATTAGAAAATTATCCATAATAACTCCTAGGGAATCACGTTTCCAAAAAATTCTATGGGGTCCTATGACCAAATCCATATCCATTTAGTCTCGTTTCTACATGTGGATAAGTAAACAATGAAATTTAATAGTTGTTAATTGGGGCTCCACCACAACCTATTAATATTTTTGCATCTCGAGACAAACACTACCACTTTAATCTTCATGCCAAGCCACCAAAATTGTCCTCTTATCACATTATATGTTTTTTGAATTTAATGATGAATGAACCATATCAGATGGTGGTTGATATAAATGATATATTAATAAAATACCAAAGTTACCCTAAACTGATGATTATAATAAAACACTAAACTCCCATCAAGATTACATCCCTCAATGATTTTCTTACGATTTATTTTTATCCATTTAAATAAGCATTCATGATCAAATGTTCAGTCATGTCTAAAATTCTCAAATAAACCAGTAATGAGATAAATAGGTCAAAAAACAATTATATTACCTTTCTCAAAATATTCCACATAAATATTAGATATAACTAAAATTTTTCACCACCGATCTGATGCATATTTATCCAAATTATTATTTTACATCTTACTTAATGAATTTACTACAGAAATGTCTTTACCCAATGTAAATATCAAGTCAATGTTAGAAATATGAAGATATTAAATAAATTTATGTTTCCATAGATTCAAATCCCTTTAAGAGAAATGTGCATTAATCAAATATGATTCAACCACACTATGAATTTATCTTCAAAAAGATAATGACACCGAGCCATCATAGAATGATCTAAAATAGCTAATTCCAAATCATGTGTCATGTAATTCTTCTCAAGAACATGTAATTATCATGAACCATAACCGAAAAAATAATCTACATACATTAGAACATATAGAAACCCTATCCCTTTCCATATATTATTTAATTATTTTAATCAAATTTATCTAATAAATAAATACATGGATGAAAAATCATAGTGTATATGGAAGTATAGGTATGTACATAGGAAATAATGAAACTATAATAAAACATAATTATATTAATATCTAGAATGAACATCTTTATTCAATTGAGATACTATATTTTCATATGATATCTATTGAAAAACATAAAAAAAAGGGATAAGATAAAACTCCCTGTAAGGGAATAAGCTTGGAAAATAAGAATAAAATATTAGTCAAAGGCATAACATGACCAAAAATATTCATGGAACATGAATAAAAATGTATAGGAATATCATAAAGAGCATGTATTCATATCATCATTAAAATTTTAGAATGTGTTAGCACCATATAGCATGACATAAACCAGAGTCAAAAATAAATTCCAAGCTGGTTTCACATTGGGGACAAAGTCCTGTAATGGATTTGGTTTACTTCATAATTCCACATATAATGTAAAATGAAGAAAAAAATATAGAATTCATTGGAATACTATCTAGGTGAACTAATAATAACTTGATCATGCACATGTGTTCTAAATAAAGAAATCAATCATAAGAAATAAACACTGAGGTTGCTAATGGACAGAAATGGGTGTCGTAATCATGTCACAATTCATAACTAAAGGGCGTATCATAGTGTTATCCAGGAAATAAGGAATTTAAATAATTAATGGAAATTTATAAAGGATATATAAGAATATATCATGAATAATGATTTCCAACTGATGAGAAAAATTTAAAATAATGGTTTGGTAATTTTAGATATATGCCACTTAAACATAGTGTCAGAGAAAAGAAGGAAGATTCTTTGATGATGTTAAAGGAATAATTATTTCCATAAAACAATTAATGATATAAAATTTATTTCATGATTAAATGAGTTATTTTAGATAAATATTTGTGGATTAAAATATTTTATGTAGTTTACAAGAAAATTGTTAAGAAATAGTGAAGTTTTCATTAATTGGGTTACCTATCGAGAGGAATTAATAAGGGATGCTTTTTCAATTTATATTTTACCCACAAAATAACGTTGAATTGATCTAGAGAAATATGTGTGAAAATTTTATATATAATTTATATGAATTCTATTAGAATAATTATTAAATAAATTGGGGTGAAGAGAGATAATTATTAACCTAAAGGAAAATTGAAGGTTTAGAGAGATCCCATACCTTATGTCTCTATGCGTTCTACCCATGTACTCGATGTTATGTATGATAAAATTAAATTAATTAATTATCTAAATAATAACATTTTCCATCTGTATTTTTTTATTATAATTTTATTACGTTCCTTTATGACCATTTTACTGATTCATACTGATTAATTTCTTCATTAATAGAGAGCTCGTTTCATAATTTCATGGTCAGTTAACATGTGTATATTTATGGATGTTACTATCAATTGGGAATATTAATATAGAAGTAAAATTATATTTTATTAATTTACACTTAGAATTTTAAAATTCCCCATAAATATTTTTTTCTGGTATTATTTATGATTCATTTAATAAAATGCTATTGATGATTATTTTGTATATTTTGGTAGTTTTTACCGACCTTCACGAACTAGTTTTATTTTATTTATTATGATGGAAATATATTAAATTTTTTAATGTGATAACATATATAATATATTTTTTCACTCAATTGAAATAATTATTTGTGAATTTAAACATTCCATGAATGTTGTAATGGGAAACAAAAACTCATCATCCATGAAGTTGGTGAATCGACATCCCATGGATGATGTTTTCATTTTTATGAATAAAAGGAGAATGAAAGAGATTTAATTATGGGTCTTCCATTTAAAAAATAAATTATACTATATATATGATACTAAATTTTTCATGAAACATTCTATAGGGTTGTGAGGATAAGGTATAGGAAATAAAAAATTTAAAATATAAAGAAGGCGGATTTAACCTCGTGAATATCGCCTCTTTGAGAACCTCCTTAAAGAACGTGGAATTATACTTTTGGTTAGGCCAGCATCACTAGGACGTTGTAAGGGACTTGGGAGGAGAATTTGGTATAATATTGGAAATCAACATGGCTTATAAGGTTTTATGAGAAGGGGGATGGGGGTGGTATTAATAATGGGATGATAGGGGTGTTTATTATTATTATATTTGTTAGATTACTATTTTGGCTCAAGACTATCAATTGTATTTATTCTTGTGACTATATAAAGTACCTAGTGCATGTGGGTTATAACTAATAGGTTATTACATCATACATAACTGAAAAAAATCATGTATTTGGATTAACATATTAAATATCATAAATTATAGTATTTTACTATTCACCCAAAATACATGAAATTTAGAAAAATCCAAGAAATTGACAATAAAAGTTTTTCCGACATGTATATTTCAAAAAATAAATCTATTTCATGAAAATAATTTTCTAAATATGAGAAAATTAATTTATAAATAAAATCATAATTTACTCAAAAAATAATGAATTTAATTTTATAATAGATTTTATGGCCCTTTGAAAAATGAATTATGGTACAATAAAATTATATTATCATTATAATAAAACATAATATTAAATTATAAACCAATGTTTTGTAAATAGAATTTATTTTATATTGATTTATTAATTATAATTGTGCTCAAAAAATTAATGTTTTCCAAAAATATAAACACTTAATTTATCATTTTTAAAAAATTTATTAAATTATATCAGGATATAAATATTTTAGAATTTAATTTATAGGAAACCTAAATATTATTCCATGCATTCATAATTGGGTTTACAATTATAATGGGCATATTACTATTCTTAATGGTATGATTACTATTCTAATGTCTATGTTACTATTCGAAATATCATTTTGTTATTCTAGTGGTTGGACTTATAACGGTCATATAGGTACACTACTTCCTATAAATACCTCTTATTCCATTCATTCATGATTAACTTATAAAGTCTATCATGGTTATTTAAAATTTCATCTTAAAAATGACTTTCTTATTTTTAAAATTGTGTTTTTTTTCTATATATTTTTTCATCAGTGCTGATATTTTGGTGGATCAAGAAGATCTAATTATTCTTTATTCTTATTATCTTATTTTATATTTATTTCCTCACTACAATATTTTGCATTTTTATTAGTTTAATTTCTGACAAATGTATCATTGATTATTTATGAATTTCTTTTGGGTTTCTCTATTTTATGTTTTCTCATTATACTACATGACATAATTATAACAAGGGGAATTGTATTGATAAAATTCATGGCCAGTAAATTCTTTCCCCTTTATGAAAATTCACCTTTAATATTTAATTTTACATAATAAAGTTAACATATGAGATTGTAATTCACCTTCATTTCTTCCATTAGTTCCCATGTCACCTATTCGTATTTATGGTTCCTCCATAGTACATTTAATATGTGTGTAGTATTTATGTATAGAAATTTATCTCTATGATCCATTATTTCAATTGGCTTCTACTCATAAGAGAGATAATTTTCTAGTTGTACCACCTATGAATTCATTACATGTGAGGGATTGGGGTTGTACTACTACAAGAGGTATACGTATAATACATCATGTACTTTGGGGTGTGGTTGGTGGAAGTTCTATTTAATTGACCACATCTCCAATGTGATCAATAATAACAAAAGTGTCGATGTACCTGGGACTTATATTTTCCTTCTTCCCAAATATCATGAATCACATCCAAGGATATATGCAGAGGAATAAAATGTCTCTAATGTCAAAATCCAGGTCCCATCAATGATTATATGGATAGCTATTATATATAAATTTTGATGACTAGATATGGTGTTGAAGGGTGTTTATGGTTTATACTATTTCAATGATAATTTTAGTTCCCAATAGTATACATTCAATGAATTCATCTTATAGGTCTAGTGTTATGTATCTTTTCCCCTAATGGGATTCATATAAATATATTTTGATGCTAGAGTAGAAGATATTATTGTAAGAAAAATAAAAAGGTGTATGATGTTGATCCCATCACCCTTTGATGTCCATTGAGAATGCTCCCAACACATCATCCAATATCAAAATAGCCCACTAAGACTGGCCATCATTTTGGGGATGATAAGTCATACAGAAGTTCAACTAAACATTTAGATATTGTTAGTGAATTTTCCAGAACATATATGTAAATCTTGGATCATGATAGGATATAATTTATAATAGTACTCCATAGAGCCTCACTACTTCTCTGATGTATATCCTTTCATGTTGATCAAGTGAGAAGTCATCTTAAACTTAATAAAATGAGAAGTCTTTATTATATTATCCACAATAACCAATATGACATTATTTTTTCTACATGTATTCATAAATCTAGTAATAATTTACATTGTGATGATATCCGATTTATGTGTAGTTATAGGTAATGGTCGCATCATCCCCTTAGAATTATTTCCTTCATCCTTCACCTACTAACATTCCATACAATTTGATGTATATTCAGTGATCTCTTCTTTTATATTACCACAAAAATAGTTCTCATAGAGATCTCAAGGCATCTTTGTTATCCTTTAGTTCGATGAGAAGGTTGAGTTTTGTGAATCATTCAAAATATCTCTTTTTATCCCAGGATTTTTGGTACACAATGTCATGAAACAAATATTATGAATCATTCCTCATCAATTTTGAACTCTGATTATTTCATATTTCAAATAGTTTCCACCTTATTCTAAATTTAAACATCACCTCTTTGATAATCCTTTATTTTATCTATAATGGATGGTAAATAAATCATTTGTGAAAGGAATGAATACGTTAATTATTTTATGATTCTGATGTCCATCCTTCTCAATTCTAAGAAGACTGGACCCTTCTAAATTATCATCATTAATAATGTTCCAGGATCTTTTCAACTTAGAGAACATTCCAAATTATTTTCTTTACTAGGATTTTAGTGGATTAAGAAGTCACTATCCTTGATGATATCTAACCACATTCACTAAAACATATTGATCTCATTCTTTGTGAATATATATTTGAGGCTACAATGATTAGTATATATCATACACTTTGATGAATAGAGATAATGAATCTATATTTTTAATGTAAAGATCACAACTAACAACTTTTGATAGTGTGTGGGGTATATTTTATCATGATATTTCAACTTCCTTGAGTCATTGGCTATCACATTATTTTTAACAGTAAAATTCCTAATACATTCATTGAATAATACTTTTATACAACAGGGAGCTTCACACTTGTGGGTAGTGTAAGTACGGGTGCAGTGACATGACTTTTTTTCAACTATTTGAAGTAGTCATCACATTCACTAGTCCATATAAACATTACTACCTTATGAGTCATATTGTTTATTGGGTTTCAAAATCATCATATGTTATTTATAAATAATCATTTATACATAAAAATTCTGAGAAAACTATGTTTTTTCATTAATGATGATGTTCATGACACTTCTCAGTTGCCTTTGTCTTTGAGGGCCCCACAAATATCCCATTTTGGTGATAACATTCCATTAGAATGATTCTTTATCCAAATAGAGTAAAAATTTACTTTAAATTGAATATAATTTATCATTTTTCAATGTCATTAGAATAATATTCAAATTATTTTCCTTATCCTCCTTGCACTTGAAGTATTTCAGAATATCACCTATAAAGACTACCAAAAATTTTCATGGTTATATCTCAAGAATATATTCATTAACTCCATGAATATTTATGTAGCATTAGTGAGTCCAAAAGTCATAACTATAAACTTATAATGACTATATAATATTCAAAAGGAAGTATTGCGAGTATATTACTTCGTCACCTTTAATTAGTGATATCCAAAATGAAAGTAAACCATAAGATAAATACATGGCCCCACAAAGTCGATCAAACATGTCAGATATCAATGGATGTGGATATTTATTTTTTAACATGAATTTTTTTGCGCACTATAATCAAGTTAGATGTGTATTGATCCATCATTCTTCTTGGTGAAGAGGACTAGAAAATCCTATAGTGAAGCATGTGGGAATTTAAAACCATTTTAAATATTCTCTTCTAACCACATATTTAGTTTATCCAAATAAATGGCGGCCATTCTATAAGGATTATTTTTTATGTATAGATATTTATGTATAAGTTCAATTGTGAACTAAACCTCTCAGTCATGAGGAAGATTTGGAAATTATTTAGGGGACATATTAGTGTTGTCCCTTAAAATGGGACTATATTCTAGAATTATCCTCTCCTTTGTATCAATAATTTGAGAAATATATGATTGATCATAAAGAAATATTATCCATCCTTGAGAAGAATATCCCAAAGGATATTCATCCTTCTCCTTAAATTTCTATAGAATTTATTGATGCGTTAGGATGTGAAGAGTGATATACCTATACCAATAGTTGATGTTGTCTTTATATTATTATAGCCAATACATACCCAATATAACATTGAAATCAACCAAAATACGTAATAAGTGACTTCCTCCTAGGTTTAGTGCAAAAATATTGATTGAAGGGGAGTTATATAATTTGGATACAATGATTTTCCCATTTTATATTCTCATAGATAACTCAATATCCATATTTTTAGGTGGAGTTTTAATTTTTCTACTAACCATGAATGATATGAAATAATGTGTAGAACTAGAATGAAATAGTAATTTTTTATTCTAGAATGAATAAACAGTATAACTTCTATAACATAATTTTCACGATACTCCTCTTCATTTGTGAGAATATATTACATTCCATTATTCCTTGGATGTTTTTTTCATTGAATGTATCAAACAACCCTTGGCTTAGTGTATTGGATCTCATAAAGATTGAGTTCTGTGCAGTTGAAACATTGTACATCTGGAAGAGTGTTGATCTGAACCTTCCTTACTTCTTTCACATTTTTTGGATTCCTCTTATCCATTTGAAAGTGATTATCTTGATTCCATTCATCACCACATTTTAATCATCTCTTAGTCTCCTTTAAAAGTTTCAAAGATACTTCTTCCCATACTTTTGACATGTGGAATTTTTGGATTTCATTACTTTATTGGATTATCTATTGATCCTCCCATATCAAACTAAATTTTCTTACTTTTTTCTCTGAGTCCATAAAACTACCAAGAGTATCGAGTTTCCATATCAACCTTAAGGGCACATCAGATAATCTCCTCAGAGCTGTCATAGTCTTTAATCACAAACTATTTTCATATATCTATCTTTAATACACTAAAGAAGATATCCAACTTGATTTAAATGCACATGGAAAATGTAGATATTTATCGTTTAGGCCTTGTAATATTTTCTTCATACACCCCAATTGACTTATCTTCCTTTTGGTTTATTCTTAAGAACTCACTATCCATCTTAAAATAGGTAGTTCTGGGAAATGTTTATTAAAAAATATTTTATTAAATCCTTTAGATTCCATGGAATCAATTTACAATTTATACATTGTGTTTTTATCAGTTTCTTGATTATATTCCCAATCAAAATGATAGACTTCTAGTAACATCTTAATCTTCTTCTGAGAATTGGAGTATAAAGAATATCTTCTGAATCGAGTTAATCCATTGTTCCATGATAAGGGTATTAAAATATCCACTAAATGTAGGGGGATGTGTTTCATAAAGGGTTTGAGAACAAATTTATCTTTATTTGGGGAAAGAGGGAGTTCCACATGATATAGTTTATTATTCATAACATAATCCATTTGATCTAGTACTGTCATGAAGTTATGAGATCTTCTTCCATCGGGTTAGGAGTCACATTGGAGAAATCATCAAATTTCTTATAAAATTGTATATTGGAACATGGTTTTATATATACATACATTAACTAAGAAATGAATGATATAATTTGGGGGCTTTAATACTTATCTAATACATATATAAAAAGGAAACTATGAACATATAAGTATAAACATATAAATGAATGTATAGCATATATTGTAATTCTCTAAGATTAAATATTAGTTATCCAAGGTAATAAAATTAACCCTAGAGTTTTTACTATAGTTTTTTAATCATAATACCCAAAACATACTAGACCATGCTCTGATACTAAATATAGAAACCCTATCCTTTTACAAGTATTATTACATGATTGTAAGAATAATTATCCATTAAATACAAACCAAGGATCTGAAATCCACGTATTACTTGGTGATTAGGTACATAAAAAGAAAATATAAAACCAAAATAAAAAATCTTTATATTATTCTTCATATTGAGATCTTAAATTACATTGATCTCCTACATCTCTATAGGATATCTTAGGGAATTCATAGACAAAATTGATGAGCTAAATATCATAATAAAAGAATATGCATGGAAAAGACGAATATCACATGAGTCAAAGGCATAATATGGTAAAATAATGGACATGAAACATGAATAAACATTTATAGTCATATAATAAATATCATAGAATCATATAAACATGGAAATATAGGAATATGGAAGTAATACATAACAT